>OZ038375.1:64889076-66089076 GCA_964036015.1 Leptarthrus brevirostris
CGTTTAGCACGACGAGGTGGCGTTAAGCGTATATCGGGTTTAATTTATGAAGAAACCCGTGGTGTACTTAAAGTGTTTCTTGAAAATGTTATTCGTGATGCTGTTACATATACCGAGCATGCAAAAAGAAAAACAGTTACTGCAATGGATGTTGTATATGCATTAAAAAGGCAAGGACGTACATTATATGGTTTTGGCGGTTAAGAGTGAAATTTTTTATTTGATTGAAAATGAAAACGGTCCTTTTCAGGGCCACAAACAATTAACAAAGAGTAAAAATATATAATATATTAATCTTAATAGGTGTGGTCGTTAAATTTTATAGGGGTTAGGAGAAGAAAAGATTTTTTTTAGGCTTATCAAAATTAAAAAAAAAAATTTTTTTTTGCATATCTTATATCCGAAAAAAATAAAAATTTCAGTTTAATACATAATTTTTTCTATACCTTATTATAGATAGGTTTTTTTCAGTATAACTGAAAAAAAAATTCAATTCGATTATAAAAAAAAAAAATTTATTAAAAAATACTACTGTATGTAAATATAAATTTTACTCTTTGATAAAAGATATGGTGGTCCTGAAAAGGACCGTTTTGTTAAAGAGCTGTCGGAAAAATAAAATATTTATGCCTTCTTTTCAGTTTTTTTGGGTAAAAGAACAGCTTGAATATTTGGTAAAACACCACCTTGAGCAATTGTCACACCAGAAAGCAATTTATTTAATTCTTCATCATTACGGATGGCTAATTGTAAATGTCGTGGAATAATTCTTGTTTTTTTATTGTCACGTGCAGCATTTCCAGCTAATTCAAGAACTTCAGCAGCTAAATATTCCATAACAGCTGCCAAATAAACTGGAGCACCAGCACCGACACGTTCAGCATAATTTCCTTTTCTCAATAAACGATGAATACGACCAACAGGAAATTGTAGTCCAGCACGATTTGATCGAGATTTTGCCTTTCCCTTAACTTTTCCACCTTTACCACGACCAGACATTTTATTTAATTCTTTAATTCACTTGACACGTCTACACAGCACAGCACTTTTCACTTGAATGACGAAGTAAATGGTTGACTCACTTATTTATGTAAAAATTGAACGAAGAAAATTCAAAACGAAAGAGAATGGAGGGGAGATATTGATTGTCTCCAGACTAAATAAATATGAGCAGAAATTCGATAGAAATTGAACAGTTTGTGTTAAACCGTGAACGGGTGAAGACAAGTGAAGTGAAATTGTGAAAATGCCTCCTAAAACGAGTGGTAAAGCTGCTAAAAAAGCTGGTAAAGCGCAGAAAAACATATCTAAGACCGATAAGAAAAAGAAGCGCAAGAGGAAGGAAAGTTATGCTATCTACATTTACAAAGTTTTAAAGCAAGTTCATCCTGATACTGGAATTTCGTCGAAGGCAATGAGTATTATGAACAGTTTTGTGAATGATATTTTTGAACGTATTGCTGCTGAAGCATCTCGTTTAGCGCATTACAATAAACGTTCGACAATTACGAGTCGTGAGATTCAGACTGCTGTAAGACTTTTGCTACCAGGTGAACTTGCCAAGCACGCCGTTAGTGAAGGAACTAAAGCTGTTACAAAATATACCAGTTCCAAGTAAAATTACAAACCGTATTACTAAATGGCCCTTTTCAGGGCCGCCAAATATTAATAAAAAGAGTTAAAATTATTATTGAATATTATGCAGTTTTTTTAGTTATTTGTAAATCTTATCAAATAGAAATGTTCTTAGACAAAGTATATGGAAAATTTTGAAATATTTAATTAATATATTATCGAAATTAATACTCCTTTCGTACATATTCTCATCATTTCATATACCAAAACGTTTGGAAAAAAATTATTTTTTCAATACAGTCTTAATAATATTTTAAATTGCGTCATTAAAAAAAATCGCCGCTATTTATTCAAATAAAAAAAAAATTTCTAATTATGTATTTGATGTGTAAAATTTGTTAGCTTTTCCAGGAAATTCTTTCATTGTAATAATTCAAATTGAATAATATTTTACTCTTTAATAAAATAATTTGTGGTCCTGAAAAGGACCGTTTTTTGTTTTTAAAGTTATCGAAATAAATTTTTAAGCACGTTCACCTCGAATACGACGAGCCAATTGAATGTCTTTTGGCATTATTGTAACACGTTTAGCATGGATAGCACACAAATTAGTATCCTCAAATAATCCAACTAAATATGCTTCACTAGCCTCTTGTAATGCCATAACTGCAGAGCTTTGAAAACGCAAATCGGTTTTAAAATCTTGAGCAATTTCACGTACAAGTCGTTGAAAAGGTAATTTACGAATAAGCAATTCAGTACTCTTTTGATAACGACGAATTTCACGAAGAGCTACTGTACCGGGGCGATAACGATGAGGCTTTTTAACACCACCAGTTGCTGGAGCACTTTTACGGGCTGCTTTTGTAGCCAATTGCTTACGAGGAGCCTTTCCTCCCGTAGATTTACGAGCAGTTTGCTTAGTACGAGCCATTGCTTTATTTTTCACTCACTTTAACTCTACCAGAAAATTAAAACACTTCTCAAAAAAAGAACTTTTCACTTCACTTGAACCGAACACGAGGAGTCACAGTTTAGAAATACCATTTACGCTGCTTTAACCCAAGTATTTATAGAAAAATTCTCCCTTCTCCACTTTTAGCTTTATACGTTTTCCCCTCCATCAATTTCATTTGGTTTGGGTGAGAAATTTTTCTATAAATTGAGTGGTACACTCTCGGTAAATTTCAAAAAAAAAAAAAAATAAATAAATAACGGTAAATTTCATAAAGTGTGTGACAGTGCTAAAGTGAAGTGTTCTTTCTTATAATTCTGTTGAAGTGAAGTAAATTTAAAATGACTGGTCGCGGCAAAGGTGGTAAAGGTTTAGGAAAAGGTGGTGCTAAGCGTCATCGTAAAGTTCTTCGTGATAATATTCAAGGTATTACAAAACCAGCTATTCGCCGTTTAGCACGACGAGGTGGCGTTAAGCGTATATCGGGTTTAATTTATGAAGAAACCCGTGGTGTACTTAAAGTGTTTCTTGAAAATGTTATTCGTGATGCTGTTACATATACCGAACATGCAAAAAGAAAAACAGTTACTGCAATGGATGTTGTATATGCATTAAAAAGGCAAGGACGTACATTATATGGTTTTGGCGGTTAAGAGTGAAATTTTTTATTTGATTGAAAATGAAAACGGTCCTTTTCAGGGCCACAAACAATTAACAAAGAGTAAAAATATATAATATATTAATCTTAATAGGTGTGGTCGTTAAATTTTATAGGGGTTAGGAGAAGAAAAGATTTTTTTTAGGCTTATCAAAATTAAAAAAAAAAATTTTTTTTTTGCATATCTTATATCCGAAAAAAATAAAAATGTCAGTTTAATACTACTATACCCGAAAAAAAATAAAAATTTCAGTTTAATACATAATTTTTTCTATATCTTCTCTATCTTTTTCTATATATTATTATAGATAGGTTTTTTTCAGTATAACTGAAAAAAAAATTCAATTCGATTCGATTATAAAAAAAAAAAATTTATTAAAAAATACTACTGTATGTAAATATAAATTTTACTCTTTGATAAAAGATATGGTGGTCCTGAAAAGGACCGTTTTGTTAAAGAGCTGTCGGAAAAATAAAATATTTATGCCTTCTTTTCAGTTTTTTTGGGTAAAAGAACAGCTTGAATATTTGGTAAAACACCACCTTGAGCAATTGTCACACCAGAAAGCAATTTATTTAATTCTTCATCATTACGGATGGCTAATTGTAAATGTCGTGGAATAATTCTTGTTTTTTTATTGTCACGTGCAGCATTTCCAGCTAATTCAAGAACTTCAGCAGCTAAATATTCCATAACAGCTGCCAAATAAACTGGAGCACCAGCACCGACACGTTCAGCATAATTTCCTTTTCTCAATAAACGATGAATACGACCAACAGGAAATTGTAGTCCAGCACGATTTGATCGAGATTTTGCCTTTCCCTTAACTTTTCCACCTTTACCACGACCAGACATTTTATTTAATTCTTTAATTCACTTGACACGTCTACACAGCACAGCACTTTTCACTTGAATGACGAAGTAAATGGTTGACTCACTTATTTATGTAAAAATTGAACGAAGAAAATTCAAAACGAACGAGAATGGAGGGGAGATATTGATTGTCTCCAGACTAAATAAATATGAGCAGAAAGAGATAGAAATTGAACAGACAGAAAAACCTTTCTGCGTGAACTGCCAGAAAGAAGGACACCCAGCCAGCTACAGAGGATGCCCCAGGTACAAGGACATCATAGAAACCCGAAACAAACAGAAGGAACATCAGAAGCAGAGAGAGCAGTTCGCTAGGGAATCGACCAGGAACTACATCCAGCCAGGTATGTCTTTCGCACAAATAATTAATAAAAATAACAAAACTAACCAACCTAAAACTACTTATCCTCAAATCCCAACAACTATTCGCCAGCAAGAGGCACCTAAAATCGCCCCAAAAACGTCGCAAAATGACGTGGACAACTTCTGCACCCAAGAGGCGAAAGCTCTCTTTGGGTGTGATCTCTTCGCCCTTATGGGCAAAATAAATCATTTTATTCCTCAATACAGGAAACTTACCACCCTCGCGGAACGTCAAAGTGCATATTTGCAATTTGCGTTCAACCTATGTCTAGGGAACTAAAAAGACTAAAAATTCTAACATTTAACTGTAATTCCCTAGTACGACACAACAAGAGAATAGGCCTCAACTCCATCCTTGGTGAGCAATTCCCCCATTTCGTCCTCTTGCAAGAGACGCATCTTAGCTCCAGACACAATTTAGTTTTTGAGAATTTCTCAACAGTCCGAACCGATAAATCGGAAACAACCTTAGGTACAGCTGTCCTTATAAAAAACCACCTAAAATTCCAAGAAGTCAAGATTAATAGTCTTAAAAATATGGAATGCACGGCTGTAAAAGTCTTCCTCACTTCCCAGGAATCTCTCCTGTTGATTTCGCTGTATAACAGGTGTGGCGCTTCGGCCGCACAAATACGACGGAATCTTGAAATTATAAACAATCTCTCCAAAGAACACACCTACACGGTAATTGGAGGAGACTTTAACGCCAGACACCCGATGTGGAATGACACACTCGAGAACAGCCACGGGAAAACAATTTCTAACTGGCTGACTAACAACTCGGATAACCACGATTTCATAGTGGTCTCCCCAAACACCCCAACTTTCCCTCGTTCAGGCTGCAACATCGATTTCTATCTAGTCACTTCAAATTTTATAAACATCTTACCGCAAATCAGCAACTACAGTTGTACTACTCACCATGCTTCTTCAGACCATTTATTGGTGGAACTGACAATCAATCGGAATTCTCCGGTTAATATACTGACTATAAGTCTTCCCACCATTACCACCCTGAAAAACGTTGACTGGACTGAGTTCCAAAATAGACTGACGGCTCTTTACCAAGATAATCTTCCTCCCAATAACAGGAATCTCCAAAACTCCGAAATTGAAACCCACTTAGAGCGCTTCACCCACTGCCTTCAGGACAACATCAACCACTTCTCCACAACGATTCCTGCAAATAACCACAAATACAAGAACCTTCCATCTGGACTTCAAGACCTGTACAAATACAGGCAAAAACTGCGGAAAATACTCAACCGCATCTATCATAGGACCCTCAATACCCAAAACTCAGCATACCAGTCCGTGCTGTCT
Organism: Leptarthrus brevirostris; assembly: GCA_964036015.1. Taxonomy (NCBI): domain Eukaryota; kingdom Metazoa; phylum Arthropoda; class Insecta; order Diptera; family Asilidae; genus Leptarthrus; species Leptarthrus brevirostris. Next base: position 64,894,825 of record OZ038375.1, read on the forward strand.
CAAGTCAAGTGTTTATCAACCATTATTGATGAACAAACCAAACTGCATTATGATGAACAATTCAGGAAAAGACTTGAAAAAATCAAACCAAACGCCCAGACATTCGGGAATATCAACAAAGTCTGCGGTAGAAAACCCAAATTTCCCAAATCAATTTCAAATAACGAGGAAATTCTCATTCTCCCACAAGAAAAGTGCGATGCCTTCGCAACATACTTCCAAGGAACGTTCAAAGACAACTCAAGTATGAGCGAACCAGATTTCTGCAACGAAGTGAATACCCGTATAAACACCTTTCTGGATAATACGGAATCCATACCTCAAACATTCTTCAGCGTGGATAATCCAGCAATTCATCCACAAGAGCAATCCATTTTCACGAACCCTCTTCAACTTTTCATTCTAACAAAAACCATTAACAGCAAAAAATCGAGTGGCCCTGACCAAATCTCAAACGCTGTTTTGAAAAAGCTTCCACCAATAGCTCACGACTTTCTCTCGTCGATTTTCAACAATTGTATAAACAATTGTTACTTTCCAAAAAATTGGAAAACCTCCCGTATTCTCCCCATCCCAAAGAAAACTTCATCCAAGGACATCAAAGAATTCAGACCCATTTCCCTAATATCTAATGTGGGGAAACTCTTTGAGAAAGTCATCCAGCAACAAATCACAAACTCCTGCGAAGAGAATAATATTCGGCAGGAATCTCAGTTCGGCTTCAAGCCACAGCACTCAACACTACATCCACTGCTGAAATTTCATACCGACGCTACTAGTGCTCTAAACAAAAATGAATGCACAGTCAGCTGCTTTCTCGATGTTGAAAAAGCATTCGACTCTGTTTGGACTAATGGTCTAATTTTCAAATTGAACCAATTCGGTTTCCCACCGCACCTCAACAAACTAATCCACGGTTTCCTGACGGAAAGAAACTTCTACGTGGAGCTAGATAGCCAAAAATCAGCACTTAAACCAATAGAGGCAGGTGTCCCACAAGGATCAATCTTAGGCCCCATCCTCTTCAATCTGTTCACGTCTGATCAACCTGCAAATGAAAATTGCACGACACTTCTGTACGCAGATGACTCCTTAACTTATGCCCAATCACTCTGCCCGATTTTGGCCGTAAATAAAGTCAACCTCCACCTCGAAAAGCTCCAAACTTACTACAAAAAGTGGGGAATCAAAATAAATGTCTCAAAATCTGAGCTGATTTGCATCCGAAAACCTTCAAATGGGCGAAACCGGCAAATCTCAAAATCCAGGCAAATCAAAGCCGCCTACAATGGCGGAATTATTGCACCGACCCAGAAAGCAAAATATCTAGGAGTGAACTTCAATGAACTCCTAAGATTCAATAATCATGCCAAAGCTGTTATTAACAAAGCAAATTTCGCCTACAGCCTGCTCAGCCCAATCATCAATGTCAGGAATGGACTCTCAACCAAAACCAAACTTTTGCTGTACAAGCAACTCATAAGACCCGTCATTACGTACTGTTTCCCTATTTGGCACACCATCTCCCCAACTTACATGCATCGCCTCGGTAATCTCGAGAGGAAAATTCTACGTGCATGCACGGGACTCTACAGAAAGGAGCCTCACAAATACTACTCCAATAGCGAGCTTTATGAAGCCGCAAACATTACTCCTATCAAGGAATACCTAGTCCACCTAGCAACAAAACAAATGGAGAAGATTCCATTTCATCCCAATTCCCTCATAAACAACTTACCGGACCTTCTCATACCGGAAGACTTCAGATACCTCTCACCCCTGCTTCTCACAAAGCCCGAAACCACAGACATTTACTTCCATAACGGAAGAATAACCTTTTACGATGTGAAAGGAATTCACTACCGAGGGTAGTCTACCCAGTCTAAAGCTCACCAAAAAATTAGGACCCTACTGACCCTAAGCATCCTCCTAATTCCCAAATCCCTCCCAAATCCTATTCCTTCACCCACCCTTAATAACTAACACTTAAAGTGAAAGACAAACCTACGGCTGATGTTGCGCAGCAGCCGTACCGAAGAAAGATAAATCAACGAGAAGTTTAACAAGGAAACAAACATCGGAAAAGGACAACGAAGGACGACAACAAATCGAACTGAAGGCCGAAGACAAGCCTCTACGTGAAGGAAACCATGGGAAATCGAAAAGGATTACGAATCGACAGAGTTTAAAAACGCGCGGACTTGACTTGACTTGACTTGACTAGAAATTGAACAGTTTGTGTTAAACCGTGAACGGGTGAAGATAAGTGAAGTGAAATTGTGAAAATGCCTCCTAAAACGAGTGGTAAAGCTGCTAAAAAAGCTGGTAAAGCGCAGAAAAACATATCTAAGACCGATAAGAAAAAGAAGCGCAAGAGGAAGGAAAGTTATGCTATCTACATTTACAAAGTTTTAAAGCAAGTTCATCCTGATACTGGAATTTCGTCGAAGGCAATGAGTATTATGAACAGTTTTGTGAATGATATTTTTGAACGTATTGCCGCTGAAGCATCTCGTTTAGCGCATTACAATAAACGTTCGACAATTACGAGTCGTGAAATTCAGACTGCTGTAAGACTTTTGCTACCAGGTGAACTTGCCAAGCACGCCGTTAGTGAAGGAACTAAAGCTGTTACAAAATATACCAGTTCCAAGTAAAATTACAAACCGTATTACTAAATGGCCCTTTTCAGGGCCGCCAAATATTAATAAAAAGAGTTAAAATTATTATTGAATATTATGCAGTTTTTTTAGTTATTTGTAAATCTTATCAAATAGAAATGTTCTTAGACAAAGTATATGGAAAATTTTGAAATATTTGATTAATATATTATCGAAATTAATACTCCTTTCGTACATATTCTCATCATTTCATATACCAAAACGTTTGGAAAAAAAATTATCTTTTCAATACAGTCTTAATAATATTTTAAATTGCGTCATTAAAAAAAATCGCCGCTATTTATTCAAATAAAAAAAAAATTTCTAATTATGTATTTGATGTGTAAAATTTGTTAGCTTTTCCAGGAAATTCTTTCATTGTAATAATTCAAATTGAATAATATTTTACTCTTTAATAAAATAATTTGTGGTCCTGAAAAGGACCGTTTTTTGTTTTTAAAGTTATCGAAATAAATTTTTAAGCACGTTCACCTCGAATACGACGAGCCAATTGAATGTCTTTTGGCATTATTGTAACACGTTTAGCATGGATAGCACACAAATTAGTATCCTCAAATAATCCAACTAAATATGCTTCACTAGCCTCTTGTAATGCCATAACTGCAGAGCTTTGAAAACGCAAATCGGTTTTAAAATCTTGAGCAATTTCACGTACAAGTCGTTGAAAAGGTAATTTACGAATAAGCAATTCAGTACTCTTTTGATAACGACGAATTTCACGAAGAGCTACTGTACCGGGGCGATAACGATGAGGCTTTTTAACACCACCAGTTGCTGGAGCACTTTTACGGGCTGCTTTTGTAGCCAATTGCTTACGAGGAGCCTTTCCTCCCGTAGATTTACGAGCAGTTTGCTTAGTACGAGCCATTGCTTTATTTTTCACTCACTTTAACTCTACCAGAAAATTAAAACACTTCTCAAAAAAAGAACTTTTCACTTCACTTGAACCGAACACGAGGAGTCACAGTTTAGAAATACCATTTACGCTGCTTTAACCCAAGTATTTATAGAAAAATTCTCCCTTCTCCACTTTTAGCTTTATACGTTTTCCCCTCCATCAATTTCATTTGATTTGGGTGAGAAATTTTTCTATAAATTGAGTGGTACACTCTCGGTAAATTTCATAAAGTGTGTGACAGTGCTAAAGTGAAGTGTTCTTTCTTATAATTCTGTTGAAGTGAAGTAAATTTAAAATGACTGGTCGCGGCAAAGGTGGTAAAGGTTTAGGAAAAGGTGGTGCTAAGCGTCATCGTAAAGTTCTTCGTGATAATATTCAAGGTATTACAAAACCAGCTATTCGCCGTTTAGCACGACGAGGTGGCGTTAAGCGTATATCGGGTTTAATTTATGAAGAAACCCGTGGTGTACTTAAAGTGTTTCTTGAAAATGTTATTCGTGATGCTGTTACATATACCGAACATGCAAAAAGAAAAACAGTTACTGCAATGGATGTTGTATATGCATTAAAAAGGCAAGGACGTACATTATATGGTTTTGGCGGTTAAGAGTGAAATTTTTTATTTGATTGAAAATGAAAACGGTCCTTTTCAGGGCCACAAACAATTAACAAAGAGTAAAAATATATAATATATTAATCTTAATAGGTGTGGTCGTTAAATTTTATAGGGGTTAGGAGAAGAAAAGATTTTTTTTAGGCTTATCAAAATTAAAAAAAAAATTTTTTTTTTGCATATCTTATATCCGAAAAAAATAAAAATGTCAGTTTAATACTACTATACCCGAAAAAAAATAAAAATTTCAGTTTAATACATAATTTTTTCTATATCTTCTCTATCTTTTTCTATATATTATTATAGATAGGTTTTTTTCAGTATAACTGAAAAAAAAAATTCAATTCGATTCCATTATAAAAAAAAAAAAATTTATTAAAAAATACTACTGTATGTAAATATAAATTTTACTCTTTGATAAAAGATATGGTGGTCCTGAAAAGGACCGTTTTGTTAAAGAGCTGTCGGAAAAATAAAATATTTATGCCTTCTTTTCAGTTTTTTTGGGTAAAAGAACAGCTTGAATATTTGGTAAAACACCACCTTGAGCAATTGTCACACCAGAAAGCAATTTATTTAATTCTTCATCATTACGGATGGCTAATTGTAAATGTCGTGGAATAATTCTTGTTTTTTTATTGTCACGTGCAGCATTTCCAGCTAATTCAAGAACTTCAGCAGCTAAATATTCCATAACAGCTGCCAAATAAACTGGAGCACCAGCACCGACACGTTCAGCATAATTTCCTTTTCTCAATAAACGATGAATACGACCAACAGGAAATTGTAGTCCAGCACGATTTGATCGAGATTTTGCCTTTCCCTTAACTTTTCCACCTTTACCACGACCAGACATTTTATTAAATTCTTTAATTCACTTGACACGTCTACACAGCACAGCACTTTTCACTTGAATGACGAAGTAAATGGTTGACTCACTTATTTATGTAAAAATTGAACGAAGAAAATTCAAAACGAAAGAGAATGGAGGGGAGATATTGATTGTCTCCAGACTGAATAAATATGAGCAGAAATTCGATAGAAATTGAACAGTTTGTGTTAAACCGTGAACGGGTGAAGATAAGTGAAGTGAAATTGTGAAAATGCCTCCTAAAACGAGTGGTAAAGCTGCTAAAAAAGCTGGTAAAGCGCAGAAAAACATATCTAAGACCGATAAGAAAAAGAAGCGCAAGAGGAAGGAAAGTTATGCTATCTACATTTACAAAGTTTTAAAGCAAGTTCATCCTGATACTGGAATTTCGTCGAAGGCAATGAGTATTATGAACAGTTTTGTGAATGATATTTTTGAACGTATTGCCGCTGAAGCATCTCGTTTAGCGCATTACAATAAACGTTCGACAATTACGAGTCGTGAAATTCAGACTGCTGTAAGACTTTTGCTACCAGGTGAACTTGCCAAGCACGCCGTTAGTGAAGGAACTAAAGCTGTTACAAAATATACCAGTTCCAAGTAAAATTACAAACCGTATTACTAAATGGCCCTTTTCAGGGCCGCCAAATATTAATAAAAAGAGTTAAAATTATTATTGAATATTATGCAGTTTTTTTAGTTATTTGTAAATCTTATCAAATAGAAATGTTCTTAGACAAAGTATATGGAAAATTTTGAAATATTTGATTAATATATTATCGAAATTAATACTCCTTTCGTACATATTCTCATCATTTCATATACCAAAACGTTTGGAAAAAAAATTATCTTTTCAATACAGTCTTAATAATATTTTAAATTGCGTCATTAAAAAAAATCGCCGCTATTTATTCAAATAAAAAAAAAATTTCTAATTATGTATTTGATGTGTAAAATTTGTTAGCTTTTCCAGGAAATTCTTTCATTGTAATAATTCAAATTGAATAATATTTTACTCTTTAATAAAATAATTTGTGGTCCTGAAAAGGACCGTTTTTTGTTTTTAAAGTTATCGAAATAAATTTTTAAGCACGTTCACCTCGAATACGACGAGCCAATTGAATGTCTTTTGGCATTATTGTAACACGTTTAGCATGGATAGCACACAAATTAGTATCCTCAAATAATCCAACTAAATATGCTTCACTAGCCTCTTGTAATGCCATAACTGCAGAGCTTTGAAAACGCAAATCGGTTTTAAAATCTTGAGCAATTTCACGTACAAGTCGTTGAAAAGGTAATTTACGAATAAGCAATTCAGTACTCTTTTGATAACGACGAATTTCACGAAGAGCTACTGTACCGGGGCGATAACGATGAGGCTTTTTAACACCACCAGTTGCTGGAGCACTTTTACGGGCTGCTTTTGTAGCCAATTGCTTACGAGGAGCCTTTCCTCCCGTAGATTTACGAGCAGTTTGCTTAGTACGAGCCATTGCTTTATTTTTCACTCACTTTAACTCTACCAGAAAATTAAAACACTTCTCAAAAAAAGAACTTTTCACTTCACTTGAACCGAACACGAGGAGTCACAGTTTAGAAATACCATATACGCTGCTTTAACCCAAGTATTTATAGAAAAATTCTCCCTTCTCCACTTTTAGCTTTATACGTTTTCCCCTCCATCAATTTCATTTGATTTGGGTGAGAAATTTTTCTATAAATTGAGTGGTACACTCTCGGTAAATTTCATAAAGTGTGTGACAGTGCTAAAGTGAAGTGTTCTTTCTTATAATTCTGTTGAAGTGAAGTAAATTTAAAATGACTGGTCGCGGCAAAGGTGGTAAAGGTTTAGGAAAAGGTGGTGCTAAGCGTCATCGTAAAGTTCTTCGTGATAATATTCAAGGTATTACAAAACCAGCTATTCGCCGTTTAGCACGACGAGGTGGCGTTAAGCGTATATCGGGTTTAATTTATGAAGAAACCCGTGGTGTACTTAAAGTGTTTCTTGAAAATGTTATTCGTGATGCTGTTACATATACCGAACATGCAAAAAGAAAAACAGTTACTGCAATGGATGTTGTATATGCATTAAAAAGGCAAGGACGTACATTATATGGTTTTGGCGGTTAAGAGTGAAATTTTTTATTTGATTGAAAATGAAAACGGCCCTTTTCAGGGCCACAAACAATTAACAAAGAGTAAAAATATATAATATATTAATCTTAATAGGTGTGGTCGTTAAATTTTATAGGGGTTAGGAGAAGAAAAGATTTTTTTTAGGCTTATCAAAATTAAAAAAAAAATTTTTTTTTTGCATATCTTATATCCGAAAAAAATAAAAATGTCAGTTTAATACTACTATACCCGAAAAAAAATAAAAATTTCAGTTTAATACATAATTTTTTCTATATCTTCTCTATCTTTTTCTATATATTATTATAGATAGGTTTTTTTCAGTATAACTGAAAAAAAAAATTCAATTCGATTCCATTATAAAAAAAAAAAAATTTATTAAAAAATACTACTGTATGTAAATATAAATTTTACTCTTTGATAAAAGATATGGTGGTCCTGAAAAGGACCGTTTTGTTAAAGAGCTGTCGGAAAAATAAAATATTTATGCCTTCTTTTCAGTTTTTTTGGGTAAAAGAACAGCTTGAATATTTGGTAAAACACCACCTTGAGCAATTGTCACACCAGAAAGCAATTTATTTAATTCTTCATCATTACGGATGGCTAATTGTAAATGTCGTGGAATAATTCTTGTTTTTTTATTGTCACGTGCAGCATTTCCAGCTAATTCAAGAACTTCAGCAGCTAAATATTCCATAACAGCTGCCAAATAAACTGGAGCACCAGCACCGACACGTTCAGCATAATTTCCTTTTCTCAATAAACGATGAATACGACCAACAGGAAATTGTAGTCCAGCACGATTTGATCGAGATTTTGCCTTTCCCTTAACTTTTCCACCTTTACCACGACCAGACATTTTATTAAATTCTTTAATTCACTTGACACGTCTACACAGCACAGCACTTTTCACTTGAATGACGAAGTAAATGGTTGACTCACTTATTTATGTAAAAATTGAACGAAGAAAATTCAAAACGAAAGAGAATGGAGGGGAGATATTGATTGTCTCCAGACTGAATAAATATGAGCAGAAATTCGATAGAAATTGAACAGTTTGTGTTAAACCGTGAACGGGTGAAGATAAGTGAAGTGAAATTGTGAAAATGCCTCCTAAAACGAGTGGTAAAGCTGCTAAAAAAGCTGGTAAAGCGCAGAAAAACATATCTAAGACCGATAAGAAAAAGAAGCGCAAGAGGAAGGAAAGTTATGCTATCTACATTTACAAAGTTTTAAAGCAAGTTCATCCTGATACTGGAATTTCGTCGAAGGCAATGAGTATTATGAACAGTTTTGTGAATGATATTTTTGAACGTATTGCCGCTGAAGCATCTCGTTTAGCGCATTACAATAAACGTTCGACAATTACGAGTCGTGAAATTCAGACTGCTGTAAGACTTTTGCTACCAGGTGAACTTGCCAAGCACGCCGTTAGTGAAGGAACTAAAGCTGTTACAAAATATACCAGTTCCAAGTAAAATTACAAACCGTATTACTAAATGGCCCTTTTCAGGGCCGCCAAATATTAATAAAAAGAGTTAAAATTATTATTGAATATTATGCAGTTTTTTTAGTTATTTGTAAATCTTATCAAATAGAAATGTTCTTAGACAAAGTATATGGAAAATTTTGAAATATTTGATTAATATATTATCGAAATTAATACTCCTTTCGTACATATTCTCATCATTTCATATACCAAAACGTTTGGAAAAAAATTATCTTTTCAATACAGTCTTAATAATATTTTAAATTGCGTCATTAAAAAAAATCGCCGCTATTTATTCAAATAAAAAAAAAATTTCTAATTATGTATTTGATGTGTAAAATTTGTTGAAGAGCTACTGTACCGGGGCGATAACGATGAGGCTTTTTAACACCACCAGTTGCTGGAGCACTTTTACGGGCTGCTTTTGTAGCCAATTGCTTACGAGGAGCCTTTCCTCCCGTAGATTTACGAGCAGTTTGCTTAGTACGAGCCATTGCTTTATTTTTCACTCACTTTAACTCTACCAGAAAATTAAAACACTTCTCAAAAAAAGAACTTTTCACTTCACTTGAACCGAACACGAGGAGTCACAGTTTAGAAATACCATTTACGCTGCTTTAACCCAAGTATTTATAGAAAAATTCTCCCTTCTCCACTTTTAGCTTTATACGTTTTCCCCTCCATCAATTTCATTTGGTTTGGGTGAGAAATTTTTCTATAAATTGAGTGGTACACTCTCGGTAAATTTAAAAAAAAAAAAAAAATAAATAAATAACGGTAAATTTCATAAAGTGTGTGACAGTGCTAAAGTGAAGTGTTCTTTCTTATAATTCTGTTGAAGTGAAGTAAATTTAAAATGACTGGTCGCGGCAAAGGTGGTAAAGGTTTAGGAAAAGGTGGTGCTAAGCGTCATCGTAAAGTTCTTCGTGATAATATTCAAGGTATTACAAAACCAGCTATTCGCCGTTTAGCACGACGAGGTGGCGTTAAGCGTATATCGGGTTTAATTTATGAAGAAACCCGTGGTGTACTTAAAGTGTTTCTTGAAAATGTTATTCGTGATGCTGTTACATATACCGAACATGCAAAAAGAAAAACAGTTACTGCAATGGATGTTGTATATGCATTAAAAAGGCAAGGACGTACATTATATGGTTTTGGCGGTTAAGAGTGAAATTTTTTATTTGATTGAAAATGAAAACGGTCCTTTTCAGGGCCACAAACAATTAACAAAGAGTAAAAATATATAATATATTAATCTTAATAGGTGTGGTCGTTAAATTTTATAGGGGTTAGGAGAAGAAAAGATTTTTTTTAGGCTTATCAAAATTAAAAAAAAAAATTTTTTTTTTGCATATCTTATATCCGAAAAAAATAAAAATGTCAGTTTAATACTACTATACCCGAAAAAAAATAAAAATTTCAGTTTAATACATAATTTTTTCTATATCTTCTCTATCTTTTTCTATATATTATTATAGATAGGTTTTTTTCAGTATAACTGAAAAAAAAAATTCAATTCGATTCGATTATAAAAAAAAAAAATTTATTAAAAAATACTACTGTATGTAAATATAAATTTTACTCTTTGATAAAAGATATGGTGGTCCTGAAAAGGACCGTTTTGTTAAAGAGCTGTCGGAAAAATAAAATATTTATGCCTTCTTTTCAGTTTTTTTGGGTAAAAGAACAGCTTGAATATTTGGTAAAACACCACCTTGAGCAATTGTCACACCAGAAAGCAATTTATTTAATTCTTCATCATTACGGATGGCTAATTGTAAATGTCGTGGAATAATTCTTGTTTTTTTATTGTCACGTGCAGCATTTCCAGCTAATTCAAGAACTTCAGCAGCTAAATATTCCATAACAGCTGCCAAATAAACTGGAGCACCAGCACCGACACGTTCAGCATAATTTCCTTTTCTCAATAAACGATGAATACGACCAACAGGAAATTGTAGTCCAGCACGATTTGATCGAGATTTTGCCTTTCCCTTAACTTTTCCACCTTTACCACGACCAGACATTTTATTTAATTCTTTAATTCACTTGACACGTCTACACAGCACAGCACTTTTCACTTGAATGACGAAGTAAATGGTTGACTCACTTATTTATGTAAAAATTGAACGAAGAAAATTCAAAACGAAAAAGAATGGAGGGGAGATATTGATTGTCTCCAGACTAAATAAATATGAGCAGAAAGAGATAGAAATTGAACAATCTATTTTCTATCTAAAAAAAAATGATAGAAAATAGAAATTGAACAGTTTGTGTTAAACCGTGAACGGGTGAAGACAAGTGAAGTGAAATTGTGAAAATGCCTCCTAAAACGAGTGGTAAAGCTGCTAAAAAAGCTGGTAAAGCGCAGAAAAACATATCTAAGACCGATAAGAAAAAGAAGCGCAAGAGGAAGGAAAGTTATGCTATCTACATTTACAAAGTTTTAAAGCAAGTTCATCCTGATACTGGAATTTCGTCGAAGGCAATGAGTATTATGAACAGTTTTGTGAATGATATTTTTGAACGTATTGCCGCTGAAGCATCTCGTTTAGCGCATTACAATAAACGTTCGACAATTACGAGTCGTGAAATTCAGACTGCTGTAAGACTTTTGCTACCAGGTGAACTTGCCAAGCACGCCGTTAGTGAAGGAACTAAAGCTGTTACAAAATATACCAGTTCCAAGTAAAATTACAAACCGTATTACTAAATGGCCCTTTTCAGGGCCGCCAAATATTAATAAAAAGAGTTAAAATTATTATTGAATATTATGCAGTTTTTTTAGTTATTTGTAAATCTTATCAAATAGAAATGTTCTTAGACAAAGTATATGGAAAATTTTGAAATATTTGATTAATATATTATCGAAATTAATACTCCTTTCGTACATATTCTCATCATTTCATATACCAAAACGTTTGGAAAAAAAATTATCTTTTCAATACAGTCTTAATAATATTTTAAATTGCGTCATTAAAAAAAATCGCCGCTATTTATTCAAATAAAAAAAAAATTTCTAATTATGTATTTAATGTGTAAAATTTGTTAGCTTTTCCAGGAAATTCTTTCATTGTAATAATTCAAATTGAATATTTTACTCTTTAATAAAATAATTTGTGGTCCTGAAAAGGACCGTTTTTTGTTTTTAAAGTTATCGAAATAAATTTTTAAGCACGTTCACCTCGAATACGACGAGCCAATTGAATGTCTTTTGGCATTATTGTAACACGTTTAGCATGGATAGCACACAAATTAGTATCCTCAAATAATCCAACTAAATATGCTTCACTAGCCTCTTGTAATGCCATAACTGCAGAGCTTTGAAAACGCAAATCGGTTTTAAAATCTTGAGCAATTTCACGTACAAGTCGTTGAAAAGGTAATTTACGAATAAGCAATTCAGTACTCTTTTGATAACGACGAATTTCACGAAGAGCTACTGTACCGGGGCGATAACGATGAGGCTTTTTAACACCACCAGTTGCTGGAGCACTTTTACGGGCTGCTTTTGTCGCCAATTGCTTACGAGGAGCCTTTCCTCCCGTAGATTTACGAGCAGTTTGCTTAGTACGAGCCATTGCTTTATTTTTCACTCACTTTAACTCTACCAGAAAATTAAAACACTTCTCACAAAAAGAACTTTTCACTTCACTTGAACCGAACACGAGAAGTCACAGTTTAGAAATACCATTTACGCTGCTTTAACCCAAGTATTTATAGAAAAATTCTCCCTTCTCCACTTTTAGCTTTATACGTTTTCCCCTCCATCAATTTCATTTGGTTTGGGTGAGAAATTTTTCTATAAATTGAGTGGTACACTCTCGTTAAATTTCATAAAGTGTGTGACAGTGCTAAAGTGAAGTGTTCTTTCTTATAATTCTGTTGAAGTGAAGTAAATTTAAAATGACTGGTCGCGGCAAAGGTGGTAAAGGTTTAGGAAAAGGTGGTGCTAAGCGTCATCGTAAAGTTCTTCGTGATAATATTCAAGGTATTACAAAACCAGCTATTCGCCGTTTAGCACGACGAGGTGGCGTTAAGCGTATATCGGGTTTAATTTATGAAGAAACCCGTGGTGTACTTAAAGTGTTTCTTGAAAATGTTATTCGTGATGCTGTTACATATACCGAGCATGCAAAAAGAAAAACAGTTACTGCAATGGATGTTGTATATGCATTAAAAAGGCAAGGACGTACATTATATGGTTTTGGCGGTTAAGAGTGAAATTTTTTATTTGATTGAAAATGAAAACGGTCCTTTTCAGGGCCACAAACAATTAACAAAGAGTAAAAATATATAATATATTAATCTTAATAGGTGTGGTCGTTAAATTTTATAGGGGTTAGGAGAAGAAAAGATTTTTTTTAGGCTTATCAAAATTAAAAAAAAAAAATTTTTTTTTGCATATCTTATATCCGAAAAAAATAAAAATGTCAGTTTAATACTACTATACCCGAAAAAAAATAAAAATTTCAGTTTAATACATAATTTTTTCTATATCTTATTATAGATAGGTTTTTTTCAGTATAACTGAAAAAAAAATCAATTCGATTCGATTATATAAAAAAAAAAATTTATTAAAAAATACTACTGTATGTAAATATAAATTTTACTCTTTGATAAAAGATATGGTGGTCCTGAAAAGGACCGTTTTGTTAAAGAGCTGTCGGAAAAATAAAATATTTATGCCTTCTTTTCAGTTTTTTTGGGTAAAAGAACAGCTTGAATATTTGGTAAAACACCACCTTGAGCAATTGTCACACCAGAAAGCAATTTATTTAATTCTTCATCATTACGGATGGCTAATTGTAAATGTCGTGGAATAATTCTTGTTTTTTTATTGTCACGTGCAGCATTTCCAGCTAATTCAAGAACTTCAGCAGCTAAATATTCCATAACAGCTGCCAAATAAACTGGAGCACCAGCACCGACACGTTCAGCATAATTTCCTTTTCTCAATAAACGATGAATACGACCGACAGGAAATTGTAGTCCAGCACGATTTGATCGAGATTTTGCCTTTCCCTTAACTTTTCCACCTTTACCACGACCAGACATTTTATTAAATTCTTTAATTCACTTGACACGTCTACACAGCACAGCACTTTTCACTTGAATGACGAAGTAAATGGTTGACTCACTTATTTATGTAAAAATTGAACGAAGAAAATTCAAAACGAAAGAGAATGGAGGGGAGATATTGATTGTCTCCAGACTGAATAAATATGAGCAGAAATTCGATAGAAATTGAACAGTTTGTGTTAAACCGTGAACGGGTGAAGATAAGTGAAGTGAAATTGTGAAAATGCCTCCTAAAACGAGTGGTAAAGCTGCTAAAAAAGCTGGTAAAGCGCAGAAAAACATATCTAAGACCGATAAGAAAAAGAAGCGCAAGAGGAAGGAAAGTTATGCTATCTACATTTACAAAGTTTTAAAGCAAGTTCATCCTGATACTGGAATTTCGTCGAAGGCAATGAGTATTATGAACAGTTTTGTGAATGATATTTTTGTACGTATTGCCGCTGAAGCATCTCGTTTAGCGCATTACAATAAACGTTCGACAATTACGAGTCGTGAAATTCAGACTGCTGTAAGACTTTTGCTACCAGGTGAACTTGCCAAGCACGCCGTTAGTGAAGGAACTAAAGCTGTTACAAAATATACCAGTTCCAAGTAAAATTGCAAACCGTATTAATAAATGGCCCTTTTCAGGGCCGCCAAATATTAATAAAAAGAGTTAAAATTATTATTGAATATTATGCAGTTTTTTTAGTTATTTGTAAATCTTATCAAATAGAAATGTTCTTAGACAAAGTATATGGAAAATTTTGAAATATTTAATTAATATATCGAAATTAATACTCCTTTCGTACATATTCTCATCATTTCATATACCAAAACGTTTGGAAAAAAATTATTTTTTCAATACAGTCTTAATAATATTTTAAATTGCGTCATTAAAAAAAATCGCCGCTATTTATTCAAATAAAAAAAAATTTCTAATTATGTATTTGATGTGTAAAATTTGTTAGCTTTTCCAGGAAATTCTTTCATTGTAATAATTCAAATTGAATAATATTTTACTCTTTAATAAAATAATTTGTGGTCCTGAAAAGGACAGTTTTTTGTTTTTAAAGTTATCGAAATAAATTTTTAAGCACGTTCACCTCGAATACGACGAGCCAATTGAATGTCTTTTGGCATTATTGTAACACGTTTAGCATGGATAGAACACAAATTAGTATCCTCAAATAATCCAACTAAATATGCTTCACTAGCCTCTTGTAATGCCATAACTGCAGAGCTTTGAAAACGCAAATCGGTTTTAAAATCTTGAGCAATTTCACGTACAAGTCGTTGAAAAGGTAATTTACGAATAAGCAATTCAGTACTCTTTTGATAACGACGAATTTCACGAAGAGCTACTGTACCGGGGCGATAACGATGAGGCTTTTTAACACCACCAGTTGCTGGAGCACTTTTACGGGCTGCTTTTGTCGCCAATTGCTTACGAGGAGCCTTTCCTCCCGTAGATTTACGAGCAGTTTGCTTAGTACGAGCCATTGCTTTATTTTTCACTCACTTTAACTCTACCAGAAAATTAAAACACTTCTCACAAAAAGAACTTTTCACTTCACTTGAACCGAACACGAGAAGTCACAGTTTAGAAATACCATTTACGCTGCTTTAACCCAAGTATTTATAGAAAAATTCTCCCTTCTCCACTTTTAGCTTTATACGTTTTCCCCTCCATCAATTTCATTTGGTTTGGGTGAGAAATTTTTCTATAAATTGAGTGGTACACTCTCGTTAAATTTCATAAAGTGTGTGACAGTGCTAAAGTGAGGTGTTCTTTCTTATAATTCTGTTGAAGTGAAGTAAATTTAAAATGACTGGTCGCGGCAAAGGTGGTAAAGGTTTAGGAAAAGGTGGTGCTAAGCGTCATCGTAAAGTTCTTCGTGATAATATTCAAGGTATTACAAAACCAGCTATTCGCCGTTTAGCACGACGAGGTGGCGTTAAGCGTATATCGGGTTTAATTTATGAAGAAACCCGTGGTGTACTTAAAGTGTTTCTTGAAAATGTTATTCGTGATGCTGTTACATATACCGAGCATGCAAAAAGAAAAACAGTTACTGCAATGGATGTTGTATATGCATTAAAAAGGCAAGGACGTACATTATATGGTTTTGGCGGTTAAGAGTGAAATTTTTTATTTGATTGAAAATGAAAACGGTCCTTTTCAGGGCCACAAACAATTAACAAAGAGTAAAAATATATAATATATTAATCTTAATAGGTGTGGTCGTTAAATTTTATAGGGGTTAGGAGAAGAAAAGATTTTTTTTAGGCTTATCAAAATTAAAAAAAAAAAAATTTTTTTTGCATATCTTATATCCGAAAAAAATAAAAATGTCAGTTTAATACTACTATACCCGAAAAAAAATAAAAATTTCAGTTTAATACATAATTTTTTCTATATCTTATTATAGATAGGTTTTTTTCAGTATAACTGAAAAAAAAATCAATTCGATTCGATTATATAAAAAAAAAATTTATTAAAAAATACTACTGTATGTAAATATAAATTTTACTCTTTGATAAAAGATATGGTGGTCCTGAAAAGGACCGTTTTGTTAAAGAGCTGTCGGAAAAATAAAATATTTATGCCTTCTTTTCAGTTTTTTTGGGTAAAAGAACAGCTTGAATATTTGGTAAAACACCACCTTGAGCAATTGTCACACCAGAAAGCAATTTATTTAATTCTTCATCATTACGGATGGCTAATTGTAAATGTCGTGGAATAATTCTTGTTTTTTTATTGTCACGTGCAGCATTTCCAGCTAATTCAAGAACTTCAGCAGCTAAATATTCCATAACAGCTGCCAAATAAACTGGAGCACCAGCACCGACACGTTCAGCATAATTTCCTTTTCTCAATAAACGATGAATACGACCGACAGGAAATTGTAGTCCAGCACGATTTGATCGAGATTTTGCCTTTCCCTTAACTTTTCCACCTTTACCACGACCAGACATTTTATTAAATTCTTTAATTCACTTGACACGTCTACACAGCACAGCACTTTTCACTTGAATGACGAAGTAAATGGTTGACTCACTTATTTATGTAAAAATTGAACGAAGAAAATTCAAAACGAAAAAGAATGGAGGGGAGATATTGATTGTCTCCAGACTAAATAAATATGAGCAGAAAGAGATAGAAATTGAACAATCTATTTTCTATCTAAAAAAAAATGATAGAAAATAGAAATTGAACAGTTTGTGTTAAACCGTGAACGGGTGAAGACAAGTGAAGTGAAATTGTGAAAATTCCTCCTAAAACGAGTGGTAAAGCTGCTAAAAAAGCTGGTAAAGCGCAGAAAAACATATCTAAGACCGATAAGAAAAAGAAGCGCAAGAGGAAGGAAAGTTATGCTATCTACATTTACAAAGTTTTAAAGCAAGTTCATCCTGATACTGGAATTTCGTCGAAGGCAATGAGTATTATGAACAGTTTTGTGAATGATATTTTTGAACGTATTGCCGCTGAAGCATCTCGTTTAGCGCATTACAATAAACGTTCGACAATTACGAGTCGTGAAATTCAGACTGCTGTAAGACTTTTGCTACCAGGTGAACTTGCCAAGCACGCCGTTAGTGAAGGAACTAAAGCTGTTACAAAATATACCAGTTCCAAGTAAAATTACAAACCGTATTACTAAATGGCCCTTTTCAGGGCCGCCAAATATTAATAAAAAGAGTTAAAATTATTATTGAATATTATGCAGTTTTTTTAGTTATTTGTAAATCTTATCAAATAGAAATGTTCTTAGACAAAGTATATGGAAAATTTTGAAATATTTGATTAATATATTATCGAAATTAATACTCCTTTCGTACATATTCTCATCATTTCATATACCAAAACGTTTGGAAAAAAAATTATCTTTTCAATACAGTCTTAATAATATTTTAAATTGCGTCATTAAAAAAAATCGCCGCTATTTATTCAAATAAAAAAAAAATTTCTAATTATGTATTTAATGTGTAAAATTTGTTAGCTTTTCCAGGAAATTCTTTCATTGTAATAATTCAAATTGAATAATATTTTACTCTTTAATAAAATAATTTGTGGTCCTGAAAAGGACCGTTTTTTGTTTTTAAAGTTATCGAAATAAATTTTTAAGCACGTTCACCTCGAATACGACGAGCCAATTGAATGTCTTTTGGCATTATTGTAACACGTTTAGCATGGATAGCACACAAATTAGTATCCTCAAATAATCCAACTAAATATGCTTCACTAGCCTCTTGTAATGCCATAACTGCAGAGCTTTGAAAACGCAAATCGGTTTTAAAATCTTGAGCAATTTCACGTACAAGTCGTTGAAAAGGTAATTTACGAATAAGCAATTCAGTACTCTTTTGATAACGACGAATTTCACGAAGAGCTACTGTACCGGGGCGATAACGATGAGGCTTTTTAACACCACCAGTTGCTGGAGCACTTTTACGGGCTGCTTTTGTAGCCAATTGCTTACGAGGAGCCTTTCCTCCCGTAGATTTACGAGCAGTTTGCTTAGTACGAGCCATTGCTTTATTTTTCACTCACTTTAACTCTACCAGAAAATTAAAACACTTCTCAAAAAAAGAACTTTTCACTTCACTTGAACCGAACACGAGGAGTCACAGTTTAGAAATACCATTTACGCAGTCAGTCAAGTCAAGTCAAGTCCGCGCGTTTTTAAAAACTCTGTCGATTTGTAATCCTTTTCGTTTTCCCATGGTTTCCTTCACGTAGAGGCTTGTCTTCGGCCTTCAGTTCGATTTGTTGTCGTCCTTCGTTGTCCTTCTTCGATATTTGGCTCCTTGTTGAACTTCTCGTTGCTTTATCTTCCTTCAATACGGCTGCTGCGCTACATCAGCCGTAGATTTGACTTTCTCTTATAGAGTTAGTAATTAAGGGAAGGAGTAGGATTTGGGAGGAATTTGGGAATTTGGAGGATGCTTAGGGTTAGTTGGGTCCTAATTTATGGTGAGTTTTAGACTGGGTAGACTACCCTCGGTAGTGAATTCCTTTCGTATCATAAAAGGTTACTCTTCCGTTGTGGAGATAAATGTCTGCGTTTTCGGGCTTCGTGAGAAGCAGGGGTGAGAGGTATCTGAAATCTTCCGGTATGAGAAGGTCCGGTAAGTTGTTTATGAGGGAATTGGGATGAAATGGAATCTTCTCCATTTGTTTTGTTGCTAGGTGCACTAGGTATTCCTTGATAGGAGTAATGTTTGCGGCTTCATAAAGCTCGATATTGGAGTAGTATTTGTGTGGCTCCTTTCTGTAGAGTCCCGTGCATGCACGGAGAATTTTCCTCTCGAGATTACCGAGGCGTTGCATATAAGTTGGAGAGATGGTGTGCCAAATAGGGAAACAGTACGTAATGACGGGTCTTATAAGTTGCTTGTACAGCAAAAGTTTGGTTTTGATTGAGAGTCCATTCCTGACATTAATGATTGGGCTGAGCAGGCTGTAGGCAAAATTTGCTTTGTTAATAACAGCTTTGGCATGAGCATTGAATCTTAGAAGTTCATTGAAGTTCACTCCTAGATATTTTGCTTTCTGGGACGGGGCAATAATTCCGCCATTGTAGGTGGCTTTGATTTGCCTGGATTTTGAGACTTGCCGGTTTCGCCCGGTTGAAGGTTTTCGAATGCAAATGAGTTCAGATTTTGAAACATTTATTTTGATTCCCCACTTTTTATAGTAAGTTTGGAGCTTTTCGAGGTGGAGGTTGACCTTATTTACGGCCAAAATCGGGCAGAGTGATTGGGCATATGTTAAAGAGTCATCTGCGTACAGAAGTGTTGTGCAATTTTCATTTGCAGGTTGATCAGACGTGAACAGATTGAAGAGTATGGGGCCTAAGATTGATCCTTGTGGGACACCTGCCTCTATCGGTTTAAGTGCTGATTTTTGACTATCTAGCTCCACGTAGAAGTTTCTTTCCGTCAGGAAACCGTGGATTAGTTTATTAAGGTGCGGTGGGAAACCAAATTGGTTTAGCTTGTAAATTAGACCATTGGTCCAAACAGAGTCGAATGCTTTTTCAACATCGAGAAAGCAGCTGACTGTGCATTCACTTTTGTTTAGCGCACGAGTGGCGTCAGTATGAAATTTCAGCAGTGGGTGTAGTGTAGAATGTTGTGGCTTGAAGCCGAACTGAGATTCCTGCCGAATGTTATTCTCTTCGCAGGAGTTTGTGATTTGTTGCTGGATGACTTTCTCAAAGAGTTTCCCCACATTAGATATTAGTGAAATGGGTCTGAATTCCTTGATTTCCTTGGATGAAGTTTTCTTAGGAATGGGGAGAATACGGGACGTTTTCCAATTTTTTGGAAAGTAACAATTGTTTATACAATTGTTGAAAATCGACGAGAGAAAGTCGTGAGCTAGTGGTGGGAGCTTCTTCAAAACAGCGTTTGGGATTTGGTCAGGGCCACTCGATTTTTTGCTGTTAATAGTTTTTGTGAGAATGAAAAGTTGAAGAGGGTTCGTGAAAATGGATTGCTCTTGTGGATGAATTGCTGGATTATCCACACTAAAGAACGTTTGAGGTATGGATTCCGTATTATCCAAGAAGGTGTTAATACGAGTATTCACTTCATTGCAGAAGGCTGGTTCGCTCAGACTTGAGTTATCCTTGAATGTTTCCTGGAAGTATGTTGCGAAGGCATCGCACTTTTCTTGTGGGAGAGTGAGAATTTCCTCATTGTTTGATACTGTTTTGGGAAATTTGGGCTTCCTACCGCAGACTTTGTTAATATTCTCAAATGTCTGGGCATTTGGTTTGATCTTTTCAAGCCTTTTCCTGAATTGTTCATCACAATGCAGTTTCGTTTGTTCATCAATAATGATTGATAAACACTTGACTTGGGACAGCACGGACTGGTATGCCGAATTTTGGGTATTAAGGGTCCTGTGGTAGATGCGGTTGAGTATTTTCCGCAGTTTTTGCCTGTATTTGTACAGGTCTTGAAGGCCAGATGGAAGGTTCTTGTATTTGTGGTTGTTTGCAGGAACCGCTGTGGAGAAGTGGTTGATGTTGTCCTGAAGGCAGTGAGTGAAACGCTCTATGTGAGTTTCTATTTCAAAGTTTTGGAGATTCCTGTTGTTGGGCGGAAGATTGTCTTGGTAAAGAGCCGTCAGTCTATTTTGGAACTCAGTCCAATCAACGTTTTTCAGGGTGGTAATGGTGGGAAGACTTATAGTCAATATATTGACCGGAGAATTCCGATTGATTGTCAGTTCCACCACTAGATGGTCTGAAGAAGCATGGTGAGTAGCGCAACTGTAGTTGCTGATTTGCGGTAAGAGGTTTATAAAATTTGAAGTGACTAGGTAGAAATCGATGTTGGAGCCTGAACGAGGGAAGGTTGGGGTGTTTGGAGAGACCACTATGAAATCGTGGTTCTGCGAGTTGTTTGTCAGCCAGTTAGAGATTGTTTTCCCGTGGCTGTTTTCGAGTGTGTCATTCCACATCGGGTGTCTGGCGTTAAAGTCTCCTCCAATTACCGTGTAGGTGTATTCTTTGGAGAGATTGTAAATAATATCAAGATTTCGTCGTAATTGTGCTGCCGAAGCGCCACACCTGTTATACAGCGAAATCAACAGGAGAGATTCCTGGGAGGTAAGAAAGACTTTTAGCGCCGTGCATTCCATATTGTTAAGACTTTCAATCTTAACTTCTTGGAATTTTAGGTGGTTTTTTATAAGGACAGCTGTTCCTAAGGTTGTTTCCGATTTATCATTCCGGACTGTTGAGAAATTCTCAAAAACTAAATTGTGTCTGGGGCTTAGATGCGTCTCTTGTAAGAGGACGAAATGGGGGAATTGCTCACCAAGGATTGAGTTGAGGCCTATTCTCTTGTTATGTCGTACTAGGGAATTACAGTTAAATGTTAGAATTTTTAGTCTTTTTAGTTCCCTAGACATAGGTTAAAAGCAAATTGCAAATATGCGCTTTGACGTTCCGCGAGGGTGGTAAGTTTCCTGTATTGAGGATTAAAATGATTTATTTTGCCCATAAGGGCGAAGAGGTCACACCCGAAGAGAGCTTTCGCCTCTTGGGTGCAGAAGTTGTCCACGTCATTTTGCGACGTTTTTGGGGCGAATTTAGGTGCCTCTTGCTGGCGAACAGTTGTTGGGATTTGAGGATAAGTAGTTTTAGGTTGGTAAGTTTTGTTATTTTTATTAATTATTTGCGAGAAAGACATACCTGGCTGGATGTAGTTCCTGGTCGATTCCCTAGCGAACTGCTCTCTCTGTTTCTGATGTTCCTTCAGCTTGCTGCGGGTTTCTATGATGTCCTTGTACCTTGGGCATCCTCTGTAGCTGGCCGGGTGTCCTTCTTTCTGGCAGTTCACGCAGAAAGGTTTCTCTGTCTCATCGTTCTTGGTGCGGCGGCACTCTCCTGGTCCGTGGTTTTGCGCACATTTCACGCATCTGTAGAGTTGAGCGCAGTTGCTCGCAACGTGTCCGAATCTCTGGCATCGTTTGCACTGTGAAATCCCTTTCACGTTGTGCTTCTCCCAGTGCACAATTTGGTTCATGAGACGGTCCATCTTCATGATTTGCCCGACTTCATGATTTCCGTCAAAGGTGACGATAAAAGCATTCAACTGCTTTCCTGCAGTTTTGCTGCGTGGGGTTATCATTTTCACCACACTCTTAATTTGGAGACCCTTGTACTCACGTTCTAGGGCATCCTTGACGTCTTCCTCGTCGAATGTGTGTTGCACACCTTTGAGGACCAGCGTTATTTTTCTTTCCTCCTTCGGAGTAAAGGTGTATGATTCCACCTTGATGTTGTTTAGGAGTGCAAAAATCTTTTTTCTGTCATCCTCTGTCGCAGGCTTTATCGTGCATTTACGGCCGCTGCTCATCTTAATAAAGAACTTTGGCCTGGGCACTAATGATTCCAGTGCCTTGTTGAACTCCTTGTAGTTCAGGCCATGCGCTATAATTGGCGGTGGTCTTGCTGCTGGTTTTAGTTCAACTGCTTCCACTGGCTGTTTTGGTTTTGGCGGGACGATGAATCGGTTTTCGTTTTGCAGCGCCTGGTAATAGTTGCTGCTCTTCCTCGGGTCTTGTAGTGGAACTGCTACTTTAGTCTTTTTCGTAGCCTCCTCCTGCTGCTGCGCATCTTTTTTCGGCTTTCGTTTCTTATTTTGCACTAGCTCGTAGTCGCTCTTGTCGCTGGCTGGCTCTGGAAGTTCGGGAAACTCGTCCTCGCTCATGGCTTCCGTCGCATTGCCGCTTCCAGTGATGCTGGAACTGTTGCTGCTGGAACTGCTGCTGCTGCTGCTATAGCTGGTTGCTGATCTCGTGTCCTCACTAATTTTGCCGTTAAGAATTCTGTTGGCGATGCTTTCAACTAGGTCGTCAGCGAATACCGTGACGTTATTTGCCACGAATAATTGACGCACATTCTCTTTAACGGACTCTAAAATGTCTTGTCTTTTACTGTTATTCATTATTTATAGTTTTTAAATTTTTGTCAAGTTATTAATTAAATTATTTTGTATTTTTTCCAATTCACTATTGAGTCTTTTGCTCACATTTCACTATCACTGTCACTGTCGCTATTAATCTTTGTGTCACTTTTTACCACTGCTTATGCACTTATTCTCATTTTTAAAAATGCCGTCGGCAATTATATTAACACTATGTGTTGATCACTACCTGACCAATTGCTGACTTCTTTATTTAGAGTCTATTTCTCCAAGAAAATGACACCCATTTACTGATTTGCTTTATCACAAACAGAATTTCACGAATTTTTCACTGACTAATCACGCGTCTACCCTCTTTGACTGTCAATGGTCCTGTTCCAAGTGTTCCTACCATTTACGCTGCTTTAACCCAAGTATTTATAGAAAAATTCTCCCTTCTCCACTTTTAGCTTTATACGTTTTCCCCTCCATCAATTTCATTTGGTTTGGGTGAGAAATTTTTCTATAAATTGAGTGGTACACTCTCGGTAAATTAAAAAAAAAAAAAAAATAAATAAATAACGGTAAATTTCATAAAGTGTGTGACAGTGCTAAAGTGAAGTGTTCTTTCTTATAATTCTGTTGAAGTGAAGTAAATTTAAAATGACTGGTCGCGGCAAAGGTGGTAAAGGTTTAGGAAAAGGTGGTGCTAAGCGTCATCGTAAAGTTCTTCGTGATAATATTCAAGGTATTACAAAACCAGCTATTCGCCGTTTAGCACGACGAGGTGGCGTTAAGCGTATATCGGGTTTAATTTATGAAGAAACCCGTGGTGTACTTAAAGTGTTTCTTGAAAATGTTATTCGTGATGCTGTTACATATACCGAACATGCAAAAAGAAAAACAGTTACTGCAATGGATGTTGTATATGCATTAAAAAGGCAAGGACGTACATTATATGGTTTTGGCGGTTAAGAGTGAAATTTTTTATTTGATTGAAAATGAAAACGGTCCTTTTCAGGGCCACAAACAATTAACAAAGAGTAAAAATATATAATATATTAATCTTAATAGGTGTGGTCGTTAAATTTTATAGGGGTTAGGAGAAGAAAAGATTTTTTTTAGGCTTATCAAAATTAAAAAAAAAATTTTTTTTGTGCATATCTTATATCCGAAAAAAATAAAAATGTCAGTTTAATACTACTATACCCGAAAAAAAATAAAAATTTCAGTTTAATACATAATTTTTTCTATATCTTCTCTATCTTTTTCTATATATTATTATAGATAGGTTTTTTTCAGTATAACTGAAAAAAAAATTCAATTCGATTCCATTATAAAAAAAAAAAATTTATTAAAAAATACTACTGTATGTAAATATAAATTTTACTCTTTGATAAAAGATATGGTGGTCCTGAAAAGGACCGTTTTGTTAAAGAGCTGTCGGAAAAATAAAATATTTATGCCTTCTTTTCAGTTTTTTTGGGTAAAAGAACAGCTTGAATATTTGGTAAAACACCACCTTGAGCAATTGTCACACCAGAAAGCAATTTATTTAATTCTTCATCATTACGGATGGCTAATTGTAAATGTCGTGGAATAATTCTTGTTTTTTTATTGTCACGTGCAGCATTTCCAGCTAATTCAAGAACTTCAGCAGCTAAATATTCCATAACAGCTGCCAAATAAACTGGAGCACCAGCACCGACACGTTCAGCATAATTTCCTTTTCTCAATAAACGATGAATACGACCAACAGGAAATTGTAGTCCAGCACGATTTGATCGAGATTTTGCCTTTCCCTTAACTTGTCCACCTTTACCACGACCAGACATTTTATTAAATTCTTTAATTCACTTGACACGTCTACACAGCACAGCACTTTTCACTTGAATGACGAAGTAAATGGTTGACTCACTTATTTATGTAAAAATTGAACGAAGAAAATTCAAAACGAAAGAGAATGGAGGGGAGATATTGATTGTCTCCAGACTGAATAAATATGAGCAGAAATTCGATAGAAATTGAACAGTTTGTGTTAAACCGTGAACGGGTGAAGATAAGTGAAGTGAAATTGTGAAAATGCCTCCTAAAACGAGTGGTAAAGCTGCTAAAAAAGCTGGTAAAGCGCAGAAAAACATATCTAAGACCGATAAGAAAAAGAAGCGCAAGAGGAAGGAAAGTTATGCTATCTAAATTTACAAAGTTTTAAAGCAAGTTCATCCTGATACTGGAATTTCGTCGAAGGCAATGAGTATTATGAACAGTTTTGTGAATGATATTTTTGAACGTATTGCCGCTGAAGCATCTCGTTTAGCGCATTACAATAAACGTTCGACAATTACGAGTCGTGAAATTCAGACTGCTGTAAGACTTTTGCTACCAGGTGAACTTGCCAAGCACGCCGTTAGTGAAGGAACTAAAGCTGTTACAAAATATACCAGTTCCAAGTAAAATTACAAACCGTATTACTAAATGGCCCTTTTCAGGGCCGCCAAATATTAATAAAAAGAGTTAAAATTATTATTGAATATTATGCAGTTTTTTTAGTTATTTGTAAATCTTATCAAATAGAAATGTTCTTAGACAAAGTATATGGAAAATTTTGAAATATTTGATTAATATATTATCGAAATTAATACTCCTTTCGTACATATTCTCATCATTTCATATACCAAAACGTTTGGAAAAAAAATTATCTTTTCAATACAGTCTTAATAATATTTTAAATTGCGTCATTAAAAAAAATCGCCGCTATTTATTCAAATAAAAAAAAAATTTCTAATTATGTATTTAATGTGTAAAATTTGTTAGCTTTTCCAGGAAATTCTTTCATTGTAATAATTCAAATTGAATAATATTTTACTCTTTAATAAAATAATTTGTGGTCCTGAAAAGGACCGTTTTTTGTTTTTAAAGTTATCGAAATAAATTTTTAAGCACGTTCACCTCGAATACGACGAGCCAATTGAATGTCTTTTGGCATTATTGTAACACGTTTAGCATGGATAGCACACAAATTAGTATCCTCAAATAATCCAACTAAATATGCTTCACTAGCCTCTTGTAATGCCATAACTGCAGAGCTTTGAAAACGCAAATCGGTTTTAAAATCTTGAGCAATTTCACGTACAAGTCGTTGAAAAGGTAATTTACGAATAAGCAATTCAGTACTCTTTTGATAACGACGAATTTCACGAAGAGCTACTGTACCGGGGCGATAACGATGAGGCTTTTTAACACCACCAGTTGCTGGAGCACTTTTACGGGCTGCTTTTGTCGCCAATTGCTTACGAGGAGCCTTTCCTCCCGTAGATTTACGAGCAGTTTGCTTAGTACGAGCCATTGCTTTATTTTTCACTCACTTTAACTCTACCAGAAAATTAAAACACTTCTCACAAAAAGAACTTTTCACTTCACTTGAACCGAACACGAGAAGTCACAGTTTAGAAATACCATTTACGCTGCTTTAACCCAAGTATTTATAGAAAAATTCTCCCTTCTCCACTTTTAGCTTTATACGTTTTCCCCTCCATCAATTTCATTTGGTTTGGGTGAGAAATTTTTCTATAAATTGAGTGGTACACTCTCGTTAAATTTCATAAAGTGTGTGACAGTGCTAAAGTGAAGTGTTCTTTCTTATAATTCTGTTGAAGTGAAGTAAATTTAAAATGACTGGTCGCGGCAAAGGTGGTAAAGGTTTAGGAAAAGGTGGTGCTAAGCGTCATCGTAAAGTTCTTCGTGATAATATTCAAGGTATTACAAAACCAGCTATTCGCCGTTTAGCACGACGAGGTGGCGTTAAGCGTATATCGGGTTTAATTTATGAAGAAACCCGTGGTGTACTTAAAGTGTTTCTTGAAAATGTTATTCGTGATGCTGTTACATATACCGAGCATGCAAAAAGAAAAACAGTTACTGCAATGGATGTTGTATATGCATTAAAAAGGCAAGGACGTACATTATATGGTTTTGGCGGTTAAGAGTGAAATTTTTTATTTGATTGAAAATGAAAACGGTCCTTTTCAGGGCCACAAACAATTAACAAAGAGTAAAAATATATAATATATTAATCTTAATAGGTGTGGTCGTTAAATTTTATAGGGGTTAGGAGAAGAAAAGATTTTTTTTAGGCTTATCAAAATTAAAAAAAAAAAATTTTTTTTTGCATATCTTATATCCGAAAAAAATAAAAATGTCAGTTTAATACTACTATACCCGAAAAAAAATAAAAATTTCAGTTTAATACATAATTTTTTCTATATCTTATTATAGATAGGTTTTTTTCAGTATAACTGAAAAAAAAATCAATTCGATTCGATTATATAAAAAAAAAAATTTATTAAAAAATACTACTGTATGTAAATATAAATTTTACTCTTTGATAAAAGATATGGTGGTCCTGAAAAGGACCGTTTTGTTAAAGAGCTGTCGGAAAAATAAAATATTTATGCCTTCTTTTCAGTTTTTTTGGGTAAAAGAACAGCTTGAATATTTGGTAAAACACCACCTTGAGCAATTGTCACACCAGAAAGCAATTTATTTAATTCTTCATCATTACGGATGGCTAATTGTAAATGTCGTGGAATAATTCTTGTTTTTTTATTGTCACGTGCAGCATTTCCAGCTAATTCAAGAACTTCAGCAGCTAAATATTCCATAACAGCTGCCAAATAAACTGGAGCACCAGCACCGACACGTTCAGCATAATTTCCTTTTCTCAATAAACGATGAATACGACCGACAGGAAATTGTAGTCCAGCACGATTTGATCGAGATTTTGCCTTTCCCTTAACTTTTCCACCTTTACCACGACCAGACATTTTATTAAATTCTTTAATTCACTTGACACGTCTACACAGCACAGCACTTTTCACTTGAATGACGAAGTAAATGGTTGACTCACTTATTTATGTAAAAATTGAACGAAGAAAATTCAAAACGAAAGAGAATGGAGGGGAGATATTGATTGTCTCCAGACTGAATAAATATGAGCAGAAATTCGATAGAAATTGAACAGTTTGTGTTAAACCGTGAACGGGTGAAGATAAGTGAAGTGAAATTGTGAAAATGCCTCCTAAAACGAGTGGTAAAGCTGCTAAAAAAGCTGGTAAAGCGCAGAAAAACATATCTAAGACCGATAAGAAAAAGAAGCGCAAGAGGAAGGAAAGTTATGCTATCTACATTTACAAAGTTTTAAAGCAAGTTCATCCTGATACTGGAATTTCGTCGAAGGCAATGAGTATTATGAACAGTTTTGTGAATGATATTTTTGTACGTATTGCCGCTGAAGCATCTCGTTTAGCGCATTACAATAAACGTTCGACAATTACGAGTCGTGAAATTCAGACTGCTGTAAGACTTTTGCTACCAGGTGAACTTGCCAAGCACGCCGTTAGTGAAGGAACTAAAGCTGTTACAAAATATACCAGTTCCAAGTAAAATTGCAAACCGTATTAATAAATGGCCCTTTTCAGGGCCGCCAAATATTAATAAAAAGAGTTAAAATTATTATTGAATATTATGCAGTTTTTTTAATTATTTGTAAATCTTATCAAATAGAAATGTTCTTAGACAAAGTATATGGAAAATTTTGAAATATTTAATTAATATATCGAAATTAATACTCCTTTCGTACATATTCTCATCATTTCATATACCAAAACGTTTGGAAAAAAATTATTTTTTCAATACAGTCTTAATAATATTTTAAATTGCGTCATTAAAAAAAATCGCCGCTATTTATTCAAATAAAAAAAAATTTCTAATTATGTATTTGATGTGTAAAATTTGTTAGCTTTTCCAGGAAATTCTTTCATTGTAATAATTCAAATTGAATAATATTTTACTCTTTAATAAAATAATTTGTGGTCCTGAAAAGGACAGTTTTTTGTTTTTAAAGTTATCGAAATAAATTTTTAAGCACGTTCACCTCGAATACGACGAGCCAATTGAATGTCTTTTGGCATTATTGTAACACGTTTAGCATGGATAGAACACAAATTAGTATCCTCAAATAATCCAACTAAATATGCTTCACTAGCCTCTTGTAATGCCATAACTGCAGAGCTTTGAAAACGCAAATCGGTTTTAAAATCTTGAGCAATTTCACGTACAAGTCGTTGAAAAGGTAATTTACGAATAAGCAATTCAGTACTCTTTTGATAACGACGAATTTCACGAAGAGCTACTGTACCGGGGCGATAACGATGAGGCTTTTTAACACCACCAGTTGCTGGAGCACTTTTACGGGCTGCTTTTGTCGCCAATTGCTTACGAGGAGCCTTTCCTCCCGTAGATTTACGAGCAGTTTGCTTAGTACGAGCCATTGCTTTATTTTTCACTCACTTTAACTCTACCAGAAAATTAAAACACTTCTCACAAAAAGAACTTTTCACTTCACTTGAACCGAACACGAGAAGTCACAGTTTAGAAATACCATTTACGCTGCTTTAACCCAAGTATTTATAGAAAAATTCTCCCTTCTCCACTTTTAGCTTTATACGTTTTCCCCTCCATCAATTTCATTTGGTTTGGGTGAGAAATTTTTCTATAAATTGAGTGGTACACTCTCGTTAAATTTCATAAAGTGTGTGACAGTGCTAAAGTGAAGTGTTCTTTCTTATAATTCTGTTGAAGTGAAGTAAATTTAAAATGACTGGTCGCGGCAAAGGTGGTAAAGGTTTAGGAAAAGGTGGTGCTAAGCGTCATCGTAAAGTTCTTCGTGATAATATTCAAGGTATTACAAAACCAGCTATTCGCCGTTTAGCACGACGAGGTGGCGTTAAGCGTATATCGGGTTTAATTTATGAAGAAACCCGTGGTGTACTTAAAGTGTTTCTTGAAAATGTTATTCGTGATGCTGTTACATATACCGAGCATGCAAAAAGAAAAACAGTTACTGCAATGGATGTTGTATATGCATTAAAAAGGCAAGGACGTACATTATATGGTTTTGGCGGTTAAGAGTGAAATTTTTTATTTGATTGAAAATGAAAACGGTCCTTTTCAGGGCCACAAACAATTAACAAAGAGTAAAAATATATAATATATTAATCTTAATAGGTGTGGTCGTTAAATTTTATAGGGGTTAGGAGAAGAAAAGATTTTTTTTAGGCTTATCAAAATTAAAAAAAAAAAAATTTTTTTTGCATATCTTATATCCGAAAAAAATAAAAATGTCAGTTTAATACTACTATACCCGAAAAAAAATAAAAATTTCAGTTTAATACATAATTTTTTCTATATCTTATTATAGATAGGTTTTTTTCAGTATAACTGAAAAAAAAATCAATTCGATTCGATTATATAAAAAAAAAATTTATTAAAAAATACTACTGTATGTAAATATAAATTTTACTCTTTGATAAAAGATATGGTGGTCCTGAAAAGGACCGTTTTGTTAAAGAGCTGTCGGAAAAATAAAATATTTATGCCTTCTTTTCAGTTTTTTTGGGTAAAAGAACAGCTTGAATATTTGGTAAAACACCACCTTGAGCAATTGTCACACCAGAAAGCAATTTATTTAATTCTTCATCATTACGGATGGCTAATTGTAAATGTCGTGGAATAATTCTTGTTTTTTTATTGTCACGTGCAGCATTTCCAGCTAATTCAAGAACTTCAGCAGCTAAATATTCCATAACAGCTGCCAAATAAACTGGAGCACCAGCACCGACACGTTCAGCATAATTTCCTTTTCTCAATAAACGATGAATACGACCGACAGGAAATTGTAGTCCAGCACGATTTGATCGAGATTTTGCCTTTCCCTTAACTTTTCCACCTTTACCACGACCAGACATTTTATTAAATTCTTTAATTCACTTGACACGTCTAC
The DNA here is from genome assembly GCA_964036015.1 of Leptarthrus brevirostris. Classification (NCBI taxonomy): domain Eukaryota; kingdom Metazoa; phylum Arthropoda; class Insecta; order Diptera; family Asilidae; genus Leptarthrus; species Leptarthrus brevirostris. The sequence continues at coordinate 64,925,846 of OZ038375.1, forward strand.
ACAGCACAGCACTTTTCACTTGAATGACGAAGTAAATGGTTGACTCACTTATTTATGTAAAAATTGAACGAAGAAAATTCAAAACGAAAAAGAATGGAGGGGAGATATTGATTGTCTCCAGACTAAATAAATATGAGCAGAAAGAGATAGAAATTGAACAATCTATTTTCTATCTAAAAAAAAATGATAGAAAATAGAAATTGAACAGTTTGTGTTAAACCGTGAACGGGTGAAGACAAGTGAAGTGAAATTGTGAAAATTCCTCCTAAAACGAGTGGTAAAGCTGCTAAAAAAGCTGGTAAAGCGCAGAAAAACATATCTAAGACCGATAAGAAAAAGAAGCGCAAGAGGAAGGAAAGTTATGCTATCTACATTTACAAAGTTTTAAAGCAAGTTCATCCTGATACTGGAATTTCGTCGAAGGCAATGAGTATTATGAACAGTTTTGTGAATGATATTTTTGAACGTATTGCCGCTGAAGCATCTCGTTTAGCGCATTACAATAAACGTTCGACAATTACGAGTCGTGAAATTCAGACTGCTGTAAGACTTTTGCTACCAGGTGAACTTGCCAAGCACGCCGTTAGTGAAGGAACTAAAGCTGTTACAAAATATACCAGTTCCAAGTAAAATTACAAACCGTATTACTAAATGGCCCTTTTCAGGGCCGCCAAATATTAATAAAAAGAGTTAAAATTATTATTGAATATTATGCAGTTTTTTTAGTTATTTGTAAATCTTATCAAATAGAAATGTTCTTAGACAAAGTATATGGAAAATTTTGAAATATTTGATTAATATATTATCGAAATTAATACTCCTTTCGTACATATTCTCATCATTTCATATACCAAAACGTTTGGAAAAAAAATTATCTTTTCAATACAGTCTTAATAATATTTTAAATTGCGTCATTAAAAAAAATCGCCGCTATTTATTCAAATAAAAAAAAAATTTCTAATTATGTATTTAATGTGTAAAATTTGTTAGCTTTTCCAGGAAATTCTTTCATTGTAATAATTCAAATTGAATAATATTTTACTCTTTAATAAAATAATTTGTGGTCCTGAAAAGGACCGTTTTTTGTTTTTAAAGTTATCGAAATAAATTTTTAAGCACGTTCACCTCGAATACGACGAGCCAATTGAATGTCTTTTGGCATTATTGTAACACGTTTAGCATGGATAGCACACAAATTAGTATCCTCAAATAATCCAACTAAATATGCTTCACTAGCCTCTTGTAATGCCATAACTGCAGAGCTTTGAAAACGCAAATCGGTTTTAAAATCTTGAGCAATTTCACGTACAAGTCGTTGAAAAGGTAATTTACGAATAAGCAATTCAGTACTCTTTTGATAACGACGAATTTCACGAAGAGCTACTGTACCGGGGCGATAACGATGAGGCTTTTTAACACCACCAGTTGCTGGAGCACTTTTACGGGCTGCTTTTGTAGCCAATTGCTTACGAGGAGCCTTTCCTCCCGTAGATTTACGAGCAGTTTGCTTAGTACGAGCCATTGCTTTATTTTTCACTCACTTTAACTCTACCAGAAAATTAAAACACTTCTCAAAAAAAGAACTTTTCACTTCACTTGAACCGAACACGAGGAGTCACAGTTTAGAAATACCATTTACGCAGTCAGTCAAGTCAAGTCAAGTCCGCGCGTTTTTAAAAACTCTGTCGATTTGTAATCCTTTTCGTTTTCCCATGGTTTCCTTCACGTAGAGGCTTGTCTTCGGCCTTCAGTTCGATTTGTTGTCGTCCTTCGTTGTCCTTCTTCGATATTTGGCTCCTTGTTGAACTTCTCGTTGCTTTATCTTCCTTCAATACGGCTGCTGCGCTACATCAGCCGTAGATTTGACTTTCTCTTATAGAGTTAGTAATTAAGGGAAGGAGTAGGATTTGGGAGGAATTTGGGAATTTGGAGGATGCTTAGGGTTAGTTGGGTCCTAATTTATGGTGAGTTTTAGACTGGGTAGACTACCCTCGGTAGTGAATTCCTTTCGTATCATAAAAGGTTACTCTTCCGTTGTGGAGATAAATGTCTGCGTTTTCGGGCTTCGTGAGAAGCAGGGGTGAGAGGTATCTGAAATCTTCCGGTATGAGAAGGTCCGGTAAGTTGTTTATGAGGGAATTGGGATGAAATGGAATCTTCTCCATTTGTTTTGTTGCTAGGTGCACTAGGTATTCCTTGATAGGAGTAATGTTTGCGGCTTCATAAAGCTCGATATTGGAGTAGTATTTGTGTGGCTCCTTTCTGTAGAGTCCCGTGCATGCACGGAGAATTTTCCTCTCGAGATTACCGAGGCGTTGCATATAAGTTGGAGAGATGGTGTGCCAAATAGGGAAACAGTACGTAATGACGGGTCTTATAAGTTGCTTGTACAGCAAAAGTTTGGTTTTGATTGAGAGTCCATTCCTGACATTAATGATTGGGCTGAGCAGGCTGTAGGCAAAATTTGCTTTGTTAATAACAGCTTTGGCATGAGCATTGAATCTTAGAAGTTCATTGAAGTTCACTCCTAGATATTTTGCTTTCTGGGACGGGGCAATAATTCCGCCATTGTAGGTGGCTTTGATTTGCCTGGATTTTGAGACTTGCCGGTTTCGCCCGGTTGAAGGTTTTCGAATGCAAATGAGTTCAGATTTTGAAACATTTATTTTGATTCCCCACTTTTTATAGTAAGTTTGGAGCTTTTCGAGGTGGAGGTTGACCTTATTTACGGCCAAAATCGGGCAGAGTGATTGGGCATATGTTAAAGAGTCATCTGCGTACAGAAGTGTTGTGCAATTTTCATTTGCAGGTTGATCAGACGTGAACAGATTGAAGAGTATGGGGCCTAAGATTGATCCTTGTGGGACACCTGCCTCTATCGGTTTAAGTGCTGATTTTTGACTATCTAGCTCCACGTAGAAGTTTCTTTCCGTCAGGAAACCGTGGATTAGTTTATTAAGGTGCGGTGGGAAACCAAATTGGTTTAGCTTGTAAATTAGACCATTGGTCCAAACAGAGTCGAATGCTTTTTCAACATCGAGAAAGCAGCTGACTGTGCATTCACTTTTGTTTAGCGCACGAGTGGCGTCAGTATGAAATTTCAGCAGTGGGTGTAGTGTAGAATGTTGTGGCTTGAAGCCGAACTGAGATTCCTGCCGAATGTTATTCTCTTCGCAGGAGTTTGTGATTTGTTGCTGGATGACTTTCTCAAAGAGTTTCCCCACATTAGATATTAGTGAAATGGGTCTGAATTCCTTGATTTCCTTGGATGAAGTTTTCTTAGGAATGGGGAGAATACGGGACGTTTTCCAATTTTTTGGAAAGTAACAATTGTTTATACAATTGTTGAAAATCGACGAGAGAAAGTCGTGAGCTAGTGGTGGGAGCTTCTTCAAAACAGCGTTTGGGATTTGGTCAGGGCCACTCGATTTTTTGCTGTTAATAGTTTTTGTGAGAATGAAAAGTTGAAGAGGGTTCGTGAAAATGGATTGCTCTTGTGGATGAATTGCTGGATTATCCACACTAAAGAACGTTTGAGGTATGGATTCCGTATTATCCAAGAAGGTGTTAATACGAGTATTCACTTCATTGCAGAAGGCTGGTTCGCTCAGACTTGAGTTATCCTTGAATGTTTCCTGGAAGTATGTTGCGAAGGCATCGCACTTTTCTTGTGGGAGAGTGAGAATTTCCTCATTGTTTGATACTGTTTTGGGAAATTTGGGCTTCCTACCGCAGACTTTGTTAATATTCTCAAATGTCTGGGCATTTGGTTTGATCTTTTCAAGCCTTTTCCTGAATTGTTCATCACAATGCAGTTTCGTTTGTTCATCAATAATGATTGATAAACACTTGACTTGGGACAGCACGGACTGGTATGCCGAATTTTGGGTATTAAGGGTCCTGTGGTAGATGCGGTTGAGTATTTTCCGCAGTTTTTGCCTGTATTTGTACAGGTCTTGAAGGCCAGATGGAAGGTTCTTGTATTTGTGGTTGTTTGCAGGAACCGCTGTGGAGAAGTGGTTGATGTTGTCCTGAAGGCAGTGAGTGAAACGCTCTATGTGAGTTTCTATTTCAAAGTTTTGGAGATTCCTGTTGTTGGGCGGAAGATTGTCTTGGTAAAGAGCCGTCAGTCTATTTTGGAACTCAGTCCAATCAACGTTTTTCAGGGTGGTAATGGTGGGAAGACTTATAGTCAATATATTGACCGGAGAATTCCGATTGATTGTCAGTTCCACCACTAGATGGTCTGAAGAAGCATGGTGAGTAGCGCAACTGTAGTTGCTGATTTGCGGTAAGAGGTTTATAAAATTTGAAGTGACTAGGTAGAAATCGATGTTGGAGCCTGAACGAGGGAAGGTTGGGGTGTTTGGAGAGACCACTATGAAATCGTGGTTCTGCGAGTTGTTTGTCAGCCAGTTAGAGATTGTTTTCCCGTGGCTGTTTTCGAGTGTGTCATTCCACATCGGGTGTCTGGCGTTAAAGTCTCCTCCAATTACCGTGTAGGTGTATTCTTTGGAGAGATTGTAAATAATATCAAGATTTCGTCGTAATTGTGCTGCCGAAGCGCCACACCTGTTATACAGCGAAATCAACAGGAGAGATTCCTGGGAGGTAAGAAAGACTTTTAGCGCCGTGCATTCCATATTGTTAAGACTTTCAATCTTAACTTCTTGGAATTTTAGGTGGTTTTTTATAAGGACAGCTGTTCCTAAGGTTGTTTCCGATTTATCATTCCGGACTGTTGAGAAATTCTCAAAAACTAAATTGTGTCTGGGGCTTAGATGCGTCTCTTGTAAGAGGACGAAATGGGGGAATTGCTCACCAAGGATTGAGTTGAGGCCTATTCTCTTGTTATGTCGTACTAGGGAATTACAGTTAAATGTTAGAATTTTTAGTCTTTTTAGTTCCCTAGACATAGGTTAAAAGCAAATTGCAAATATGCGCTTTGACGTTCCGCGAGGGTGGTAAGTTTCCTGTATTGAGGATTAAAATGATTTATTTTGCCCATAAGGGCGAAGAGGTCACACCCGAAGAGAGCTTTCGCCTCTTGGGTGCAGAAGTTGTCCACGTCATTTTGCGACGTTTTTGGGGCGAATTTAGGTGCCTCTTGCTGGCGAACAGTTGTTGGGATTTGAGGATAAGTAGTTTTAGGTTGGTAAGTTTTGTTATTTTTATTAATTATTTGCGAGAAAGACATACCTGGCTGGATGTAGTTCCTGGTCGATTCCCTAGCGAACTGCTCTCTCTGTTTCTGATGTTCCTTCAGCTTGCTGCGGGTTTCTATGATGTCCTTGTACCTTGGGCATCCTCTGTAGCTGGCCGGGTGTCCTTCTTTCTGGCAGTTCACGCAGAAAGGGTTCTCTGTCTCATCGTTCTTGGTGCGGCGGCACTCTCCTGGTCCGTGGTTTTGCGCACATTTCACGCATCTGTAGAGTTGAGCGCAGTTGCTCGCAACGTGTCCGAATCTCTGGCATCGTTTGCACTGTGAAATCCCTTTCACGTTGTGCTTCTCCCAGTGCACAATTTGGTTCATGAGACGGTCCATCTTCATGATTTGCCCGACTTCATGATTTCCGTCAAAGGTGACGATAAAAGCATTCAACTGCTTTCCTGCAGTTTTGCTGCGTGGGGTTATCATTTTCACCACACTCTTAATTTGGAGACCCTTGTACTCACGTTCTAGGGCATCCTTGACGTCTTCCTCGTCGAATGTGTGTTGCACACCTTTGAGGACCAGCGTTATTTTTCTTTCCTCCTTCGGAGTAAAGGTGTATGATTCCACCTTGATGTTGTTTAGGAGTGCAAAAATCTTTTTTCTGTCATCCTCTGTCGCAGGCTTTATCGTGCATTTACGGCCGCTGCTCATCTTAATAAAGAACTTTGGCCTGGGCACTAATGATTCCAGTGCCTTGTTGAACTCCTTGTAGTTCAGGCCATGCGCTATAATTGGCGGTGGTCTTGCTGCTGGTTTTAGTTCAACTGCTTCCACTGGCTGTTTTGGTTTTGGCGGGACGATGAATCGGTTTTCGTTTTGCAGCGCCTGGTAATAGTTGCTGCTCTTCCTCGGGTCTTGTAGTGGAACTGCTACTTTAGTCTTTTTCGTAGCCTCCTCCTGCTGCTGCGCATCTTTTTTCGGCTTTCGTTTCTTATTTTGCACTAGCTCGTAGTCGCTCTTGTCGCTGGCTGGCTCTGGAAGTTCGGGAAACTCGTCCTCGCTCATGGCTTCCGTCGCATTGCCGCTTCCAGTGATGCTGGAACTGTTGCTGCTGGAACTGCTGCTGCTGCTGCTATAGCTGGTTGCTGATCTCGTGTCCTCACTAATTTTGCCGTTAAGAATTCTGTTGGCGATGCTTTCAACTAGGTCGTCAGCGAATACCGTGACGTTATTTGCCACGAATAATTGACGCACATTCTCTTTAACGGACTCTAAAATGTCTTGTCTTTTACTGTTATTCATTATTTATAGTTTTTAAATTTTTGTCAAGTTATTAATTAAATTATTTTGTATTTTTTCCAATTCACTATTGAGTCTTTTGCTCACATTTCACTATCACTGTCACTGTCGCTATTAATCTTTGTGTCACTTTTTACCACTGCTTATGCACTTATTCTCATTTTTAAAAATGCCGTCGGCAATTATATTAACACTATGTGTTGATCACTACCTGACCAATTGCTGACTTCTTTATTTAGAGTCTATTTCTCCAAGAAAATGACACCCATTTACTGATTTGCTTTATCACAAACAGAATTTCACGAATTTTTCACTGACTAATCACGCGTCTACCCTCTTTGACTGTCAATGGTCCTGTTCCAAGTGTTCCTACCATTTACGCTGCTTTAACCCAAGTATTTATAGAAAAATTCTCCCTTCTCCACTTTTAGCTTTATACGTTTTCCCCTCCATCAATTTCATTTGGTTTGGGTGAGAAATTTTTCTATAAATTGAGTGGTACACTCTCGGTAAATTAAAAAAAAAAAAAAAATAAATAAATAACGGTAAATTTCATAAAGTGTGTGACAGTGCTAAAGTGAAGTGTTCTTTCTTATAATTCTGTTGAAGTGAAGTAAATTTAAAATGACTGGTCGCGGCAAAGGTGGTAAAGGTTTAGGAAAAGGTGGTGCTAAGCGTCATCGTAAAGTTCTTCGTGATAATATTCAAGGTATTACAAAACCAGCTATTCGCCGTTTAGCACGACGAGGTGGCGTTAAGCGTATATCGGGTTTAATTTATGAAGAAACCCGTGGTGTACTTAAAGTGTTTCTTGAAAATGTTATTCGTGATGCTGTTACATATACCGAACATGCAAAAAGAAAAACAGTTACTGCAATGGATGTTGTATATGCATTAAAAAGGCAAGGACGTACATTATATGGTTTTGGCGGTTAAGAGTGAAATTTTTTATTTGATTGAAAATGAAAACGGTCCTTTTCAGGGCCACAAACAATTAACAAAGAGTAAAAATATATAATATATTAATCTTAATAGGTGTGGTCGTTAAATTTTATAGGGGTTAGGAGAAGAAAAGATTTTTTTTAGGCTTATCAAAATTAAAAAAAAAATTTTTTTTGTGCATATCTTATATCCGAAAAAAATAAAAATGTCAGTTTAATACTACTATACCCGAAAAAAAATAAAAATTTCAGTTTAATACATAATTTTTTCTATATCTTCTCTATCTTTTTCTATATATTATTATAGATAGGTTTTTTTCAGTATAACTGAAAAAAAAATTCAATTCGATTCCATTATAAAAAAAAAAAATTTATTAAAAAATACTACTGTATGTAAATATAAATTTTACTCTTTGATAAAAGATATGGTGGTCCTGAAAAGGACCGTTTTGTTAAAGAGCTGTCGGAAAAATAAAATATTTATGCCTTCTTTTCAGTTTTTTTGGGTAAAAGAACAGCTTGAATATTTGGTAAAACACCACCTTGAGCAATTGTCACACCAGAAAGCAATTTATTTAATTCTTCATCATTACGGATGGCTAATTGTAAATGTCGTGGAATAATTCTTGTTTTTTTATTGTCACGTGCAGCATTTCCAGCTAATTCAAGAACTTCAGCAGCTAAATATTCCATAACAGCTGCCAAATAAACTGGAGCACCAGCACCGACACGTTCAGCATAATTTCCTTTTCTCAATAAACGATGAATACGACCAACAGGAAATTGTAGTCCAGCACGATTTGATCGAGATTTTGCCTTTCCCTTAACTTTTCCACCTTTACCACGACCAGACATTTTATTAAATTCTTTAATTCACTTGACACGTCTACACAGCACAGCACTTTTCACTTGAATGACGAAGTAAATGGTTGACTCACTTATTTATGTAAAAATTGAACGAAGAAAATTCAAAACGAAAGAGAATGGAGGGGAGATATTGATTGTCTCCAGACTGAATAAATATGAGCAGAAATTCGATAGAAATTGAACAGTTTGTGTTAAACCGTGAACGGGTGAAGATAAGTGAAGTGAAATTGTGAAAATGCCTCCTAAAACGAGTGGTAAAGCTGCTAAAAAAGCTGGTAAAGCGCAGAAAAACATATCTAAGACCGATAAGAAAAAGAAGCGCAAGAGGAAGGAAAGTTATGCTATCTAAATTTACAAAGTTTTAAAGCAAGTTCATCCTGATACTGGAATTTCGTCGAAGGCAATGAGTATTATGAACAGTTTTGTGAATGATATTTTTGAACGTATTGCCGCTGAAGCATCTCGTTTAGCGCATTACAATAAACGTTCGACAATTACGAGTCGTGAAATTCAGACTGCTGTAAGACTTTTGCTACCAGGTGAACTTGCCAAGCACGCCGTTAGTGAAGGAACTAAAGCTGTTACAAAATATACCAGTTCCAAGTAAAATTACAAACCGTATTACTAAATGGCCCTTTTCAGGGCCGCCAAATATTAATAAAAAGAGTTAAAATTATTATTGAATATTATGCAGTTTTTTTAGTTATTTGTAAATCTTATCAAATAGAAATGTTCTTAGACAAAGTATATGGAAAATTTTGAAATATTTGATTAATATATTATCGAAATTAATACTCCTTTCGTACATATTCTCATCATTTCATATACCAAAACGTTTGGAAAAAAAATTATCTTTTCAATACAGTCTTAATAATATTTTAAATTGCGTCATTAAAAAAAATCGCCGCTATTTATTCAAATAAAAAAAAAATTTCTAATTATGTATTTGATGTGTAAAATTTGTTAGCTTTTCCAGGAAATTCTTTCATTGTAATAATTCAAATTGAATAATATTTTACTCTTTAATAAAATAATTTGTGGTCCTGAAAAGGACCGTTTTTTGTTTTTAAAGTTATCGAAATAAATTTTTAAGCACGTTCACCTCGAATACGACGAGCCAATTGAATGTCTTTTGGCATTATTGTAACACGTTTAGCATGGATAGCACACAAATTAGTATCCTCAAATAATCCAACTAAATATGCTTCACTAGCCTCTTGTAATGCCATAACTGCAGAGCTTTGAAAACGCAAATCGGTTTTAAAATCTTGAGCAATTTCACGTACAAGTCGTTGAAAAGGTAATTTACGAATAAGCAATTCAGTACTCTTTTGATAACGACGAATTTCACGAAGAGCTACTGTACCGGGGCGATAACGATGAGGCTTTTTAACACCACCAGTTGCTGGAGCACTTTTACGGGCTGCTTTTGTCGCCAATTGCTTACGAGGAGCCTTTCCTCCCGTAGATTTACGAGCAGTTTGCTTAGTACGAGCCATTGCTTTATTTTTCACTCACTTTAACTCTACCAGAAAATTAAAACACTTCTCACAAAAAGAACTTTTCACTTCACTTGAACCGAACACGAGAAGTCACAGTTTAGAAATACCATTTACGCTGCTTTAACCCAAGTATTTATAGAAAAATTCTCCCTTCTCCACTTTTAGCTTTATACGTTTTCCCCTCCATCAATTTCATTTGGTTTGGGTGAGAAATTTTTCTATAAATTGAGTGGTACACTCTCGTTAAATTTCATAAAGTGTGTGACAGTGCTAAAGTGAGGTGTTCTTTCTTATAATTCTGTTGAAGTGAAGTAAATTTAAAATGACTGGTCGCGGCAAAGGTGGTAAAGGTTTAGGAAAAGGTGGTGCTAAGCGTCATCGTAAAGTTCTTCGTGATAATATTATATTATGGTTTTGGCGGTTAAGAGTGAAATTTTTTATTTGATTGAAAATGAAAACGGTCCTTTTCAGGGCCACAAACAATTAACAAAGAGTAAAAATATATAATATATTAATCTTAATAGGTGTGGTCGTTAAATTTTATAGGGGTTAGGAGAAGAAAAGATTTTTTTTAGGCTTATCAAAATTAAAAAAAAAAAATTTTTTTTTGCATATCTTATATCCGAAAAAAATAAAAATGTCAGTTTAATACTACTATACCCGAAAAAAAATAAAAATTTCAGTTTAATACATAATTTTTTCTATATCTTATTATAGATAGGTTTTTTTCAGTATAACTGAAAAAAAATCAATTCGATTCGATTATATAAAAAAAAAAATTTATTAAAAAATACTACTGTATGTAAATATAAATTTTACTCTTTGATAAAAGATATGGTGGTCCTGAAAAGGACCGTTTTGTTAAAGAGCTGTCGGAAAAATAAAATATTTATGCCTTCTTTTCAGTTTTTTTGGGTAAAAGAACAGCTTGAATATTTGGTAAAACACCACCTTGAGCAATTGTCACACCAGAAAGCAATTTATTTAATTCTTCATCATTACGGATGGCTAATTGTAAATGTCGTGGAATAATTCTTGTTTTTTTATTGTCACGTGCAGCATTTCCAGCTAATTCAAGAACTTCAGCAGCTAAATATTCCATAACAGCTGCCAAATAAACTGGAGCACCAGCACCGACACGTTCAGCATAATTTCCTTTTCTCAATAAACGATGAATACGACCGACAGGAAATTGTAGTCCAGCACGATTTGATCGAGATTTTGCCTTTCCCTTAACTTTTCCACCTTTACCACGACCAGACATTTTATTAAATTCTTTAATTCACTTGACACGTCTACACAGCACAGCACTTTTCACTTGAATGACGAAGTAAATGGTTGACTCACTTATTTATGTAAAAATTGAACGAAGAAAATTCAAAACGAAAAAGAATGGAGGGGAGATATTGATTGTCTCCAGACTGAATAAATATGAGCAGAAATTCGATAGAAATTGAACAGTTTGTGTTAAACCGTGAACGGGTGAAGATAAGTGAAGTGAAATTGTGAAAATGCCTCCTAAAACGAGTGGTAAAGCTGCTAAAAAAGCTGGTAAAGCGCAGAAAAACATATCTAAGACCGATAAGAAAAAGAAGCGCAAGAGGAAGGAAAGTTATGCTATCTACATTTACAAAGTTTTAAAGCAAGTTCATCCTGATACTGGAATTTCGTCGAAGGCAATGAGTATTATGAACAGTTTTGTGAATGATATTTTTGAACGTATTGCCGCTGAAGCATCTCGTTTAGCGCATTACAATAAACGTTCGACAATTACGAGTCGTGAAATTCAGACTGCTGTAAGACTTTTGCTACCAGGTGAACTTGCCAAGCACGCCGTTAGTGAAGGAACTAAAGCTGTTACAAAATATACCAGTTCCAAGTAAAATTACAAACCGTATTACTAAATGGCCCTTTTCAGGGCCGCCAAATATTAATAAAAAGAGTTAAAATTATTATTGAATATTATGCAGTTTTTTTAGTTATTTGTAAATCTTATCAAATAGAAATGTTCTTAGACAAATTATATGGAAAATTTTGAAATATTTGATTAATATATTATCGAAATTAATACTCCTTTCGTACATATTCTCATCATTTCATATACCAAAACGTTTGGAAAAAAAATTATCTTTTCAATACAGTCTTAATAATATTTTAAATTGCGTCATTAAAAAAAATCGCCGCTATTTATTCAAATAAAAAAAAAATTTCTAATTATGTATTTGATGTGTAAAATTTGTTAGCTTTTCCAGGAAATTCTTTCATTGTAATAATTCAAATTGAATAATATTTTACTCTTTAATAAAATAATTTGTGGTCCTGAAAAGGACCGTTTTTTGTTTTTAAAGTTATCGAAATAAATTTTTAAGCACGTTCACCTCGAATACGACGAGCCAATTGAATGTCTTTTGGCATTATTGTAACACGTTTAGCATGGATAGCACACAAATTAGTATCCTCAAATAATCCAACTAAATATGCTTCACTAGCCTCTTGTAATGCCATAACTGCAGAGCTTTGAAAACGCAAATCGGTTTTAAAATCTTGAGCAATTTCACGTACAAGTCGTTGAAAAGGTAATTTACGAATAAGCAATTCAGTACTCTTTTGATAACGACGAATTTCACGAAGAGCTACTGTACCGGGGCGATAACGATGAGGCTTTTTAACACCACCAGTTGCTGGAGCACTTTTACGGGCTGCTTTTGTAGCCAATTGCTTACGAGGAGCCTTTCCTCCCGTAGATTTACGAGCAGTTTGCTTAGTACGAGCCATTGCTTTATTTTTCACTCACTTTAACTCTACCAGAAAATTAAAACACTTCTCAAAAAAAGAACTTTTCACTTCACTTGAACCGAACACGAGGAGTCACAGTTTAGAAATACCATTTACGCAGTCAGTCAAGTCAAGTCAAGTCCGCGCGTTTTTAAAAACTCTGTCGATTTGTAATCCTTTTCGTTTTCCCATGGTTTCCTTCACGTAGAGGCTTGTCTTCGGCCTTCAGTTCGATTTGTTGTCGTCCTTCGTTGTCCTTCTTCGATATTTGGCTCCTTGTTGAACTTCTCGTTGCTTTATCTTCCTTCAATACGGCTGCTGCGCTACATCAGCCGTAGATTTGACTTTCTCTTATAGAGTTAGTAATTAAGGGAAGGAGTAGGATTTGGGAGGAATTTGGGAATTTGGAGGATGCTTAGGGTTAGTTGGGTCCTAATTTATGGTGAGTTTTAGACTGGGTAGACTACCCTCGGTAGTGAATTCCTTTCGTATCATAAAAGGTTACTCTTCCGTTGTGGAGATAAATGTCTGCGTTTTCGGGCTTCGTGAGAAGCAGGGGTGAGAGGTAATCTTCCGGTATGAGAAGGTCCGGTAAGTTGTTTATGAGGGAATTGGGATGAAATGGAATCTTCTCCATTTGTTTTGTTGCTAGGTGCACTAGGTATTCCTTGATAGGAGTAATGTTTGCGGCTTCATAAAGCTCGATATTGGAGTAGTATTTGTGTGGCTCCTTTCTGTAGAGTCCCGTGCATGCACGGAGAATTTTCCTCTCGAGATTACCGAGGCGTTGCATATAAGTTGGAGAGATGGTGTGCCAAATAGGGAAACAGTACGTAATGACGGGTCTTATAAGTTGCTTGTACAGCAAAAGTTTGGTTTTGATTGAGAGTCCATTCCTGACATTAATGATTGGGCTGAGCAGGCTGTAGGCAAAATTTGCTTTGTTAATAACAGCTTTGGCATGAGCATTGAATCTTAGAAGTTCATTGAAGTTCACTCCTAGATATTTTGCTTTCTGGGACGGGGCAATAATTCCGCCATTGTAGGTGGCTTTGATTTGCCTGGATTTTGAGACTTGCCGGTTTCGCCCGGTTGAAGGTTTTCGAATGCAAATGAGTTCAGATTTTGAAACATTTATTTTGATTCCCCACTTTTTATAGTAAGTTTGGAGCTTTTCGAGGTGGAGGTTGACCTTATTTACGGCCAAAATCGGGCAGAGTGATTGGGCATATGTTAAAGAGTCATCTGCGTACAGAAGTGTTGTGCAATTTTCATTTGCAGGTTGATCAGACGTGAACAGATTGAAGAGTATGGGGCCTAAGATTGATCCTTGTGGGACACCTGCCTCTATCGGTTTAAGTGCTGATTTTTGACTATCTAGCTCCACGTAGAAGTTTCTTTCCGTCAGGAAACCGTGGATTAGTTTATTAAGGTGCGGTGGGAAACCAAATTGGTTTAGCTTGTAAATTAGACCATTGGTCCAAACAGAGTCGAATGCTTTTTCAACATCGAGAAAGCAGCTGACTGTGCATTCACTTTTGTTTAGCGCACGAGTGGCGTCAGTATGAAATTTCAGCAGTGGGTGTAGTGTAGAATGTTGTGGCTTGAAGCCGAACTGAGATTCCTGCCGAATGTTATTCTCTTCGCAGGAGTTTGTGATTTGTTGCTGGATGACTTTCTCAAAGAGTTTCCCCACATTAGATATTAGTGAAATGGGTCTGAATTCCTTGATTTCCTTGGATGAAGTTTTCTTAGGAATGGGGAGAATACGGGACGTTTTCCAATTTTTTGGAAAGTAACAATTGTTTATACAATTGTTGAAAATCGACGAGAGAAAGTCGTGAGCTAGTGGTGGGAGCTTCTTCAAAACAGCGTTTGGGATTTGGTCAGGGCCACTCGATTTTTTGCTGTTAATAGTTTTTGTGAGAATGAAAAGTTGAAGAGGGTTCGTGAAAATGGATTGCTCTTGTGGATGAATTGCTGGATTATCCACACTAAAGAACGTTTGAGGTATGGATTCCGTATTATCCAAGAAGGTGTTAATACGAGTATTCACTTCATTGCAGAAGGCTGGTTCGCTCAGACTTGAGTTATCCTTGAATGTTTCCTGGAAGTATGTTGCGAAGGCATCGCACTTTTCTTGTGGGAGAGTGAGAATTTCCTCATTGTTTGATACTGTTTTGGGAAATTTGGGCTTCCTACCGCAGACTTTGTTAATATTCTCAAATGTCTGGGCATTTGGTTTGATCTTTTCAAGCCTTTTCCTGAATTGTTCATCACAATGCAGTTTCGTTTGTTCATCAATAATGATTGATAAACACTTGACTTGGGACAGCACGGACTGGTATGCCGAATTTTGGGTATTAAGGGTCCTGTGGTAGATGCGGTTGAGTATTTTCCGCAGTTTTTGCCTGTATTTGTACAGGTCTTGAAGGCCAGATGGAAGGTTCTTGTATTTGTGGTTGTTTGCAGGAACCGCTGTGGAGAAGTGGTTGATGTTGTCCTGAAGGCAGTGAGTGAAACGCTCTATGTGAGTTTCTATTTCAAAGTTTTGGAGATTCCTGTTGTTGGGCGGAAGATTGTCTTGGTAAAGAGCCGTCAGTCTATTTTGGAACTCAGTCCAATCAACGTTTTTCAGGGTGGTAATGGTGGGAAGACTTATAGTCAATATATTGACCGGAGAATTCCGATTGATTGTCAGTTCCACCACTAGATGGTCTGAAGAAGCATGGTGAGTAGCGCAACTGTAGTTGCTGATTTGCGGTAAGAGGTTTATAAAATTTGAAGTGACTAGGTAGAAATCGATGTTGGAGCCTGAACGAGGGAAGGTTGGGGTGTTTGGAGAGACCACTATGAAATCGTGGTTCTGCGAGTTGTTTGTCAGCCAGTTAGAGATTGTTTTCCCGTGGCTGTTTTCGAGTGTGTCATTCCACATCGGGTGTCTGGCGTTAAAGTCTCCTCCAATTACCGTGTAGGTGTATTCTTTGGAGAGATTGTAAATAATATCAAGATTTCGTCGTAATTGTGCTGCCGAAGCGCCACACCTGTTATACAGCGAAATCAACAGGAGAGATTCCTGGGAGGTAAGAAAGACTTTTAGCGCCGTGCATTCCATATTGTTAAGACTTTCAATCTTAACTTCTTGGAATTTTAGGTGGTTTTTTATAAGGACAGCTGTTCCTAAGGTTGTTTCCGATTTATCATTCCGGACTGTTGAGAAATTCTCAAAAACTAAATTGTGTCTGGGGCTTAGATGCGTCTCTTGTAAGAGGACGAAATGGGGGAATTGCTCACCAAGGATTGAGTTGAGGCCTATTCTCTTGTTATGTCGTACTAGGGAATTACAGTTAAATGTTAGAATTTTTAGTCTTTTTAGTTCCCTAGACATAGGTTAAAAGCAAATTGCAAATATGCGCTTTGACGTTCCGCGAGGGTGGTAAGTTTCCTGTATTGAGGAATAAAATGATTTATTTTGCCCATAAGGGCGAAGAGGTCACACCCGAAGAGAGCTTTCGCCTCTTGGGTGCAGAAGTTGTCCACGTCATTTTGCGACGTTTTTGGGGCGAATTTAGGTGCCTCTTGCTGGCGAACAGTTGTTGGGATTTGAGGATAAGTAGTTTTAGGTTGGTAAGTTTTGTTATTTTTATTAATTATTTGCGAGAAAGACATACCTGGCTGGATGTAGTTCCTGGTCGATTCCCTAGCGAACTGCTCTCTCTGTTTCTGATGTTCCTTCAGCTTGCTGCGGGTTTCTATGATGTCCTTGTACCTTGGGCATCCTCTGTAGCTGGCCGGGTGTCCTTCTTTCTGGCAGTTCACGCAGAAAGGTTTCTCTGTCTCATCGTTCTTGGTGCGGCGGCACTCTCCTGGTCCGTGGTTTTGCGCACATTTCACGCATCTGTAGAGTTGAGCGCAGTTGCTCGCAACGTGTCCGAATCTCTGGCATCGTTTGCACTGTGAAATCCCTTTCACGTTGTGCTTCTCCCAGTGCACAATTTGGTTCATGAGACGGTCCATCTTCATGATTTGCCCGACTTCATGATTTCCGTCAAAGGTGACGATAAAAGCATTCAACTGCTTTCCTGCAGTTTTGCTGCGTGGGGTTATCATTTTCACCACACTCTTAATTTGGAGACCCTTGTACTCACGTTCTAGGGCATCCTTGACGTCTTCCTCGTCGAATGTGTGTTGCACACCTTTGAGGACCAGCGTTATTTTTCTTTCCTCCTTCGGAGTAAAGGTGTATGATTCCACCTTGATGTTGTTTAGGAGTGCAAAAATCTTTTTTCTGTCATCCTCTGTCGCAGGCTTTATCGTGCATTTACGGCCGCTGCTCATCTTAATAAAGAACTTTGGCCTGGGCACTAATGATTCCAGTGCCTTGTTGAACTCCTTGTAGTTCAGGCCATGCGCTATAATTGGCGGTGGTCTTGCTGCTGGTTTTAGTTCAACTGCTTCCACTGGCTGTTTTGGTTTTGGCGGGACGATGAATCGGTTTTCGTTTTGCAGCGCCTGGTAATAGTTGCTGCTCTTCCTCGGGTCTTGTAGTGGAACTGCTACTTTAGTCTTTTTCGTAGCCTCCTCCTGCTGCTGCGCATCTTTTTTCGGCTTTCGTTTCTTATTTTGCACTAGCTCGTAGTCGCTCTTGTCGCTGGCTGGCTCTGGAAGTTCGGGAAACTCGTCCTCGCTCATGGCTTCCGTCGCATTGCCGCTTCCAGTGATGCTGGAACTGTTGCTGCTGGAACTGCTGCTGCTGCTGCTATAGCTGGTTGCTGATCTCGTGTCCTCACTAATTTTGCCGTTAAGAATTCTGTTGGCGATGCTTTCAACTAGGTCGTCAGCGAATACCGTGACGTTATTTGCCACGAATAATTGACGCACATTCTCTTTAACGGACTCTAAAATGTCTTGTCTTTTACTGTTATTCATTATTTATAGTTTTTAAATTTTTGTCAAGTTATTAATTAAATTATTTTGTATTTTTTCCAATTCACTATTGAGTCTTTTGCTCACATTTCACTATCACTGTCACTGTCGCTATTAATCTTTGTGTCACTTTTTACCACTGCTTATGCACTTATTCTCATTTTTAAAAATGCCGTCGGCAATTATATTAACACTATGTGTTGATCACTACCTGACCAATTGCTGACTTCTTTATTTAGAGTCTATTTCTCCAAGAAAATGACACCCATTTACTGATTTGCTTTATCACAAACAGAATTTCACGAATTTTTCACTGACTAATCACGCGTCTACCCTCTTTGACTGTCAATGGTCCTGTTCCAAGTGTTCCTACCATTTACGCTGCTTTAACCCAAGTATTTATAGAAAAATTCTCCCTTCTCCACTTTTAGCTTTATACGTTTTCCCCTCCATCAATTTCATTTGGTTTGGGTGAGAAATTTTTCTATAAATTGAGTGGTACACTCTCGGTAAATTTAAAAAAAAAAAAAAATAAATAAATAACGGTAAATTTCATAAAGTGTGTGACAGTGCTAAAGTGAAGTGTTCTTTCTTATAATTCTGTTGAAGTGAAGTAAATTTAAAATGACTGGTCGCGGCAAAGGTGGTAAAGGTTTAGGAAAAGGTGGTGCTAAGCGTCATCGTAAAGTTCTTCGTGATAATATTCAAGGTATTACAAAACCAGCTATTCGCCGTTTAGCACGACGAGGTGGCGTTAAGCGTATATCGGGTTTAATTTATGAAGAAACCCGTGGTGTACTTAAAGTGTTTCTTGAAAATGTTATTCGTGATGCTGTTACATATACCGAACATGCAAAAAGAAAAACAGTTACTGCAATGGATGTTGTATATGCATTAAAAAGGCAAGGACGTACATTATATGGTTTTGGCGGTTAAGAGTGAAATTTTTTATTTGATTGAAAATGAAAACGGTCCTTTTCAGGGCCACAAACAATTAACAAAGAGTAAAAATATATAATATATTAATCTTAATAGGTGTGGTCGTTAAATTTTATAGGGGTTAGGAGAAGAAAAGATTTTTTTTAGGCTTATCAAAATTAAAAAAAAAATTTTTTTTTTGCATATCTTATATCCGAAAAAAATAAAAATGTCAGTTTAATACTACTATACCCGAAAAAAAATAAAAATTTCAGTTTAATACATAATTTTTTCTATATCTTCTCTATCTTTTTCTATATATTATTATAGATAGGTTTTTTTCAGTATAACTGAAAAAAAAAATTCAATTCGATTCCATTATAAAAAAAAAAAATTTATTAAAAAATACTACTGTATGTAAATATAAATTTTACTCTTTGATAAAAGATATGGTGGTCCTGAAAAGGACCGTTTTGTTAAAGAGCTGTCGGAAAAATAAAATATTTATGCCTTCTTTTCAGTTTTTTTGGGTAAAAGAACAGCTTGAATATTTGGTAAAACACCACCTTGAGCAATTGTCACACCAGAAAGCAATTTATTTAATTCTTCATCATTACGGATGGCTAATTGTAAATGTCGTGGAATAATTCTTGTTTTTTTATTGTCACGTGCAGCATTTCCAGCTAATTCAAGAACTTCAGCAGCTAAATATTCCATAACAGCTGCCAAATAAACTGGAGCACCAGCACCGACACGTTCAGCATAATTTCCTTTTCTCAATAAACGATGAATACGACCGACAGGAAATTGTAGTCCAGCACGATTTGATCGAGATTTTGCCTTTCCCTTAACTTTTCCACCTTTACCACGACCAGACATTTTATTAAATTCTTTAATTCACTTGACACGTCTACACAGCACAGCACTTTTCACTTGAATGACGAAGTAAATGGTTGACTCACTTATTTATGTAAAAATTGAACGAAGAAAATTCAAAACGAAAGAGAATGGAGGGGAGATATTGATTGTCTCCAGACTGAATAAATATGAGCAGAAATTCGATAGAAATTGAACAGTTTGTGTTAAACCGTGAACGGGTGAAGATAAGTGAAGTGAAATTGTGAAAATGCCTCCTAAAACGAGTGGTAAAGCTGCTAAAAAAGCTGGTAAAGCGCAGAAAAACATATCTAAGACCGATAAGAAAAAGAAGCGCAAGAGGAAGGAAAGTTATGCTATCTACATTTACAAAGTTTTAAAGCAAGTTCATCCTGATACTGGAATTTCGTCGAAGGCAATGAGTATTATGAACAGTTTTGTGAATGATATTTTTGAACGTATTGCCGCTGAAGCATCTCGTTTAGCGCATTACAATAAACGTTCGACAATTACGAGTCGTGAAATTCAGACTGCTGTAAGACTTTTGCTACCAGGTGAACTTGCCAAGCACGCCGTTAGTGAAGGAACTAAAGCTGTTACAAAATATACCAGTTCCAAGTAAAATTACAAACCGTATTACTAAATGGCCCTTTTCAGGGCCGCCAAATATTAATAAAAAGAGTTAAAATTATTATTGAATATTATGCAGTTTTTTTAGTTATTTGTAAATCTTATCAAATAGAAATGTTCTTAGACAAAGTATATGGAAAATTTTGAAATATTTGATTAATATATTATCGAAATTAATACTCCTTTCGTACATATTCTCATCATTTCATATACCAAAACGTTTGGAAAAAAAATTATCTTTTCAATACAGTCTTAATAATATTTTAAATTGCGTCATTAAAAAAAATCGCCGCTATTTATTCAAATAAAAAAAAAATTTCTAATTATGTATTTGATGTGTAAAATTTGTTAGCTTTTCCAGGAAATTCTTTCATTGTAATAATTCAAATTGAATAATATTTTACTCTTTAATAAAATAATTTGTGGTCCTGAAAAGGACCGTTTTTTGTTTTTAAAGTTATCGAAATAAATTTTTAAGCACGTTCACCTCGAATACGACGAGCCAATTGAATGTCTTTTGGCATTATTGTAACACGTTTAGCATGGATAGCACACAAATTAGTATCCTCAAATAATCCAACTAAATATGCTTCACTAGCCTCTTGTAATGCCATAACTGCAGAGCTTTGAAAACGCAAATCGGTTTTAAAATCTTGAGCAATTTCACGTACAAGTCGTTGAAAAGGTAATTTACGAATAAGCAATTCAGTACTCTTTTGATAACGACGAATTTCACGAAGAGCTACTGTACCGGGGCGATAACGATGAGGCTTTTTAACACCACCAGTTGCTGGAGCACTTTTACGGGCTGCTTTTGTAGCCAATTGCTTACGAGGAGCCTTTCCTCCCGTAGATTTACGAGCAGTTTGCTTAGTACGAGCCATTGCTTTATTTTTCACTCACTTTAACTCTACCAGAAAATTAAAACACTTCTCAAAAAAAGAACTTTTCACTTCACTTGAACCGAACACGAGGAGTCACAGTTTAGAAATACCATTTACGCTGCTTTAACCCAAGTATTTATAGAAAAATTCTCCCTTCTCCACTTTTAGCTTTATACGTTTTCCCCTCCATCAATTTCATTTGGTTTGGGTGAGAAATTTTTCTATAAATTGAGTGGTACACTCTCGGTAAATTTCAAAAAAAAAAAAAAATAAATAAATAACGGTAAATTTCATAAAGTGTGTGACAGTGCTAAAGTGAAGTGTTCTTTCTTATAATTCTGTTGAAGTGAAGTAAATTTAAAATGACTGGTCGCGGCAAAGGTGGTAAAGGTTTAGGAAAAGGTGGTGCTAAGCGTCATCGTAAAGTTCTTCGTGATAATATTCAAGGTATTACAAAACCAGCTATTCGCCGTTTAGCACGACGAGGTGGCGTTAAGCGTATATCGGGTTTAATTTATGAAGAAACCCGTGGTGTACTTAAAGTGTTTCTTGAAAATGTTATTCGTGATGCTGTTACATATACCGAACATGCAAAAAGAAAAACAGTTACTGCAATGGATGTTGTATATGCATTAAAAAGGCAAGGACGTACATTATATGGTTTTGGCGGTTAAGAGTGAAATTTTTTATTTGATTGAAAATGAAAACGGTCCTTTTCAGGGCCACAAACAATTAACAAAGAGTAAAAATATATAATATATTAATCTTAATAGGTGTGGTCGTTAAATTTTATAGGGGTTAGGAGAAGAAAAGATTTTTTTTAGGCTTATCAAAATTAAAAAAAAAAATTTTTTTTTTGCATATCTTATATCCGAAAAAAATAAAAATGTCAGTTTAATACTACTATACCCGAAAAAAAATAAAAATTTCAGTTTAATACATAATTTTTTCTATATCTTCTCTATCTTTTTCTATATATTATTATAGATAGGTTTTTTTCAGTATAACTGAAAAAAAAATTCAATTCGATTCGATTATAAAAAAAAAAAATTTATTAAAAAATACTACTGTATGTAAATATAAATTTTACTCTTTGATAAAAGATATGGTGGTCCTGAAAAGGACCGTTTTGTTAAAGAGCTGTCGGAAAAATAAAATATTTATGCCTTCTTTTCAGTTTTTTTGGGTAAAAGAACAGCTTGAATATTTGGTAAAACACCACCTTGAGCAATTGTCACACCAGAAAGCAATTTATTTAATTCTTCATCATTACGGATGGCTAATTGTAAATGTCGTGGAATAATTCTTGTTTTTTTATTGTCACGTGCAGCATTTCCAGCTAATTCAAGAACTTCAGCAGCTAAATATTCCATAACAGCTGCCAAATAAACTGGAGCACCAGCACCGACACGTTCAGCATAATTTCCTTTTCTCAATAAACGATGAATACGACCAACAGGAAATTGTAGTCCAGCACGATTTGATCGAGATTTTGCCTTTCCCTTAACTTTTCCACCTTTACCACGACCAGACATTTTATTTAATTCTTTAATTCACTTGACACGTCTACACAGCACAGCACTTTTCACTTGAATGACGAAGTAAATGGTTGACTCACTTATTTATGTAAAAATTGAACGAAGAAAATTCAAAACGAACGAGAATGGAGGGGAGATATTGATTGTCTCCAGACTAAATAAATATGAGCAGAAAGAGATAGAAATTGAACAGACAGAAAAACCTTTCTGCGTGAACTGCCAGAAAGAAGGACACCCAGCCAGCTACAGAGGATGCCCCAGGTACAAGGACATCATAGAAACCCGAAACAAACAGAAGGAACATCAGAAGCAGAGAGAGCAGTTCGCTAGGGAATCGACCAGGAACTACATCCAGCCAGGTATGTCTTTCGCACAAATAATTAATAAAAATAACAAAACTAACCAACCTAAAACTACTTATCCTCAAATCCCAACAACTATTCGCCAGCAAGAGGCACCTAAAATCGCCCCAAAAACGTCGCAAAATGACGTGGACAACTTCTGCACCCAAGAGGCGAAAGCTCTCTTTGGGTGTGATCTCTTCGCCCTTATGGGCAAAATAAATCATTTTATTCCTCAATACAGGAAACTTACCACCCTCGCGGAACGTCAAAGTGCATATTTGCAATTTGCGTTCAACCTATGTCTAGGGAACTAAAAAGACTAAAAATTCTAACATTTAACTGTAATTCCCTAGTACGACACAACAAGAGAATAGGCCTCAACTCCATCCTTGGTGAGCAATTCCCCCATTTCGTCCTCTTGCAAGAGACGCATCTTAGCTCCAGACACAATTTAGTTTTTGAGAATTTCTCAACAGTCCGAACCGATAAATCGGAAACAACCTTAGGTACAGCTGTCCTTATAAAAAACCACCTAAAATTCCAAGAAGTCAAGATTAATAGTCTTAAAAATATGGAATGCACGGCTGTAAAAGTCTTCCTCACTTCCCAGGAATCTCTCCTGTTGATTTCGCTGTATAACAGGTGTGGCGCTTCGGCCGCACAAATACGACGGAATCTTGAAATTATAAACAATCTCTCCAAAGAACACACCTACACGGTAATTGGAGGAGACTTTAACGCCAGACACCCGATGTGGAATGACACACTCGAGAACAGCCACGGGAAAACAATTTCTAACTGGCTGACTAACAACTCGGATAACCACGATTTCATAGTGGTCTCCCCAAACACCCCAACTTTCCCTCGTTCAGGCTGCAACATCGATTTCTATCTAGTCACTTCAAATTTTATAAACATCTTACCGCAAATCAGCAACTACAGTTGTACTACTCACCATGCTTCTTCAGACCATTTATTGGTGGAACTGACAATCAATCGGAATTCTCCGGTTAATATACTGACTATAAGTCTTCCCACCATTACCACCCTGAAAAACGTTGACTGGACTGAGTTCCAAAATAGACTGACGGCTCTTTACCAAGATAATCTTCCTCCCAATAACAGGAATCTCCAAAACTCCGAAATTGAAACCCACTTAGAGCGCTTCACCCACTGCCTTCAGGACAACATCAACCACTTCTCCACAACGATTCCTGCAAATAACCACAAATACAAGAACCTTCCATCTGGACTTCAAGACCTGTACAAATACAGGCAAAAACTGCGGAAAATACTCAACCGCATCTATCATAGGACCCTCAATACCCAAAACTCAGCATACCAGTCCGTGCTGTCTCAAGTCAAGTGTTTATCAACCATTATTGATGAACAAACCAAACTGCATTATGATGAACAATTCAGGAAAAGACTTGAAAAAATCAAACCAAACGCCCAGACATTCGGGAATATCAACAAAGTCTGCGGTAGAAAACCCAAATTTCCCAAATCAATTTCAAATAACGAGGAAATTCTCATTCTCCCACAAGAAAAGTGCGATGCCTTCGCAACATACTTCCAAGGAACGTTCAAAGACAACTCAAGTATGAGCGAACCAGATTTCTGCAACGAAGTGAATACCCGTATAAACACCTTTCTGGATAATACGGAATCCATACCTCAAACATTCTTCAGCGTGGATAATCCAGCAATTCATCCACAAGAGCAATCCATTTTCACGAACCCTCTTCAACTTTTCATTCTAACAAAAACCATTAACAGCAAAAAATCGAGTGGCCCTGACCAAATCTCAAACGCTGTTTTGAAAAAGCTTCCACCAATAGCTCACGACTTTCTCTCGTCGATTTTCAACAATTGTATAAACAATTGTTACTTTCCAAAAAATTGGAAAACCTCCCGTATTCTCCCCATCCCAAAGAAAACTTCATCCAAGGACATCAAAGAATTCAGACCCATTTCCCTAATATCTAATGTGGGGAAACTCTTTGAGAAAGTCATCCAGCAACAAATCACAAACTCCTGCGAAGAGAATAATATTCGGCAGGAATCTCAGTTCGGCTTCAAGCCACAGCACTCAACACTACATCCACTGCTGAAATTTCATACCGACGCTACTAGTGCTCTAAACAAAAATGAATGCACAGTCAGCTGCTTTCTCGATGTTGAAAAAGCATTCGACTCTGTTTGGACTAATGGTCTAATTTTCAAATTGAACCAATTCGGTTTCCCACCGCACCTCAACAAACTAATCCACGGTTTCCTGACGGAAAGAAACTTCTACGTGGAGCTAGATAGCCAAAAATCAGCACTTAAACCAATAGAGGCAGGTGTCCCACAAGGATCAATCTTAGGCCCCATCCTCTTCAATCTGTTCACGTCTGATCAACCTGCAAATGAAAATTGCACGACACTTCTGTACGCAGATGACTCCTTAACTTATGCCCAATCACTCTGCCCGATTTTGGCCGTAAATAAAGTCAACCTCCACCTCGAAAAGCTCCAAACTTACTACAAAAAGTGGGGAATCAAAATAAATGTCTCAAAATCTGAGCTGATTTGCATCCGAAAACCTTCAAATGGGCGAAACCGGCAAATCTCAAAATCCAGGCAAATCAAAGCCGCCTACAATGGCGGAATTATTGCACCGACCCAGAAAGCAAAATATCTAGGAGTGAACTTCAATGAACTCCTAAGATTCAATAATCATGCCAAAGCTGTTATTAACAAAGCAAATTTCGCCTACAGCCTGCTCAGCCCAATCATCAATGTCAGGAATGGACTCTCAACCAAAACCAAACTTTTGCTGTACAAGCAACTCATAAGACCCGTCATTACGTACTGTTTCCCTATTTGGCACACCATCTCCCCAACTTACATGCATCGCCTCGGTAATCTCGAGAGGAAAATTCTACGTGCATGCACGGGACTCTACAGAAAGGAGCCTCACAAATACTACTCCAATAGCGAGCTTTATGAAGCCGCAAACATTACTCCTATCAAGGAATACCTAGTCCACCTAGCAACAAAACAAATGGAGAAGATTCCATTTCATCCCAATTCCCTCATAAACAACTTACCGGACCTTCTCATACCGGAAGACTTCAGATACCTCTCACCCCTGCTTCTCACAAAGCCCGAAACCACAGACATTTACTTCCATAACGGAAGAATAACCTTTTACGATGTGAAAGGAATTCACTACCGAGGGTAGTCTACCCAGTCTAAAGCTCACCAAAAAATTAGGACCCTACTGACCCTAAGCATCCTCCTAATTCCCAAATCCCTCCCAAATCCTATTCCTTCACCCACCCTTAATAACTAACACTTAAAGTGAAAGACAAACCTACGGCTGATGTTGCGCAGCAGCCGTACCGAAGAAAGATAAATCAACGAGAAGTTTAACAAGGAAACAAACATCGGAAAAGGACAACGAAGGACGACAACAAATCGAACTGAAGGCCGAAGACAAGCCTCTACGTGAAGGAAACCATGGGAAATCGAAAAGGATTACGAATCGACAGAGTTTAAAAACGCGCGGACTTGACTTGACTTGACTTGACTAGAAATTGAACAGTTTGTGTTAAACCGTGAACGGGTGAAGATAAGTGAAGTGAAATTGTGAAAATGCCTCCTAAAACGAGTGGTAAAGCTGCTAAAAAAGCTGGTAAAGCGCAGAAAAACATATCTAAGACCGATAAGAAAAAGAAGCGCAAGAGGAAGGAAAGTTATGCTATCTACATTTACAAAGTTTTAAAGCAAGTTCATCCTGATACTGGAATTTCGTCGAAGGCAATGAGTATTATGAACAGTTTTGTGAATGATATTTTTGAACGTATTGCCGCTGAAGCATCTCGTTTAGCGCATTACAATAAACGTTCGACAATTACGAGTCGTGAAATTCAGACTGCTGTAAGACTTTTGCTACCAGGTGAACTTGCCAAGCACGCCGTTAGTGAAGGAACTAAAGCTGTTACAAAATATACCAGTTCCAAGTAAAATTACAAACCGTATTACTAAATGGCCCTTTTCAGGGCCGCCAAATATTAATAAAAAGAGTTAAAATTATTATTGAATATTATGCAGTTTTTTTAGTTATTTGTAAATCTTATCAAATAGAAATGTTCTTAGACAAAGTATATGGAAAATTTTGAAATATTTGATTAATATATTATCGAAATTAATACTCCTTTCGTACATATTCTCATCATTTCATATACCAAAACGTTTGGAAAAAAAATTATCTTTTCAATACAGTCTTAATAATATTTTAAATTGCGTCATTAAAAAAAATCGCCGCTATTTATTCAAATAAAAAAAAAATTTCTAATTATGTATTTGATGTGTAAAATTTGTTAGCTTTTCCAGGAAATTCTTTCATTGTAATAATTCAAATTGAATAATATTTTACTCTTTAATAAAATAATTTGTGGTCCTGAAAAGGACCGTTTTTTGTTTTTAAAGTTATCGAAATAAATTTTTAAGCACGTTCACCTCGAATACGACGAGCCAATTGAATGTCTTTTGGCATTATTGTAACACGTTTAGCATGGATAGCACACAAATTAGTATCCTCAAATAATCCAACTAAATATGCTTCACTAGCCTCTTGTAATGCCATAACTGCAGAGCTTTGAAAACGCAAATCGGTTTTAAAATCTTGAGCAATTTCACGTACAAGTCGTTGAAAAGGTAATTTACGAATAAGCAATTCAGTACTCTTTTGATAACGACGAATTTCACGAAGAGCTACTGTACCGGGGCGATAACGATGAGGCTTTTTAACACCACCAGTTGCTGGAGCACTTTTACGGGCTGCTTTTGTAGCCAATTGCTTACGAGGAGCCTTTCCTCCCGTAGATTTACGAGCAGTTTGCTTAGTACGAGCCATTGCTTTATTTTTCACTCACTTTAACTCTACCAGAAAATTAAAACACTTCTCAAAAAAAGAACTTTTCACTTCACTTGAACCGAACACGAGGAGTCACAGTTTAGAAATACCATTTACGCTGCTTTAACCCAAGTATTTATAGAAAAATTCTCCCTTCTCCACTTTTAGCTTTATACGTTTTCCCCTCCATCAATTTCATTTGATTTGGGTGAGAAATTTTTCTATAAATTGAGTGGTACACTCTCGGTAAATTTCATAAAGTGTGTGACAGTGCTAAAGTGAAGTGTTCT
Organism: Leptarthrus brevirostris; assembly: GCA_964036015.1. Classification (NCBI taxonomy): domain Eukaryota; kingdom Metazoa; phylum Arthropoda; class Insecta; order Diptera; family Asilidae; genus Leptarthrus; species Leptarthrus brevirostris. Next base: position 64,953,697 of record OZ038375.1, read on the forward strand.
TTCTTATAATTCTGTTGAAGTGAAGTAAATTTAAAATGACTGGTCGCGGCAAAGGTGGTAAAGGTTTAGGAAAAGGTGGTGCTAAGCGTCATCGTAAAGTTCTTCGTGATAATATTCAAGGTATTACAAAACCAGCTATTCGCCGTTTAGCACGACGAGGTGGCGTTAAGCGTATATCGGGTTTAATTTATGAAGAAACCCGTGGTGTACTTAAAGTGTTTCTTGAAAATGTTATTCGTGATGCTGTTACATATACCGAACATGCAAAAAGAAAAACAGTTACTGCAATGGATGTTGTATATGCATTAAAAAGGCAAGGACGTACATTATATGGTTTTGGCGGTTAAGAGTGAAATTTTTTATTTGATTGAAAATGAAAACGGTCCTTTTCAGGGCCACAAACAATTAACAAAGAGTAAAAATATATAATATATTAATCTTAATAGGTGTGGTCGTTAAATTTTATAGGGGTTAGGAGAAGAAAAGATTTTTTTTAGGCTTATCAAAATTAAAAAAAAAATTTTTTTTTTGCATATCTTATATCCGAAAAAAATAAAAATGTCAGTTTAATACTACTATACCCGAAAAAAAATAAAAATTTCAGTTTAATACATAATTTTTTCTATATCTTCTCTATCTTTTTCTATATATTATTATAGATAGGTTTTTTTCAGTATAACTGAAAAAAAAAATTCAATTCGATTCCATTATAAAAAAAAAAAAATTTATTAAAAAATACTACTGTATGTAAATATAAATTTTACTCTTTGATAAAAGATATGGTGGTCCTGAAAAGGACCGTTTTGTTAAAGAGCTGTCGGAAAAATAAAATATTTATGCCTTCTTTTCAGTTTTTTTGGGTAAAAGAACAGCTTGAATATTTGGTAAAACACCACCTTGAGCAATTGTCACACCAGAAAGCAATTTATTTAATTCTTCATCATTACGGATGGCTAATTGTAAATGTCGTGGAATAATTCTTGTTTTTTTATTGTCACGTGCAGCATTTCCAGCTAATTCAAGAACTTCAGCAGCTAAATATTCCATAACAGCTGCCAAATAAACTGGAGCACCAGCACCGACACGTTCAGCATAATTTCCTTTTCTCAATAAACGATGAATACGACCAACAGGAAATTGTAGTCCAGCACGATTTGATCGAGATTTTGCCTTTCCCTTAACTTTTCCACCTTTACCACGACCAGACATTTTATTAAATTCTTTAATTCACTTGACACGTCTACACAGCACAGCACTTTTCACTTGAATGACGAAGTAAATGGTTGACTCACTTATTTATGTAAAAATTGAACGAAGAAAATTCAAAACGAAAGAGAATGGAGGGGAGATATTGATTGTCTCCAGACTGAATAAATATGAGCAGAAATTCGATAGAAATTGAACAGTTTGTGTTAAACCGTGAACGGGTGAAGATAAGTGAAGTGAAATTGTGAAAATGCCTCCTAAAACGAGTGGTAAAGCTGCTAAAAAAGCTGGTAAAGCGCAGAAAAACATATCTAAGACCGATAAGAAAAAGAAGCGCAAGAGGAAGGAAAGTTATGCTATCTACATTTACAAAGTTTTAAAGCAAGTTCATCCTGATACTGGAATTTCGTCGAAGGCAATGAGTATTATGAACAGTTTTGTGAATGATATTTTTGAACGTATTGCCGCTGAAGCATCTCGTTTAGCGCATTACAATAAACGTTCGACAATTACGAGTCGTGAAATTCAGACTGCTGTAAGACTTTTGCTACCAGGTGAACTTGCCAAGCACGCCGTTAGTGAAGGAACTAAAGCTGTTACAAAATATACCAGTTCCAAGTAAAATTACAAACCGTATTACTAAATGGCCCTTTTCAGGGCCGCCAAATATTAATAAAAAGAGTTAAAATTATTATTGAATATTATGCAGTTTTTTTAGTTATTTGTAAATCTTATCAAATAGAAATGTTCTTAGACAAAGTATATGGAAAATTTTGAAATATTTGATTAATATATTATCGAAATTAATACTCCTTTCGTACATATTCTCATCATTTCATATACCAAAACGTTTGGAAAAAAAATTATCTTTTCAATACAGTCTTAATAATATTTTAAATTGCGTCATTAAAAAAAATCGCCGCTATTTATTCAAATAAAAAAAAAATTTCTAATTATGTATTTGATGTGTAAAATTTGTTAGCTTTTCCAGGAAATTCTTTCATTGTAATAATTCAAATTGAATAATATTTTACTCTTTAATAAAATAATTTGTGGTCCTGAAAAGGACCGTTTTTTGTTTTTAAAGTTATCGAAATAAATTTTTAAGCACGTTCACCTCGAATACGACGAGCCAATTGAATGTCTTTTGGCATTATTGTAACACGTTTAGCATGGATAGCACACAAATTAGTATCCTCAAATAATCCAACTAAATATGCTTCACTAGCCTCTTGTAATGCCATAACTGCAGAGCTTTGAAAACGCAAATCGGTTTTAAAATCTTGAGCAATTTCACGTACAAGTCGTTGAAAAGGTAATTTACGAATAAGCAATTCAGTACTCTTTTGATAACGACGAATTTCACGAAGAGCTACTGTACCGGGGCGATAACGATGAGGCTTTTTAACACCACCAGTTGCTGGAGCACTTTTACGGGCTGCTTTTGTAGCCAATTGCTTACGAGGAGCCTTTCCTCCCGTAGATTTACGAGCAGTTTGCTTAGTACGAGCCATTGCTTTATTTTTCACTCACTTTAACTCTACCAGAAAATTAAAACACTTCTCAAAAAAAGAACTTTTCACTTCACTTGAACCGAACACGAGGAGTCACAGTTTAGAAATACCATATACGCTGCTTTAACCCAAGTATTTATAGAAAAATTCTCCCTTCTCCACTTTTAGCTTTATACGTTTTCCCCTCCATCAATTTCATTTGATTTGGGTGAGAAATTTTTCTATAAATTGAGTGGTACACTCTCGGTAAATTTCATAAAGTGTGTGACAGTGCTAAAGTGAAGTGTTCTTTCTTATAATTCTGTTGAAGTGAAGTAAATTTAAAATGACTGGTCGCGGCAAAGGTGGTAAAGGTTTAGGAAAAGGTGGTGCTAAGCGTCATCGTAAAGTTCTTCGTGATAATATTCAAGGTATTACAAAACCAGCTATTCGCCGTTTAGCACGACGAGGTGGCGTTAAGCGTATATCGGGTTTAATTTATGAAGAAACCCGTGGTGTACTTAAAGTGTTTCTTGAAAATGTTATTCGTGATGCTGTTACATATACCGAACATGCAAAAAGAAAAACAGTTACTGCAATGGATGTTGTATATGCATTAAAAAGGCAAGGACGTACATTATATGGTTTTGGCGGTTAAGAGTGAAATTTTTTATTTGATTGAAAATGAAAACGGCCCTTTTCAGGGCCACAAACAATTAACAAAGAGTAAAAATATATAATATATTAATCTTAATAGGTGTGGTCGTTAAATTTTATAGGGGTTAGGAGAAGAAAAGATTTTTTTTAGGCTTATCAAAATTAAAAAAAAAATTTTTTTTTTGCATATCTTATATCCGAAAAAAATAAAAATGTCAGTTTAATACTACTATACCCGAAAAAAAATAAAAATTTCAGTTTAATACATAATTTTTTCTATATCTTCTCTATCTTTTTCTATATATTATTATAGATAGGTTTTTTTCAGTATAACTGAAAAAAAAAATTCAATTCGATTCCATTATAAAAAAAAAAAAATTTATTAAAAAATACTACTGTATGTAAATATAAATTTTACTCTTTGATAAAAGATATGGTGGTCCTGAAAAGGACCGTTTTGTTAAAGAGCTGTCGGAAAAATAAAATATTTATGCCTTCTTTTCAGTTTTTTTGGGTAAAAGAACAGCTTGAATATTTGGTAAAACACCACCTTGAGCAATTGTCACACCAGAAAGCAATTTATTTAATTCTTCATCATTACGGATGGCTAATTGTAAATGTCGTGGAATAATTCTTGTTTTTTTATTGTCACGTGCAGCATTTCCAGCTAATTCAAGAACTTCAGCAGCTAAATATTCCATAACAGCTGCCAAATAAACTGGAGCACCAGCACCGACACGTTCAGCATAATTTCCTTTTCTCAATAAACGATGAATACGACCAACAGGAAATTGTAGTCCAGCACGATTTGATCGAGATTTTGCCTTTCCCTTAACTTTTCCACCTTTACCACGACCAGACATTTTATTAAATTCTTTAATTCACTTGACACGTCTACACAGCACAGCACTTTTCACTTGAATGACGAAGTAAATGGTTGACTCACTTATTTATGTAAAAATTGAACGAAGAAAATTCAAAACGAAAGAGAATGGAGGGGAGATATTGATTGTCTCCAGACTGAATAAATATGAGCAGAAATTCGATAGAAATTGAACAGTTTGTGTTAAACCGTGAACGGGTGAAGATAAGTGAAGTGAAATTGTGAAAATGCCTCCTAAAACGAGTGGTAAAGCTGCTAAAAAAGCTGGTAAAGCGCAGAAAAACATATCTAAGACCGATAAGAAAAAGAAGCGCAAGAGGAAGGAAAGTTATGCTATCTACATTTACAAAGTTTTAAAGCAAGTTCATCCTGATACTGGAATTTCGTCGAAGGCAATGAGTATTATGAACAGTTTTGTGAATGATATTTTTGAACGTATTGCCGCTGAAGCATCTCGTTTAGCGCATTACAATAAACGTTCGACAATTACGAGTCGTGAAATTCAGACTGCTGTAAGACTTTTGCTACCAGGTGAACTTGCCAAGCACGCCGTTAGTGAAGGAACTAAAGCTGTTACAAAATATACCAGTTCCAAGTAAAATTACAAACCGTATTACTAAATGGCCCTTTTCAGGGCCGCCAAATATTAATAAAAAGAGTTAAAATTATTATTGAATATTATGCAGTTTTTTTAGTTATTTGTAAATCTTATCAAATAGAAATGTTCTTAGACAAAGTATATGGAAAATTTTGAAATATTTGATTAATATATTATCGAAATTAATACTCCTTTCGTACATATTCTCATCATTTCATATACCAAAACGTTTGGAAAAAAATTATCTTTTCAATACAGTCTTAATAATATTTTAAATTGCGTCATTAAAAAAAATCGCCGCTATTTATTCAAATAAAAAAAAAATTTCTAATTATGTATTTGATGTGTAAAATTTGTTGAAGAGCTACTGTACCGGGGCGATAACGATGAGGCTTTTTAACACCACCAGTTGCTGGAGCACTTTTACGGGCTGCTTTTGTAGCCAATTGCTTACGAGGAGCCTTTCCTCCCGTAGATTTACGAGCAGTTTGCTTAGTACGAGCCATTGCTTTATTTTTCACTCACTTTAACTCTACCAGAAAATTAAAACACTTCTCAAAAAAAGAACTTTTCACTTCACTTGAACCGAACACGAGGAGTCACAGTTTAGAAATACCATTTACGCTGCTTTAACCCAAGTATTTATAGAAAAATTCTCCCTTCTCCACTTTTAGCTTTATACGTTTTCCCCTCCATCAATTTCATTTGGTTTGGGTGAGAAATTTTTCTATAAATTGAGTGGTACACTCTCGGTAAATTTAAAAAAAAAAAAAAAATAAATAAATAACGGTAAATTTCATAAAGTGTGTGACAGTGCTAAAGTGAAGTGTTCTTTCTTATAATTCTGTTGAAGTGAAGTAAATTTAAAATGACTGGTCGCGGCAAAGGTGGTAAAGGTTTAGGAAAAGGTGGTGCTAAGCGTCATCGTAAAGTTCTTCGTGATAATATTCAAGGTATTACAAAACCAGCTATTCGCCGTTTAGCACGACGAGGTGGCGTTAAGCGTATATCGGGTTTAATTTATGAAGAAACCCGTGGTGTACTTAAAGTGTTTCTTGAAAATGTTATTCGTGATGCTGTTACATATACCGAACATGCAAAAAGAAAAACAGTTACTGCAATGGATGTTGTATATGCATTAAAAAGGCAAGGACGTACATTATATGGTTTTGGCGGTTAAGAGTGAAATTTTTTATTTGATTGAAAATGAAAACGGTCCTTTTCAGGGCCACAAACAATTAACAAAGAGTAAAAATATATAATATATTAATCTTAATAGGTGTGGTCGTTAAATTTTATAGGGGTTAGGAGAAGAAAAGATTTTTTTTAGGCTTATCAAAATTAAAAAAAAAAATTTTTTTTTTGCATATCTTATATCCGAAAAAAATAAAAATGTCAGTTTAATACTACTATACCCGAAAAAAAATAAAAATTTCAGTTTAATACATAATTTTTTCTATATCTTCTCTATCTTTTTCTATATATTATTATAGATAGGTTTTTTTCAGTATAACTGAAAAAAAAAATTCAATTCGATTCGATTATAAAAAAAAAAAATTTATTAAAAAATACTACTGTATGTAAATATAAATTTTACTCTTTGATAAAAGATATGGTGGTCCTGAAAAGGACCGTTTTGTTAAAGAGCTGTCGGAAAAATAAAATATTTATGCCTTCTTTTCAGTTTTTTTGGGTAAAAGAACAGCTTGAATATTTGGTAAAACACCACCTTGAGCAATTGTCACACCAGAAAGCAATTTATTTAATTCTTCATCATTACGGATGGCTAATTGTAAATGTCGTGGAATAATTCTTGTTTTTTTATTGTCACGTGCAGCATTTCCAGCTAATTCAAGAACTTCAGCAGCTAAATATTCCATAACAGCTGCCAAATAAACTGGAGCACCAGCACCGACACGTTCAGCATAATTTCCTTTTCTCAATAAACGATGAATACGACCAACAGGAAATTGTAGTCCAGCACGATTTGATCGAGATTTTGCCTTTCCCTTAACTTTTCCACCTTTACCACGACCAGACATTTTATTTAATTCTTTAATTCACTTGACACGTCTACACAGCACAGCACTTTTCACTTGAATGACGAAGTAAATGGTTGACTCACTTATTTATGTAAAAATTGAACGAAGAAAATTCAAAACGAAAAAGAATGGAGGGGAGATATTGATTGTCTCCAGACTAAATAAATATGAGCAGAAAGAGATAGAAATTGAACAATCTATTTTCTATCTAAAAAAAAATGATAGAAAATAGAAATTGAACAGTTTGTGTTAAACCGTGAACGGGTGAAGACAAGTGAAGTGAAATTGTGAAAATGCCTCCTAAAACGAGTGGTAAAGCTGCTAAAAAAGCTGGTAAAGCGCAGAAAAACATATCTAAGACCGATAAGAAAAAGAAGCGCAAGAGGAAGGAAAGTTATGCTATCTACATTTACAAAGTTTTAAAGCAAGTTCATCCTGATACTGGAATTTCGTCGAAGGCAATGAGTATTATGAACAGTTTTGTGAATGATATTTTTGAACGTATTGCCGCTGAAGCATCTCGTTTAGCGCATTACAATAAACGTTCGACAATTACGAGTCGTGAAATTCAGACTGCTGTAAGACTTTTGCTACCAGGTGAACTTGCCAAGCACGCCGTTAGTGAAGGAACTAAAGCTGTTACAAAATATACCAGTTCCAAGTAAAATTACAAACCGTATTACTAAATGGCCCTTTTCAGGGCCGCCACATATTAATAAAAAGAGTTAAAATTATTATTGAATATTATGCAGTTTTTTTAGTTATTTGTAAATCTTATCAAATAGAAATGTTCTTAGACAAAGTATATGGAAAATTTTGAAATATTTGATTAATATATTATCGAAATTAATACTCCTTTCGTACATATTCTCATCATTTCATATACCAAAACGTTTGGAAAAAAAATTATCTTTTCAATACAGTCTTAATAATATTTTAAATTGCGTCATTAAAAAAAATCGCCGCTATTTATTCAAATAAAAAAAAAATTTCTAATTATGTATTTGATGTGTAAAATTTGTTAGCTTTTCCAGGAAATTCTTTCATTGTAATAATTCAAATTGAATAATATTTTACTCTTTAATAAAATAATTTGTGGTCCTGAAAAGGACCGTTTTTTGTTTTTAAAGTTATCGAAATAAATTTTTAAGCACGTTCACCTCGAATACGACGAGCCAATTGAATGTCTTTTGGCATTATTGTAACACGTTTAGCATGGATAGCACACAAATTAGTATCCTCAAATAATCCAACTAAATATGCTTCACTAGCCTCTTGTAATGCCATAACTGCAGAGCTTTGAAAACGCAAATCGGTTTTAAAATCTTGAGCAATTTCACGTACAAGTCGTTGAAAAGGTAATTTACGAATAAGCAATTCAGTACTCTTTTGATAACGACGAATTTCACGAAGAGCTACTGTACCGGGGCGATAACGATGAGGCTTTTTAACACCACCAGTTGCTGGAGCACTTTTACGGGCTGCTTTTGTAGCCAATTGCTTACGAGGAGCCTTTCCTCCCGTAGATTTACGAGCAGTTTGCTTAGTACGAGCCATTGCTTTATTTTTCACTCACTTTAACTCTACCAGAAAATTAAAACACTTCTCAAAAAAAGAACTTTTCACTTCACTTGAACCGAACACGAGGAGTCACAGTTTAGAAATACCATTTACAGTCAAGTCAAGTCAAGTCATGTCCGCGCGTTTTTTTAAAATATTGTTAAATTTTTAATCTTTTCCGATTTCGGTTTGTTAATTCCCACGTAGAGGCTTATCTTCGGCCTTCTGTTCGATTTGTTGTCGTCCTTCGTTGTCCTTCTTCGATGTTTGTTTCCTGGTTAAACTTCTCGTTGATTTGTCTTCCTTCGGTACGGCTGCTGCGCTACATCAGCCGTAGGTTTGTCTTTCACTTTAAGTGTTAGTTATTAAAAGAGGGTGAAGGAATAGGATTTGGGAGGGATTTGGGAATTTGGAGGATGCTTAGGGTCAGTTGGGTCCTAATTTTTGGTGAGCTTGGTGAGACTGGGTAGACTACCCTCGGTAGTGAGTTCCTTTCACATCGTAAAAGGTTATTCTTCCGTTGTGGAAATAAATGTCGGAGTTTTCGGGCTTCGTGAGAAGCAGTGGTGAGAGGTATCTGAAGTCTTCCGGTATGAGAAGGTCCGGTAAGTTGTTTATGAGGGAATTTGGATGTAATGGAATCTTCTCCATTTGTTTTGTTGCTAGGTGGACTAGGTATTCCTTGATAGGAGTAATGTTTGCGGCTTCATAAAGCTCGCTATTGGAGTAGTATTTGTGAGGCTCCTTTCTGTAGAGTCCCGTGCATGCACGGAGAATTTTCCTCTCGAGATTACCGAGGCGTTGCATATAAGTTGGAGAGATGGTGTGCCAAATAGGGAAACAGTACGTAATGACGGGTCTTATAAGTTGCTTGTACAGCAAAAGTTTGGTTTTGATTGAGAGTCCATTCCTGACATTAATGATTGGGCTGAGCAGGCTGTAGGCAAAATTTGCTTTGTTAATAACAGCTTTGGCATGAGCATTGAATCTTAGAAGTTCATTGAAGTTCACTCCTAGATATTTTGCTTTCTGGGACGGGGCAATAATTCCGCCATTGTAGGCGGCTTTGATTTGCCTGGATTTTGAGACTTGCCGGTTTCGCCCGGTTGAAGGTTATCGAATGCAAATGAGTTCAGATTTTGAAACATTTATTTTGATTCCCCACTTTTTATAGTAAGTTTGGAGCTTTTCGAGGTGGAGGTTGACCTTATTTACGGCCAAGATCGGGCAGAGTGATTGGGCATATGTTAAAGAGTCATCTGCGTACAGAAGTGTTGTGCAATTTTCATTTGCAGGTTGATCAGACGTGAACAGATTGAAGAGTATGGGGCCTAAGATTGATCCCTGTGGGACACCTGCCTCTATCGGTTTAAGTGCTGATTTTTGACTATCTAGCTCCACGTAGAAGTTTCTTTCCGTCAGGAAACCGTGGATTAGTTTGTTGAGGTGCGGTGGGAAACCGAATTGGTTCAATTTGAAAATTAGACCATTGGTCCAAACAGAGTCGAATGCTTTTTCAACATCGAGAAAGCAGCTGACTGTGCATTCATTTTTGTTTAGAGCACGAGTAGCGTCAGTATGAAATTTCAACAGTGGGTGTAGTGTAGAATGTTGTGGCTTGAAGCCGAACTGAGATTCCTGCCGAATATTATTCTCTTCGCAGGAGTTTGTGATTTGTTGCTGGATGACTTTCTCAAAGAGTTTCCCCACATTAGAAATTAGTGAAATGGGTCTGAATTCCTTGATGTCCTTGGATGAAGTTTTCTTAGGAATGGGCAGAATACGGGACGTTTTCCAATTTTTTGGAAAGTAACAATTGTTTATACAATTGTTGAAAATCGACGAGAGAAAGTCGTGAGCTATTGGTGGAAGCTTTTTCAAAACAGCGTTTGAGATTTGGTCAGGGCCACTCGACTTTTTGCTGTTAATGGTTTTTGTGAGAATGAAAAGTTGAAGAGGGTTCGTGAAAATGGATTGCTCTTGTGGATGAATTGCTGGATTATCCACACTAAAGAACGTTTGAGGTATGGATTCCGTATTATCCAAGAAGGTGTTAATACGTGTATTCACTTCATTGCAGAAGTCTGGTTCGCTCAGACTTGAGTTATCCTTGAACGTTTCTTGGAAGTATGTTGCGAAAGCATCACACTTTTCTTGTGGGAGAATGAGAATTTCCTCGTTGTTTGATACTGTTTTGGGAAATTTGGGCTTCCTACCGCAGACTTTGTTAATATTCTCAAATGTCTGGTCATTTGGTTTGATTTTTTCAAGCCTTTTTCTGAATTGTTCATCACAATGCAGTTTGGTTTGTTCATCAATAATGATTGATAAACACTTGACTTGGGACAGCACGGACTGGTATCCTGAATTTTGGGTATTAAGGGTCCTGTGATAGATGCGGTTGAGTATTTTCCGCAGTTTTTGCCTGTATTTGTACAGGTTTTGAAGGCCAGATGGAAGGTTCTTGTATTTGTGGTTGTTTGCAGGAATCGTTGTGGAGAAGTGGTTGATGTTGTCCTGAAGGCAGTGAGTGAAACGCTCTATGTGGGTTTCAATTTCGGAGTTTTGGAGATTCCTGTTGTTGGGCGGAAGATTGTCTTGATAAAGAGCTGTCAGTCTATTTTGGAACTCAGTCCAATCAACGTTTTTTAGGGTGGTAATGGTGGGAAGACTTATAGTCAATATATTAACCGGAGAATTCCGATTGATTGTCAGTTCAACCACTAGATGGTCAGAAGAAGCATGGTGAGTAGCGCAACTGTAGTTGCTGATTTGCGGTAAGAGGTTTATAAAATTTGAAGTGACTAGGTAGAAATCGAAGTTGGAGCCTGAACGAGGAAAGGTTGGGGTGTTTGGAGAGACCACTATGAAATCGTGGTTGTGCGAGTTGTTTGTCAGCCAGTTGGAAACTGTTTTCCCGTGGCTGTTCTCGAGTGTGTCATTCCACATCGGGTGTCTGGCGTTAAAATCTCCTCCAATTACCGTGTAGGTGTATTCTTTGGAGAGATTGTTTATAATTTCCAGATTTCGTCGTACTTGTGCGGCCGACGCGCCACACCTGTTATACAGCGAAATCAACAGGAGAGATTCCTGGGAGGTAAGAAAGACTTTTACAGCCGTGCATTCCATATTGTTAAGACTATCAATCTTAACTTCTTGGAATTTTAGGTGTTTTTTAATAAGGACAGCAGTTCCTAAGGTTGTTTCCGATTTATCATTTCGGACTGTTGAGAAATTCTCAAAAACTAAATTGTGTCTGGGGTTTAGATGCGTCTCTTGTAGGAGGACGAAATGGGGGAATTGCTCACCAAGGATGGAGTTGAGGCCTATTCTCTTGTTATGTCGTACTAGGGAATTACAGTTAAATGTTAGAATTGTTAGTCTTTTTAGTTCCCTAGACATAGGTTGAACGCAAATTGCAAATATGCACTTTGACGTTCCGCGAGGGTGGTAAGTTTCCTGTATTGAGGAATAAAATGATTTATTTTGCCCATAAGGGCGAAGAGGTCACACCCAAAGAGAGCTTTCGCCTCTTGGGTGCAGAAGTTGTCCACGTCATTTTGCGACGTTTTTGGGGCGATTTTAGGTGCCTCTTGCTGGCGAATAGTTGTTGGGATTTGAGGATAAGTAGTTTTAGGTTGGTTATTTTTGTTATTTTTATTAATTATTTGTGCGAAAGACATACCTGGCTGGATGTAGTTCCTGGTCGATTCCCTAGCGAACTGCTCTCTCTGCTTCTGATGTTCCTTCTGTTTGTTTCGGGTTTCTATGATGTCCTTGTACCTGGGGCATCCTCTGTAGCTGGCTGGGTGTCCTTCTTTCTGGCAGTTCACGCAGAAAGGTTTTTCTGTCTCGTCGTTCTTAATACGGCGGCACTCTCCTGGTCCATGGTTTTGCGCACATTTCACGCATCTGTAGAGTTGAGCGCAGTTGCTCGCTACGTGTCCGAATCTCTGGCATCGTTTGCACTGTGAAATCCCTTTCACGTTGTGTTTCTCCCAGTGCACAATTTGGTTCATGAGACGGTCCATCTTCATGATTTGGTCGACATCATGCTTTCCGTCAAAGGTGATAATAAAAGCATTCAACTGCTTCCCTGCAGTTTTGCTGCGTGGAGTTATCATTCTCACCACACTCTTGATTTTGATGCCCTTGTGCTCACGTTCTAGGGCATCCTTGACGTCTTCCTCGTCGAATGTGTGTTGCACACCTTTGAGGACCAGCGTTGTCTTTCTCTCCTCCTTCGGTGTGAAGGTGTAAGATTCCACCTTTATCTTGTTCAGGAGCTCGAATATCATTTTTCTGTCCTCCTCTGTCGCAGGCTTGATCGTACATTTACGGCCGCTGCTCATTTTAATAAAAAACTTTGGCCTGGGTACTATTGAGTCCAGTGCCTTGTGGAACTCTTTATAGTTGAGCCCATGTGCGATGATTGGCGGTGGTCGTGTAGCCGGTTTTCCTTCCGTTGCTTCCATTCGCTCTTTCTGCTTAGGCGGGACGATGAAACGGTTTTCATTTTGCAGCGCCTGGTAGTAGTTGCTGCTCTTTCTTGGGTCGGTTGGTAGTGGAACAACAAATTTTTTCTTTTTGGTGGCTTCCTCCTGTTGCTGCGCATCATTCTTGGGTTTACGCTTTTTATTCTGCACCAGCTCGTACTCACTTTTTTCGCTGGATGACGCTGGAAGATCGGGATATTCTTCCTCGCTCGTGACTTCCATTTTGTTGTCGCTGCTGGTGGTGCTGGAACCGCTGCTGCTGCTGCTGCTACCGCTTGTTGACGAACTCTTTTCCCCGGTCATCGTCCCATTGAGTATTCGCTTAGTGATAGTTTCAATTATATCGTCAGAAAACAGCGTTAGGTTGTTTTCTGTAAACACTTCGCGTACATTTACTTTCACTACGTTAAAAATGTCTTGTTCTTTAAAGTTATTCATAATTTCCGATATTTGTTTATTTAAAATTTAAATTTAGAATTTATTTATTTATTATTATTTTTTTTATTATTTTTGAGTCCTCTGCTCACATCTCACTTCACTTTCACACTTGAACAACACTTGTTATGCGTAATTCACTGTGTCTGTATGCACTAATATTTTTTCCCTGAAAAAGCCGTCGGTAATCTGACCACTTTTTATTTTGTTTTCAAGAGTCACTTTCTCTAGCAATTTTGTCTGATTTCTTTATCACAACCACTTCACTATGATATTTCTCGCACGTACTTATTTGCAGGAACATTTCCTACAACACAGGTAACTTGTTAGCTTTCCACTGATCAGTCGCACAGGTCATACCTCTTTGACTGACAAATTGAAACTCCTGTTCTACCATTTACGCTGCTTTAACCCAAGTATTTATAGAAAAATTCTCCCTTCTCCACTTTTAGCTTTATACGTTTTCCCCTCCATCAATTTCATTTGGTTTGGGTGAGAAATTTTTCTATAAATTGAGTGGTACACTCTCGGTAAATTTCAAAAAAAAAAAAAAATAAATAAATAACGGTAAATTTCATAAAGTGTGTGACAGTGCTAAAGTGAAGTGTTCTTTCTTATAATTCTGTTGAAGTGAAGTAAATTTAAAATGACTGGTCGCGGCAAAGGTGGTAAAGGTTTAGGAAAAGGTGGTGCTAAGCGTCATCGTAAAGTTCTTCGTGATAATATTCAAGGTATTACAAAACCAGCTATTCGCCGTTTAGCACGACGAGGTGGCGTTAAGCGTATATCGGGTTTAATTTATGAAGAAACCCGTGGTGTACTTAAAGTGTTTCTTGAAAATGTTATTCGTGATGCTGTTACATATACCGAACATGCAAAAAGAAAAACAGTTACTGCAATGGATGTTGTATATGCATTAAAAAGGCAAGGACGTACATTATATGGTTTTGGCGGTTAAGAGTGAAATTTTTTATTTGATTGAAAATGAAAACGGTCCTTTTCAGGGCCACAAACAATTAACAAAGAGTAAAAATATATAATATATTAATCTTAATAGGTGTGGTCGTTAAATTTTATAGGGGTTAGGAGAAGAAAAGATTTTTTTTAGGCTTATCAAAATTTAAAAAAAAAATTTTTTTTTTGCATATCTTATATCCGAAAAAAATAAAAATGTCAGTTTAATACTACTATACCCGAAAAAAAATAAAAATTTCAGTTTAATACATAATTTTTTCTATATCTTCTCTATCTTTTTCTATATATTATTATAGATAGGTTTTTTTCAGTATAACTGAAAAAAAAATTCAATTCGATTCGATTATAAAAAAAAAAAAATTTATTAAAAAATACTACTGTATGTAAATATAAATTTTACTCTTTGATAAAAGATATGGTGGTCCTGAAAAGGACCGTTTTGTTAAAGAGCTGTCGGAAAAATAAAATATTTATGCCTTCTTTTCAGTTTTTTTGGGTAAAAGAACAGCTTGAATATTTGGTAAAACACCACCTTGAGCAATTGTCACACCAGAAAGCAATTTATTTAATTCTTCATCATTACGGATGGCTAATTGTAAATGTCGTGGAATAATTCTTGTTTTTTTATTGTCACGTGCAGCATTTCCAGCTAATTCAAGAACTTCAGCAGCTAAATATTCCATAACAGCTGCCAAATAAACTAGAGCACCAGCACCGACACGTTCAGCATAATTTCCTTTTCTCAATAAACGATGAATACGACCAACAGGAAATTGTAGTCCAGCACGATTTGATCGAGATTTTGCCTTTCCCTTAACTTTTCCACCTTTACCACGACCAGACATTTTATTTAATTCTTTAATTCACTTGACACGTCTACACAGCACAGCACTTTTCACTTGAATGACGAAGTAAATGGTTGACTCACTTATTTATGTAAAAATTGAACGAAGAAAATTCAAAACGAACGAGAATGGAGGGGAGATATTGATTGTCTCCAGACTAAATAAATATGAGCAGAAAGAGATAGAAATTGAACAACCCTAAGCATCCTCCAAATTCCCAAATCCCTCCCAAATCCTATTCCTTCACCCTCTTTTAATAACTAACACTTAAAGTGAAAGACAAACCTACGGCTGATGTAGCGCAGCAGCCGTACCGAAGGAAGACAAATCAACGAGAAGTTTAACCAGGAAACAAACATCGAAGAAGGACAACGAAAGACGACAACAAATCGAACAGAAGGCCGAAGATAAGCCTCTACGTGGGAATAAACCAACCGAAATCGGAAAAGATTAAAATTTGACAGTATTTTAAAAACGCGCGGACTTGACTTGACTTGACTTGACTAGAAATTGAACAGTTTGTGTTAAATCGTGAACGGGTGAAGATAAGTGAAGTGAAATTGTGAAAATGCCTCCTAAAACGAGTGGTAAAGCTGCTAAACAAGCTGGTAAAGCGCAGAAAAACATATCTAAGACCGATAAGAAAAAGAAGCGCAAGAGGAAGGAAAGTTATGCTATCTACATTTACAAAGTTTTAAAGCAAGTTCATCCTGATACTGGAATTTCGTCGAAGGCAATGAGTATTATGAACAGTTTTGTGAATGATATTTTTGAACGTATTGCTGCTGAAGCATCTCGTTTAGCGCATTACAATAAACGTTCGACAATTACGAGTCGTGAGATTCAGACTGCTGTAAGACTTTTGCTACCAGGTGAACTTGCCAAGCACGCCG
Source organism: Leptarthrus brevirostris (assembly GCA_964036015.1). Taxonomy (NCBI): domain Eukaryota; kingdom Metazoa; phylum Arthropoda; class Insecta; order Diptera; family Asilidae; genus Leptarthrus; species Leptarthrus brevirostris. Next base: position 64,969,780 of record OZ038375.1, read on the forward strand.
TTAGTGAAGGAACTAAAGCTGTTACAAAATATACCAGTTCCAAGTAAAATTACAAACCGTATTACTAAATGGCCCTTTTCAGGGCCGCCAAATATTAATAAAAAGAGTTAAAATTATTATTGAATATTATGCAGTTTTTTTAGTTATTTGTAAATCTTATCAAATAGAAATGTTCTTAGACAAAGTATATGGAAAATTTTGAAATATTTGATTAATATATTATCGAAATTAATACTCCTTTCGTACATATTCTCATCATTTCATATACCAAAACGTTTGGAAAAAAAATTATCTTTTCAATACAGTCTTAATAATATTTTAAATTGCGTCATTAAAAAAAATCGCCGCTATTTATTCAAATAAAAAAAAAATTTCTAATTATGTATTTGATGTGTAAAATTTGTTAGCTTTTCCAGGAAATTCTTTCATTGTAATAATTCAAATTGAATAATATTTTACTCTTTAATAAAATAATTTGTGGTCCTGAAAAGGACCGTTTTTTGATTTTAAAGTTATCGAAATAAATTTTTAAGCACGTTCACCTCGAATACGACGAGCCAATTGAATGTCTTTTGGCATTATTGTAACACGTTTAGCATGGATAGCACACAAATTAGTATCCTCAAATAATCCAACTAAATATGCTTCACTAGCCTCTTGTAATGCCATAACTGCAGAGCTTTGAAAACGCAAATCGGTTTTAAAATCTTGAGCAATTTCACGTACAAGTCGTTGAAAAGGTAATTTACGAATAAGCAATTCAGTACTCTTTTGATAACGACGAATTTCACGAAGAGCTACTGTACCGGGGCGATAACGATGAGGCTTTTTAACACCACCAGTTGCTGGAGCACTTTTACGGGCTGCTTTTGTAGCCAATTGCTTACGAGGAGCCTTTCCTCCCGTAGATTTACGAGCAGTTTGCTTAGTACGAGCCATTGCTTTATTTTTCACTCACTTTAACTCTACCAGAAAATTAAAACACTTCTCAAAAAAAGAACTTTTCACTTCACTTGAACCGAACACGAGGAGTCACAGTTTAGAAATACCATTTACGCTGCTTTAACCCAAGTATTTATAGAAAAATTCTCCCTTCTCCACTTTTAGCTTTATACGTTTTCCCCTCCATCAATTTCATTTGGTTTGGGTGAGAAATTTTTCTATAAATTGAGTGGTACACTCTCGGTAAATTTCAAAAAAAAAAAAAAATAAATAAATAACGGTAAATTTCATAAAGTGTGTGACAGTGCTAAAGTGAAGTGTTCTTTCTTATAATTCTGTTGAAGTGAAGTAAATTTAAAATGACTGGTCGCGGCAAAGGTGGTAAAGGTTTAGGAAAAGGTGGTGCTAAGCGTCATCGTAAAGTTCTTCGTGATAATATTCAAGGTATTACAAAACCAGCTATTCGCCGTTTAGCACGACGAGGTGGCGTTAAGCGTATATCGGGTTTAATTTATGAAGAAACCCGTGGTGTACTTAAAGTGTTTCTTGAAAATGTTATTCGTGATGCTGTTACATATACCGAACATGCAAAAAGAAAAACAGTTACTGCAATGGATGTTGTATATGCATTAAAAAGGCAAGGACGTACATTATATGGTTTTGGCGGTTAAGAGTGAAATTTTTTATTTGATTGAAAATGAAAACGGTCCTTTTCAGGGCCACAAACAATTAACAAAGAGTAAAAATATATAATATATTAATCTTAATAGGTGTGGTCGTTAAATTTTATAGGGGTTAGGAGAAGAAAAGATTTTTTTTAGGCTTATCAAAATTAAAAAAAAAATTTTTTTTTTGCATATCTTATATCCGAAAAAAATAAAAATGTCAGTTTAATACTACTATACCCGAAAAAAAATAAAAATTTCAGTTTAATACATAATTTTTTCTATATCTTTTCTATCTTTTTATATATATTATTATAGATAGGTTTTTTTCAGTATAACTGAAAAAAAAATTCAATTCGATTCGATTATAAAAAAAAAAAAATTTATTAAAAAATACTACTGTATGTAAATATAAATTTTACTCTTTGATAAAAGATATGGTGGTCCTGAAAAGGACCGTTTTGTTAAAGAGCTGTCGGAAAAATAAAATATTTATGCCTTCTTTTCAGTTTTTTTGGGTAAAAGAACAGCTTGAATATTTGGTAAAACACCACCTTGAGCAATTGTCACACCAGAAAGCAATTTATTTAATTCTTCATCATTACGGATGGCTAATTGTAAATGTCGTGGAATAATTCTTGTTTTTTTATTGTCACGTGCAGCATTTCCAGCTAATTCAAGAACTTCAGCAGCTAAATATTCCATAACAGCTGCCAAATAAACTAGAGCACCAGCACCGACACGTTCAGCATAATTTCCTTTTCTCAATAAACGATGAATACGACCAACAGGAAATTGTAGTCCAGCACGATTTGATCGAGATTTTGCCTTTCCCTTAACTTTTCCACCTTTACCACGACCAGACATTTTATTTAATTCTTTAATTCACTTGACACGTCTACACAGCACAGCACTTTTCACTTGAATGACGAAGTAAATGGTTGACTCACTTATTTATGTAAAAATTGAACGAAGAAAATTCAAAACGAACGAGAATGGAGGGGAGATATTGATTGTCTCCAGACTAAATAAATATGAGCAGAAAGAGATAGAAATTGAACAACCCTAAGCATCCTCCAAATTCCCAAATCCCTCCCAAATCCTATTCCTTCACCCTCTTTTAATAACTAACACTTAAAGTGAAAGACAAACCTACGGCTGATGTAGCGCAGCAGCCGTACCGAAGGAAGACAAATCAACGAGAAGTTTAACCAGGAAACAAACATCGAAGAAGGACAACGAAAGACGACAACAAATCGAACAGAAGGCCGAAGATAAGCCTCTACGTGGGAATAAACCAACCGAAATCGGAAAAGATTAAAATTTGACAGTATTTTAAAAACGCGCGGACTTGACTTGACTTGACTTGACTTGACTAGAAATTGAACAGTTTGTGTTAAATCGTGAACGGGTGAAGATAAGTGAAGTGAAATTGTGAAAATGCCTCCTAAAACGAGTGGTAAAGCTGCTAAAAAAGCTGGTAAAGCGCAGAAAAACATATCTAAGACCGATAAGAAAAAGAAGCGCAAGAGGAAGGAAAGTTATGCTATCTACATTTACAAAGTTTTAAAGCAAGTTCATCCTGATACTGGAATTTCGTCGAAGGCAATGAGTATTATGAACAGTTTTGTGAATGATATTTTTGAACGTATTGCTGCTGAAGCATCTCGTTTAGCGCATTACAATAAACGTTCGACAATTACGAGTCGTGAGATTCAGACTGCTGTAAGACTTTTGCTACCAGGTGAACTTGCCAAGCACGCCGTTAGTGAAGGAACTAAAGCTGTTACAAAATATACCAGTTCCAAGTAAAATTACAAACCGTATTACTAAATGGCCCTTTTCAGGGCCGCCAAATATTAATAAAAAGAGTTAAAATTATTATTGAATATTATGCAGTTTTTTTAGTTATTTGTAAATCTTATCAAATAGAAATGTTCTTAGACAAAGTATATGGAAAATTTTGAAATATTTGATTAATATATTATCGAAATTAATACTCCTTTCGTACATATTCTCATCATTTCATATACCAAAACGTTTGGAAAAAAAATTATCTTTTCAATACAGTCTTAATAATATTTTAAATTGCGTCATTAAAAAAAATCGCCGCTATTTATTCAAATAAAAAAAAAATTTCTAATTATGTATTTGATGTGTAAAATTTGTTAGCTTTTCCAGGAAATTCTTTCATTGTAATAATTCAAATTGAATAATATTTTACTCTTTAATAAAATAATTTGTGGTCCTGAAAAGGACCGTTTTTTGTTTTTAAAGTTATCGAAATAAATTTTTAAGCACGTTCACCTCGAATACGACGAGCCAATTGAATGTCTTTTGGCATTATTGTAACACGTTTAGCATGGATAGCACACAAATTAGTATCCTCAAATAATCCAACTAAATATGCTTCACTAGCCTCTTTTAATGCCATAACTGCAGAGCTTTGAAAACGCAAATCGGTTTTAAAATCTTGAGCAATTTCACGTACAAGTCGTTGAAAAGGTAATTTACGAATAAGCAATTCAGTACTCTTTTGATAACGACGAATTTCACGAAGAGCTACTGTACCGGGGCGATAACGATGAGGCTTTTTAACACCACCAGTTGCTGGAGCACTTTTACGGGCTGCTTTTGTAGCCAATTGCTTACGAGGAGCCTTTCCTCCCGTAGATTTACGAGCAGTTTGCTTAGTACGAGCCATTGCTTTATTTTTCACTCACTTTAACTCTACCAGAAAATTAAAACACTTCTCAAAAAAAGAACTTTTCACTTCACTTGAACCGAACACGAGGAGTCACAGTTTAGAAATACCATTTACGCTGCTTTAACCCAAGTATTTATAGAAAAATTCTCCCTTCTCCACTTTTAGCTTTATACGTTTTCCCCTCCATCAATTTCATTTGGTTTGGGTGAGAAATTTTTCTATAAATTGAGTGGTACACTCTCGGTAAATTTCAAAAAAAAAAAAAAAATAAATAAATAACGGTAAATTTCATAAAGTGTGTGACAGTGCTAAAGTGAAGTGTTCTTTCTTATAATTCTGTTGAAGTGAAGTAAATTTAAAATGACTGGTCGCGGCAAAGGTGGTAAAGGTTTAGGAAAAGGTGGTGCTAAGCGTCATCGTAAAGTTCTTCGTGATAATATTCAAGGTATTACAAAACCAGCTATTCGCCGTTTAGCACGACGAGGTGGCGTTAAGCGTATATCGGGTTTAATTTATGAAGAAACCCGTGGTGTACTTAAAGTGTTTCTTGAAAATGTTATTCGTGATGCTGTTACATATACCGAACATGCAAAAAGAAAAACAGTTACTGCAATGGATGTTGTATATGCATTAAAAAGGCAAGGACGTACATTATATGGTTTTGGCGGTTAAGAGTGAAATTTTTTATTTGATTGAAAATGAAAACGGTCCTTTTCAGGGCCACAAACAATTAACAAAGAGTAAAAATATATAATATATTAATCTTAATAGGTGTGGTCGTTAAATTTTATAGGGGTTAGGAGAAGAAAAGATTTTTTTTAGGCTTATCAAAATTAAAAAAAAAAATTTTTTTTTTGCATATCTTATATCCGAAAAAAATAAAAATGTCAGTTTAATACTACTATACCCGAAAAAAAATAAAAATTTCAGTTTAATACATAATTTTTTCTATATCTTCTCTATCTTTTTCTATATATTATTATAGATAGGTTTTTTTCAGTATAACTGAAAAAAATTCAATTCGATTTGATTATAAAAAAAAAAAATTTATTAAAAAATACTACTGTATGTAAATATAAATTTTACTCTTTGATAAAAGATATGGTGGTCCTGAAAAGGACCGTTTTGTTAAAGAGCTGTCGGAAAAATAAAATATTTATGCCTTCTTTTCAGTTTTTTTGGGTAAAAGAACAGCTTGAATATTTGGTAAAACACCACCTTGAGCAATTGTCACACCAGAAAGCAATTTATTTAATTCTTCATCATTACGGATGGCTAATTGTAAATGTCGTGGAATAATTCTTGTTTTTTTATTGTCACGTGCAGCATTTCCAGCTAATTCAAGAACTTCAGCTGCTAAATATTCCATAACAGCTGCCAAATAAACTGGAGCACCAGCACCGACACGTTCAGCATAATTTCCTTTTCTCAATAAACGATGAATACGACCAACAGGAAATTGTAGTCCAGCACGATTTGATCGAGATTTTGCCTTTCCCTTAACTTTTCCACCTTTACCACGACCAGACATTTTATTTAATTCTTTAATTCACTTGACACGTCTACACAGCACAGCACTTTTCACTTGAATGACGAAGTAAATGGTTGACTCACTTATTTATGTAAAAATTGAACGAAGAAAATTCAAAACGAACGAGAATGGAGGGGAGATATTGATTGTCTCCAGACTAAATAAATATGAGCAGAAAGAGATAGAAATTGAACAACCCTAAGCATCCTCCAAATTCCCAAATCCCTCCCAAATCCTATTCCTTCACCCTCTTTTAATAACGAACACTTAAAGTGAAAGACAAACCTACGGCTGATGTAGCGCAGCAGCCGTACCGAAGGAAGACAAATCAACGAGAAGTTTAACCAGGAAACAAACATCGAAGAAGGACAACGAAAGACGACAACAAATCGAACAGAAGGCCGAAGATAAGCCTCTACGTGGAAATAAACCAACCGAAATCGGAAAAGATTAAAATTTGACAGTATTTTAAAAACGCGCGGACTTGACTTGACTTGACTTGACTAGAAATTGAACAGTTTGTGTTAAATCGTGAACGGGTGAAGATAAGTGAAGTGAAATTGTGAAAATGCCTCCTAAAACGAGTGGTAAAGCTGCTAAAAAAGCTGGTAAAGCGCAGAAAAACATATCTAAGCCCGATAAGAAAAAGAAGCGCAAGAGGAAGGAAAGTTATGCTATCTACATTTACAAAGTTTTAAAGCAAGTTCATCCTGATACTGGAATTTCGTCGAAGGCAATGAGTATTATGAACAGTTTTGTGAATGATATTTTTGAACGTATTGCTGCTGAAGCATCTCGTTTAGCGCATTACAATAAACGTTCGACAATTACGAGTCGTGAGATTCAGACTGCTGTAAGACTTTTGCTACCAGGTGAACTTGCCAAGCACGCCGTTAGTGAAGGAACTAAAGCTGTTACAAAATATACCAGTTCCAAGTAAAATTACAAACCGTATTACTAAATGGCCCTTTTCAGGGCCGCCAAATATTAATAAAAAGAGTTAAAATTATTATTGAATATTATGCAGTTTTTTTAGTTATTTGTAAATCTTATCAAATAGAAATGTTCTTAGACAAAGTATATGGAAAATTTTGAAATATTTGATTAATATATTATCGAAATTAATACTCCTTTCGTACATATTCTCATCATTTCATATACCAAAACGTTTGGAAAAAAAATTATCTTTTCAATACAGTCTTAATAATATTTTAAATTGCGTCATTAAAAAAAATCGCCGCTATTTATTCAAATAAAAAAAAAATTTCTAATTATGTATTTGATGTGTAAAATTTGTTAGCTTTTCCAGGAAATTCTTTCATTGTAATAATTCAAATTGAATAATATTTTACTCTTTAATAAAATAATTTGTGGTCCTGAAAAGGACCGTTTTTTGTTTTTAAAGTTATCGAAATAAATTTTTAAGCACGTTCACCTCGAATACGACGAGCCAATTGAATGTCTTTTGGCATTATTGTAACACGTTTAGCATGGATAGCACACAAATTAGTATCCTCAAATAATCCAACTAAATATGCTTCACTAGCCTCTTTTAATGCCATAACTGCAGAGCTTTGAAAACGCAAATCGGTTTTAAAATCTTGAGCAATTTCACGTACAAGTCGTTGAAAAGGTAATTTACGAATAAGCAATTCAGTACTCTTTTGATAACGACGAATTTCACGAAGAGCTACTGTACCGGGGCGATAACGATGAGGCTTTTTAACACCACCAGTTGCTGGAGCACTTTTACGGGCTGCTTTTGTAGCCAATTGCTTACGAGGAGCCTTTCCTCCCGTAGATTTACGAGCAGTTTGCTTAGTACGAGCCATTGCTTTATTTTTCACTCACTTTAACTCTACCAGAAAATTAAAACACTTCTCAAAAAAAGAACTTTTCACTTCACTTGAACCGAACACGAGGAGTCACAGTTTAGAAATACCATTTACGCTGCTTTAACCCAAGTATTTATAGAAAAATTCTCCCTTCTCCACTTTTAGCTTTATACGTTTTCCCCTCCATCAATTTCATTTGGTTTGGGTGAGAAATTTTTCTATAAATTGAGTGGTACACTCTCGGTAAATTTCAAAAAAAAAAAAAAAAAAAATAAATAACGGTAAATTTCATAAAGTGTGTGACAGTGCTAAAGTGAAGTGTTCTTTCTTATAATTCTGTTGAAGTGAAGTAAATTTAAAATGACTGGTCGCGGCAAAGGTGGTAAAGGTTTAGGAAAAGGTGGTGCTAAGCGTCATCGTAAAGTTCTTCGTGATAATATTCAAGGTATTACAAAACCAGCTATTCGCCGTTTAGCACGACGAGGTGGCGTTAAGCGTATATCGGGTTTAATTTATGAAGAAACCCGTGGTGTACTTAAAGTGTTTCTTGAAAATGTTATTCGTGATGCTGTTACATATACCGAACATGCAAAAAGAAAAACAGTTACTGCAATGGATGTTGTATATGCATTAAAAAGGCAAGGACGTACATTATATGGTTTTGGCGGTTAAGAGTGAAATTTTTTATTTGATTGAAAATGAAAACGGTCCTTTTCAGGGCCACAAACAATTAACAAAGAGTAAAAATATATAATATATTAATCTTAATAGGTGTGGTCGTTAAATTTTATAGGGGTTAGGAGAAGAAAAGATTTTTTTTAGGCTTATCAAAATTAAAAAAAAAATTTTTTTTTTGCATATCTTATATCCGAAAAAAATAAAAATGTCAGTTTAATACTACTATACCCGAAAAAAAATAAAAATTTCAGTTTAATACATAATTTTTTCTATATCTTCTCTATCTTTTTCTATATATTATTATAGATAGGTTTTTTTCAGTATAACTGAAAAAAAAATTCAATTCGATTCGATTATAAAAAAAAAAAAATTTATTAAAAAATACTACTGTATGTAAATATAAATTTTACTCTTTGATAAAAGATATGGTGGTCCTGAAAAGGACCGTTTTGTTAAAGAGCTGTCGGAAAAATAAAATATTTATGCCTTCTTTTCAGTTTTTTTGGGTAAAAGAACAGCTTGAATATTTGGTAAAACACCACCTTGAGCAATTGTCACACCAGAAAGCAATTTATTTAATTCTTCATCATTACGGATGGCTAATTGTAAATGTCGTGGAATAATTCTTGTTTTTTTATTGTCACGTGCAGCATTTCCAGCTAATTCAAGAACTTCAGCAGCTAAATATTCCATAACAGCTGCCAAATAAACTAGAGCACCAGCACCGACACGTTCAGCATAATTTCCTTTTCTCAATAAACGATGAATACGACCAACAGGAAATTGTAGTCCAGCACGATTTGATCGAGATTTTGCCTTTCCCTTAACTTTTCCACCTTTACCACGACCAGACATTTTATTTAATTCTTTAATTCACTTGACACGTCTACACAGCACAGCACTTTTCACTTGAATGACGAAGTAAAAGTTTTAAAGTTTTAAAGTTCTTTATTGGCGACTATTTACAATTTTGTTGACTTAAAACTACTAAGCTAATGCTAACATTGTTGTCAAAATTTTTACCTACTTACGAGCTATTTATATTTGGCCCGGAATTCTTACACTAACGGTTTTTATTATTTTTTTTATTTTGCTTAAAATTAACATAATTTTAAATTTAATTTGATTTCTTATATAGTAGCTACTGCGCCTATTAGCTATTCGATCAATATTTACAAGATATAAAAGCTTTATGTACTAACCTAACTGAAATTTATAGAACTAACTTAGTTTTCTAATTAAATTATATATAAGACAGATGTCCTCAAATAACTGTTCCTGCTCCTGATAAACGATGATTATCGAAGTCCAAAATATTCCGTGTCGGGGTTTTCCAGAAGGTAAAAGGGTGTTACATATTCATTGGCTGCATCCATCCCTCTACTGTCTCTGTAGATCTCCCTGATCAGCTGGTTTCTGTGGTCCTCGCATTTCTCAAGTGCCTTCCTAGCTTGGTTAAAGAGGAACTTGTCCAGCGGCTCAAATTTCCCTATACACCTGGTTGCCTCGTAAATCTCCTCATTGCTGAAGCGTCTGTAACGAGTTTTAAAATTTTTAGCAGTAACAGCTCTTAAGATTTTTCTTTCAAAAATTAATAAACGATTAAAATCTGTTTTCGTCATTGGAAAATATACTGGGAACCCGTAAGAAATGATTGGTCTAATTAGTTGCTTATAAAGCAACAATTTTACTTTTGGTGATAGACCAGAAGTTTGTCTGAAGAGCGGACTGATCATGCCATATGCCCTGCAGGCTTTTTTCAGAACTGCATTGACATGATCCTTAAATTTTAGGAGTTTATGAAACCACACTCCTAAGTATTTCGCGGTATCTATAGGTTTTATTTCATTTCCGTTAAGGATTAAGGATTCTCTGCGGCAGGATGACGCATAGTTTGAATTTATTGAAGTGCATGGTTTGCGAAAAATTATAAACTCAGATTTGCCATAGTTTATTTGGAAGCCCCATTTCTGGTAATACTCTATGAGGCTGCTTAGGTTTCTTTTAAGCCATAAAATGGCATAACGGGGGTTGTGCGCAGATGCATACGTAACTGAATCGTCCGCATACAGAAGAGTTGTGCAGTTAGTGTCCTGAAGAGGTTGATCTGAAGTAAATAGATTGAAAAGGGTTGGCCCTAGCACTGAACCCTGCGGTACTCCTGCATGTGTTTCGCGAGAAGATGACATGAAACCAGAGATGTCCACATAGAATTCACGGTTAGACATGAAATCATGAACAATTCTGATTACTTCCGGAGGAAATCTGTAATGAAGCATTTTATATATGAGTCCCTTAATCCATACCTTGTCAAAAGCTTTTGACACATCTAAAAAGCAGGCAGCTGTAAAGCGATCCAAGTTAAGGTTCAAAGCTATATCGGTCCTGAATTTTAGTAAAGCATGAAAAGATGAGTTACCTGTTTTGAAACCAAACTGATTGTGGGGAATTAGTTGGTGGTCATCGCTGAAATCTAAAACCATATCTCTAATAATGGTCTCAAGTTTCTTTCCAATAACTGATATTAACGCTATTGGTCGAAAATCGTTGATATCGTAAGAATTAGTTTTTTTAGATATTGGGAATACCTTGGCCAGTTTCCATTGCTTCGGAAAGTATCCATTATTTAAACAGTTATTAAAAATAACTGTTAAGAAGATGAAGCTTATTTCAGGTAGACGTTTAAGGATGAAATTGGATACGTTGTCAGGACCGGATGATTTCTTACTGTTTCCGGATTTAATTAAATATTTTACGTAGTTTGGCGTTACGAAAACATTAGGGGAAGATGTGTTCGGAGAAATAGATGGATTGGAGTTAGAAAAGGCGGTTATAGGCTTGAAGTTGTTGTTACCTATAGATTTTTGCGATTCCAAAAATACATCAACTTCAGTTTCAACTCGTTCCTTAAATTGTGAATCAATAAGATTGGGCGTGAATTGGTCTGAGTACTGGTCGGCAAATTTGTTGGATATTTCTTGTGGGTTAATAATGTCTTCTCCATTAAATTTAACCTTATTTGGAATGGCTTGTTTACGATTTGCAAGCCTGTTTATATCCTTAAACATATTTGCACCTGGTTTGATTTTTCTAAGATTATATTTGAGCTGTTCGTTAATGTAATTATTGGTTAAATCCCTAATAATTACACTCAGGCAATTAATCTGCGAACGAAGGGAAGTATATTGGGGATTGCTATTATTTAGATAGCGATGGTATATTCTATTGAGAGCTTTCCTCATTTTCTGTCTTTTGTTGTACAGCTGCTGCAGAGAGAGCGGCAAATTCTTGTACTTGTAATTCTTATGGGAAATTTTGTTGGAGAAACGTTCAACCGCTTCAGAAACAATCGTGCTATACGAACCTATCAGTTGATCAATTTCCCTATTAATGAGATTCCTATCAGATGGCAAAGAAAGACCTTCTAAACCGTTGGAGACGTAGGCTGAGAAGGCACTCCAGTTTGTATTGGCAAAGGAGATAAATTTCCTTTCGTCAATTTCCAAGAAATTCAAACTTGGGTTTAATTTAATTTTTATTTCGATTGCGAGGTGATCAGACTCTGCATGTAGAGCCTGGCAACTGAAATTCTCTTGTCCGGGAAATTGGTTTACGAGGGTGCTCGTTACTAAAAAGAAGTCTAGAAATGATCCAGATCTAGGAAAAGTTGCAAGGTGCTGCGAAATAACCGAGAAATTATGTAAATGACAATTTGACACCAACCAATTGTGGATATTGTTTCCATTTTGGTTGCTCGTTGTGTCATTCCATAACCGATGCCTAGCATTAAAATCACCACATATAATTGAGTGGTCATGACGTACTGATATTTCATTCAGCTTTTTGAGGTCATTGGATATGTCTGCCGCATTTGAGACTCCTCTGAAATATACCCCAACGACGAGAAGTTTTTCCGCATTAGAAAGGTGAATCGACACTGCCGTGGCTTCTGAGCATCGAAGCCCTGGAATCGATAATATGTCGATTTTTAAGGTTGACTTTGTAAGAATGCCAGTTCCCACACTATTCTCATCTTTGTCATTCCTAATAAAGTTGTAGGAATCGAAAGAAACTTTGTGACGAGAAGAGAGCTTGGTCTCACTAAGACACATTATGTGTGGCTTTGACGATTTTAATAGGTTGAGAAGCGCAACTCGCTTACAATGGGAGATAATTGAATTAACATTTAAAGCCATGACCTTCAACTCACTGGGACTATTTACGTGCATAGTTGCCATACGAAACCCAGGTAAGCAGCTTGCTTTTCTTGTTTAGTTCTGAGGGACTTGTATTTAGGCAGAAATTCATTTATCTTGCCCATAAGAGAAAACATGTCCGTACCGAATAGGTCTCTACACTCTTTATTAATAAAATTATTAGTTGATGAACTACTTGAAGCTTTTTGAGGTTGGCTAGGTGTACTTAATTGCTGTTTGTTAGTATTAAATAAACTTGAAAAACTCTTACCCTTTTGAATATAATTGTTGACGACAGTGTTGACTGTTTTTCTCCTTCCTTCCTGCTCTGCTCGCTTTTGCTGACGCAGTTCCAGTAAACGCTTGTAGGCAGGGCAACCTCTGTAATTTGCTGTGTGGCCCTCCTTCTGACAATTAACACAAAACGGTGGTGGTTGAGCAATGATTTCATCCCTGCTTTCTCCGGTAATTTTGAGTCTTCTGCATTCACCCGGCAAGTGATCCCCCTTACACTTAACGCATCTGTAAGGTGCCGTGCAATTCATGGCGACGTGCCCGAAGTTTTGGCAATTTTTACATTGCGTTATCCCTTGGCTCCTGAGTTTCTCCCATGAAACCCGTTGATTAAACACATAGCGTACGTTGGTGAGTAAGTCGGTTTCACAGTTCGGCTCTAATTGGACAATAAAAGAGTTGAGGCTGTATCCGTTTTTCCTTGAGGTTGATGTGACCAAATTGCTTACTTTCGCAATTTTGGCTTCTGGAACTAGTACTTCTAGTTCAGATTTCACTTCGTCCGCTTCGTAGGAGTGGTGTACATCTTTCAGCAATAGGCAGGTATTTTTTTCACTCGCTGGGGTAAAGGTGAAGGACTTCGTCTTCGTGCACTTCATGATGTTGAACAACATCTTGTGGTCCTGAATTGATTCGGGTTTCAGTATCGCTTTGACTTTATTCACGATTTGCACCTTATATTTTGGTACAACCTGCATTTTTCTGCATGTCAACTCCAGACCCTTGATATTCACATTGAAGCATACTATAGGCGGCACTCTTGCTGACTTTTTCGGTTTTATTGTTTCCTTTGCGGTTCTGGAGCTCTGTCCGTTGGATTGCGGTAATGTTCCGCTTCTATGATTCAACACCTCATCTAAGGTTAAGTCCATATTTTCCAGGTTGGCAAAATAGTTGCTGTTGCCTGCGTTGTTTCCATTTACTGCTTTCGTTTTTTTCTCTGACATAGATCGGGTTGGCGAGGTTAACTTTCTTTTCCCATTTGTGCGTGAACTAGCAACAGATGCGACCTCCATGTTTTGCTCATCAATAAATTCAGCTTCGCCGTTTTCATTATTAGCGTTATCAAATTCCCTATTAGTTAAATGTCCAAATTTAACCGCAAGCTCGGCGTAAACGTCACACTTTAACTCACTATTATTTAGTCCAAATGTTCTGCTTAATTTTTCCAGGTTTTTCTCCAGGTCTTTGAGAAGGCGATTTTTCGCCTTGGAATAATCACTATCCATATTTATATATTTTTAGATATTAAAAACAAAAAACAAAACTACTTTCACTTTCACTACTTTCATTGAGTCCTATCTCTTAAATCTTTGTAAGCACTGAGTCCTGTCTCTCTTACACTTTGCAAGCACTGAGTCTGTTTCTCATTCAACTATTTCGTCTAACACTAACATTGCACTACCACTTGATATAGGAGGCATACTCACTTCACTTGGCTTATGACTTCACTGTACAAATTTGTCTTAACTCGATCACGGTTTAACACAATCTCCGTTCCATTCAATGATTATTGATTGATTCATTGATTGATTAAAAGAATGACGAAGTAAATGGTTGACTCACTTATTTATGTAAAAATTGAACGAAGAAAATTCAAAACGAACGAGAATGGAGGGGAGATATTGATTGTCTCCAGACTAAATAAATATGAGCAGAAAGAGATAGAAATTGAACAACCCTAAGCATCCTCCAAATTCCCAAATCCCTCCCAAATCCTATTCCTTCACCCTCTTTTAATAACTAACACTTAAAGTGAAAGACAAACCTACGGCTGATGTAGCGCAGCAGCCGTACCGAAGGAAGACAAATCAACGAGAAGTTTAACCAGGAAACAAACATCGAAGAAGGACAACGAAAGACGACAACAAATCGAACAGAAGGCCGAAGATAAGCCTCTACGTGGGAATAAACCAACCGAAATCGGAAAAGATTAAAATTTGACAGTATTTTAAAAACGCGCGGACTTGACTTGACTTGACTTGACTTGACTAGAAATTGAACAGTTTGTGTTAAATCGTGAACGGGTGAAGATAAGTGAAGTGAAATTGTGAAAATGCCTCCTAAAACGAGTGGTAAAGCTGCTAAAAAAGCTGGTAAAGCGCAGAAAAACATATCTAAGACCGATAAGAAAAAGAAGCGCAAGAGGAAGGAAAGTTATGCTATCTACATTTACAAAGTTTTAAAGCAAGTTCATCCTGATACTGGAATTTCGTCGAAGGCAATGAGTATTATGAACAGTTTTGTGAATGATATTTTTGAACGTATTGCTGCTGAAGCATCTCGTTTAGCGCATTACAATAAACGTTCGACAATTACGAGTCGTGAGATTCAGACTGCTGTAAGACTTTTGCTACCAGGTGAACTTGCCAAGCACGCCGTTAGTGAAGGAACTAAAGCTGTTACAAAATATACCAGTTCCAAGTAAAATTACAAACCGTATTACTAAATGGCCCTTTTCAGGGCCGCCAAATATTAATAAAAAGAGTTAAAATTATTATTGAATATTATGCAGTTTTTTTAGTTATTTGTAAATCTTATCAAATAGAAATGTTCTTAGACAAAGTATATGGAAAATTTTGAAATATTTGATTAATATATTATCGAAATTAATACTCCTTTCGTACATATTCTCATCATTTCATATACCAAAACGTTTGGAAAAAAAATTATCTTTTCAATACAGTCTTAATAATATTTTAAATTGCGTCATTAAAAAAAATCGCCGCTATTTATTCAAATAAAAAAAAAATTTCTAATTATGTATTTGATGTGTAAAATTTGTTAGCTTTTCCAGGAAATTCTTTCATTGTAATAATTCAAATTGAATAATATTTTACTCTTTAATAAAATAATTTGTGGTCCTGAAAAGGACCGTTTTTTGTTTTTAAAGTTATCGAAATAAATTTTTAAGCACGTTCACCTCGAATACGACGAGCCAATTGAATGTCTTTTGGCATTATTGTAACACGTTTAGCATGGATAGCACACAAATTAGTATCCTCAAATAATCCAACTAAATATGCTTCACTAGCCTCTTGTAATGCCATAACTGCAGAGCTTTGAAAACGCAAATCGGTTTTAAAATCTTGAGCAATTTCACGTACAAGTCGTTGAAAAGGTAATTTACGAATAAGCAATTCAGTACTCTTTTGATAACGACGAATTTCACGAAGAGCTACTGTACCGGGGCGATAACGATGAGGCTTTTTAACACCACCAGTTGCTGGAGCACTTTTACGGGCTGCTTTTGTAGCCAATTGCTTACGAGGAGCCTTTCCTCCCGTAGATTTACGAGCAGTTTGCTTAGTACGAGCCATTGCTTTATTTTTCACTCACTTTAACTCTACCAGAAAATTAAAACACTTCTCAAAAAAAGAACTTTTCACTTCACTTGAACCGAACACGAGGAGTCACAGTTTAGAAATACCATTTACGCTGCTTTAACCCAAGTATTTATAGAAAAATTCTCCCTTCTCCACTTTTAGCTTTATACGTTTTCCCCTCCATCAATTTCATTTGGTTTGGGTGAGAAATTTTTCTATAAATTGAGTGGTACACTCTCGGTAAATTTCAAAAAAAAAAAAAAAAAAAAATAAATAACGGTAAATTTCATAAAGTGTGTGACAATGCTAAAGTGAAGTGTTCTTTCTTATAATTCTGTTGAAGTGAAGTAAATTTAAAATGACTGGTCGCGGCAAAGGTGGTAAAGGTTTAGGAAAAGGTGGTGCTAAGCGTCATCGTAAAGTTCTTCGTGATAATATTCAAGGTATTACAAAACCAGCTATTCGCCGTTTAGCACGACGAGGTGGCGTTAAGCGTATATCGGGTTTAATTTATGAAGAAACCCGTGGTGTACTTAAAGTGTTTCTTGAAAATGTTATTCGTGATGCTGTTACATATACCGAACATGCAAAAAGAAAAACAGTTACTGCAATGGATGTTGTATATGCATTAAAAAGGCAAGGACGTACATTATATGGTTTTGGCGGTTAAGAGTGAAATTTTTTATTTGATTGAAAATGAAAACGGTCCTTTTCAGGGCCACAAACAATTAACAAAGAGTAAAAATATATAATATATTAATCTTAATAGGTGTGGTCGTTAAATTTTATAGGGGTTAGGAGAAGAAAAGATTTTTTTTAGGCTTATCAAAATTAAAAAAAAAAATTTTTTTTTTGCATATCTTATATCCGAAAAAAATAAAAATGTCAGTTTAATACTACTATACCCGAAAAAAAATAAAAATTTCAGTTTAATACATAATTTTTTCTATATCTTCTCTATCTTTTTCTATATATTATTATAGATAGGTTTTTTTCAGTATAACTGAAAAAAAAATTCAATTCGATTCGATTATAAAAAAAAAAAAATTTATTAAAAAATACTACTGTATGTAAATATAAATTTTACTCTTTGATAAAAGATATGGTGGTCCTGAAAAGGACCGTTTTGTTAAAGAGCTGTCGGAAAAATAAAATATTTATGCCTTCTTTTCAGTTTTTTTGGGTAAAAGAACAGCTTGAATATTTGGTAAAACACCACCTTGAGCAATTGTCACACCAGAAAGCAATTTATTTAATTCTTCATCATTACGGATGGCTAATTGTAAATGTCGTGGAATAATTCTTGTTTTTTTATTGTCACGTGCAGCATTTCCAGCTAATTCAAGAACTTCAGCAGCTAAATATTCCATAACAGCTGCCAAATAAACTAGAGCACCAGCACCGACACGTTCAGCATAATTTCCTTTTCTCAATAAACGATGAATACGACCAACAGGAAATTGTAGTCCAGCACGATTTGATCGAGATTTTGCCTTTCCCTTAACTTTTCCACCTTTACCACGACCAGACATTTTATTTAATTCTTTAATTCACTTGACACGTCTACACAGCACAGCACTTTTCACTTGAATGACGAAGTAAATGGTTGACTCACTTATTTATGTAAAAATTGAACGAAGAAAATTCAAAACGAACGAGAATGGAGGGGAGATATTGATTGTCTCCAGACTAAATAAATATGAGCAGAAAGAGATAGAAATTGAACAACCCTAAGCATCCTCCAAATTCCCAAATCCCTCCCAAATCCTATTCCTTCACCCTCTTTTAATAACTAACACTTAAAGTGAAAGACAAACCTACGGCTGATGTAGCGCAGCAGCCGTACCGAAGGAAGACAAATCAACGAGAAGTTTAACCAGGAAACAAACATCGAAGAAGGACAACGAAAGACGACAACAAATCGAACAGAAGGCCGAAGATAAGCCTCTACGTGGGAATAAACCAACCGAAATCGGAAAAGATTAAAATTTGACAGTATTTTAAAAACGCGCGGACTTGACTTGACTTGACTTGACTTGACTAGAAATTGAACAGTTTGTGTTAAATCGTGAACGGGTGAAGATAAGTGAAGTGAAATTGTGAAAATGCCTCCTAAAACGAGTGGTAAAGCTGCTAAAAAAGCTGGTAAAGCGCAGAAAAACATATCTAAGACCGATAAGAAAAAGAAGCGCAAGAGGAAGGAAAGTTATGCTATCTACATTTACAAAGTTTTAAAGCAAGTTCATCCTGATACTGGAATTTCGTCGAAGGCAATGAGTATTATGAACAGTTTTGTGAATGATATTTTTGAACGTATTGCTGCTGAAGCATCTCGTTTAGCGCATTACAATAAACGTTCGACAATTACGAGTCGTGAGATTCAGACTGCTGTAAGACTTTTGCTACCAGGTGAACTTGCCAAGCACGCCGTTAGTGAAGGAACTAAAGCTGTTACAAAATATACCAGTTCCAAGTAAAATTACAAACCGTATTACTAAATGGCCCTTTTCAGGGCCGCCAAATATTAATAAAAAGAGTTAAAATTATTATTGAATATTATGCAGTTTTTTTAGTTATTTGTAAATCTTATCAAATAGAAATGTTCTTAGACAAAGTATATGGAAAATTTTGAAATATTTGATTAATATATTATCGAAATTAATACTCCTTTCGTACATATTCTCATCATTTCATATACCAAAACGTTTGGAAAAAAAATTATCTTTTCAATACAGTCTTAATAATATTTTAAATTGCGTCATTAAAAAAAATCGCCGCTATTTATTCAAATAAAAAAAAAATTTCTAATTATGTATTTGATGTGTAAAATTTGTTAGCTTTTCCAGGAAATTCTTTCATTGTAATAATTCAAATTGAATAATATTTTACTCTTTAATAAAATAATTTGTGGTCCTGAAAAGGACCGTTTTTTGTTTTTAAAGTTATCGAAATAAATTTTTAAGCACGTTCACCTCGAATACGACGAGCCAATTGAATGTCTTTTGGCATTATTGTAACACGTTTAGCATGGATAGCACACAAATTAGTATCCTCAATCCAACTAAATATGCTTCACTAGCCTCTTGTAATGCCATAACTGCAGAGCTTTGAAAACGCAAATCGGTTTTAAAATCTTGAGCAATTTCACGTACAAGTCGTTGAAAAGGTAATTTACGAATAAGCAATTCAGTACTCTTTTGATAACGACGAATTTCACGAAGAGCTACTGTACCGGGGCGATAACGATGAGGCTTTTTAACACCACCAGTTGCTGGAGCACTTTTACGGGCTGCTTTTGTAGCCAATTGCTTACGAGGAGCCTTTCCTCCCGTAGATTTACGAGCAGTTTGCTTAGTACGAGCCATTGCTTTATTTTTCACTCACTTTAACTCTACCAGAAAATTAAAACACTTCTCAAAAAAAGAACTTTTCACTTCACTTGAACCGAACACGAGGAGTCACAGTTTAGAAATACCATTTACGCTGCTTTAACCCAAGTATTTATAGAAAAATTCTCCCTTCTCCACTTTTAGCTTTATACGTTTTCCCCTCCATCAATTTCATTTGGTTTGGGTGAGAAATTTTTCTATAAATTGAGTGGTACACTCTCGGTAAATTTCAAAAAAAAAAAAAAAATAAATAAATAACGGTAAATTTCATAAAGTGTGTGACAGTGCTAAAGTGAAGTGTTCTTTCTTATAATTCTGTTGAAGTGAAGTAAATTTAAAATGACTGGTCGCGGCAAAGGTGGTAAAGGTTTAGGAAAAGGTGGTGCTAAGCGTCATCGTAAAGTTCTTCGTGATAATATTCAAGGTATTACAAAACCAGCTATTCGCCGTTTAGCACGACGAGGTGGCGTTAAGCGTATATCGGGTTTAATTTATGAAGAAACCCGTGGTGTACTTAAAGTGTTTCTTGAAAATGTTATTCGTGATGCTGTTACATATACCGAACATGCAAAAAGAAAAACAGTTACTGCAATGGATGTTGTATATGCATTAAAAAGGCAAGGACGTACATTATATGGTTTTGGCGGTTAAGAGTGAAATTTTTTATTTGATTGAAAATGAAAACGGTCCTTTTCAGGGCCACAAACAATTAACAAAGAGTAAAAATATATAATATATTAATCTTAATAGGTGTGGTCGTTAAATTTTATAGGGGTTAGGAGAAGAAAAGATTTTTTTTAGGCTTATCAAAATTAAAAAAAAAAATTTTTTTTTTGCATATCTTATATCCGAAAAAAATAAAAATGTCAGTTTAATACTACTATACCCGAAAAAAAATAAAAATTTCAGTTTAATACATAATTTTTTCTATATCTTCTCTATCTTTTTCTATATATTATTATAGATAGGTTTTTTTCAGTATAACTGAAAAAAAAATTCAATTCGATTCGATTATAAAAAAAAAAAAATTTATTAAAAAATACTACTGTATGTAAATATAAATTTTACTCTTTGATAAAAGATATGGTGGTCCTGAAAAGGACCGTTTTGTTAAAGAGCTGTCGGAAAAATAAAATATTTATGCCTTCTTTTCAGTTTTTTTGGGTAAAAGAACAGCTTGAATATTTGGTAAAACACCACCTTGAGCAATTGTCACACCAGAAAGCAATTTATTTAATTCTTCATCATTACGGATGGCTAATTGTAAATGTCGTGGAATAATTCTTGTTTTTTTATTGTCACGTGCAGCATTTCCAGCTAATTCAAGAACTTCAGCAGCTAAATATTCCATAACAGCTGCCAAATAAACTAGAGCACCAGCACCGACACGTTCAGCATAATTTCCTTTTCTCAATAAACGATGAATACGACCAACAGGAAATTGTAGTCCAGCACGATTTGATCGAGATTTTGCCTTTCCCTTAACTTTTCCACCTTTACCACGACCAGACATTTTATTTAATTCTTTAATTCACTTCACACGTCTACACAGCACAGCACTTTTCACTTGAATGACGAAGTAAATGGTTGACTCACTTATTTATGTAAAAATTGAACGAAGAAAATTCAAAACGAACGAGAATGGAGGGGAGATATTGATTGTCTCCAGACTAAATAAATATGAGCAGAAAGAGATAGAAATTGAACAACCCTAAGCATCCTCCAAATTCCCAAATCCCTCCCAAATCCTATTCCTTCACCCTCTTTTAATAACTAACACTTAAAGTGAAAGACAAACCTACGGCTGATGTAGCGCAGCAGCCGTACCGAAGGAAGACAAATCAACGAGAAGTTTAACCAGGAAACAAACATCGAAGAAGGACAACGAAAGACGACAACAAATCGAACAGAAGGCCGAAGATAAGCCTCTACGTGGGAATAAACCAACCGAAATCGGAAAAGATTAAAATTTGACAGTATTTTAAAAACGCGCGGACTTGACTTGACTTGACTTGACTTGACTAGAAATTGAACAGTTTGTGTTAAATCGTGAACGGGTGAAGATAAGTGAAGTGAAATTGTGAAAATGCCTCCTAAAACGAGTGGTAAAGCTGCTAAAAAAGCTGGTAAAGCGCAGAAAAACATATCTAAGACCGATAAGAAAAAGAAGCGCAAGAGGAAGGAAAGTTATGCTATCTACATTTACAAAGTTTTAAAGCAAGTTCATCCTGATACTGGAATTTCGTCGAAGGCAATGAGTATTATGAACAGTTTTGTGAATGATATTTTTGAACGTATTGCTGCTGAAGCATCTCGTTTAGCGCATTACAATAAACGTTCGACAATTACGAGTCGTGAGATTCAGACTGCTGTAAGACTTTTGCTACCAGGTGAACTTGCCAAGCACGCCGTTAGTGAAGGAACTAAAGCTGTTACAAAATATACCAGTTCCAAGTAAAATTACAAACCGTATTACTAAATGGCCCTTTTCAGGGCCGCCAAATATTAATAAAAAGAGTTAAAATTATTATTGAATATTATGCAGTTTTTTTAGTTATTTGTAAATCTTAGACAAAGTATATGGAAAATTTTGAAATATTTAATTAATATATTATCGAAATTAATACTCCTTTCGTACATATTCTCATCATTTCATATACCAAAACGTTTGGAAAAAAATTATTTTTTCAATACAGTCTTAATAATATTTTAAATTGCGTCATTAAAAAAAATCGCCGCTATTTATTCAAATAAAAAAAAAATTTCTAATTATGTATTTGATGTGTAAAATTTGTTAGCTTTTCCAGGAAATTCTTTCATTGTAATAATTCAAATTGAATAATATTTTACTCTTTAATAAAATAATTTGTGGTCCTGAAAAGGACCGTTTTTTGTTTTTAAAGTTATCGAAATAAATTTTTAAGCACGTTCACCTCGAATACGACGAGCCAATTGAATGTATTTTGGCATTATTGTAACACGTTTAGCATGGATAGCACACAAATTAGTATCCTCAAATAATCCAACTAAATATGCTTCACTAGCCTCTTGTAATGCCATAACTGCAGAGCTTTGAAAACGCAAATCGGTTTTAAAATCTTGAGCAATTTCACGTACAAGTCGTTGAAAAGGTAATTTACGAATAAGCAATTCAGTACTCTTTTGATAACGACGAATTTCACGAAGAGCTACTGTACCGGGGCGATAACGATGAGGCTTTTTAACACCACCAGTTGCTGGAGCACTTTTACGGGCTGCTTTTGTAGCCAATTGCTTACGAGGAGCCTTTCCTCCCGTAGATTTACGAGCAGTTTGCTTAGTACGAGCCATTGCTTTATTTTTCACTCACTTTAACTCTACCAGAAAATTAAAACACTTCTCAAAAAAAGAACTTTTCGCTTCACTTGAACCGAACACGAGGAGTCACAGTTTAGAAATACCATTTACGCTGCTTTAACCCAAGTATTTATAGAAAAATTCTCCCTTCTCCACTTTTAGCTTTATACGTTTTCCCCTCCATCAATTTCATTTGGTTTGGGTGAGAAATTTTTCTATAAATTGAGTGGTACACTCTCGGTAAATTTCATAAAGTGTGTGACAGTGCTAAAGTGAAGTGTTCTTTCTTATAATTCTGTTGAAGTGAAGTAAATTTAAAATGACTGGTCGCGGCAAAGGTGGTAAAGGTTTAGGAAAAGGTGGTGCTAAGCGTCATCGTAAAGTTCTTCGTGATAATATTCAAGGTATTACAAAACCAGCTATTCGCCGTTTAGCACGACGAGGTGGCGTTAAGCGTATATCGGGTTTAATTTATGAAGAAACCCGTGGTGTACTTAAAGTGTTTCTTGAAAATGTTATTCGTGATGCTGTTACATATACCGAACATGCAAAAAGAAAAACAGTTACTGCAATGGATGTTGTATATGCATTAAAAAGGCAAGGACGTACATTATATGGTTTTGGCGGTTAAGAGTGAAATTTTTTATTTGATTGAAAATGAAAACGGTCCTTTTCAGGGCCACAAACAATTAACAAAGAGTAAAAATATATAATATATTAATCTTAATAGGTGTGGTCGTTAAATTTTATAGGGGTTAGAAGAAAAGATTTTTTTTAGGCTTATCAAAATTAAAAAAAAAAAAATTTTTTTTTTGCATATCTTATATCCGAAAAAAATAAAAATGTCAGTTTAATACTACTATACCCGAAAAAAAATAAAAATTTCAGTTTAATACATAATTTTTTCTATATCTTATTATAGATAGGTTTTTTTCAGTATAACTGAAAAAAAATTCAATTCGATTCGATTATAAAAAAAAAAAAAATTTATTAAAAAATACTACTGTATGTAAATATAAATTTTACTCTTTGATAAAAGATATGGTGGTCCTGAAAAGGACCGTTTTGTTAAAGAGCTGTCGGAAAAATAAAATATTTATGCCTTCTTTTCAGTTTTTTTGGGTAAAAGAACAGCTTGAATATTTGGTAAAACACCACCTTGAGCAATTGTCACACCAGAAAGCAATTTATTTAATTCTTCATCATTACGGATGGCTAATTGTAAATGTCGTGGAATAATTCTTGTTTTTTTATTGTCACGTGCAGCATTTCCAGCTAATTCAAGAACTTCAGCAGCTAAATATTCCATAACAGCTGCCAAATAAACTGGAGCACCAGCACCGACACGTTCAGCATAATTTCCTTTTCTCAATAAACGATGAATACGACCAACAGGAAATTGTAGTCCAGCACGATTTGATCGAGATTTTGCCTTTCCCTTAACTTTTCCACCTTTACCACGACCAGACATTTTATTTAATTCTTTAATTCACTTGACACGTCTACACAGCACAGCACTTTTCACTTGAATGACGAAGTAAGTCAAGTCAAGTCAAGTCAAGTCAAGTCCGCGCGTTTTTAAAATATTGTTAAATTTTTAATCTTTTCCGATTTCGGTTTGTTAATTCCCACGTAGAGGCTTATCTACGGCCTTCTGTTCGATTTGTTGTCGTCCTTCGTTGTCCTTCTTCGATGTTTGTTTCCTGGTTAAACTTCTCGGTGATTTGTCTTCCTTCGGTACGGCTGCTGCGCTACATCAGCCGTAGGTTTGTCTTTCACTTTAAGTGTTAGTTATTAAAAGAGGGTGAAGGAATAGGATTTGGGAGGGATTTGGGAATTTGGAGGATGCTTAGGGTCAGTTGGGTCCTAATTTTTGGTGAGCTTGGTGAGACTGGGTAGACTACCCTCGGTAGTGAGTTCCTTTCACATCGTAAAAGGTTATTCTTCCGTTGTGGAAATAAATGTCGGAGTTTTCGGGCTTCGTGAGAAGCAGTGGTGAGAGGTATCTGAAGTCTTCCGGTATGAGAAGGTCCGGTAAGTTGTTTATGAGGGAATTTGGATGTAATGGAATCTTCTCCATTTGTTTTGTTGCTAGGTGGACTAGGTATTCCTTGATAGGAGTAATGTTTGCGGCTTCATAAAGCTCGCTATTGGAGTAGTATTTGTGAGGCTCCTTTCTGTAGAGTCCCGTGCATGCACGGAGAATTTTCCTCTCGAGATTACCGAGGCGTTGCATATAAGTTGGAGAGATGGTGTGCCAAATAGGGAAACAGTACGTAATGACGGGTCTTATAAGTTGCTTGTACAGCAAAAGTTTGGTTTTGATTGAGAGTCCATTCCTGACATTAATGATTGGGCTGAGCAGGCTGTAGGCAAAATTTGCTTTGTTAATAACAGCTTTGGCATGAGCATTGAATCTTAGAAGTTCATTGAAGTTCACTCCTAGATATTTTGCTTTCTGGGACGGGGCAATAATTCCGCCATTGTAGGCGGCTTTGATTTGCCTGGATTTTGAGACTTGCCGGTTTCGCCCGGTTGAAGGTTTTCGAATGCAAATGAGTTCAGATTTTGAAACATTTATTTTGATTCCCCACTTTTTATAGTAAGTTTGGAGCTTTTCGAGGTGGAGGTTGACCTTATTTACGGCCAAAATCGGGCAGAGTGATTGGGCATATGTTAAAGAGTCATCTGCGTACAGAAGTGTTGTGCAATTTTCATTTGCAGGTTGATCAGACGTGAACAGATTGAAGAGTATGGGGCCTAAGATTGATCCCTGTGGGACACCTGCCTCTATCGGTTTAAGTGCTGATTTTTGACTATCTAGCTCCATGTAGAAGTTTCTTTCCGTCAGGAAACCGTGGATTAGTTTGTTGAGGTGCGGTGGGAAACCGAATTGGTTCAATTTGAAAATTAGACCATTGGTCCAAACAGAGTCGAATGCTTTTTCAACATCGAGAAAGCAGCTGACTGTGCATTCATTTTTGTTTAGAGCACGAGTAGCGTCAGTATGAAATTTCAACAGTGGGTGTAGTGTAGAATGTTGTGGCTTGAAGCCGAACTGAGATTCCTGCCGAATATTATTCTCTTCGCAGGAGTTTGTGATTTGTTGCTGGATGACTTTCTCAAAGAGTTTCCCCACATTAGAAATTAGTGAAATGGGTCTGAATTCCTTGATGTCCTTGGATGAAGTTTTCTTAGGAATGGGCAGAATACGGGACGTTTTCCAATTTTTTGGAAAGTAACAATTGTTTATACAATTGTTGAAAATCGACGAGAGAAAGTTGTGAGCTATTGGTGGAAGCTTTTTCAAAACAGCGTTTGAGATTTGGTCAGGGCCACTCGACTTTTTACTGTTAATGGTTTTTGTGAGAATAAAAAGTTGAAGAGGGTTCGTGAAAATGGATTGCTCTTGTGGATGAATTGCTGGATTATCCACACTAAAGAACGTTTGAGGTATGGATTCCGTATTATCCAAGAAGGTGTTAATACGTGTATTCACTTCATTGCAGAAGTCTGGTTCGCTCAGACTTGAGTTATCCTTGAACGTTTCTTGGAAGTATGTTGCGAAAGCATCACACTTTTCTTGTGGGAGAATGAGAATTTCCTCGTTGTTTGATACTGTTTTGGGAAATTTGGGCTTCCTACCGCAGACTTTGTTAATATTCTCAAATGTCTGGGCATTTGGTTTGATTTTTTCAAGCCTTTTTCTGAATTGTTCATCACAATGCAGTTTGGTTTGTTCATCAATAATGATTGATAAACACTTGACTTGGGACAGCACGGACTGGTATGCTGAATTTTGGGTATTAAGGGTCCTGTGATAGATGCGGTTGAGTATTTTCCGCAGTTTTTGCCTGTATTTGTACAGGTCTTGAAGGCCAGATGGAAGGTTCTTGTATTTGTGGTTGTTTGCAGGAATCGTTGTGGAGAAGTGGTTGATGTTGTCCTGAAGGCAGTGAGTGAAACGCTCTATGTGGGTTTCAATTTCGGAGTTTTGGAGATTCCTGTTGTTGGGCGGAAGATTGTCTTGATAAAGAGCTGTCAGTCTATTTTGGAACTCAGTCCAATCAACGTTTTTTAGGGTGGTAATGGTGGGAAGACTTATAGTCAATATATTAACCGGAGAATTCCGATTGATTGTCAGTTCAACCACTAGATGGTCAGAAGAAGCATGGTGAGTAGCGCAACTGTAGTTGCTGATTTGCGGTAAGAGGTTTATAAAATTTGAAGTGACTAGGTAGAAATCGATGTTGGAGCCTGAACGAGGAAAGGTTGGGGTGTTTGGAGAGACCACTATGAAATCGTGGTTGTGCGAGTTGTTTGTCAGCCAGTTGGAAACTGTTTTCCCGTGGCTGTTCTCGAGTGTGTCATTCCACATCGGGTGTCTGGCGTTAAAATCTCCTCCAATTACCGTGTAGGTGTATTCTTTGGAGAGATTGTTTATAATTTCCAGATTTCGTCGTACTTGTGCGGCCGACGCGCCACACCTGTTATACAGCGAAATCAACAGGAGAGATTCCTGGGAGGTAAGAAAGACTTTTACAGCCGTGCATTCCATATTGTTAAGACTATCAATCTTAACTTCTTGGAATTTTAGGTGTTTTTTAATAAGGACAGCAGTTCCTAAGGTTGTTTCCGATTTATCATTTCGGACTGTTGAGAAATTCTCAAAAACTAAATTGTGTCTGGGGTTTAGATGCGTCTCTTGTAGGAGGACGAAATGGGGGAATTGCTCACCAAGGATGGAGTTGAGGCCTATTCTCTTGTTGTGTCGTACTAGGGAATTACAGTTAAATGTTAGAATTTTTAGTCTTTTTAGTTCCCTAGACATAGGTTGAACGCAAATTGCAAATATGCACTTTGACGTTCCGCGAGGGTGGTAAGTTTCCTGTATTGAGGAATAAAATGATTTATTTTGCCCATAAGGGCGAAGAGGTCACACCCAAAGAGAGCTTTCGCCTCTTGGGTGCAGAAGTTGTCCACGTCATTTTGCGACGTTTTTGGGGCGATTTTAGGTGCCTCTTGCTGGCGAATAGTTGTTGGGATTTGAGGATAAGTAGTTTTAGGTTGGTTAGTTTTGTTATTTTTATTAATTATTTGTGCGAAAGACATACCTGGCTGGATGTAGTTCCTGGTCGATTCCCTAGCGAACTGCTCTCTCTGCTTCTGATGTTCCTTCTGTTTGTTTCGGGTTTCTATGATGTCCTTGTACCTGGGGCATCCTCTGTAGCTGGCTGGGTGTCCTTCTTTCTGGCAGTTCACGCAGAAAGGTTTTTCTGTCTCGTCGTTCTTAATGCGGCGGCACTCTCCTGGTCCATGGTTTTGCGCACATTTCACGCATCTGTAGAGTTGAGCGCAGTTGCTCGCTACGTGTCCGAATCTCTGGCATCGTTTGCACTGTGAAATCCCTTTCACGTTGTGTTTCTCCCAGTGCACAATTTGGTTCATGAGACGGTCCATCTTCATGATTTGGTTGACATCATGCTTTCCGTCAAAGGTGATAATAAAAGCATTCAACTGCTTCCCTGCAGTTTTGCTGCGTGGAGTTATCATTCTCACCACACTCTTGATTTTGATACCCTTGTGCTCACGTTCTAGGGCATCCTTGACGTCTTCCTCGTCGAATGTGTGTTGCACACCTTTGAGGACCAGCGTTGTCTTTCTCTCCTCCTTCGGTGTGAAGGTGTAAGATTCCACCTTTATCTTGTTCAGGAGCTCGAATATCATTTTTCTGTCCTCCTCTGTCGCAGGCTTGATCGTACATTTACGGCCGCTGCTCATTTTAATAAAAAACTTTGGCCTGGGCACTATTGAGTCCAGTGCCTTGTGGAACTCTTTATAGTTGAGCCCATGTGCGATGATTGGCGGTGGTCGTGTAGCCGGTTTTCCTTCCGTTGCTTCCATTCGCTCTTTCTGCTTAGGCGGGACGATGAAACGGTTTTCATTTTGCAGCGCCTGGTAGTAGTTGCTGCTCTTTCTTGGGTCGGTTGGTAGTGGAACAACAAATTTTTTCTTTTTGGTGGCTTCCTCCTGTTGCTGCGCATCATTCTTGGGTTTACGCTTTTTATTCTGCACCAGCTCGTACTCACTTTTTTCGCTGGATGACGCTGGAAGATCGGGATATTCTTCCTCGCTCGTGACTTCCATTTTGTTGTCGCTGCTGGTGGTGCTGGAACCGCTGCTGCTGCTGCTGCTGCTACCGCTTGTTGACGAACTCTTTTCCCCGGTCATCGTCCCATTGAGTATTCGCTTAGTGATACTTTCAATTATATCGTCAGAAAACAGCGTTAGGTTGTTTTCTGTAAACACTTCGCGTACATTTACTTTCACTACGTTAAAAATGTCTTGTTCTTTAAAGTTATTCATAATTTCCGATATTTGTTTATTTAAAATTTAAATTTAGAATTTATTTATTTATTATTATTTTTTTTATTATTTTTGAGTCCTCTGCTCACATCTCACTTCACTTTCACACTTGAACAACACTTGTTATGCGTAATTCACTGTGTCTGTATGCACTAATATTTTTTCCCTGAAAAAGCCGTCGGTAATCTGACCACTTTTTATTTTGTTTTCAAGAGTCACTTTCTCTAGCAATTTTGTCTGATTTCTTTATCACAACCACTTCACTATGATATTTCTCGCACGTACTTATTTGCAGGAACATTTCCTACAACACAGGAAACTTGTTAGCTTTCCACTGATCAGTCGCACAGGTAATACCTCTTTGACTGACAAATTGAAACTCCAATGACGAAGTAAATGGTTGACTCACTTATTTATGTAAAAATTGAACGAAGAAAATTCAAAACGAACGAGAATCGAGGGGAGATATTGATTGTCTCCAGACTAAATAAATATGAGCAGAAAGAGATAGAAATTGAACAGTTTGTGTTAAATCGTGAACGGGTGAAGATAAGTGAAGTGAAATTGTGAAAATGCCTCCTAAACTGAGTGGTAAAGCTGCTAAAAAAGCTGGTAAAGCGCAGAAAAACATATCTAAGACCGATAAGAAAAAGAAGCGCAAGAGGAAGGAAAGTTATGCTATCTACATTTACAAAGTTTTAAAGCAAGTTCATCCTGATACTGGAATTTAGTCGAAGGCAATGAGTATTATGAACAGTTTTGTGAATGATATTTTTGAACGTATTGCTGCTGAAGCATCTCGTTTAGCGCATTACAATAAACGTTCGACAATTACGAGTCGTGAGATTCAGACTGCTGTAAGACTTTTGCTACCAGGTGAACTTGCCAAGCACGCCGTTAGTGAAGGAACTAAAGCTGTTACAAAATATACCAGTTCCAAGTAAAATTACACACCGTATTACTAAATGGCCCTTTTCAGGGCCGCCAAATATTAATAAAAAGAGTTAAAATTATTATTGAATATTATGCAGTTTTTTTAGTTATTTGTAAATCTTATCAAATAGAAATGTTCTTAGACAAAGTATATGGAAAATTTTGAAATATTTGATTAATATATTATCGAAATTAATACTCCTTTCGTACATATTCTCATCATTTCATATACCAAAACGTTTGGAAAAAAAAATATCTTTTCAATACAGTCTTAATAATATTTTAAATTGCGTCATTAAAAAAAATCGCCGCTATTTATTCAAATAAAAAAAAAATTTCTAATTATGTATTTGATGTGTAAAATTTGTTAGCTTTTCCAGGAAATTCTTTTATTGTAATAATTCAAATTGAATAATATTTTACTCTTTAATAAAATAATTTGTGGTCCTGAAAAGGACCGTTTTTTGTTTTTAAAGTTATCGAAATAAATTTTTAAGCACGTTCACCTCGAATACGACGAGCCAATTGAATGTCTTTTGGCATTATTGTAACACGTTTAGCATGGATAGCACACAAATTAGTATCCTCAAATAATCCAACTAAATATGCTTCACTAGCCTCTTGTAATGCCATAACTGCAGAGCTTTGAAAACGCAAATCGGTTTTAAAATCTTGAGCAATTTCACGTACAAGTCGTTGAAAAGGTAATTTACGAAAAAGCAATTCAGTACTCTTTTGATAACGACGAATTTCACGAAGAGCTACTGTACCGGGGCGATAACGATGAGGCGCTTTTTAACACCACCAGTTGCTGGAGCACTTTTACGGGCTGCTTTTGTAGCCAATTGCTTACGAGGAGCCTTTCCTCCCGTAGATTTACGAGCAGTTTGCTTAGTACGAGCCATTGCTTTATTTTTCACTCACTTTAACTCTACCAGAAAATTAAAACACTTCTCAAAAAAAGAACTTTTCACTTCACTTGAACCGAACACGAGGAGTCACAGTTTAGAAATACCATTTACGCAAGTCAAGTCAAGTCAAGTCATGTCCGCGCGTTTTTAAAATATTGTTAAATTTTTAATCTTTTCCGATTTCGGTTTGTTAATTCCCACGTAGAGGCTTATCTTCGGCCTTCTGTTCGATTTGTTGTCGTCCTTCGTTGTCCTTCTTCGATGTTTGTTTCCTGGTTAAACTTCTCGTTGATTTGTCTTCCTTCGGTACGGCTGCTGCGCTACATCAGCCGTAGGTTTGTCTTTCACTTTAAGTGTTAGTTATTAAAAGAGGGTGAAGGAATAGGATTTGGGAATTTGGAGGATGCTTAGGGTCAGTTGGGTCCTAATTTTTGGTGAGCTTGGTGAGACTGGGTAGACTACCCTCGGTAGTGAGTTCCTTTCACATCGTAAAAGGTTATTCTTCCGTTGTGGAAATAAATGTCGGAGTTTTCGGGCTTCGTG
The DNA here is from genome assembly GCA_964036015.1 of Leptarthrus brevirostris. Classification (NCBI taxonomy): domain Eukaryota; kingdom Metazoa; phylum Arthropoda; class Insecta; order Diptera; family Asilidae; genus Leptarthrus; species Leptarthrus brevirostris. The sequence continues at coordinate 65,001,432 of OZ038375.1, forward strand.
AGAAGCAGTGGTGAGAGGTATCTGAAGTCTTCCGGTATGAGAAGGTCCGGTAAGTTGTTTATGAGGGAATTTGGATGTAATGGAATCTTCTCCATTTGTTTTGTTGCTAGGTGGACTAGGTATTCCTTGATTCCATTTACGCTGCTTTAACCCAAGTATTTATAGAAAAATTCTCCCTTCTCCACTTTTAGCTTTATACGTTTTCCCCTCCATCAATTTCATTTGGTTTGGGTGAGAAATTTTTCTATAAATTGAGTGGTACACTCTCGGTAAATTTCATAAAGTGTGTGACAGTGCTAAAGTGAAGTGTTCTTTCTTATAATTCTGTTGAAGTGAAGTAAATTTAAAATGACTGGTCGCGGCAAAGGTGGTAAAGGTTTAGGAAAAGGTGGTGCTAAGCGTCATCGTAAAGTTCTTCGTGATAATATTCAAGGTATTACAAAACCAGCTATTCGCCGTTTAGCACGACGAGGTGGCGTTAAGCGTATATCGGGTTTAATTTATGAAGAAACCCGTGGTGTACTTAAAGTGTTTCTTGAAAATGTTATTCGTGATGCTGTTACATATACCGAACATGCAAAAAGAAAAACAGTTACTGCAATGGATGTTGTATATGCATTAAAAAGGCAAGGACGTACATTATATGGTTTTGGCGGTTAAGAGTGAAATTTTTTATTTGATTGAAAATGAAAACGGTCCTTTTCAGGGCCACAAACAATTAACAAAGAGTAAAAATATATAATATATTAATCTTAATAGGTGTGGTCGTTAAATTTTATAGGGGTTAGGAGAAGAAAAGATTTTTTTTAGGCTTATCAAAATTAAAAAAAAAATTTTTTTTTTGCATATCTTATATCCGAAAAAAATAAAAATGTCAGTTTAATACTACTATACCCGAAAAAAAATAAAAATTTCAGTTTAATACATAATTTTTTCTATATCTTCTCTATCTTTTTCTATATATTATTATAGATAGGTTTTTTTCAGTATAACTGAAAAAAAAATTCAATTCGATTCGATTATAAAAAAAAAAAATTTATTAAAAAATACTACTGTATGTAAATATAAATTTTACTCTTTGATAAAAGATATGGTGGTCCTGAAAAGGACCGTTTTGTTAAAGAGCTGTCGGAAAAATAAAATATTTATGCCTTCTTTTCAGTTTTTTTGGGTAAAAGAACAGCTTGAATATTTGGTAAAACACCACCTTGAGCAATTGTCACACCAGAAAGCAATTTATTTAATTCTTCATCATTACGGATGGCTAATTGTAAATGTCGTGGAATAATTCTTGTTTTTTTATTGTCACGTGCAGCATTTCCAGCTAATTCAAGAACTTCAGCAGCTAAATATTCCATAACAGCTGCCAAATAAACTAGAGCACCAGCACCGACACGTTCAGCATAATTTCCTTTTCTCAATAAACGATGAATACGACCAACAGGAAATTGTAGTCCAGCACGATTTGATCGAGATTTTGCCTTTCCCTTAACTTTTCCACCTTTACCACGACCAGACATTTTATTTAATTCTTTAATTCACTTGACACGTCTACACAGCACAGCACTTTTCACTTGAATGACGAAGTAAATGGTTGACTCACTTATTTATGTAAAAATTGAACGAAGAAAATTCAAAACGAACGAGAATGGAGGGGATATATTGATTGTCTCCAGACTAAATAAATATGAGCAGAAAGAGATAGAAATTGAACAACCCTAAGCATCCTCCAAATTCCCAAATCCCTCCCAAATCCTATTCCTTCACCCTCTTTTAATAACTAACACTTAAAGTGAAAGACAAACCTACGGCTGATGTAGCGCAGCAGCCGTACCGAAGGAAGACAAATCAACGAGAAGTTTAACCAGGAAACAAACATCGAAGAAGGACAACGAAAGACGACAACAAATCGAACAGAAGGCCGAAGATAAGCCTCTACGTGGGAATAAACCAACCGAAATCGGAAAAGATTAAAATTTGACAGTATTTTAAAAACGCGCGGACTTGACTTGACTTGACTTGACTAGAAATTGAACAGTTTGTGTTAAATCGCGAACGGGTGAAGATAAGTGAAGTGAAATTGTGAAAATGCCTCCTAAAACGAGTGGTAAAGCTGCTAAAAAAGCTGGTAAAGCGCAGAAAAACATATCTAAGACCGATAAGAAAAAGAAGCGCAAGAGGAAGGAAAGTTATGCTATCTACATTTACAAAGTTTTAAAGCAAGTTCATCCTGATACTGGAATTTCGTCGAAGGCAATGAGTATTATGAACAGTTTTGTGAATGATATTTTTGAACGTATTGCTGCTGAAGCATCTCGTTTAGCGCATTACAATAAACGTTCGACAATTACGAGTCGTGAGATTCAGACTGCTGTAAGACTTTTGCTACCAGGTGAACTTGCCAAGCACGCCGTTAGTGAAGGAACTAAAGCTGTTACAAAATATACCAGTTCCAAGTAAAATTACAAACCGTATTACTAAATGGCCCTTTTCAGGGCCGCCAAATATTAATAAAAAGAGTTAAAATTATTATTGAATATTATGCAGTTTTTTTAGTTACTTGTAAATCTTATCAAATAGAAATGTTCTTAGACAAAGTATATGGAAAATTTTGAAATATTTGATTAATATATTATCGAAATTAATACTCCTTTCGTACATATTCTCATCATTTCATATACCAAAACGTTTGGAAAAAAAATTATCTTTTCAATACAGTCTTAATAATATTTTAAATTGCGTCATTAAAAAAAATCGCCGCTATTTATTCAAATAAAAAAAAAATTTCTAATTATGTATTTGATGTGTAAAATTTGTTAGCTTTTCCAGGAAATTCTTTCATTGTAATAATTCAAATTGAATAATATTTTACTCTTTAATAAAATAATTTGTGGTCCTGAAAAGGACCGTTTTTTGTTTTTAAAGTTATCGAAATAAATTTTTAAGCACGTTCACCTCGAATACGACGAGCCATTTGAATGTCTTTTGGCATTATTGTAACACGTTTAGCATGGATAGCACACAAATAAGTATCCTCAAATAATCCAACTAAATATGCTTCACTAGCCTCTTGTAATGCCATAACTGCAGAGCTTTGAAAACGCAAATCGGTTTTAAAATCTTGAGCAATTTCACGTACAAGTCGTTGAAAAGGTAATTTACGAATAAGCAATTCAGTACTCTTTTGATAACGACGAATTTCACGAAGAGCTACTGTACCGGGGCGATAACGATGAGGCTTTTTAACACCACCAGTTGCTGGAGCACTTTTACGGGCTGCTTTTGTAGCCAATTGCTTACGAGGAGCCTTTCCTCCCGTAGATTTACGAGCAGTTTGCTTAGTACGAGCCATTGCTTTATTTTTCACTCACTTTAACTCTACCAGAAAATTAAAACACTTCTCAAAAAAAGAACTTTTCACTTCACTTGAACCGAACACGAGGAGTCACAGTTTAGAAATACCATTTACGCTGCTTTAACCCAAGTATTTATAGAAAAATTCTCCCTTCTCCACTTTTAGCTTTATACGTTTTCCCCTCCATCAATTTCATTTGGTTTGGGTGAGAAATTTTTCTATAAATTGAGTGGTACACTCTCGGTAAATTTCAAAAAAAAAAAAAAATAAATAAATAACGGTAAATTTCATAAAGTGTGTGACAGTGCTAAAGTGAAGTGTTCTTTCTTATAATTCTGTTGAAGTGAAGTAAATTTAAAATGACTGGTCGCGGCAAAGGTGGTAAAGGTTTAGGAAAAGGTGGTGCTAAGCGTCATCGTAAAGTTCTTCGTGATAATATTCAAGGTATTACAAAACCAGCTATTCGCCGTTTAGCACGACGAGGTGGCGTTAAGCGTATATCGGGTTTAATTTATGAAGAAACCCGTGGTGTACTTAAAGTGTTTCTTGAAAATGTTATTCGTGATGCTGTTACATATACCGAACATGCAAAAAGAAAAACAGTTACTGCAATGGATGTTGTATATGCATTAAAAAGGCAAAGACGTACATTATATGGTTTTGGCGGTTAAGAGTGAAATTTTTTATTTGATTGAAAATGAAAACGGTCCTTTTCAGGGCCACAAACAATTAACAAAGAGTAAAAATATATAATATATTAATCTTAATAGGTGTGGTCGTTAAATTTTATAGGGGTTAGGAGAAGAAAAGATTTTTTTTAGGCTTATCAAAATTAAAAAAAAAAATTTTTTTTTTGCATATCTTATATCCGAAAAAAATAAAAATGTCAGTTTAATACTACTATACCCGAAAAAAAATAAAAATTTCAGTTTAATACATAATTTTTTCTATATCTTCTCTATCTTTTTCTATATATTATTATAGATAGGTTTTTTTCAGTATAACTGAAAAAAAAATTCAATTCGATTCGATTATAAAAAAAAAAAAATTTATTAAAAAATACTACTGTATGTAAATATAAATTTTACTCTTTGATAAAAGATATGGTGGTCCTGAAAAGGACCGTTTTGTTAAAGAGCTGTCGGAAAAATAAAATATTTATGCCTTCTTTTCAGTTTTTTTGGGTAAAAGAACAGCTTGAATATTTGGTAAAACACCACCTTGAGCAATTGTCACACCAGAAAGCAATTTATTTAATTCTTCATCATTACGGATGGCTAATTGTAAATGTCGTGGAATAATTCTTGTTTTTTTATTGTCACGTGCAGCATTTCCAGCTAATTCAAGAACTTCAGCAGCTAAATATTCCATAACAGCTGCCAAATAAACTAGAGCACCAGCACCGACACGTTCAGCATAATTTCCTTTTCTCAATAAACGATGAATACGACCAACAGGAAATTGTAGTCCAGCACGATTTGATCGAGATTTTGCCTTTCCCTTAACTTTTCCACCTTTACCACGACCAGACATTTTATTTAATTCTTTAATTCACTTGACACGTCTACACAGCACAGCACTTTTCACTTGAATGACGAAGTAAATGGTTGACTCACTTATTTATGTAAAAATTGAACGAAGAAAATTCAAAACGAACGAGAATGGAGGGGAGATATTGATTGTCTCCAGACTAAATAAATATGAGCAGAAAGAGATAGAAATTGAACAACCCTAAGCATCCTCCAAATTCCCAAATCCCTCCCAAATCCTATTCCTTCACCCTCTTTTAATAACTAACACTTAAAGTGAAAGACAAACCTACGGCTGATGTAGCGCAGCAGCCGTACCGAAGGAAGACAAATCAACGAGAAGTTTAACCAGGAAACAAACATCGAAGAAGGACAACGAAAGACGACAACAAATCGAACAGAAGGCCGAAGATAAGCCTCTACGTGGGAATAAACCAACCGAGATCGGAAAAGATTAAAATTTGACAGTATTTTAAAAACGCGCGGACTTGACTTGACTTGACTTGACTTGACTAGAAATTGAACAGTTTGTGTTAAATCGTGAACGGGTGAATATAAGTGAAGTGAAATTGTGAAAATGCCTCCTAAAACGAGTGGTAAAGCTGCTAAAAAAGCTGGTAAAGCGCAGAAAAACATATCTAAGACCGATAAGAAAAAGAAGCGCAAGAGGAAGGAAAGTTATGCTATCTACATTTACAAAGTTTTAAAGCAGGTTCATCCTGATACTGGAATTTCGTCGAAGGCAATGAGTATTATGAACAGTTTTGTGAATGATATTTTTGAACGTATTGCTGCTGAAGCATCTCGTTTAGCGCATTACAATAAACGTTCGACAATTACGAGTCGTGAGATTCAGACTGCTGTAAGACTTTTGCTACCAGGTGAACTTGCCAAGCACGCCGTTAGTGAAGGAACTAAAGCTGTTACAAAATATACCAGTTCCAAGTAAAATTACAAACCGTATTACTAAATGGCCCTTTTCAGGGCCGCCAAATATTAATAAAAAGAGTTAAAATTATTATTGAATATTATGCAGTTTTTTTAGTTATTTGTAAATCTTATCAAATAGAAATGTTCTTAGACAAAGTATATGGAAAATTTTGAAATATTTGATTAATATATTATCGAAATTAATACTCCTTTCGTACATATTCTCATCATTTCATATACCAAAACGTTTGGAAAAAAAATTATCTTTTCAATACAGTCTTAATAATATTTTAAATTGCGTCATTAAAAAAAATCGCCGCTATTTATTCAAATAAAAAAAAAATTTCTAATTATGTATTTGATGTGTAAAATTTGTTAGCTTTTCCAGGAAATTCTTTCATTGTAATAATTCAAATTGAATAATATTTTACTCTTTAATAAAATAATTTGTGGTCCTGAAAAGGACCGTTTTTTGTTTTTAAAGTTATCGAAATAAATTTTTAAGCACGTTCACCTCGAATACGACGAGCCAATTGAATGTCTTTTGGCATTATTGTAACACGTTTAGCATGGATAGCACACAAATTAGTATCCTCAAATAATCCAACTAAATATGCTTCACTAGCCTCTTGTAATGCCATAACTGCAGAGCTTTGAAAACGCAAATCGGTTTTAAAATCTTGAGCAATTTCACGTACAAGTCGTTGAAAAGGTAATTTACGAATAAGCAATTCAGTACTCTTTTGATAACGACGAATTTCACGAAGAGCTACTGTACCGGGGCGATAACGATGAGGCTTTTTAACACCACCAGTTGCTGGAGCACTTTTACGGGCTGCTTTTGTAGCCAATTGCTTACGAGGAGCCTTTCCTCCCGTAGATTTACGAGCAGTTTGCTTAGTACGAGCCATTGCTTTATTTTTCACTCACTTTAACTCTACCAGAAAATTAAAACACTTCTCAAAAAAAGAACTTTTCACTTCACTTGAACCGAACACGAGGAGTCACAGTTTAGAAATACCATTTACGCTGCTTTAACCCAAGTATTTATAGAAAAATTCTCCCTTCTCCACTTTTAGCTTTATACGTTTTCCCCTCCATCAATTTCATTTGGTTTGGGTGAGAAATTTTTCTATAAATTGAGTGGTACACTCTCGGTAAATTTCAAAAAAAAAAAAATTAATAAATAACGGTAAATTTCATAAAGTGTGTGACAGTGCTAAAGTGAAGTGTTCTTTCTTATAATTCTGTTGAAGTGAAGTAAATTTAAAATGACTGGTCGCGGCAAAGGTGGTAAAGGTTTAGGAAAAGGTGGTGCTAAGCGTCATCGTAAAGTTCTTCGTGATAATATTCAAGGTATTACAAAACCAGCTATTCGCCGTTTAGCACGACGAGGTGGCGTTAAGCGTATATCGGGTTTAATTTATGAAGAAACCCGTGGTGTACTTAAAGTGTTTCTTGAAAATGTTATTCGTGATGCTGTTACATATACCGAACATGCAAAAAGAAAAACAGTTACTGCAATGGATGTTGTATATGCATTAAAAAGGCAAGGACGTACATTATATGGTTTTGGCGGTTAAGAGTGAAATTTTTTATTTGATTGAAAATGAAAACGGTCCTTTTCAGGGCCACAAACAATTAACAAAGAGTAAAAATATATAATATATTAATCTTAATAGGTGTGGTCGTTAAATTTTATAGGGGTTAGGAGAAGAAAAGATTTTTTTTAGGCTTATCAAAATTAAAAAAAAAAATTTTTTTTTTGCATATCTTATATCCGAAAAAAATAAAAATGTCAGTTTAATACTACTATACCCGAAAAAAAATAAAAATTTCAGTTTAATACATAATTTTTTCTATATCTTCTCTATCTTTTTCTATATATTATTATAGATAGGTTTTTTTCAGTATAACTGAAAAAAAAATTCAATTCGATTCGATTATAAAAAAAAAAAATTTATTAAAAAATACTACTGTATGTAAATATAAATTTTACTCTTTGATAAAAGATATGGTGGTCCTGAAAAGGACCGTTTTGTTAAAGAGCTGTCGGAAAAATAAAATATTTATGCCTTCTTTTCAGTTTTTTTGGGTAAAAGAACAGCTTGAATATTTGGTAAAACACCACCTTGAGCAATTGTCACACCAGAAAGCAATTTATTTAATTCTTCATCATTACGGATGGCTAATTGTAAATGTCGTGGAATAATTCTTGTTTTTTTATTGTCACGTGCAGCATTTCCAGCTAATTCAAGAACTTCAGCAGCTAAATATTCCATAACAGCTGCCAAATAAACTAGAGCACCAGCACCGACACGTTCAGCATAATTTCCTTTTCTCAATAAACGATGAATACGACCAACAGGAAATTGTAGTCCAGCACGATTTGATCGAGATTTTGCCTTTCCCTTAACTTTTCCACCTTTACCACGACCAGACATTTTATTTAATTCTTTAATTCACTTGACACGTCTACACAGCACAGCACTTTTCACTTGAATGACGAAGTAAATGGTTGACTCACTTATTTATGTAAAAATTGAACGAAGAAAATTCAAAACGAACGAGAATGGAGGGGAGATATTGATTGTCTCCAGACTAAATAAATATGAGCAGAAAGAGATAGAAATTGAACAACCCTAAGCATCCTCCAAATTCCCAAATCCCTCCCAAATCCTATTCCTTCACCCTCTTTTAATAACTAACACTTAAAGTGAAAGACAAACCTACGGCTGATGTAGCGCAGCAGCCGTACCGAAGGAAGACAAATCAACGAGAAGTTTAACCAGGAAACAAACATCGAAGAAGGACAACGAAAGACGACAACAAATCGAAAAGAAGGCCGAAGATAAGCCTCTACGTGGGATAAACCAACCGAAATCGGAAAAGATTAAAATTTGACAGTATTTTAAAAACGCGCGGACTTGACTTGACTTGACTTGACTTGACTAGAAATTGAACAGTTTGTGTTAAATCGTGAACGGGTGAAGATAAGTGAAGTGAAATTGTGAAAATGCCTCCTAAAACGAGTGGTAAAGCTGCTAAAAAAGCTGGTAAAGCGCAGAAAAACATATCTAAGACCGATAAGAAAAAGAAGCGCAAGAGGAAGGAAAGTTATGCTATCTACATTTACAAAGTTTTAAAGCAAGTTCATCCTGATACTGGAATTTCGTCGAAGGCAATGAGTATTATGAACAGTTTTGTGAATGATATTTTTGAACGTATTGCTGCTGAAGCATCTCGTTTAGCGCATTACAATAAACGTTCGACAATTACGAGTCGTGAGATTCAGACTGCTGTAAGACTTTTGCTACCAGGTGAACTTGCCAAGCACGCCGTTAGTGAAGGAACTAAAGCTGTTACAAAATATACCAGTTCCAAGTAAAATTACAAACCGTATTACTAAATGGCCCTTTTCAGGGCCGCCAAATATTAATAAAAAGAGTTAAAATTATTATTGAATATTATGCAGTTTTTTTAGTTATTTGTAAATCTTATCAAATAGAAATGTTCTTAGACAAAGTATATGGAAAATTTTGAAATATTTGATTAATATATTATCGAAATTAATACTCCTTTCGTACATATTCTCATCATTTCATATACCAAAACGTTTGGAAAAAAAATTATCTTTTCAATACAGTCTTAATAATATTTTAAATTGCGTCATTAAAAAAAATCGCCGCTATTTATTCAAATAAAAAAAAAATTTCTAATTATGTATTTGATGTGTAAAATTTGTTAGCTTTTCCAGGAAATTCTTTCATTGTAATAATTCAAATTGAATAATATTTTACTCTTTAATAAAATAATTTGTGGTCCTGAAAAGGACCGTTTTTTGTTTTTAAAGTTATCGAAATAAATTTTTAAGCACGTTCACCTCGAATACGACGAGCCAATTGAATGTCTTTTGGCATTATTGTAACACGTTTAGCATGGATAGCACACAAATTAGTATCCTCAAATAATCCAACTAAATATGCTTCACTAGCCTCTTGTAATGCCATAACTGCAGAGCTTTGAAAACGCAAATCGGTTTTAAAATCTTGAGCAATTTCACGTACAAGTCGTTGAAAAGGTAATTTACGAATAAGCAATTCAGTACTCTTTTGATAACGACGAATTTCACGAAGAGCTACTGTACCGGGGCGATAACGATGAGGCTTTTTAACACCACCAGTTGCTGGAGCACTTTTACGGGCTGCTTTTGTAGCCAATTGCTTACGAGGAGCCTTTCCTCCCGTAGATTTACGAGCAGTTTGCTTAGTACGAGCCATTGCTTTATTTTTCACTCACTTTAACTCTACCAGAAAATTAAAACACTTCTCAAAAAAAGAACTTTTCACTTCACTTGAACCGAACACGAGGAGTCACAGTTTAGAAATACCATTTACGCTGCTTTAACCCAAGTATTTATAGAAAAATTCTCCCTTCTCCACTTTTAGCTTTATACGTTTTCCCCTCCATCAATTTCATTTGGTTTGGGTGAGAAATTTTTCTATAAATTGAGTGGTACACTCTCGGTAAATTTCAAAAAAAAAAAAATTAATAAATAACGGTAAATTTCATAAAGTGTGTGACAGTGCTAAAGTGAAGTGTTCTTTCTTATAATTCTGTTGAAGTGAAGTAAATTTAAAATGACTGGTCGCGGCAAAGGTGGTAAAGGTTTAGGAAAAGGTGGTGCTAAGCGTCATCGTAAAGTTCTTCGTGATAATATTCAAGGTATTACAAAACCAGCTATTCGCCGTTTAGCACGACGAGGTGGCGTTAAGCGTATATCGGGTTTAATTTATGAAGAAACCCGTGGTGTACTTAAAGTGTTTCTTGAAAATGTTATTCGTGATGCTGTTACATATACCGAACATGCAAAAAGAAAAACAGTTACTGCAATGGATGTTGTATATGCATTAAAAAGGCAAGGACGTACATTATATGGTTTTGGCGGTTAAGAGTGAAATTTTTTATTTGATTGAAAATGAAAACGGTCCTTTTCAGGGCCACAAACAATTAACAAAGAGTAAAAATATATAATATATTAATCTTAATAGGTGTGGTCGTTAAATTTTATAGGGGTTAGGAGAAGAAAAGATTTTTTTTAGGCTTATCAAAATTAAAAAAAAAAATTTTTTTTTTGCATATCTTATATCCGAAAAAAATAAAAATGTCAGTTTAATACTACTATACCCGAAAAAAAATAAAAATTTCAGTTTAATACATAATTTTTTCTATATCTTCTCTATCTTTTTCTATATATTATTATAGATAGGTTTTTTTCAGTATAACTGAAAAAAAAATTCAATTCGATTCGATTATAAAAAAAAAAAATTTATTAAAAAATACTACTGTATGTAAATATAAATTTTACTCTTTGATAAAAGATATGGTGGTCCTGAAAAGGACCGTTTTGTTAAAGAGCTGTCGGAAAAATAAAATATTTATGCCTTCTTTTCAGTTTTTTTGGGTAAAAGAACAGCTTGAATATTTGGTAAAACACCACCTTGAGCAATTGTCACACCAGAAAGCAATTTATTTAATTCTTCATCATTACGGATGGCTAATTGTAAATGTCGTGGAATAATTCTTGTTTTTTTATTGTCACGTGCAGCATTTCCAGCTAATTCAAGAACTTCAGCAGCTAAATATTCCATAACAGCTGCCAAATAAACTAGAGCACCAGCACCGACACGTTCAGCATAATTTCCTTTTCTCAATAAACGATGAATACGACCAACAGGAAATTGTAGTCCAGCACGATTTGATCGAGATTTTGCCTTTCCCTTAACTTTTCCACCTTTACCACGACCAGACATTTTATTTAATTCTTTAATTCACTTGACACGTCTACACAGCACAGCACTTTTCACTTGAATGACGAAGTAAATGGTTGACTCACTTATTTATGTAAAAATTGAACGAAGAAAATTCAAAACGAACGAGAATGGAGGGGAGATATTGATTGTCTCCAGACTAAATAAATATGAGCAGAAAGAGATAGAAATTGAACAACCCTAAGCATCCTCCAAATTCCCAAATCCCTCCCAAATCCTATTCCTTCACCCTCTTTTAATAACTAACACTTAAAGTGAAAGACAAACCTACGGCTGATGTAGCGCAGCAGCCGTACCGAAGGAAGACAAATCAACGAGAAGTTTAACCAGGAAACAAACATCGAAGAAGGACAACGAAAGACGACAACAAATCGAAAAGAAGGCCGAAGATAAGCCTCTACGTGGGATAAACCAACCGAAATCGGAAAAGATTAAAATTTGACAGTATTTTAAAAACGCGCGGACTTGACTTGACTTGACTTGACTTGACTAGAAATTGAACAGTTTGTGTTAAATCGTGAACGGGTGAAGATAAGTGAAGTGAAATTGTGAAAATGCCTCCTAAAACGAGTGGTAAAGCTGCTAAAAAAGCTGGTAAAGCGCAGAAAAACATATCTAAGACCGATAAGAAAAAGAAGCGCAAGAGGAAGGAAAGTTATGCTATCTACATTTACAAAGTTTTAAAGCAAGTTCATCCTGATACTGGAATTTCGTCGAAGGCAATGAGTATTATGAACAGTTTTGTGAATGATATTTTTGAACGTATTGCTGCTGAAGCATCTCGTTTAGCGCATTACAATAAACGTTCGACAATTACGAGTCGTGAGATTCAGACTGCTGTAAGACTTTTGCTACCAGGTGAACTTGCCAAGCACGCCGTTAGTGAAGGAACTAAAGCTGTTACAAAATATACCAGTTCCAAGTAAAATTACAAACCGTATTACTAAATGGCCCTTTTCAGGGCCGCCAAATATTAATAAAAAGAGTTAAAATTATTATTGAATATTATTAATTTGGGAATTTGGAGGATGCTTAGGGTCAGTTGGGTCCTAATTTTTGGTGAGCTTGGTGAGACTGGGTAGACTACCCTCGGTAGTGAGTTCCTTTCACATCGTAAAAGGTTATTCTTCCGTTGTGGAAATAAATGTCGGAGTTTTCGGGCTTCCTGAGAAGCAGTGGTGAGAGGTATCTGAAGTCTTCCGGTATGAGAAGGTCCGGTAAGTTGTTTATGAGGGAATTTGGATGTAATGGAATCTTCTCCATTTGTTTTGTTGCTAGGTGGACTAGGTATTCCTTGATAGGAGTAATGTTTGCGGCTTCATAAAGCTCGCTATTGGAGTAGTATTTGTGAGGCTCCTTTCTGTAGAGTCCCGTGCATGCACGGAGAATTTTCCTCTCCAGATTACCGAGGCGTTGCATATAAGTTGGAGAGATGGTGTGCCAAATAGGGAAACAGTACGTAATAACGGGTCTTATAAGTTGCTTGTACAGCAAAAGTTTGGTTTTGATTGAGAGTCCATTCCTGACATTAATGATTGGGCTGAGCAGGCTGTAGGCAAAATTTGCTTTGTTAATAACAGCTTTGGCATGAGCATTGAATCTTAGAAGTTCATTGAAGTTCACTCCTAGATATTTTGCTTTCTGGGACGGGGCAATAATTCCGCCATTGTAGGCGGCTTTGATTTGCCTGGATTTTGAGACTTGCCGGTTTCGCCCGGTTGAAGGTTTTCGAATGCAAATGAGTTCAGATTTTGAAACATTTATTTTGATTCCCCACTTTTTATAGTAAGTTTGGAGCTTTTCGAGGTGGAGGTTGACCTTATTTACGGCCAAAATCGGGCAGAGTGATTGGGCATATGTTAAAGAGTCATCTGCGTACAGAAGTGTTGTGCAATTTTCATTTGCAGGTTGATCAGACGTGAACAGATTGAAGAGTATGGGGCCTAAGATTGATCCCTGTGGGACACCTGCCTCTATCGGTTTAAGTGCTGATTTTTGACTATCTAGCTCCACGTAGAAGTTTCTTTCCGTCAGGAAACCGTGGATTAGTTTGTTGAGGTGCGGTGGGAAACCGAATTGGTTCAATTTGAAAATTAGACCATTGGTCCAAACAGAGTCGAATGCTTTTTCAACATCGAGAAAGCAGCTGACTGTGCATTCATTTTTGTTTAGAGCACGAGTAGCGTCAGTATGAAATTTCAACAGTGGGTGTAGTGTAGAATGTTGTGGCTTGAAGCCGAACTGAGATTCCTGCCGAATATTATTCTCTTCGCAGGAGTTTGTGATTTGTTGCTGGATGACTTTCTCAAAGAGTTTCCCCACATTAGAAATTAGTGAAATGGGTCTGAATTCCTTGATGTCCTTGGATGAAGTTTTCTTAGGAATGGGCAGAATACGGGACGTTTTCCAATTTTTTGGAAAGTAACAATTGTTTATACAATTGTTGAAAATCGACGAGAGAAAGTCGTGAGCTATTGGTGGAAGCTTTTTCAAAACAGCGTTTGAGATTTGGTCAGGGCCACTCGACTTTTTACTGTTAATGGTTTTTGTGAGAATGAAAAGTTGAAGAGGGTTCGTGAAAATGGATTGCTCTTGTGGATGAATTGCTGGATTATCCACACTAAAGAACGTTTGAGGTATGGATTCCGTATTATCCAAGAAGGTGTTAATACGTGTATTCACTTCATTGCAGAAGTCTGGTTCGCTCAGACTTGAGTTATCCTTGAACGTTTCTTGGAAGTATGTTGCGAAAGCATCACACTTTTCTTGTGGGAGAATGAGAATTTCCTCGTTGTTTGATACTGTTTTGGGAAATTTGGGCTTCCTACCGCAGACTTTGTTAATATTCTCAAATGTCTGGGCATTTGGTTTGATTTTTTCAAGCCTTTTTCTGAATTGTTCATCACAATGCAGTTTGGTTTGTTCATCAATAATGATTGATAAACACTTGACTTGGGACAGCACGGACTGGTATGCTGAATTTTGGGTATTAAGGGTCCTGTGATAGATGCGGTTGAGTATTTTCCGCAGTTTTTGCCTGTATTTGTACAGGTCTTGAAGGCCAGATGGAAGGTTCTTGTATTTGTGGTTGTTTGCAGGAATCGTTGTGGAGAAGTGGTTGATGTTGTCCTGAAGGCAGTGAGTGAAACGCTCTATGTGGGTTTCAATTTCGGAGTTTTGGAGATTCCTGTTGTTGGGCGGAAGATTGTCTTGATAAAGAGCTGTCAGTCTATTTTGGAACTCAGTCCAATCAACGTTTTTTAGGGTGGTAATGGTGGGAAGACTTATAGTCAATATATTAACCGGAGAATTCCGATTGATTGTCAGTTCAACCACTAGATGGTCAGAAGAAGCATGGTGAGTAGCGCAACTGTAGTTGCTGATTTGCGGTAAGAGGTTTATAAAATTTGAAGTGACTAGGTAGAAATCGATGTTGGAGCCTGAACGAGGAAAGGTTGGGGTGTTTGGAGAGACCACTATGAAATCGTGGTTGTGCGAGTTGTTTGTCAGCCAGTTGGAAACTGTTTTCCCGTGGCTGTTCTCGAGTGTGTCATTCCACATCGGGTGTCTGGCGTTAAAATCTCCTCCAATTACCGTGTAGGTGTATTCTTTGGAGAGATTGTTTATAATTTCCAGATTTCGTCGTACTTGTGCGGCCGACGCGCCACACCTGTTATACAGCGAAATCAACAGGAGAGATTCCTGGGAGGTAAGAAAGACTTTTACAGCCGTGCATTCCATATTGTTAAGACTATCAATCTTAACTTCTTGGAATTTTAGGTGTTTTTTAATAAGGACAGCAGTTCCTAAGGTTGTTTCCGATTTATCATTTCGGACTGTTGAGAAATTCTCAAAAACTAAATTGTGTCTGGGGTTTAGATGCGTCTCTTGTAGGAGGACGAAATGGGGGAATTGCTCACCAAGGATGGAGTTGAGGCCTATTCTCTTGTTATGTCGTACTAGGGAATTACAGTTAAATGTTAGAATTGTTAGTCTTTTTAGTTCCCTAGACATAGGTTGAACGCAAATTGCAAATATGCACTTTGACGTTCCGCGAGGGTGGTAAGTTTCCTGTATTGAGGAATAAAATGATTTATTTTGCCCATAAGGGCGAAGAGGTCACACCCAAAGAGAGCTTTCGCCTCTTGGGTGCAGAAGTTGTCCACGTCATTTTGCGACGTTTTTGGGGCGATTTTAGGTGCCTCTTGCTGGCGAATAGTTGTTGGGATTTGAGGATAAGTAGTTTTAGGTTGGTTAGTTTTGTTATTTTTATTAATTATTTGTGCGAAAGACATACCTGGCTGGATGTAGTTCCTGGTCGATTCCCTAGCGAACTGCTCTCTCTGCTTCTGATGTTCCTTCTGTTTGTTTCGGGTTTCTATGATGTCCTTGTACCTGGGGCATCCTCTGTAGCTGGCTGGGTGTCCTTCTTTCTGGCAGTTCACGCAGAAAGGTTTTTCTGTCTCGTCGTTCTTAATGCGGCGGCACTATCCTGGTCCATGGTTTTGCGCACATTTCACGCATCTGTAGAGTTGAGCGCAGTTGCTCGCTACGTGTCCGAATCTCTGGCATCGTTTGCACTGTGAAATCCCTTTCACGTTGTGTTTCTCCCAGTGCACAATTTGGTTCATGAGACGGTCCATCTTCATGATTTGGTCGACATCATGCTTTCCGTCAAAGGTGATAATAAAAGCATTCAACTGCTTCCCTGCAGTTTTGCTGCGTGGAGTTATCATTCTCACCACACTCTTGATTTTGATACCCTTGTGCTCACGTTCTAGGGCATCCTTGACGTCTTCCTCGTCGAATGTGTGTTGCACACCTTTGAGGACCAGCGTTGTCTTTCTCTCCTCCTTCGGTGTGAAGGTGTAAGATTCCACCTTTATCTTGTTCAGGAGCTCGAATATCATTTTTCTGTCCTCCTCTGTCGCAGGCTTGATCGTACATTTACGGCCGCTGCTCATTTTAATAAAAAACTTTGGCCTGGGCACTATTGAGTCCAGTGCCTTGTGGAACTCTTTATAGTTGAGCCCATGTGCGATGATTGGCGGTGGTCGTGTAGCCGGTTTTCCTTCCGTTGCTTCCATTCGCTCTTTCTGCTTAGGCGGGACGATGAAACGGTTTTCATTTTGCAGCGCCTGGTAGTAGTTGCTGCTCTTTCTTGGGTCGGTTGGTAGTGGAACAACAAATTTTTTCTTTTTGGTGGCTTCCTCCTGTTGCTGCGCATCATTCTTGGGTTTACGCTTTTTATTCTGCACCAGCTCGTACTCACTTTTTTCGCTGGATGACGCTGGAAGATCGGGATATTCTTCCTCGCTCGTGACTTCCATTTTGTTGTCGCTGCTGGTGGTGCTGGAACCGCTGCTGCTGCTGCTGCTACCGCTTGTTGACGAACTCTTTTCCCCGGTCATCGTCCCATTGAGTATTCGCTTAGTGATACTTTCAATTATATCGTCAGAAAACAGCGTTAGGTTGTTTTCTGTAAACACTTCGCGTACATTTACTTTCACTACGTTAAAAATGTCTTGTTCTTTAAAGTTATTCATAATTTCCGATATTTGTTTATTTAAAATTTAAATTTAGAATTTATTTATTTATTATTATTTTTTTTATTATTTTTGAGTCCTCTGCTCACATCTCACTTCACTTTCACACTTGAACAACACTTGTTATGCGTAATTCACTGTGTCTGTATGCACTAATATTTTTTCCCTGAAAAAGCCGTCGGTAATCTGACCACTTTTTATTTTGTTTTCAAGAGTCACTTTCTCTAGCAATTTTGTCTGATTTCTTTATCACAACCACTTCACTATGATATTTCTCGCACGTACTTATTTGCAGGAACATTTCCTACAACACAAGTAACTTGTTAGCTTTCCACTGATCAGTCGCACAGGTCATACCTCTTTGACTGACAAATTGAAACTCCAATGACGAAGTAAATGGTTGACTCACTTATTTATGTAAAAATTGAACGAAGAAAATTCAAAACGAACGAGAATGGAGGGGAGATATTGATTGTCTCCAGACTAAATAAATATGAGCAGAAAGAGATAGAAATTGAACAGTTTGTGTTAAATCGTGAACGGGTGAAGATAAGTGAAGTGAAATTGTGAAAATGCCTCCTAAAATGAGTGGCAAAGCTGCTAAAAAAGCTGGTAAAGCGCAGAAAAACATATCTAAGACCGATAAGAAAAAGAAGCGCAAGAGGAAGGAAAGTTATGCTATCTACATTTACAAAGTTTTAAAGCAAGTTCATCCTGATACTGGAATTTCGTCGAAGGCAATGAGTATTATGAACAGTTTTGTGAATGATATTTTTGAACGTATTGCTGCTGAAGCATCTCGTTTAGCGCATTTTTTGTTCGACAATTACGAGTCGTGAGATTCAGACTGCTGTAAGACTTTTGCTACCAGGTGAACTTGCCAAGCACGCCGTTAGTGAAGGAACTAAAGCTGTTACAAAATATACCAGTTCCAAGTAAAATTACAAACCGTATTACTAAATGGCCCTTTTCAGGGCCGCCAAATATTAATAAAAAGAGTTAAAATTATTATTGAATATTATGCAGTTTTTTTAGTTATTTGTAAATCTTATCAAATAGAAATGTTCTTAGACAAAGTATATGGAAAATTTTGAAATATTTGATTAATATATTATCGAAATTAATACTCCTTTCGTACATATTCTCATCATTTCATATACCAAAACGTTTGGAAAAAAAATTATCTTTTCAATACAGTCTTAATAATATTTTAAATTGCGTCATTAAAAAAAATCGCCGCTATTTATTCAAATAAAAAAAAATTTCTAATTATGTATTTGATGTGTAAAATTTGTTAGCTTTTCCAGGAAATTCTTTCATTGTAATAATTCAAATTGAATAATATTTTACTCTTTAATAAAATAATTTGTTTTTTGTTTTTAAAGTTATCGAAATAAATTTTTAAGCACGTTCACCTCGAATACGACGAGCCAATTGAATGTCTTTTGGCATTATTGTAACACGTTTAGCATGGATAGCACACAAATTAGTATCCTCAAATAATCCAACTAAATATGCTTCACTAGCCTCTTGTAATGCCATAACTGCAGAGCTTTGAAAACGCAAATCGGTTTTAAAATCTTGAGCAATTTCACGTACAAGTCGTTGAAAAGGTAATTTACGAATAAGCAATTCAGTACTCTTTTGATAACGACGAATTTCACGAAGAGCTACTGTACCGGGGCGATAACGATGAGGCTTTTTAACACCACCAGTTGCTGGAGCACTTTTACGGGCTGCTTTTGTAGCCAATTGCTTACGAGGAGCCTTTCCTCCCGTAGATTTACGAGCAGTTTGCTTAGTACGAGCCATTGCTTTATTTTTCACTCACTTTAACTCTACCAGAAAATTAAAACACTTCTCAAAAAAAGAACTTTTCACTTCACTTGAACCGAACACGAGGAGTCACAGTTTAGAAATACCATTTACGCTGCTTTAACCCAAGTATTTATAGAAAAATTCTCCCTTCTCCACTTTTAGCTTTATACGTTTTCCCCTCCATCAATTTCATTTGGTTTGGGTGAGAAATTTTTCTATAAATTGAGTGGTACACTCTCGGTAAATTTCATAAAGTGTGTGACAGTGCTAAAGTGAAGTGTTCTTTCTTATAATTCTGTTGAAGTGAAGTAAATTTAAAATGACTGGTCGCGGCAAAGGTGGTAAAGGTTTAGGAAAAGGTGGTGCTAAGCGTCATCGTAAAGTTCTTCGTGATAATATTCAAGGTATTACAAAACCAGCTATTCGCCGTTTAGCACGACGAGGTGGCGTTAAGCGTATATCGGGTTTAATTTATGAAGAAACCCGTGGTGTACTTAAAGTGTTTCTTGAAAATGTTATTCGTGATGCTGTTACATATACCGAACATGCAAAAAGAAAAACAGTTACTGCAATGGATGTTGTATATGCATTAAAAAGGCAAGGACGTACATTATATGGTTTTGGCGGTTAAGAGTGAAATTTTTTATTTGATTGAAAATGAAAACGGTCCTTTTCAGGGCCACAAACAATTAACAAAGAGTAAAAATATATAATATATTAATCTTAATAGGTGTGGTCGTTAAATTTTATAGGGGTTAGGAGAAGAAAAGATTTTTTTTAGGCTTATCAAAATTAAAAAAAAAAAATTTTTTTTTTGCATATCTTATATCCGAAAAAAATAAAAATGTCAGTTTAATACTACTATACCCGAAAAAAAATAAAAATTTCAGTTTAATACATAATTTTTTCTATATCTTCTCTATCTTTTTCTATATATTATTATAGATAGGTTTTTTTCAGTATAACTGAAAAAAAAATTCAATTCGATTCGATTATAAAAAAAAAAAAATTTATTAAAAAATACTACTGTATGTAAATATAAATTTTACTCTTTGATAAAAGATATGGTGGTCCTGAAAAGGACCGTTTTGTTAAAGAGCTGTCGGAAAAATAAAATATTTATGCCTTCTTTTCAGTTTTTTTGGGTAAAAGAACAGCTTGAATATTTGGTAAAACACCACCTTGAGCAATTGTCACACCAGAAAGCAATTTATTTAATTCTTCATCATTACGGATGGCTAATTGTAAATGTCGTGGAATAATTCTTGTTTTTTTATTGTCACGTGCAGCATTTCCAGCTAATTCAAGAACTTCAGCAGCTAAATATTCCATAACAGCTGCCAAATAAACTGGAGCACCAGCACCGACACGTTCAGCATAATTTCCTTTTCTCAATAAACGATGAATACGACCAACAGGAAATTGTAGTCCAGCACGATTTGATCGAGATTTTGCCTTTCCCTTAACTTTTCCACCTTTACCACGACCAGACATTTTATTTAATTCTTTAATTCACTTGACACGTCTACACAGCACAGCACTTTTCACTTGAATGACGAAGTAAATACGAAAGAATAGTTTTACGAAAGAATAGTTTTATTGCCTCTTATAAATTTGTACATACAGTTTACAGATTTTATGACTTATCTAAACTTACTTCTACATGCTTATATTAACATTTACCAGAAGTACTTATATTTTACTTTTTATAATAATTATATACATATGTAATACGAATTTTCTTAATTTTTTTTTAATTGATTTATAAGTCTTACTTCTAAAAATGAGGCTGAAAAAGAAGTTTACATGTTTTGTTCCTACAAATATTTACAATAATACACTTAAAGCTAGGTTCTATAGGACTAAGTTACACGTTTATTGTTGTGTGTCGTATGTGGTGCCACCACCTCTAAGTTTTCTGTGGTAGTACATTAATTTGTTTTCGTTATCGTACAGTAAATCATGCTCTTTCAGGTATTTTAGGGCGAGTGTTGAGTGGAATTGCTCATCGTCATGGTTTATGGTATGGGTATTTGCGATTTCTTGTATTATTTGGTTTTCTGTGTAGTTTAGATTAGAAATGAATTTAAGTGCTTGGGCAATTAGCACTCTGTCTATTCTTTGGATTTTTGAATAGAGAACTTTGTTTTTGGGATATTTATGGTTGTCGGGATTTCGCCTGATATTTAAGCATAGTCTTAGACATTTCCTTTCGAATATGCGAAGTTTTTCCATTTGGGTCGACGATATGTCGAACCAGATAGGAAAGGCGTATTGTATTACTGGCCTGATAATTTGCTTGTATAAAAGGAGCTTAACTTCCGGAGTGAGAGCATCTATTGGTCTTAGTACTTTAAATAGGTAGCCGAGAGATTTTTCAGCTCGGCTTAGGATATATTCAATGTGTCTGCAGAACCGCATATCTTGGTTGAATATAACTCCGAGGTATTTTAGTGTTGGTGTAGATTGAATGGTGTGTCCATCTATTGTGAGGGTTATGTCCTTAGCATGTTTGCGGAAATTTGGTGGAGATGTAGAAGTGTTTCCTGTAATGGAGTAGACGGAACATTTACTGAAGTTAATTTTAATTTTCCATTTAAGAAAATAGTTGTTTATTTCAGTTAGGTAAGAATTTAGGGACTTTTGTGCTCGTTTGATTCTTTTCGCTGAGGTGTATATAAGTGTGTCGTCAGCGTAGCATAATATTTTGGGTGTAGGGTGGATATTATTTGTGGGTTTCGGTATATCCGACGTGTATATGGAGTAGAGTGTTGGACCCAGTATCGAACCTTGAGGAAGACCTGCTGAAATTGGATATATAGAAGAGGTGTTGCTGCCAATTTTTACTTTGAAAAATCGATCTGAGAGGTATTGATAGATTGATCTACATAGATTTTGGTCGAGGTTGAAGACATTCTTTAATTTATAAATAAGTCCTTCTGTCCATACTGTGTCAAAGGCCTTTTCTATGTCTAGGCTGCATATAAGTGATGGGGATCGTGTGTTCAGGTTGGTGATTACGTCGTGTGAGAGGTTCAGTAGAGCGTGTTGTGTGGAATGACCTTGTCTGAAGGCGTATTGAAAATCTGGTGGTATTCTGATATTCTCACAGTGGGATTTTATCTTTTCGAGAAGAAAGACTTCGTAAATTTTTGCGATTGAGCAAAGAAGTGAGATGGGTCTATAGTTTTGCGGATCAGAATGTTTTTGAAGTAGTTTATATTGAAGATGTGATTAAAGAGTATTGTTATGAATGTTATTAATTGAGGGGTGCCTTTTTTATAGATGGTGTTTGGGATATTATCAGCTCCGAAAGATTTTTTATTATTTCTGGATATAATTATGTTTTTAAGCTCCGTTGGGCTTATGAATGTAGTTGTAGCGTTTTCAGAATCTGTGATGTTAGGTGTCAAGGCAGTAGATTCGTCGCTAAAGGTTGTTATAGGGGTATTTGGCGAAGTGACGAAGCGATGAATTTCATCGTTGACTTCTCTATTGAAGGAAGGAATACCTAAGTTTGCGTTGTTATTATGCACTTTCGCAAAGTGTTTCCCGAGAGTATTGGCTTTATCAATGTCGTTAGTTATAAGTGTGTTGTTATCTTTTAAGGGCGGGATAGTTTTGCGCTGTTTGTAGTTGGTTAGACTGTTAATGGTACGGAATACGTCTGGATTGGGTTTAGTGTTTTTTAGTTTGGTTATGTAGTTATCATTGTAGTGGCATTGTATTAGCTCTTTTATAATTATATTTAAGCATTTTATCTGGGATTTGAGTGTGTATTGTGTTGGGTCATATCTATGCCTGTGCCAGCGTTTCCTTAGTTGGTTTTTGTGTTTTATTATTTGTAAAATATTGTCTGGGAGTGGTAGTTGGTTAGAGTGCTTAATGATGGTTTTGGGTACGTGTTCTTCAATGGCATTTTGAAGTGTGGAGGTCAATTCTTCTGTGAAGAAATCAATTTCTTCTTCGTTGAGGTTCCTATTTGGAGGAATATTCAAATGTTCAAGAGATTCGTTTACGTAACGATTGAAATTTCTCCAGTTTGCTAGCCTGAAGTTAGGGATTGATATGGGTTCCTGAAAGCATGTGCTTGTGTTTAGCGAAATATTTAATAGGACAGCTTGGTGGTCTGATTCATAATCAGTTGTTTCGAGATGGTTACTTAGAAACGGGTTATATTTAATGTTTATATCATTTGAGATGAAGAAGAAATCTAGGTAAGATGGGTTAGATGTGTTGTTGAAAGTTGGATGAAGGGTGCTTTCTAAGTTTAAGTGTTGGTTTATTCCATCGTTAATAAACCAGTTATATAGGGTTTTCCCGTTATTATTTGTATTAGATGGGTCATTGCCCCAGAAAGGATGTTTACTATTGAAATCCCCTCCAATTATTATTGGTTCATTATTACCTAGATTTGTTATGGAGTTCAGTGATTGGGTGTCCAGCAATTTGTTGGGAGGTAGGTATATTGAGAAGAGGTTTATTGAAGTTTTGTTGGCTAGGAATATTTTTGCTCCTGTGTATTCAAGCGGGTCGCTATTGATTTGGGGGAGTCTATAAAATTGAATATTACTTTTAATAAGAATGGCAGTTCCGCCACCTCGCCGATTTTCTCTATCGGTTCTTAAAATTGTATATCCACGAAGTTGTACATTATGGGTTGGTCTGAGACGGGTTTCTGTTAATAGGATAATATGTAGGTTATGCTCCTTAATAAATGTTTCGAGGTTGTGTCTTCTGCACCTGGCTATGATGGAGTTTGTGTTAATAAGAATTATTTTAAGGTGGTTGTAGGATTTAATGTTGGTTGATGACATATTCTGTCAGAAAAGCAAGGAGGGATATTTTTTGTTGAGTGGGGTCAGAGATTTTACTTAATAGGGGTAAGAATCCCGAAAGTTTTGTTGTGTAGTCAAGTATATTTACACCACACATGTTGCCGAGAGTATTGGTTGGTTGTTGTTTAGGGGTAGTAGGTGCTTGCGTAGCTGTGTTTGTTAGTAGAGAGGCATAAGATACTTTTGGCTGTCTATAATTGTTATAGCTTTGTTTTTTGAATGTCTGGAGTTGTTATTGTTCTCTCTTTTTCTCAGAGATTCGTTTGACAACTTCCTTGTACTTTGGGCAGTTTTTGTAACTGGCGGGGTGTCCTTCACTTCCGCAGTTGACACAGCTGGGAGTACTATTTTGGAGACTAGGGTCGCGATCTCTAGTTTCCTTAGGGGGGATGGGACATTTGCCTTTTTCATGTTCGTCCTTACATTTGACGCAACGGAATTTCATTTGGCAATTTGTTGCCGAATGGCCTAGTCGCTGACAATTACGACATTGCATAATGTCATTCTTGGTCAGCTTCTCTATTTTAATAATAGAGTTCAGAATTTTCTTGATTGAGAGAAAAGAAGAGATATCAGACTTGGGCGATATTTGGATTAACCAGAAGCCTTCTTTTTGCTTCTGAATTTGACGGTTTGTCCTAAACTTATTGATTTTTATGATTTCGACATTAGCGTTTCTTGCTTTGATTTCGCGTTCAAATGCAGCTTGGATTTCTTTTTCGTCAAAGCTGTAGTCTAGATTTTTCAAGATGAAGGTACGGGGTTTTTCCTCGATTGGGGTGAAGGTATAGAATTTGTTCGCGTTTTCAGCGAGAGCATCTTTTACTGTTTTA
Organism: Leptarthrus brevirostris; assembly: GCA_964036015.1. Classification (NCBI taxonomy): domain Eukaryota; kingdom Metazoa; phylum Arthropoda; class Insecta; order Diptera; family Asilidae; genus Leptarthrus; species Leptarthrus brevirostris. The sequence continues at coordinate 65,026,112 of OZ038375.1, forward strand.
AAATCACTTGTATTTTGTAAATATAATTGATACATGTTATTATTAAATTTTTTGAAGAAGAAATTTTCATGTTTTAAGAGGTTTTTAATTTTATTAATATAATTTTTGACTTCAATGTTATAAATAACTAGAGGGGGTGGCTTTACAGTTTTATTATTGGACTTACTAGCAGATTCAGTATTTATTTTATTATAGGTTACCTGTTTTTCAGTTGTATTTTTCTTGGCAGTTGTTGTCTTCTCAGATGATGGAGTCTTCTCGGCTGATGTATTCTTCGTAGTTGCCTTCTCAGATGTTGTACCAGATGGTCCTGAGTGTTGATTGGTGCTTACGGTGGTTACCAGCTCGTTGTGTTTTCGTAGCAGTATATCGAAGTTTTCCTTTAGGTGTTGATATTCCTGCAGCAGTAGGTTGTAAGTTTCAGCTTCTGTAGGTGCGTCCTTTGTAGTCTTCCTCCCCGTCGGGGTTTTGCGTTTCAGCTTTCCTTGTTTTAACTGGTTTTGGCTCGAACATGAACCTTTTTTTGATGTAGGTTCGCTACAATCCTCTTCAGTGTCATACTCCGTCATGGTTTCATCCGCAGATGTTGATGTATATTCCGAAGCTGATGTTTCGTTATCCATTGTAGTTTTTAATTTGCATCCTTTCACGGTTTAGTGTCTTTTTTCACTTGTCTTTTGTTGTCACTTTGAAATCACTTTCTCAGGTATACTTCACTGAGTCACTTTTTACTTCACTGAGTCACTTTATTTTCTCTACACGATATCTTATCAGGTAAGAGCACTTGCCCAGGTAAGAGCACTTTACTGAATCAGTTTAGAAAAAAATGAACTCGTTCGACGAAGTAAATAGTTGACTCACTTATTTATGTAAAAATTGAACGAAGAAAATTCAAAACGAACGAGAATGGAGGGGAGATATTGATTGTCTCCAGACTAAATAAATATGAGCAGAAAGAGATAGAAATTGAACAGAACAGAGAGTCATCATTCATCAGTCAAAGAGGTAACACCTGTGCGACTGATTAGTGAGAAAAGTTTGGCAAGTCACCTGTGTTGTAGGACATGTTCCGGCAATTTAATACGTGTGAAGAAAATCATATTATAGTGTTTGTGTTGTGGTTACTAAGTGATAAAAATTTCCAGAGAAAGTGACTCTTAATAAGAAAATAACCATAAATTGTGAAACTGAGAAATTGCCGACGGCATTTCTAAAATTTCGAACAAAGTGACAAAAGTGACAAATTAGTGAAAATGACTACCGTAAATGGAAACAGTCTAGACTTTTTAAAGACAGTGAAAGAAAATGTGCGCGAAGTTTTCATTGAAAATCACATTACTCATCTACCCGAGGACATTGTGGAAAGTATCGCGCGGCGAATATTAAACGGGAAATTGAAAGTGCAAAACTCGACAACTAGCGGTAGCAGCAGCAGCAGCAGCAGCAGCGGATCCAGCAGCACCGGCAGCGACAACGCTGATGAAGCCATGAGCGAGGAAGAATATCCCGATCTTCCGGAGTCAAGCAGCGAGAAAAGCGAGTACGAGCTGGTGCATAACAAAAAGCGCAAGCCGAAGAACGGAGCGCAGCAACAAGAGGAAGCCACGAAGAAGAAAAAAGTGGTTGTTCCTCTACAAGACCCGAGGAAGAGCAGCAACTATTACCAGGCGCTGCAAATCGAAAACCGTTTTATCGTCCCGCCAAAGCGGAAAGAAACTGTGGAAGCTATGGAAGGTAAGCCTGCAACAAGACCACCGCCAATTATAGCTCATGGTCTGAACTACAAGGAGTTTAACAAGGCACTGGACTCATTAGTGCCCAGGCCAAAGTTCTTTATAAAGATGAGCAGCGGCCGTAAATGCACCATCAAGCCTGCTACAGAGGATGACCGACAAAAAATTTTTGCCCTTCTAAACAACATAAAGGTGGAATCCTACACCTTCACTCCCAAGGAAGAGAGAAAAACAACGCTGGTCCTCAAAGGAGTGCAACACACATTCGACGAGGAAGACGTCAAGGAAGCCCTAGAACGTGAGTACAAGGGTATCAAAATCAAAAGTGTGGTGAGAATGATAACTCCACGCAGCAAAACTGCAGGAAAGCAGTTGAATGCTTTTATTATCACCTTTGACGGAAAGCATGATGTCGACCAAATCATGAAGATGGACCGTCTCATGAACCAAATTGTGCACTGGGAGAAGCACAACGTGAAAGGGATTTCACAGTGCAAGCGATGCCAGCGATTCGGACACGTTGCGAGCAACTGCGCTCAACTCTACAGATGCGTGAAATGTGCGCAAAACCACGGACCAGGAGAGTGCCGCCGCATCAAGAACGATGAGACAGAAAAACCTTTCTGCGTGAACTGCCAGAAAGAAGGACACCCAGCCAGCTACAGAAGATGCCCAAGGTACAAGGGCATCATAGAAACCCGCAACAAGCTGAAAGAACATCAGAAGCAGAGAGAGCAGTTCGCTAGGGAATCGACCAGGAACTACATCCAGCCAGGTATGTCTTTCGCACAAATAATTAATAAAAATAACAAAACTAACCAACCAAAAACTAATTATCCTCAAATCCCAACAACTATTCGCCAGCAAGAGGCACCTAAAATCGCCCCAAAAACGTCGCAAAATGACGTGGACAACTTCTGCACCCAAGAGGCGAAAGCTTTCTTTGGGTGTGACCTCTTCGCCCTTATGGGCAAAATAAATCATTTTATTCCTCAATACAGGAAACTTACCACCCTCGCGGAACGTCAAAGTGCATATTTGCAATTTGCGTTCAACCTATGTCTAGGGAACTAAAAAGACTAAAAATTCTAACATTTAACTGTAATTCCCTAGTACGACACAACAAGAGAATAGGCCTCAACTCCATCCTTGGTGAGCAATTCCCCCATTTCGTCCTCTTGCAAGAGACGCATCTTAGCTCCAGACACAATTTAGTTTTTGAGAATTTCTCAACAGTCCGAACCGATAAATCGGAAACAACCTTAGGTACAGCTGTCCTTATAAAAAACCACCTAAAATTCCAAGAAATTAAGATTGAAAGTCTTAACAATATGGAATGCACGGCTGTAAAAGTCTTCCTTACTTCCCAGGAATCTCTCCTGTTGATTTCGCTGTATAACAGGTGTGGCGCTTCGGCCGCACAAATACGACGGAATCTTGAAATTATAAACAATCTCTCCAAAGAACACACCTACACGGTAATCGGAGGAGACTTTAACGCCAGACACCCGATGTGGAATGACACACTCGAGAACAGCCACGGGAAAACAATTTCTAAATGGCTGACTAACAACTCGGATAACCACGATTTCATAGTGGTCTCCCCAAACACCCCAACCTTCCCTCGTTCAGGCTCCAACATCGATTTCTACCTAGTCACTTCAAATTTTATAAACATCTTACCGCAAATCAGCAACTACAGTTGTACTACTCACCATGCTTCTTCAGACCATCTATTGGTGGAACTGACAATCAATCGGAATTATCCGGTTAATATACTGACTATAAGTCTTCCCACCATTACCACCCTGAAAAACGTTGACTGGACTGAGTTCCAAAATAGACTGACGGCTCTTTACCAAGACAATCTTCCTCCCAATAACAGGAATCTCCAAAACTCCGAAATTGAAACCCACATAGAGCGCTTCACCCACTGCCTTCAGGACAACATCAACCACTTCTCCACAACGATTCCTGCAAATAACCACAAATACAAGAACCTTCCGTCTGGACTTCAAGACCTGTACAAATACAGGCAAAAACTGCGGAAAATACTCAACCGCATCTATCATAGGACCCTCAATACCCAAAACTCAGCATACCAGTCCGTGCTGTCTCAAGTCAAGTGTTTATCAACCATTATTGATGAACAAACCAAACTGCATTGTGATGAACAATTCAGGAAAAGACTTGAAAAAATCAAACCAAACGCCCAGACATTCGAGAATATCAACAAAGTCTGCGGTAGAAAACCCAAATTTCCCAAATCAATTTCAAATAACGAGGAAATTCTCATTCTCCCACAAGAAAAGTGCGATGCCTTCGCAACATACTTCCAAGGAACGTTCAAAGACAACTCAAGTATGAGCGAACCAGACTTCTGCAACGAAGTCAATACCCGTATAAACACCTTTCTGGATAATACGGAATCCATACCTCAAACATTCTTCAGCGTGGATAATCCAGCAATTCATCCACAAGAGCAATCCATCTTCACGAACCCTCTTCAACTTTTCATTCTAACAAAAACCATTAACAGCAAAAAATCGAGTGGCCCTGACCAAATCTCAAACGCTGTTTTGAAAAAGCTTCCACCAATAGCTCACGACTTTCTCTCGTCGATTTTCAACAATTGTATAAACAATTGTTACTTTCCAAAAAACTGGAAAACCTCCCGTATTCTCCCCATCCCAAAGAAAACTTCATCCAAGGACATCAAAGATTTCAGACCCATTTCCCTAATATCTAATGTGGGGAAACTCTTTGAGAAAGTCATCCAGCAACAAATCACAAACTCCTGCGAAGAGAATAATATTCGGCAGGAATCTCAGTTCGGCTTCAAGCCACAGCACTCAACACTACACCCACTGCTGAAATATCATACCGACGCTACTAGTGCTCTAAACAAAAATGAATGCACAGTCAGCTGCTTTCTCGATGTTGAAAAAGCATTCGACTCTGTTTGGACCAATGGTCTAATTTTCAAATTGAACCAATTCGGTTTCCCACCGCACCTCAACAAACTAATCCACGGTTTCCTGACGGAAAGAAACTTCTACGTGGAGCTAGATAGCCAAAAATCAGCACTTAAACAAATAGAGGCAGGTGTCCCACAAGGATCAATCTTAGGCCCCATCCTCTTCAATCTGTTCACGTCCGATCAACCTGCAAATGAAAATTGCACAACACTTCTGTACGCAGATGACTCCTTAACTTATGCCCAATCACTCTGCCCGATTTTGGCCGTAAATAAAGTCAACCTCCACCTCGAAAAGCTCCAAACTTACTATAAAAAGTGGGGAATCAAAATAAATGTCTCAAAATCTGAACTCATTTGCATTCGAAAACCTTCAACCGGGCGAAACCGGCAAGTCTCAAAATCCAGGCAAATCAAAGCCACCTACAATGGCGGAATTATTGCCCCGTCCCAGAAAGCAAAATATCTAGGAGTGAACTTCAATGAACTCCTAAGATTCAATGCTCATGCCAAAGCTGTTATTAACAAAGCAAGTTTTGCCTACAGCCTGCTCAGCCCAATCATCAATGTCAGGAATGGACTCTCAACCAAAACCAAACTTTTGCTGTACAAGCAACTCATAAGACCCGTCATTACGTACTGTTTCCCTATTTGGCACACCATCTCCCCAACTTACATGCAACGCCTCGGTAATCTCGAGAGGAAAATTCTCCGTGCATGCACGGGACTCTACAGAAAGGAGCCTCACAAATACTACTCCAATAGCGAGCTTTATGAAGCCGCAAACATTACTCCTATCAAGGAATACCTAGTCCACCTAGCAACAAAACAAATGGAGAAGATTCCATTTCATCCCAATTCCCTCATAAACAACTTACCGAACCTTCTCATACCGGAAGACTTCAGATACCTCTCACCCCTGCTTCTCACAAAGCCCGAAACCACAGACATTTACTTCCATAACGGAAGAATAACCTTTTACGATGTGAAAGGAATTCACTACCGAGGGTAGTCCACCCAGTCTCACCAAGCTCACCAAAAATTAGGACCCAACTGACCCTAAGCATCCTCCAAATTCCCAAATCCCTCCCAAATCCTATTCCTTCACCCTCTTTTAATAACTAACACTTAAAGTGAAAGACAAACCTACGGCTGATGTAGCGCAGCAGCCGTACCGAAGGAAGACAAATCAACGAGAAGTTTAACCAGGAAACAAACATCGAAGAAGGACAACGAAAGACGACAACAAATCGAACAGAAGGCCGAAGATAAGCCTCTACGTGGGAATAACCAACCGAAATCGGAAAAGATTAAAAATTTGACAGTATTTTAAAAACGCGCGGACTTGACTTGACTTGACTTGACTAGAAATTGAACAGTTTGTGTTAAATCGTGAACGGGTGAAGATAAGTGAAGTGAAATTGTGAAAATGCCTCCTAAAACGAGTGGTAAAGCTGCTAAAAAAGCTGGTAAAGCGCAAAAAAACATATCTAAGACCGATAAGAAAAAGAAGCGCAAGAGGAAGGAAAGTTATGCTATCTACATTTACAAAGTTTTAAAGCAAGTTCATCCTGATACTGGAATTTCGTCGAAGGCAATGAGTATTATGAACAGTTTTGTGAATGATATTTTTGAACGTATTGCTGCTGAAGCATCTCGTTTAGCGCATTACAATAAACGTTCGACAATTACGAGTCGTGAGATTCAGACTGCTGTAAGACTTTTGCTACCAGGTGAACTTGCCAAGCACGCCGTTAGTGAAGGAACTAAAGCTGTTACAAAATATACCAGTTCCAAGTAAAATTACAAACCGTATTACTAAATGGCCCTTTTCAGGGCCGCCAAATATTAATAAAAAGAGTTAAAATTATTATTGAATATTATGCAGTTTTTTTAGTTATTTGTAAATCTTATCAAATAGAAATGTTCTTAGACAAAGTATATGGAAAATTTTGAAATATTTAATTAATATATTATCGAAATTAATACTCCTTTCGTACATATTCTCATCATTTCATATACCAAAACGTTTGGAAAAAAATTATCTTTTCAATACAGTCTTAATAATATTTTAAATTGCGTCATTAAAAAAAAATCGCCGCTATTTATTTAAATAAAAAAAAAATTTCTAATTATGTATTTGATGTGTAAAATTTGTTAGCTTTTCCAGGAAATTCTTTCATTGTAATAATTCAAATTGAATAATATTTTACTCTTTAATAAAATAATTTGTGGTCCTGAAAAGGACCGTTTTTTGTTTTTAAAGTTATCGAAATAAATTTTTAAGCACGTTCACCTCGAATACGACGAGCCAATTGAATGTCTTTTGGCATTATTGTAACACGTTTAGCATGGATAGCACACAAATTAGTATCCTCAAATAATCCAACTAAATATGCTTCACTAGCCTCTTGTAATGCCATAACTGCAGAGCTTTGAAAACGCAAATCGGTTTTAAAATCTTGAGCAATTTCACGTACAAGTCGTTGAAAAGGTAATTTACGAATAAGCAATTCAGTACTCTTTTGATAACGACGAATTTCACGAAGAGCTACTGTACCGGGGCGATAACGATGAGGCTTTTTAACACCACCAGTTGCTGGAGCACTTTTACGGGCTGCTTTTGTAGCCAATTGCTTACGAGGAGCCTTTCCTCCCGTAGATTTACGAGCAGTTTGCTTAGTACGAGCCATTGCTTTATTTTTCACTCACTTTAACTCTACCAGAAAATTAAAACACTTCTCAAAAAAAAAAAAAAAAAAAAAAAAAAAAAAAAAAAAAAAAAAAAAAAGAACTTTTCACTTCACTTGAACCGAACACGAGGAGTCACAGTTTAGAAATACCATTTACGCTGCTTTAACCCAAGTATTTATAGAAAAATTCTCCCTTCTCCACTTTTAGCTTTATACGTTTTCCCCTCCATCAATTTCATTTGGTTTGGGTGAGAAATTTTTCTATAAATTGAGTGGTACACTCTCGGTAAATTTCATAAAGTGTGTGACAGTGCTAAAGTGAAGTGTTCTTTCTTATAATTCTGTTGAAGTGAAGTAAATTTAAAATGACTGGTCGCGGCAAAGGTGGTAAAGGTTTAGGAAAAGGTGGTGCTAAGCGTCATCGTAAAGTTCTTCGTGATAATATTCAAGGTATTACAAAACCAGCTATTCGCCGTTTAGCACGACGAGGTGGCGTTAAGCGTATATCGGGTTTAATTTATGAAGAAACCCGTGGTGTACTTAAAGTGTTTCTTGAAAATGTTATTCGTGATGCTGTTACATATACCGAACATGCAAAAAGAAAAACAGTTACTGCAATGGATGTTGTATATGCATTAAAAAGGCAAGGACGTACATTATATGGTTTTGGCGGTTAAGAGTGAAATTTTTTATTTGATTGAAAATGAAAACGGTCCTTTTCAGGGCCACAAACAATTAACAAAGAGTAAAAATATATAATATATTAATCTTAATAGGTGTGGTCGTTAAATTTTATAGGGGTTAGGAGAAGAAAAGATTTTTTTTAGGCTTATCAAAATTAAAAAAAAAATTTTTTTTTTTGCATATCTTATATCCGAAAAAAATAAAAATGTCAGTTTAATACTACTATACCCGAAAAAAAATAAAAATTTCAGTTTAATACATAATTTTTTCTATATCTTATTATAGATAGGTTTTTTTCAGTATAACTGAAAAAAAAATTCAATTCGATTCGATTATAAAAAAAAAAAAAATTTATTAAAAAATACTACTGTATGTAAATATAAATTTTACTCTTTGATAAAAGATATGGTGGTCCTGAAAAGGACCGTTTTGTTAAAGAGCTGTCGGAAAAATAAAATATTTATGCCTTCTTTTCAGTTTTTTTGGGTAAAAGAACAGCTTGAATATTTGGTAAAACACCACCTTGAGCAATTGTCACACCAGAAAGCAATTTATTTAATTCTTCATCATTACGGATGGCTAATTGTAAATGTCGTGGAATAATTCTTGTTTTTTTATTGTCACGTGCAGCATTTCCAGCTAATTCAAGAACTTCAGCAGCTAAATATTCCATAACAGCTGCCAAATAAACTGGAGCACCAGCACCGACACGTTCAGCATAATTTCCTTTTCTCAATAAACGATGAATACGACCAACAGGAAATTGTAGTCCAGCACGATTTGATCGAGATTTTGCCTTTCCCTTAACTTTTCCACCTTTACCACGACCAGACATTTTATTTAATTCTTTAATTCACTTGACACGTCTACACAGCACAGCACTTTTCACTTGAATGACGAAGTAAATGGTTGACTCATTTATTTATGTAAAAATTGAACGAAGAAAATTCAAAACGAAAGAGAATGGAGGGGAGATATTGATTGTCTCCAGACTAAATAAATATGAGCAGAAAGAGATAGAAATTGAACGAACAGAACTCAACAGAGAGTCATCATTCATCAGTCAAAGAGGTAACACCTGTGCGACTGATTAGTGAGAAAAGTTTGGCAAGTCACCTGTGTTGTAGGACATGTTCCGGCAATTTAATACGTGTGAAGAAAATCATATTATAGTGTTTGTGTTGTGGTTACTAAGTGATAAAAATTTCCAGAGAAAGTGACTCTTAATAAGAAAATAACCATAAATTGTGAAACTGAGAAATTGCCGACGGCATTTCTAAAATTTCGAACAAAGTGACAAATTAGTGAAAATGACTACCGTAAATGGAAACAGTCTAGACTTTTTAAAGACAGTGAAAGAAAATGTGCGCGAAGTTTTCATTGAAAATCACATTACTCATCTACCCGAGGACATTGTGGAAAGTATCGCGCGGCGAATATTAAACGGGAAATTGAAAGTGCAAAACTCGACAACTAGCGGTAGCAGCAGCAGCAGCAGCAGCAGCGGATCCAGCAGCACCGGCAGCGACAACGCTGATGAAGCCATGAGCGAGGAAGAATATCCCGATCTTCCGGAGTCAAGCAGCGAGAAAAGCGAGTACGAGCTGGTGCATAACACACGTTGCGAGCAACTGCGCTCAACTCTACAGATGCGTGAAATGTGCGCAAAACCACGGACCAGGAGAGTGCCGCCGCATCAAGAACGATGAGACAGAGAAACCTTTCTGCGTGAACTGCCAGAAAGAAGGACACCCAGCCAGCTACAGAGGATGCCCAAGGTACAAGGGCATCATAGAAACCCGCAACAAGCTGAAAGAACATCAGAAGCAGAGAGAGCAGTTCGCTAGGGAATCGACCAGGAACTACATCCAGCCAGGTATGTCTTTCGCACAAATAAATAATAAAAATAACAAAACTAACCAACCTAAAACTAATTATCCTCAAATCCCAACAACTATTCGCCAGCAAGAGGCACCTAAAATCGCCCCAAAAACGTCGCAAAATGACGTGGACAACTTCTGCACCCAAGAGGCGAAAGCTCTCTTTGGGTGTGACCTCTTCGCCCTTATGGGCAAAATAAATCATTTTATTCCTCAATACAGGAAACTTACCACCCTCGCGGAACGTCAAAGTGCATATTTGCAATTTGCGTTCAACCTATGTCTAGGGAACTAAAAAGACTAAAAATTCTAACATTTAACTGTAATTCCCTAGTACGACACAACAAGAGAATAGGCCTCAACTCCATCCTTGGTGAGCAATTCCCCCATTTCGTCCTCTTGCAAGAGACGCATCTTAGCTCCAGACACAATTTAGTTTTTGAGAATTTCTCAACAGTCCGAACCGATAAATCGGAAACAACCTTAGGTACAGCTGTCCTTATAAAAAACCACCTAAAATTCCAAGAAATTAAGATTGAAAGTCTTAACAATATGGAATGCACGGCTGTAAAAGTCTTCCTTACTTCCCAGGAATCTCTCCTGTTGATTTCGCTGTATAACAGGTGTGGCGCTTCGGCCGCACAAATACGACGGAATCTTGAAATTATAAACAATCTCTCCAAAGAACACACCTACACGGTAATCGGAGGAGACTTTAACGCCAGACACCCGATGTGGAATGACACACTCGAGAACAGCCACGGGAAAACAATTTCTAAATGGCTGACTAACAACTCGGATAACCACGATTTCATAGTGGTCTCCCCAAACACCCCAACCTTCCCTCGTTCAGGCTCCAACATCGATTTCTACCTAGTCACTTCAAATTTTATAAACATCTTACCGCAAATTAGCAACTACAGTTGTACTACTCACCATGCTTCTTCAGACCATCTATTGGTGGAACTGACAATCAATCGGAATTATCCGGTTAATATACTGACTATAAGTCTTCCCACCATTACCACCCTGAAAAACGTTGACTGGACTGAGTTCCAAAATAGACTGACGGCTCTTTACCAAGACAATCTTCCTCCCAATAACAGGAATCTCCAAAACTCCGAAATTGAAACCCACATAGAGCGCTTCACCCACTGCCTTCAGGACAACATCAACCACTTCTCCACAACGATTCCTGCAAATAACCACAAATACAAGAACCTTCCGTCTGGACTTCAAGACCTGTACAAATACAGACAAAAACTGCGGAAAATACTCAACCGCATCTATCATAGGACCCTCAATACCCAAAACTCAGCATACCAGTCCGTGCTGTCTCAAGTCAAGTGTTTATCAACCATTATTGATGAACAAACCAAACTGCATTGTGATGAACAATTCAGGAAAAGACTTGAAAAAATCAAACCAAACGCCCAGACATTCGAGAATATCAACAAAGTCTGCGGTAGAAAACCCAAATTTCCCAAATCAATTTCAAATAACGAGGAAATTCTCATTCTCCCACAAGAAAAGTGCGATGCCTTCGCAACATACTTCCAAGGAACGTTCAAAGACAACTCAAGTATGAGCGAACCAGACTTCTGCAACGAAGTCAATACCCGTATAAACACCTTTCTGGATAATACGGAATCCATACCTCAAACATTCTTCAGCGTGGATAATCCAGCAATTCATCCACAAGAGCAATCCATCTTCACGAACCCTCTTCAACTTTTCATTCTAACAAAAACCATTAACAGCAAAAAATCGAGTGGCCCTGACCAAATCTCAAACGCTGTTTTGAAAAGCTTCCACCAATAGCTCACGACTTTCTCTCGTCGATTTTCAACAATTGTATAAACAATTGTTACTTTCCAAAAAACTGGAAAACCTCCCGTATTCTGCCCATCCCAAAGAAAACTTCATCCAAGGACATCAAAGAATTCAGACCCATTTCCCTAATATCTAATGTGGGGAAACTCTTTGAGAAAGTCATCCAGCAACAAATCACAAACTCCTGCGAAGAGAATAATATTCGGCAGGAATCTCAGTTCGGCTTCAAGCCACAGCACTCAACACTACACCCACTGCTGAAATATCATACCGACGCTACTAGTGCTCTAAACAAAAATGAATGCACAGTCAGCTGCTTTCTCGATGTTGAAAAAGCATTCGACTCTGTTTGGACCAATGGTCTAATTTTCAAATTGAACCAATTCGGTTTCCCACCGCACCTCAACAAACTAATCCACGGTTTCCTGACGGAAAGAAACTTCTACGTGGAGCTAGATAGCCAAAAATCAGCACTTAAACAAATAGAGGCAGGTGTCCCACAAGGATCAATCTTAGGCCCCATCCTCTTCAATCTGTTCACGTCCGATCAACCTGCAAATGAAAATTGCACAACACTTCTGTACGCAGATGACTCCTTAACTTATGCCCAATCACTCTGCCCGATTTTGGCCGTAAATAAAGTCAACCTCCACCTCGAAAAGCTCCAAACTTACTATAAAAAGTGGGGAATCAAAATAAATGTCTCAAAATCTGAACTCATTTGCATTCGAAAACCTTCAACCGGGCGAAACCGGCAAGTCTCAAAATCCAGGCAAATCAAAGCCACCTACAATGGCGGAATTATTGCCCCGTCCCAGAAAGCAAAATATCTAGGAGTGAACTTCAATGAACTCCTAAGATTCAATGCTCATGCCAAAGCTGTTATTAACAAAGCAAGTTTTGCCTACAGCCTGCTCAGCCCAATCATCAATGTCAGGAATGGACTCTCAACCAAAACCAAACTTTTGCTGTACAAGCAACTCATAAGACCCGTCATTACGTACTGTTTCCCTATTTGGCACACCATCTCCCCAACTTACATGCAACGCCTCGGTAATCTCGAGAGGAAAATTCTCCGTGCATGCACGGGACTCTACAGAAAGGAGCCTCACAAATACTACTCCAATAGCGAGCTTTATGAAGCCGCAAACATTACTCCTATCAAGGAATACCTAGTCCACCTAGCAACAAAACAAATGGAGAAGATTCCATTTCATCCCAATTCCCTCATAAACAACTTACCGGACCTTCTCATACCGGAAGACTTCAGATACCTCTCACCCCTGCTTCTCACAAAGCCCGAAACCACAGACATTTACTTCCATAACGGAAGAATAACCTTTTACGATGTGAAAGGAATTCACTACCGAGGGTAGTCCACCCAGTCTCACCAAGCTCACCAAAAATTAGGACCCAACTGACCCTAAGCATCCTCCAAATTCCCAAATCCCTCCCAAATCCTATTCCTTCACCCTCTTTTAATAACTAACACTTAAAGTGAAAGACAAACCTACGGCTGATGTAGCGCAGCAGCCGTACCGAAGGAAGACAAATCAACGAGAAGTTTAACCAGGAAACAAACATCGAAGAAGGACAACGAAAGACGACAACAAATCGAACAGAAGGCCGAAGATAAGCCTCTACGTGGGAATAAACCAACCGAAATCGTCGAAATATTTTAAATTGCGTCATTAAAAAAAAATCGCCGCTATTTATTCAAATAAAAAAAAAATTTCTAATTTTATGTATTTGATGTGTAAAATTTGTTAGCTTTTCCAGGAAATTCTTTCATTGTAATAATTCAAATTGAATAATATTTTACTCTTTAATAAAATAATTTGTTTTTTGTTTTTAAAGTTATCGAAATAAATTTTTAAGCACGTTCACCTCGAATACGACGAGCCAATTGAATGTCTTTTGGCATTATTGTAACACGTTTAGCATGGATAGCACACAAATTAGTATCCTCAAATAATCCAACTAAATATGCTTCACTAGCCTCTTGTAATGCCATAACTGCAGAGCTTTGAAAACGCAAATCGGTTTTAAAATCTTGAGCAATTTCACGTACAAGTCGTTGAAAAGGTAATTTACGAATAAGCAATTCAGTACTCTTTTGATAACGACGAATTTCACGAAGAGCTACTGTACCGGGGCGATAACGATGAGGCTTTTTAACACCACCAGTTGCTGGAGCACTTTTACGGGCTGCTTTTGTAGCCAATTGCTTACGAGGAGCCTTTCCTCCCGTAGATTTACGAGCAGTTTGCTTAGTACGAGCCATTGCTTTATTTTTCACTCACTTTAACTCTACCAGAAAATTAAAACACTTCTCAAAAAAAGAACTTTTCACTTCACTTGAACCGAACACGAGGAGTCACAGTTTAGAAATACCATTTACGCTGCTTTAACCCAAGTATTTATAGAAAAATTCTCCCTTCTCCACTTTTAGCTTTATACGTTTTCCCCTCCATCAATTTCATTTGGTTTGGGTGAGAAATTTTTCTATAAATTGAGTGGTACACTCTCGGTAAATTTCATAAAGTGTGTGACAGTGCTAAAGTGAAGTGTTCTTTCTTATAATTCTGTTGAAGTGAAGTAAATTTAAAATGACTGGTCGCGGCAAAGGTGGTAAAGGTTTAGGAAAAGGTGGTGCTAAGCGTCATCGTAAAGTTCTTCGTGATAATATTCAAGGTATTACAAAACCAGCTATTCGCCGTTTAGCACGACGAGGTGGCGTTAAGCGTATATCGGGTTTAATTTATGAAGAAACCCGTGGTGTACTTAAAGTGTTTCTTGAAAATGTTATTCGTGATGCTGTTACATATACCGAACATGCAAAAAGAAAAACAGTTACTGCAATGGATGTTGTATATGCATTAAAAAGGCAAGGACGTACATTATATGGTTTTGGCGGTTAAGAGTGAAATTTTTTATTTGATTGAAAATGAAAACGGTCCTTTTCAGGGCCACAAACAATTAACAAAGAGTAAAAATATATAATATATTAATCTTAATAGGTGTGGTCGTTAAATTTTATAGGGGTTAGGAGAAGAAAAGATTTTTTTTAGGCTTATCAAAATTAAAAAAAAAATTTTTTTTTTGCATATCTTATATCCGAAAAAAATAAAAATGTCAGTTTAATACTACTATACCCGAAAAAAAATAAAAATTTCAGTTTAATACATAATTTTTTCTATATCTTATTATAGATAGGTTTTTTTCAGTATAACTGAAAAAAAAATTCAATTCGATTCGATTATAAAAAAAAAAAAAATTTATTAAAAAATACTACTGTATGTAAATATAAATTTTACTCTTTGATAAAAGATATGGTGGTCCTGAAAAGGACCGTTTTGTTAAAGAGCTGTCGGAAAAATAAAATATTTATGCCTTCTTTTCAGTTTTTTTGGGTAAAAGAACAGCTTGAATATTTGGTAAAACACCACCTTGAGCAATTGTCACACCAGAAAGCAATTTATTTAATTCTTCATCATTACGGATGGCTAATTGTAAATGTCGTGGAATAATTCTTGTTTTTTTATTGTCACGTGCAGCATTTCCAGCTAATTCAAGAACTTCAGCCGCTAAATATTCCATAACAGCTGCCAAATAAACTGGAGCACCAGCACCGACACGTTCAGCATAATTTCCTTTTCTCAATAAACGATGAATACGACCAACAGGAAATTGTAGTCCAGCACGATTTGATCGAGATTTTGCCTTTCCCTTAACTTTTCCACCTTTACCACGACCAGACATTTTATTTAATTCTTTAATTCACTTGACACGTCTACACAGCACAGCACTTTTCACTTGAATGACGAAGTAAATGGTTGACTCATTTATTTATGTAAAAATTGAACGAAGAAAATTCAAAACGAAAGAGAATGGAGGGGAGATATTGATTGTCTCCAGACTAAATAAATATGAGCAGAAAGAGATAGAAATTGAACACAGAGATTCAATTTGTCAGTCAAAGAGGTATGACCTGTGCGACTGATCAGTGGAAAGCTTACAAGTTACCTGTGTTGTAGGAAATGTTCCTGCAAATAAGTACGTGCGAGAAATATCATAGTGAAGTGGTTGTGATAAAGAAATCAGACAAAATTGCTAGAGAAAGTGACTCTTGAAAACAAAATAAAAAGTGGTCAGATTACCGACGGCTTTTTCAGGGAAAAAATATTAGTGCATACAGACACAGTGAATTACGCATAACAAGTGTTGTTCAAGAGTGAAAGTGAAGTGAGATGAGAGCAGATCACTCAAAAATAATAAAAAAAATAATAATAAATAAATAAATCCTAAATTTAAATTTTAAATAAACGAATATCGGAAATTATGAATAACTTTAAAGAACAAGACATTTTTAACGTAGTAAAGGTAAATGTACGCGAAGTGTTTACAGAAAACAACCTAACGCTGTTTTCTGACGATATAATTGAAAGTATCACTAAGCGAATACTCAATGGGACGATGACCGGGGAAAAGAGTTCGTCAACAAGCGGTAGCAGCAGCAGCAGCAGCAGCGGTTCCAGCACCACCAGCAGCGACAACAAAATGGAAGTCACGAGCGAGGAAGAATATCCCGATCTTCCAGCGTCATCCAGCGAAAAAAGTGAGTACGAGCTGGTGCAGAATAAAAAGCGTAAACCCAAGAATGATGCGCAGCAACAGGAGGAAGCCACCAAAAAGAAAAAATTTGTTGTTCCACTACCAACCGACCCAAGAAAGAGCAGCAACTACTACCAGGCGCTGCAAAATGAAAACCGTTTCATCGTCCCGCCTAAGCAGAAAGAGCGAATGGAAGCAACGGAAGGAAAACCGGCTACACGACCACCGCCAATCATCGCACATGGGCTCAACTATAAAGAGTTCCACAAGGCACTGGACTCAATAGTGCCCAGGCCAAAGTTTTTTATTAAAATGAGCAGCGGCCGTAAATGTACGATCAAGCCTGCGACAGAGGAGGACAGAAAAATGATATTCGAGCTCCTGAACAAGATAAAGGTGGAATCTTACACCTTCACACCGAAGGAGGAGAGAAAGACGACGCTGGTCCTCAAAGGTGTGCAACACACATTCGACGAGGAAGACGTCAAGGAAGCCCTAGAACGTGAGTACAAGGGTATCAAAATCAAGAGTGTGGTGAGAATGATAACTCCACGCAGCAAAACTGCAGGGAAGCAGTTGAATGCTTTTATTATCACCTTTGACGGAAAGCATGATGTCGACCAAATCATGAAGATGGACCGTCTCATGAACCAAATTGTGCACTGGGAGAAACACAACGTGAAAGGGATTTCACAGTGCAAACGTTGCCAGAGATTCGGACACGTAGCGAGCAACTGCGCTCAACTCTACAGATGCGTGAAATGTGCGCAAAACCATGGACCAGGAGAGTGCCGCCGCATTAAGAACGACGAGACAGAAAAACCTTTCTGCGTGAACTGCCAGAAAGAAGGACACCCAGCCAGCTACAGAGGATGCCCCAGGTACAAGGACATCATAGAAACCCGAAACAAACAGAAGGAACATCAGAAGCAGAGAGAGCAGTTCGCTAGGGAATCGACCAGGAACTACATCCAGCCAGGTATGTCTTTCGCACAAATAATTAATAAAAATAACAAAACTAACCAACCTAAAACTACTTATCCTCAAATCCTAACAACTATTCGCCAGCAAGAGGCACCTAAAATCGCCCCAAAAACGTCGCAAAATGACGTGGACAACTTCTGCACCCAAGAGGTGAAAGCTCTCTTTGGGTGTGACCTCTTCGCCCTTATGGGCAAAATAAATCATTTTATTCCTCAATACAGGAAACTTACCACCCTCGCGGAACGTCAAAGTGCATATTTGCAATTTGCGTTCAACCTATGTCTAGGGAACTAAAAAGACTAACAATTCTAACATTTAACTGTAATTCCCTAGTACGACATAACAAGAGAATAGGCCTCAACTCCATCCTTGGTGAGCAATTCCCCCATTTCGTCCTCCTACAAGAGACGCATCTAAGCCCCAGACACAATTTAGTTTTTGAGAATTTCTCAACAGTCCGAAATGATAAATCGGAAACAACCTTAGGAACAGCTGTCCTTATTAAAAAACACCTAAAATTCCAAGAAGTTAAGATTGATAGTCTTAACAATATGGAATGCACGGCTGTAAAAGTCTTTCTTACCTCCCAGGAATCTCTCCTGTTGATTTCGCTGTATAACAGGTGTGGCGCGTCGGCCGCACAAGTACGACGAAATCTGGAAATTATAAACAATCTCTCCAAAGAATACACCTACACGGTAATTGGAGGAGATTTTAACGCCAGACACCCGATGTGGAATGACACACTCGAGAACAGCCACGGGAAAACAATTTATAGCTGGCTGACAAACAACTCGGACAACCACGATTTCTTAGTGGTCTCTCCAAACACCCCAACCTTCCCTCGTTCAGGCTCCAACATCGATTTCTACCTAGTCACTTCAAACTTTATAAACCTCTTACCGCAAATCAGCAACTACAGTTGCGCTACTCACCATGCTTCTTCTGACCATCTAGTGGTTGAACTGACAATCAATCGGAATTCTCCGGTTAATATATTGACTATAAGTCTTCCCACCATTACCACCCTAAAAAACGTTGATTGGACTGAGTTCCAAAATAGACTGACAGCTCTTTATCAAGACAATCTTCCGCCCAACAACAGGAATCTCCAAAACTCCGAAATTGAAACCCACATAGAGCGTTTCACTCACTGCCTTCAGGACAACATCAACCACTTCTCCACAACGATTCCTGCAAACAACCACAAATACAAGAACCTTCCATCTGGCCTTCAAGACCTGTACAAATACAGGCAAAAACTGCGGAAAATACTCAACCGCATCTATCACAGGACCCTTAATACCCAAAATTCAGCATACCAGTCCGTGCTGTCCCAAGTCAAGTGTTTATCAATCATTATTGATGAAAAAACCAAACTGCATTGTGATGAACAATTCAGAAAAAGGCTTGAAAAAATCAAACCAAATGCCCAGACATTTGAGAATATTAACAAAGTCTGCGGTAGGAAGCCCAAATTTCCCAAAACAGTATCAAACAACGAGGAAATTCTCATTCTCCCACAAGAAAAGTGTGATGCTTTCGCAACATACTTCCAAGAAACGTTCAAGGATAACTCAAGTCTGAGCGAACCAGACTTCTGCAATGAAGTGAATACACGTATTAACACCTTCTTGGATAATACGGAATCCATACCTCAAACGTTCTTTAGTGTGGATAATCCAGCAATTCATCCACAAGAGCAATCCATTTTCACGAACCCTCTTCAACTTTTCATTCTCACAAAAACCATTAACAGCAAAAAGTCGAGTGGCCCTGACCAAATCTCAAACGCTGTTTTGAAAAAGCTCCCACCAATAGCCCACGACTTTCTCTCGTCGATTTTCAACAATTGTATAAACAATTGTTACTTTCCAAAAAATTGGAAAACGTCCCGTATTCTACCCATTCCTAAGAAAACTTCATCCAAGGACATCAAGGAATTCAGACCCATTTCACTAATTTCTAATGTGGGGAAACTCTTTGAGAAAGTCATCCAGCAACAAATCACAAACTCCTGTGAAGAGAATAATATTCGGCAGGAATCTCAGTTCGGCTTCAAGCCACAACATTCTACACTACACCCACTGCTGAAATTTCATTCTGACGCTACTCGTGCTCTAAACAAAAATTAATGCACAGTCAGCTGCTTTCTCGATGTTGAAAAAGCATTCGACTCTGTTTGGACCAATGGTCTAATTTTTAAATTGAACCAATTCGGTTTCCCACCGCACCTCAACAAACTAATCCACGGTTTCCTGACGGAAAGAAACTTCTACGTGGAGCTAGATAGTCAAAAATCAGCACTTAAACCGATAGAGGCAGGTGTCCCACAAGGATCAATCTTAGGCCCCATACTCTTCAATCTGTTCACGTCTGATCAACCTGCAAATGAAAATTGCACAACACTTCTGTACGCAGATGACTCTTTAACATATGCCCAATCACTCTGCCCGATTTTGGCCGTAAATAAGGTCAACCTCCACCTCGAAAAGCTCCAAACTTACTATAAAAAGTGGGGAATCAAAATAAATGTTTCAAAATCTGAACTCATTTGCATTCGAAAACCTTCAACCGGGCGAAACCGGCAAGTCTCAAAATCCAGGCAAATCAAAGCCGCCTACAATGGCGGAATTATTGCCCCGTCCCAGAAAGCAAAATATCTAGGAGTGAACTTCAATGAACTTCTAAGATTCAATGCTCATGCCAAAGCTGTTATTAACAAAGCAAATTTTGCCTACAGCCTGCTCAGCCCAATCATTAATGTCAGGAATGGACTCTCAATCAAAACCAAACTTTTGCTGTACAAGCAACTTATAAGACCCGTCATTACGTACTGTTTCCCTATTTGGCACACCATCTCTCCAACTTATATGCAACGCCTCGGTAATCTGGAGAGGAAAATTCTCCGTGCATGCACGGGACTCTACAGAAAGGAGCCTCACAAATACTACTCCAATAGCGAGCTTTATGAAGCCGCAAACATTACTCCTATCAAGGAATACCTAGTCCACCTAGCAACAAAACAAATGGAGAAGATTCCATTACATCCAAATTCCCTCATAAACAACTTACCGGAACTTCTCATACCGGAAGACTTCAGATACCTCTCACCACTGCTTCTCACGAAGCCCGAAAACTCCGACATTTATTTCCACAACGGAAGAATAACCTTTTACGATGTGAAAGGAACTCACTACCGGGGGTAGTCTACCCAGTCTCACCAAGCTCACCAAAAATTAGGACCCAACTGACCCTAAGCATCCTCCAAATTCCCAAATCCTATTCCTTCACCCTCTTTTAATAACTAACACTTAAAGTGAAAGACAAACCTACGGCTGATGTAGCGCAGCAGCCGTACCGAAGGCCGACAAATCAACGAGAAGTTTAACCAGGAAACAAACATCGAAGAAGGACAACGAAGGACGACAACAAATCGAACAGAAGGCCGAAGATAAGCCTCTACGTGGGAATTAACAAACCGAAATCGGAAAAGATTAAAAAAAAAAATTTAACAATATTTTAAAAACGCGCGGACATGACTTGACTTGACTTGACTAGAAATTGAACAGTTTGTGTTAAACCGTGAACGGGTGAAGATAAGTGAAGTGAAATTGTGAAAATGCCTCCTAAAACGAGTGGTAAAGCTGCTAAAAAAGCTGGTAAAGCGCAAAAAAACATATCTAAGATCGATAAGAAAAAGAAGCGCAAGAGGAAGGAAAGTTATGCTATCTACATTTACAAAGTTTTAAAGCAAGTTCATCCTGATACTGGAATTTCGTCGAAGGCAATGAGTATTATGAACAGTTTTGTTAATGATATTTTTGAACGTATTGCCGCTGAAGCATCTCGTTTAGCGCATTACAATAAACGTTCGACAATTACGAGTCGTGAAATTCAGACTGCTGTAAGACTTTTGCTGCCAGGTGAACTTGCCAAGCACGCCGTTAGTGAAGGAACTAAAGCTGTTACAAAATATACCAGTTCCAAGTAAAATTGCAAACCGTATTAATAAATGGCCCTTTTCAGGGCCGCCAAATATTAATAAAAAGAGTTAAAGTTATTATTGAATATTATGCAGTTTTTTTAGTTATTTGTAAATCTTATCAAATAGAAATGTTCTTAGACAAAGTATATGGAAAATTTTGAAATATTTAATTAATATATTATCGAAATTAATACTCCTTTCGTACATATTCTCATCATTTCATATACCAAAACGTTTGGAAAAAAATTATCTTTTCAATACAGTCTTAATAATATTTTAAATTGCGTCATTAAAAAAAAATCGCCGCTATTTATTCAAATAAAAAAAAAATTTCTAATTTTATGTATTTGATGTGTAAAATTTGTTAGCTTTTCCAGGAAATTCTTTCATTGTAATAATTCAAATTGAATAATATTTTACTCTTTAATAAAATAATTTGTGGTCCTGAAAAGGACCGTTTTTTGTTTTTAAAGTTATCGAAATAAATTTTTAAGCACGTTCACCTCGAATACGACGAGCCAATTGAATGTCTTTTGGCATTATTGTAACACGTTTAGCATGGATAGCACACAAATTAGTATCCTCAAATAATCCAACTAAATATGCTTCACTAGCCTCTTGTAATGCCATAACTGCAGAACTTTGAAAACGCAAATCGGTTTTAAAATCTTGAGCAATTTCACGTACAAGTCGTTGAAAAGGTAATTTACGAATAAGCAATTCAGTACTCTTTTGATAACGACGAATTTCACGAAGAGCTACTGTACCGGGGCGATAACGATGAGGCTTTTTAACACCACCAGTTGCTGGAGCACTTTTACGGGCTGCTTTTGTAGCCAATTGCTTACGAGGAGCCTTTCCTCCCGTAGATTTACGAGCAGTTTGCTTAGTACGTACGAGCCATTGCTTTATTTTTCACTCACTTTAACTCTACCAGAAAATTAAAACACTTCTCAAAAAAAGAACTTTTCACTTCACTTGAACCGAACACGAGGAGTCACAGTTTAGAAATACCATTTACGCTGCTTTAACCCAAGTATTTATAGAAAAATTCTCCCTTCTCCACTTTTAGCTTTATACGTTTTCCCCTCCATCAATTTCATTTGGTTTGGGTGAGAAATTTTTCTATAAATTGAGTGGTACACTCTCGGTAAATTTCAAACTCCATCATAGCCAGGTGCAGAAGACACAACCTCGAAACATTTATTAAGGAGCATAACCCACATATTATCCTATTAACAGAAACCCGTCTCAGACCAACCCATAATGTACAACTTCGTGGATATACAATTTTAAGAACCGATAGAGAAAATCGGCGAGGTGGTGGAACTGCCATTCTTATTAAAAGTAATATTCAATTTTATAGACTCCCCCAAATCAATAGCGACCCGCTTGAATACACAGGAGCAAAAATCTTCCTAGCCAACAAAACTTCAATAAACCTCTTCTCAATATACCTACCTCCCAACAAATTGCTGGACACCCAATCACTGAACTCCATAACAAATCTAGGTAATAATGAACCAATAATAATTGGAGGGGATTTCAATAGTAAACATCCTTTCTGGGGCAATGACCCATCTAATACAAACAATAACGGGAAAACCCTATATAACTGGTTTATTAACGATGGAATAAACCAACACTTAAACTTAGAAAGCACCCTTCATCCAACTTTCAACAACACATCTAACCCATCTTACCTAGATTTCT
Source organism: Leptarthrus brevirostris (assembly GCA_964036015.1). NCBI lineage: Eukaryota > Metazoa > Arthropoda > Insecta > Diptera > Asilidae > Leptarthrus > Leptarthrus brevirostris. The sequence continues at coordinate 65,049,211 of OZ038375.1, forward strand.
TCTTCATCTCAAATGATATAAACATTAAATATAACCCGTTTCTAAGTAACCATCTCGAAACAACTGATTATGAATCAGACCACCAAGCTGTCCTATTAAATATTTCGCTAAACACAAGCACATGCTTTCAGGAACCCATATCAATCCCTAACTTCAGGCTAGCAAACTGGAGAAATTTCAATCGTTACGTAAACGAATCTCTTGAACATTTGAATATTCCTCCAAATAGGAACCCCAACGAAGAAGAAATTGATTTCTTCACAGAAGAATTGACCTCCACACTTCAAAATGCCATTGAAGAACACGTACCCAAAACCATCATTAAGCACTCTAACCAACTACCACTCCCAGACAATATTTTACAAATAATAAAACACAAAAACCAACTAAGGAAACGCTGGCACAGGCATAGATATGACCCAACACAATACACACTCAAATCCCAGATAAAATGCTTAAATATAATAATAAAAAAGCTAATACAATGCCACTACAATGATAACTACATAACCAAACTAAAAAACACTAAACCCAATCCAGACGTATTCCGTACCATTAACAGTCTAACCAACTACAAACAGCGCAAAACTATCCCACCCTTAAAAGATAACAACACACTTATAACTAACGACATTGATAAAGCCAATACTCTCGGGAAACACTTTGCGAAAGTGCATAATAACAACGCAAACTTAGGTATTCCTTCCTTCAATAGAGAAGTCAACGATGAAATTCATCGCTTCGTCACTTCGCCAAATACCCCTATAACAACCTTTAGCGACGAATCTACTGCCTTGACACCTAACATCACAGATTCTGAAAACGCTACAACTACATTCATAAGCCCAACGGAGCTTAAAAACATAATTATATCCAGAAATAATAAAAAATCTTTCGGAGCTGATAATATCCCAAACACCATCTATAAAAAAGGCACCCCTCAATTAATAACATTCATAACAATACTCTTTAATCACATCTTCAATATAAACTACTTCCCTAAAAGCTGGAAAACGGGCCTAATAACACCTGTTCCCAAAGCAGGCAAAAAACATTCTGATCCGCAAAACTATAGACCCATCTCACTTCTTTGCTCAATCGCAAAAATTTACGAAGTCTTTCTTCTCGAAAAGATAAAATCCCACTGTGAGAATATCAGAATACCACCAGATTTTCAATACGCCTTCAGACAAGGTCATTCCACACAACACGCTCTACTGAACCTCTCACACGACGTCATCACCAACCTGAACACACGATCCCCATCACTTATATGCAGCCTAGACATAGAAAAGGCCTTTGACACAGTATGGACAGAAGGACTTATTTATAAATTAAAGAATGTCTTCAACTTCGACCAAAATCTATGTAGATCAATCTATCAATACCTCTCAGATCGATTTTTCAAAGTAAAAATTGGCAGCAACACCTCTTCTACATATCCAATTTCAGCAGGTCTTCCTCAAGGTTCGATACTGGGTCCAACACTCTACTCCATATACACGTCGGATATACCGAAACCCACAAATAATATCCACCCTACACCCAAAATATTATGCTACGCTGACGACACACTTATATACACCTCAGCGAAAAGAATCAAACGAGCACAAAAGTCCCTAAATTCTTACCTAACTGAAATAAACAACTATTTTCTTAAATGGAAAATTAAAATTAACTTCAGTAAATGTTCCGTCTACTCCATAACAGGAAACACTTCTACATCTCCACCAAATTTCCGCAAACATGCTAAGGACATAACCCTCACAATAGATGGACACACCATTCAATCTACACCAACACTAAAATACCTCGGAGTTATATTCAACCAAGATATGCGGTTCTGCAGACACATTGAATATATCCTAAGCCGAGCTGAAAAATCTCTCGGCTACCTATTTAAAGTACTAAGACCAATAGATGCTCTCACCCCGGAAGTTAAGCTCCTTTTATACAAGCAAATTATCAGGCCAGTAATACAATACGCCTTTCCTATCTGGTTCGACATATCGTCGACCCAAACGGAAAAACTTCGCATATTCGAAAGGAAATGTCTAAGACTATGCTTAAATATCAGGCGAAATCCCGACAACCATAAATATCCCAAAAACAAAGTTCTCTATTCAAAAATCCAAAGAATAGACAGAGTGCTAATTGCCCAAGCACTTAAATTCATTTCTAATCTAAACTACACTGAAAACCAAATAATACAAGAAATCGCAAATACCCATACCATAAACTATGACGATGAGCAATTCCACTCAACACTCGCCCTAAAATACCTGAAAGAGCATGATTTACTGTACGATAACGAAAACAAATTAATGTACTACCACAGAAAACTTAGAGGTGGTGGCACCGCATACGACACACAACAATAAACGTGTAACTTAGTCCTATAGAACCTAGCTTTAAGTGTATTATTGTAAATATTTGTAGGAACAAAACATGTAAACTTCTTTTTCAGCCTCATCTTTAGAAGTAAGACTTATAAATCAATTAAAAAATTAAGAAATTTTGTATTACATATATAATTATTATAAAAATTAAAATATAAGTACTTCTGGTAAATGTTAATATAAGCATGTAGAAGTAAGTTTAGATAAGTCATAAAATCTGTAAACTGTATGTACAAATTTATAAGAGGCAATAAAACTATTCTTTCGTAAAAACTATTCTTTCGTAAAAACTATTCTTTCGGTAAATTTCATAAAGTGTGTGACAGTGCTAAAGTGAAGTGTTATTTCTTATAATTCTGTTGAAGTGAAGTAAATTTAAAATGACTGGTCGCGGCAAAGGTGGTAAAGGTTTAGGAAAAGGTGGTGCTAAGCGTCATCGTAAAGTTCTTCGTGATAATATTCAAGGTATTACAAAACCAGCTATTCGCCGTTTAGCACGACGAGGTGGCGTTAAGCGTATATCGGGTTTAATTTATGAAGAAACCCGTGGTGTACTTAAAGTGTTTCTTGAAAATGTTATTCGTGATGCTGTTACATATACCGAGCATGCAAAAAGAAAAACAGTTACTGCAATGGATGTTGTATATGCATTAAAAAGGCAAGGACGTACATTATATGGTTTTGGCGGTTAAGAGTGAAATTTTTTATTTGATTGAAAATGAAAACGGTCCTTTTCAGGGCCACAAACAATTGACAAAGAGTAAAAATATATAATATATTAATCTTAATAGGTGTGGTCGTTAAATTTTATAGGGGTTAGGAGAAGAAAAGATTTTTTTTAGGCTTATCAAAATTAAAAAAAAAAATTTTTTTTTTGCATATCTTATATCCGAAAAAAATAAAAATTTCAGTTTAATACTACTATACCCGAAAAAAAATAAAAATTTCAGTTTAATACATAATTTTTTCTATATCTTATTATAGATAGGTTTTTTTCAGTATAACTGAAAAAAAAATTCAATTCGATTCGATTATAAAAAAAAAAAAATTTATTAAAAAATACTACTGTATGTAAATATAAATTTTACTCTTTGATAAAAGATATGGTGGTCCTGAAAAGGACCGTTTTGTTAAAGAGCTGTCGGAAAAATAAAATATTTATGCCTTCTTTTCAGTTTTTTTGGGTAAAAGAACAGCTTGAATATTTGGTAAAACACCACCTTGAGCAATTGTCACACCAGAAAGCAATTTATTTAATTCTTCATCATTACGGATGGCTAATTGTAAATGTCGTGGAATTATTCTTGTTTTTTTATTGTCACGTGCAGCATTTCCAGCTAATTCAAGAACTTCAGCAGCTAAATATTCCATAACAGCTGCCAAATAAACTGGAGCACCAGCACCGACACGTTCAGCATAATTTCCTTTTCTCAATAAACGATGAATACGACCAACAGGAAATTGTAGTCCAGCACGATTTGATCGAGATTTTGCCTTTCCCTTAACTTTTCCACCTTTACCACGACCAGACATTTTATTTAATTCTTTAATTCACTTGACACGTCTACACAGCACAGCACTTTTCACTTGAATGACGAAGTAAATGGTTGACTCACTTATTTATGTAAAAATTGAACGAAGAAAATTCAAAAACGAAAGAGAATGGAGGGGAGATATTGATTGTCTCCAGACTGAATAAATATGAGCAGAAAGAGATAGAAATTGAACATAAATATAAATTTTCTTTCTGTTAGTGAATACAGATATATTTCTTTTTCGAACACTAACTGGACAGATTTCGCGGACTTTATTGACAGCAGGCTTGAAAGTATCCCACTTCCCGTAAACAGGAACCTAAAAAACCCTGAAATCGATGATGTTACTGAAAAGTTCTCTTCAGTTATCACGGAAGCCATCGATAGGTTCAGTGCCAAGCTCGCGCCGAAAGACTTCAAATATAGGAACCTTCCCCAGCCCCTTTTAAATCTTTTCAAGGCAAGACATAGGATGCGAAAGTCCCTCAACCGCATCCGCAAACGTCACCTCAATACTACAAACAATGAGTATAGGTCACTTCTCTCCCAAATAAACTGTTTGAGTATCATAATCAGGGAACAAACGTCCCGGTTTATGAACTCACAATTCCTTAACAAACTCAAGTCCATTAAGGTAAACTCAGATACCTTCAGAGAAGTGAATAGGTTAGCAGGACGAAAGCAAACCTTTCCACACCAAATCGAAATCGGCAATGCTGTCATCTCCAACCCTGCAGAAATTGCAAACTCTTTTGCAAACACATATACGGATCACTTCACAGAGAATCCCATCAGTGAAAACTTTAAAATGAGAGTGGAAAACGAAGTGAACCAATACCTTGATTCACTTAAAACTCCCGGCCAAGGTGATTATGCACCAATTGTCTCATTCTCGGACTCAAACCCGGCATCCCAACCGTCGGTAACAACTCCAGAACTCTTCACCTCACCATCTCACACAGAGTTCCTGATTAAAACAGGAAATGGCAAAAAATCACAAGACCCGGAGAAAATATCTCCTTTTGTTCTAAAAAAACTACCCGCTCTGGGTTTTGTTTTCCTAGCGGTGATTTTTAATAATTGCCTTAATAACGGGTACTTCCCTAATAAATGGAAATTAGCTAGAATTATTCCCGTTCCTAAAAAATCCAGCTCCAGAAGAATCGACGATTTTCGCCCGATTGCACTGATTTCGACTATGGGGAAAAAACTTGAAGTCATGATAAGAGACTCCATCATGAACTTCTGCAACAAAAATGGCGTTATTCCAAAATCTCAATTCGGCTTCAGACCTGGGCACTCAACAGTAGATGCTCTTGCTAAATTTCACTACGATATAGCCCAGGGACTAAATCGCAATATGGTAACTGCTGCTTGCCTTATAGACATTTCAAAAGCCTTCGACAGAGTATGGATAAAAGGTTTAATTTTTAAAATGATAAAGTTTGGATTCCCCAAAGAAATAATTAGAACCATTCATAGCTTTCTCTCAAACAGGAGATTCTACACAGAGATAAACGGAACTGTGTCTAGTGTCAACCCCATCCTGGCAGGTGTTCCTCAAGGCTCCGTCCTCGGCCCTCTCCTTTTCAACATTTTCACCGCCGATTTTCCAGGACAAGACACAAATATTAAAACACTCCTCTATGCTGATGATGCGGTTACATACACTTCAGCACATAATCCCATTTATGCCCTAAAGGGGCTCGAAAGGAAAGTCTCTTCTCTTCTTGACTACTACAAGACCTGGGGCTTTCAAATAAATGTAAGCAAAACCGAATTAATCTACTTTAGGCAACCGGCTAGGAATTCTAGAGGCGTCCGGATTGCCTCACAAATTAAAAGAGCTGCACTTATCCTTAACGGATCTGAAGTTCGCCCGAAAGATAACGCCAAATATCTTGGAGTGCACTTCAGCAACCTCATGAAATTCAAAACTCATATCACACACACCATCAAAAAGGCAAATATGGTGTATGGAGTGTTAAGTCCTCTTATGCGTAAAAGCTCAGGACTTTCTTCAAAAGTAAAGCTCTTAATGTATAAACAGTTAATTCGGCCAATTCTGACCTATGCATATCCGATTTGGTTCACCATAAACAAAACGAACTTTCAGGAACTATTAAAATTTGAGAGAAAAGTTTTAAGGGCATGTACTGCTAAATATTTTCAGTCTCGTTATAGATACTTCAGCAACAAGGAGCTATATAGAACGGCAGCAACGCTTGGAAAGATGGAGCCATTAGACATTCACATGATGAAGCTGGCAAAAGGATTCCTGACAAGACAGAGTCAACACCAAAATCAAATGACGAGGGAAATGCAGCAAGACAGCAGAGCACTGGACGCATCAAATGAATACTGGACCATCTTTCACATCAACAACAACAGTCATCTTTTCGAGGCAACATCGGAGAACATCCCATTCTACGAGACAGCGAACTACAATTGCTACAGGGGGTAGACAATGAACCACAACCATCAAAGAAGAATGTAGAAACATGTAATACCTATCAGTAAGACTATATAATTTTTTAACTTTCGACAAATTTTTATAAATGTAAGTCTTGGCGCAAGACTAGAGTAAAGTAAACTGTAAATGTAAGATAACTTGTAATATTAAGTAAGTGTTAGGAATAGAAACGAACTACCGTTCAATTAGTTAAGAACTCAGGGCCAAATTTAAAACTAGCTCGTAAGTAGATATAAACTAGCCATAAGTAGATAAGAAAAATAAATTATTGTAATTGTACATAAAGTCGCCTAATAAATATATTTGATTGATTTGATATTTTAGAAATTGAACAGTTTGTGTTAAACCGTGAACGGGTGAAGATAAGTGAAGTGAAATTGTGAAAATGCCTCCTAAAACGAGTGGTAAAGCTGCTAAAAAAGCTGGTAAAGCGCAAAAAAACATATCTAAGACCGATAAGAAAAAGAAGCGCAAGAGGAAGGAAAGTTATGCTATCTACATTTACAAAGTTTTAAAGCAAGTTCATCCTGATACTGGAATTTCGTCGAAGGCAATGAGTATTATGAACAGTTTTGTGAATGATATTTTTGAACGTATTGCCGCTGAAGCATCTCGTTTAGCGCATTACAATAAACGTTCGACAATTACGAGTCGTAAAATTCAGACTGCTGTAAGACTTTTGCTACCAGGTGAACTTGCCAAGCACGCCGTTAGTGAAGGAACTAAAGCTGTTACAAAATATACCAGTTCCAAGTAAAATTGCAAACCGTATTAATAAATGGCCCTTTTCAGGGCCGCCAAATATTAATAAAAAGAGTTAAAATTATTATTGAATATTATGCAGTTTTTTTAGTTATTTGTAAATCTTATCAAATAGAAATGTTCTTAGACAAAGTATATGGAAAATTTTGAAATATTTGATATCGAAATTAATACTCCTTTCGTACATATTCTCATCATTTCATATACCAAAACGTTTGGAAAAAATTTATCTTTTCAATACAGTCTTAATAATATTTTAAATTGCGTCATTAAAAAAATCGCCGCTATTTATTCAAATAAAAAAAAATTTCTAATTTTATGTATTTGATGTGTAAAATTTGTTAGCTTTTCCAGGAAATTCTTTCATTGTAATAATTCAAATTGAATAATATTTTACTCTTTAATAAAATAATTTGTGGTCCTGAAAAGGACCGTTTTTTTTTTTTAAAGTTATCGAAATAAATTTTTAAGCACGTTCACCTCGAATACGACGAGCCAATTGAATGTCTTTTGGCATTATTGTAACACGTTTAGCATGGATAGCACACAAATTAGTATCCTCAAATAATCCAACTAAATATGCTTCACTAGCCTCTTGTAATGCCATAACTGCAGAACTTTGAAAACGCAAATCGGTTTTAAAATCTTGAGCAATTTCACGTACAAGTCGTTGAAAAGGTAATTTACGAATAAGCAATTCAGTACTCTTTTGATAACGACGAATTTCACGAAGAGCTACTGTACCGGGGCGATAACGATGAGGCTTTTTAACACCACCAGTTGCTGGAGCACTTTTACGGGCTGCTTTTGTAGCCAATTGCTTACGAGGAGCCTTTCCTCCCGTAGATTTACGAGCAGTTTGCTTAGTACGTACGAGCCATTGCTTTATTTTTCACTCACTTTAACTCTACCAGAAAATTAAAACACTTCTCACAAAAGGAACTTTTCACTTCACTTGAACCGAACACGAGGAGTCACAGTTTAGAAATACCATTTACGCTGCTTTAACCCAAGTATTTATAGAAAAAATTCTCCCTTCTCCACTTTTAGCTTTATACGTTTTCCCCTCCATCAATTTCATTTGGTTTGAGTGAGAAATTTTTCTATAAATTGAGTGGTACACTCTCGGTAAATTTCGGTCATCATTCAGTAAAGTGCTCTTACCTGGGCAAGTGCTCTTACCTGATAAGATATCGTGTAGAGAAAATAAAGTGACTCAGTGAAGTAAAAAGTGACTCAGTGAAGTATACCTGAGAAAGTGATTTCAAAGTGACAACAAAAGACAAGTGAAAAAAGACACTAAACCGTGAAAGGATGCAAATTAAAAACTACAATGGATAACGAAACATCAGCTTCGGAATATACATCAACATCTGCGGATGAAACCATGACGGAGTATGACACTGAAGAGGATTGTAGCGAACCTACAACAAAAAAAGGTTCATGTTCGAGCCAAAACCAGTTAAAACAAGGAAAGCTGAAACGCAAAACCCCGACGGGAAGGAAGACTACAAAGGACGCACCTACAGAAGCTGAAACTTACAACCTACTGCTGCAGGAATATCAACACCTAAAGGAAAACTTCGATATACTGCTACGAAAACACAACGAGCTGGTAACCACCGTAAGCACCAATCAACACTCAGGACCATCTGGTACAACATCTGAGAAGGCAACTACGAAGAATACATCAGCCGAGAAGACTCCATCATCTGAGAAGACAACAACTGCCAAGAAAAATACAACTGAAAAACAGGTAAACTATAATAAAATAAATACTGAATCTGCTAGTAAGTCCAATAATAAAACTGTAAAGCCACCCCCTCTAGTTATTTATAACATTGAAGTCAAAAATTATATTAATAAAATTAAAAACCTCTTAAAACATGAAAATTTCTCCTTCAAAAAATTAAATAATAACATGTATCAATTATATTTACAAAATACAAGTGATTTTAAAACAGTAAAAGATGCTCTCGCTGAAAACGCGAACAAATTCTATACCTTCACCCCAATCGAGGAAAAACCCCGTACCTTCATCTTGAAAAATCTAGACTACAGCTTTGACGAAAAAGAAATCCAAGCTGCATATGAACGCGAAATCAAAGCAAGAAACACTAATGTCGAAATCATAAAAATCAATAAGTTTAGGACAAACCGTCAAATTCAGAAGCAAAAAGAAGGCTTCTGGTTAATCCAAATATCGCCCAAGTCTGATATCTCTTCTTTTCTCTCAATCAAGAAAATTCTGAACTCTATTATTAAAATAGAGAAGCTGACCAAGAATGACATTATGCAATGTCGTAATTGTCAGCGACTAGGCCATTCGGCAACAAATTGCCAAATGAAATTCCGTTGCGTCAAATGTAAGGACGAACATGAAAAAGGCAAATGTCCCATCCCCCCTAAGGAAACAAGAGATCGCGACCCTAGTCTCCAAAATATTACTCCCAGCTGTGTCAACTGCGGAAGTGAAGGACACCCCGCCAGTTACAAGAACTGCCCAAAGTACAAGGAAGTTGTCAAACGAATCTCTGAGAAAAAGAGAGAACAACAACAACTCCAGACATTCAAAAAACAAAGCTATAACAATTATAGACAGCCAAAAGTATCTTATGCCTCCCTACTAACAAACACAGCTACGCAAGCACCTACTACCCCTAAACAACAACCAACCAATACTCTCGGCAACATGTGTGGTGTAAATATACTTGACTACACAACAAAACTTTCGGGATTCTTACCCCTATTAAGTAAAATCTCTGACCCCACTCAACAAAAAATATCCCTCCTTGCTTTTCTGACAGAATATGTCATCAACCAACAGTAAATCCTACAACCACCTTAAAATAATTCTTATTAACACAAACTCCATCATAGCCAGGTGCAGAAGACACAACCTCGAAACATTTATTAAGGAGCATAACCCACATATTATCCTATTAACAGAAACCCGTCTCAGACCAACCCATAATGTACAACTTCGTGGATATACAATTTTAAGAACCGATAGAGAAAATCGGCGAGGTGGCGGAACTGCCATTCTTATTAAAAGTAATATTCAATTTTATAGACTCCCCCAAATCAATAGCGACCCGCTTGAATACACAGGAGCAAAAATCTTCCTAGCCAACAAAACTTCAATAAACCTCTTCTCAATATACCTACCTCCCAACAAATTGCTGGACACCCAATCACTGAACTCCATAACAAATCTAGGTAATAATGAACCAATAATAATTGGAGGGGATTTCAATAGTAAACATCCTTTCTGGGGCAATGACCCATCTAATACAAACAATAACGGGAAAACCCTATATAACTGGTTTATTAACGATGGAATAAACCAACACTTAAACTTAGAAAGCACCCTTCATCCAACTTTCAACAACACATCTAACCCATCTTACCTAGATTTCTTCTTCATCTCAAATGATATAAACATTAAATATAACCCGTTTCTAAGTAACCATCTCGAAACAACTGATTATGAATCAGACCACCAAGCTGTCCTATTAAATATTTCGCTAAACACAAGCACATGCTTTCAGGAACCCATATCAATCCCTAACTTCAGGCTAGCAAACTGGAGAAATTTCAATCGTTACGTAAACGAATCTCTTGAACATTTGAATATTCCTCCAAATAGGAACCTCAACGAAGAAGAAATTGATTTCTTCACAGAAGAATTGACCTCCACACTTCAAAATGCCATTGAAGAACACGTACCCAAAACCATCATTAAGCACTCTAACCAACTACCACTCCCAGACAATATTTTACAAATAATAAAACACAAAAACCAACTAAGGAAACGCTGGCACAGGCATAGATATGACCCAACACAATACACACTCAAATCCCAGATAAAATGCTTAAATATAATAATAAAAAAGCTAATACAATGCCACTACAATGATAACTACATAACCAAACTAAAAAACACTAAACCCAATCCAGACGTATTCCGTACCATTAACAGTCTAACCAACTACAAACAGCGCAAAACTATCCCGCCCTTAAAAGATAACAACACACTTATAACTAACGACATTGATAAAGCCAATACTCTCGGGAAACACTTTGCGAAAGTGCATAATAACAACGCAAACTTAGGTATTCCTTCCTTCAATAGAGAAGTCAACGATGAAATTCATCGCTTCGTCACTTCGCCAAATACCCCTATAACAACCTTTAGCGACGAATCTACTGCCTTGACACCTAACATCACAGATTCTGAAAACGCTACAACTACATTCATAAGCCCAGCGGAGCTTAAAAACATAATTATATCCAGAAATAATAAAAAATCTTTCGGAGCTGATAATATCCCAAACACCATCTATAAAAAAGGCACCCCTCAATTAATAACATTCATAACAATACTCTTTAATCACATCTTCAATATAAACTACTTCCCTAAAAGCTGGAAAACGGGCCTAATAACACCTGTTCCCAAAGCAGGCAAAAAACATTCTGATCCGCAAAACTATAGACCCATCTCACTTCTTTGCTCAATCGCAAAAATTTACGAAGTCTTTCTTCTCGAAAAGATAAAATCCCACTGTGAGAATATCAGAATACCACCAGATTTTCAATACGCCTTCAGACAAGGTCATTCCACACAACACGCTCTACTGAACCTCTCACACGACGTAATCACCAACCTGAACACACGATCCCCATCACTTATATGCAGCCTAGACATAGAAAAGGCCTTTGACACAGTATGGACAGAAGGACTTATTTATAAATTAAAGAATGTCTTCAACTTCGACCAAAATCTATGTAGATCAATCTATCAATACCTCTCAGATCGATTTTTCAAAGTAAAAATTGGCAGCAACACCTCTTCTATATATCCAATTTCAGCAGGTCTTCCTCAAGGTTCGATACTGGGTCCAACACTCTACTCCATATACACGTCGGATATACCGAAACCCACAAATAATATCCACCCTACACCCAAAATATTATGCTACGCTGACGACACACTTATATACACCTCAGCGAAAAGAATCAAACGAGCACAAAAGTCCCTAAATTCTTACCTAACTGAAATAAACAACTATTTTCTTAAATGGAAAATTAAAATTAACTTCAGTAAATGTTCCGTCTACTCCATTACAGGAAACACTTCTACATCTCCACCAAATTTCCGCAAACATGCTAAGGACATAACCCTCACAATAGATGGACACACCATTCAATCTACACCAACACTAAAATACCTCGGAGTTATATTCAACCAAGATATGCGGTTCTGCAGACACATTGAATATATCCTAAGCCGAGCTGAAAAATCTCTCGGCTACCTATTTAAAGTACTAAGACCAATAGATGCTCTCACCCCGGAAGTTAAGCTCCTTTTATACAAGCAAATTATCAGGCCAGTAATACAATACGCCTTTCCTATCTGGTTCGACATATCGTCGACCCAAATGGAAAAACTTCGCATATTCGAAAGGAAATGTCTAAGACTATGCTTAAATATCAGGCGAAATCCCGACAACCATAAATATCCCAAAAACAAAGTTCTCTATTCAAAAATCCAAAGAATAGACAGAGTGCTAATTGCCCAAGCACTTAAATTCATTTCTAATCTAAACTACACAGAAAACCAAATAATACAAGAAATCGCAAATACCCATACCATAAACCATGACGATGAGCAATTCCACTCAACACTCGCCCTAAAATACCTGAAAGAGCATGATTTACTGTACGATAACGAAAACAAATTAATGTACTACCACAGAAAACTTAGAGGTGGTGGCACCACATACGACACACAACAATAAACGTGTAACTTAGTCCTATAGAACCTACCTTTAAGTGTATTATTGTAAATATTTGTAGGAACAAAACATGTAAACTTCTTTTTCAGCCTCATTTTTAGAAGTAAGACTTATAAATCAATTAAAAAATTAAGAAAATTTGTATTACATATGTATATAATTATTATAAAAAGTAAAATATAAGTACTTCTGGTAAATGTTAATATAAGCATGTAGAAGTAAGTTTAGATAAGTCATAAAATCTGTAAACTGTATGTACAAATTTATAAGAGGCAATAAAACTATTCTTTCTCGGTAAATTTCATAAAGTGTGTGACAGTGCTAAAGTGAAGTGTTCTTTCTTATAATTCTGTTGAAGTGAAGTAAATTTAAAATGACTGGTCGCGGCAAAGGTGGTAAAGGTTTAGGAAAAGGTGGTGCTAAGCGTCATCGTAAAGTTCTTCGTGATAATATTCAAGGTATTACAAAACCAGCTATTCGCCGTTTAGCACGACGAGGTGGCGTTAAGCGTATATCGGGTTTAATTTATGAAGAAACCCGTGGTGTACTTAAAGTGTTTCTTGAAAATGTTATTCGTGATGCTGTTACATATACCGAGCATGCAAAAAGAAAAACAGTTACTGCAATGGATGTTGTATATGCATTAAAAAGGCAAGGACGTACATTATATGGTTTTGGCGGTTAAGAGTGAAATTTTTTATTTGATTGAAAATGAAAACGGTCCTTTTCAGGGCCACAAACAATTAACAAAGAGTAAAAATATATAATATATTAATCTTAATAGGTGTGGTCGTTAAATTTTATAGGGGTTAGGAGAAGAAAAGATTTTTTTAGGCTTATCAAAATTTTAAAAAAATTTTTTTTTTGCATATCTTATTATATCCGAAAAAAATAAAAATGTCAGTTTAATACTACTATACCCGAAAAAAATAAAAATTTCAGTTTAATACATAATTTTTTCTATATCTTATTATAGATAGGTTTTTTCAGTATAACTGAAAAAAAAATTCAATTCGATTCGATTATAAAAAAAAAAAAATTTATTAAAAAATACTACTGTATGTAAATATAAATTTTACTCTTTGATAAAAGATATGGTGGTCCTGAAAAGGACCGTTTTGTTAAAGAGCTGTCGGAAAAATAAAATATTTATGCCTTCTTTTCAGTTTTTTTGGGTAAAAGAACAGCTTGAATATTTGGTAAAACACCACCTTAAGCAATTGTCACACCAGAAAGCAATTTATTTAATTCTTCATCATTACGGATGGCTAATTGTAAATGTCGTGGAATAATTCTTGTTTTTTTATTGTCACGTGCAGCATTTCCAGCTAATTCAAGAACTTCAGCAGCTAAATATTCCATAACAGCTGCCAAATAAACTGGAGCACCAGCACCGACACGTTAGGCATAATTTCCTTTTCTCAATAAACGATGAATACGACCAACAGGAAATTGTAGTCCAGCACGATTTGATCGAGATTTTGCCTTTCCCTTAACTTTTCCACCTTTACCACGACCAGACATTTTATTTAATTCTTTAATTCACTTGACACGTCTACACAGCACAGCACTTTTCACTTGAATGACGAAGTAAATGGTTGACTCACTTATTTATGTAAAAATTGAACGAAGAAAATTCAAAAACGAAAGAGAATGGAGGGGAGATATTGATTGTCTCCAGACTGAATAAATATGAGCAGAAATTCAATAGAAATTGAACAGTTTGTGTTAAACCGTGAACGGGTGAAGATAAGTGAAGTGAAATTGTGAAAATGCCTCCTAAAACGAGTGGTAAAGCTGCTAAAAAAGCTGGTAAAGCGCAAAAAAACATATCTAAGACCGATAAGAAAAAGAAGCGCAAGAGGAAGGAAAGTTATGCTATCTACATTTACAAAGTTTTAAAGCAAGTTCATCCTGATACTGGAATTTCGTCGAAGGCAATGAGTATTATGAACAGTTTTGTGAATGATATTTTTGAACGTATTGCCGCTGAAGCATCTCGTTTAGCGCATTACAATAAACGTTCGACAATTACGAGTCGTGAAATTCAGACTGCTGTAAGACTTTTGCTACCAGGTGAACTTGCCAAGCACGCCGTTAGTGAAGGAACTAAAGCTGTTACAAAATATACCAGTTCCAAGTAGAATTGCAAACCGTATTAATAAATGGCCCTTTTCAGGGCCGCCAAATATTAATAAAAAGAGTTAAAATTATTATTGAATATTATGCAGTTTTTTTAGTTATTTGTAAATCTTATGAAATAGAAATGTTCTTAGACAAAGTATATGGAAAATTTTGAAATATTTGATATCGAAATTAATACTCCTTTCGTACATATTCTCATCATTTCATATACCAAAACGTTTGGAAAAAATTTATCTTTTTAATACAGTCTTAATAATATTTTAAATTGCGTCATTAAAAAAATCGCCGCTATTTATTCAAATAAAAAAAAATTTCTAATTTTATGTATTTGATGTGTAAAATTTGTTAGCTTTTCCAGGAAATTCTTTCATTGTAATAATTCAAATTGAATAATATTTTACTCTTTAATAAAATAATTTGTGGTCCTGAAAAGGACGGTTTTTTGTTTTTAAAGTTATCGAAATAAATTTTTAAGCACGTTCACCTCGAATACGACGAGCCAATTGAATGTCTTTTGGCATTATTGTAACACGTTTAGCATGGATAGCACACAAATTAGTATCCTCAAATAATCCAACTAAATATGCTTCACTAGCCTCTTGTAATGCCATAACTGCAGAGCTTTGAAAACGCAAATCGGTTTTAAAATCTTGAGCAATTTCACGTACAAGTCGTTGAAAAGGTAATTTACGAATAAGCAATTCAGTACTCTTTTGATAACGACGAATTTCACGAAGAGCTACTGTACCGGGGCGATAACGATGAGGCTTTTTAACACCACCAGTTGCTGGAGCACTTTTACGGGCTGCTTTTGTAGCCAATTGCTTACGAGGAGCCTTTCCTCCCGTAGATTTACGAGCAGTTTGCTTAGTACGAGCCATTGCTTTATTTTTCACTCACTTTAACTCTACCAGAAAATTAAAACACTTCTCACAAAAGGAACTTTTCACTTCACTTGAACCGAACACGAGGAGTCACAGTTTAGAAATACCATTTACGCAAATCAAATCAAATCAAATATATTTATTAGGCGACTTTATGTACAATTACAATAATTTATTTTTCTTATCTACTTATGGCTATTTTATATCTACTTACGAGCTAGTTTTAAATTTGGCCCTGAGTTCTTAACTAATTGAACGGTAGTTCGTTTCTATTCCTAACACTTACTTAATATTACAAGTTATCTTACATTTACAGTTTACTTTACTCTAGTCTTGCGCCAAGACTTACATTTATAAAAATTTGTCGAAAGTTAAAAAAATTATATAGTCTTACTGATAGGTATTACATGTTTCTACATTCTTCTTTGATGGTTGTGGTTCATTGTCTACCCCCTGTAGCAATTGTAGTTCGCTGTCTCGTAGAATGGGATGTTCTCCGATGTTGCCTCGAAAAGATGACTGTTGTTGTTGATGTGAAAGATGGTCCAGTATTCATTTGATGCGTCCAGTGCTCTGCTGTCTTGCTGCATTTCCCTCGTCATTTGATTTTGGTGTTGACTCTGTCTTGTCAGGAATCCTTTTGCCAGCTTCATCATGTGAATGTCTAATGGCTCCATCTTTCCAAGCGTTGCCGCCGTTCTATATAGCTCCTTGTTGCTGAAGTATCTATAACGAGACTGAAAATATTTAGCAGTACATGCCCTTAAAACTTTTCTCTCAAATTTTAATAGTTCCTGAAAGTTCGTTTTGTTTATGGTCAACCAAATCGGATATGCATAGGTCAGAATTGGCCGAATTAACTGTTTATACATTAAGAGCTTTACTTTTGAAGAAAGTCCTGAGCTTTTACGCATAAGAGGACTTAACACTCCATACACCATATTTGCCTTTTTGATGGTGTGTGTGATATGAGTTTTGAATTTCATGAGGTTGCTGAAGTGCACTCCAAGATATTTGGCGTTATCTTTCGGGCGAACTTCAGATCCGTTAAGGATAAGTGCAGCTCTTTTAATTTGTGAGGCAATCCGGACGCCTCTAGAATTCCTTGCCGGTTGCCTAAAGTAGATTAATTCGGTTTTGCTTATATTTATTTGAAAGCCCCAGGTCTTGTAGTAGTCAAGAAGAGAAGAGACTTTCCTTTCGAGCCCCTTTAGGGCATAAATGGGATTATGTGCTGAAGTGTATGTAACCGCATCATCAGCATAGAGGAGTGTTTTTATATTTGTGTCTTGTCCTGGAAAATCGGCGGTGAAAATGTTGAAAAGGAGAGGGCCGAGGACGGAGCCTTGAGGAACACCTGCCAGGATAGGGTTGACACTAGACACAGTTCCGTTTATCTCTGTGTAGAATCTCCTGTTTGAGAGAAAGCTATGAATGGTTCTAATTATTTCTTTGGGGAATCCAAACTTTATCATTTTAAAAATTAAACCTTTTATCCATACTCTGTCGAAGGCTGTTGAAATGTCTATAAGGCAAGCAGCAGTTACCATATTGCGATTTAGTCCCTGGGCTATATCGTAGTGAAATTTAGCAAGAGCATCTACTGTTGAGTGCCCAGGTCTGAAGCCGAATTGAAATTTTGGAATAACGCCATTTTGTTGCAGAAGTTCATGATGGAGTCTCTTATCATGACTTCAAGTTTTTTCCCCATAGCCGAAATCAGTGCAATCGGGCGAAAATCGTCGATTCTTCTGGAGCTGGATTTTTTACCCGTTATTAAGGCAATTATTAAAAATCACCGCTAGGAAAACAAAACCCAGGGCGGGTAGTTTTTTTAGAACAAAAGGAGATATTTTCTCCGGGTCTTGTGATTTTTTGCCATTTCCTGTTTTAATCAGGAACTCTGTGTGAGATGGTGAGGTGAAGAGTTCTGGAGTTGTTACCGACGGTTGGGATGCCGGGTTTGAGTCCGAGAATGAGACAATTGGTGCATAATCACCTTGGCCGGGAGTTTTAAGTGAATCAAGGTATTGGTTCACTTCGTTTTCCACTCTCATTTTAAAGTTTTCACTGATGGGATTCTCTGTGAAGTGATCCGTATATGTGTTTGCAAAAGAGTTTGCAATTTCTGCAGGGTTGGAGATGACAGCATTGCCGATTTCGATTTGGTGTGGAAAGGTTTGCTTTCGTCCTGCTAACCTATTCACTTCTCTGAAGGTGTCTGAGTTTACCTTAATGGACTTGAGTTTGTTAAGGAATTGTGAGTTCATAAACCGGGACATTTGTTCCCTGATTATGATACTCAAACAGTTTATTTGGGAGAGAAGTGACCTATACTCATTGTTTGTAGTATTGAGGTGACGTTTGCGGATGCGGTTGAGGGACTTTCGCATCCTATGACTTGCCTTGAAAAGATTTAAAAGGGGCTGGGGAAGGTTCCTATATTTGAAGTCTTTCGGCGCGAGCTTGGCACTGAACCTATCGATGGCTTCCGTGATAACTGAAGAGAACTTTTCAGTAACATCATCGATTTCAGGGTTTTTTAGGTTCCTGTTTACGGGAAGTGGGATACTTTCAAGCCTGCTGTCAATAAAGTCCGCGAAATCTGTCCAGTTAGTGTTCGAAAAAGAAATATATCTGTATTCACTAACAGAAAGAAAATTTATATTCGAGTTTAATTTTATTTTTAACTCCACGGCAAGGTGATCCGATTCGGCTACAACTGCGCGGCAGCGAAAATTGCTCTGTTCACTCAGATTGTCAAGGAGAGAGGAGGATACTAAAAAGAAGTCCAATATTGAACCAGATCTGGGAAAAGTAGGCTCTTTTTGCGAAATAATATTAAAGTTGTGCACCCGAGAGTTCATCCAACTGCACAGGTTTACCCCATTTTGGTTCACCATTGGGTCATTCCAAAGATGGTGGCGAGCGTTGAAATCACCGCAGATAATTGAGTGGTCAGATCGATCAGTAATTGACAAGATCTGGTCAAAGTCGTGGCTAATATTAGCGAAGTTCGACTGGTTTCTCACATATATGCTTACGATTGTCAAGCTCTCGCCACAATCTAGGTGAATCTTGATGCCCGTGACCTCAGAACACTTTAGATTATTCAAAGATATATTTTCAATATTTAAATATGAACAAGAAAGAATGCCTGTCCCATGATTTGGGCCGTTTTTATCGTTCCTGGTGAACGTGAACTTGTCAATATTGACTTTGTTTTTAGGATTGAGCCATGTTTCGCTCAAACATAGAACATGGGGCTGACATTCTTTCACTAATTTTAGTAATGCTATACGTTTACAATGCGCGTAAAGTGAGCGCGCATTGAGAGCAATTACTGTCAACTCATTTATGCGTTTTATTTGCATAATTCAAAGACGAAGCCTTTGCTTTTCATTTTTATGTTTTAAAGAGTTATACTTTGGCATGAATTCCCTACTTTTCCCCATTAGGGAGAACATATTCATGCCAAAGAGGTCCTGGCATTCTCTGGTGACAAAATTATTTGCTGAATGGTTAGGCACCTGCTTAGGCTTCGTCTCTTTTTGCGTATTATAATTGTGTGTAGTGTTATTGTTTTTGTTATTAGTTTTAAATAAACTGGAAAAGGACTTACCCTCTTGTATGAAATCGTTGACTTTCCTTGCCGAATGACGAAGTAAATGGTTGACTCACTTTTTTTTAAAGTTATCGAAATAAATTTTTAAGCACGTTCACCTCGAATACGGCGAGCCAATTGAATATCTTTTGGCATTATTGTAACACGTTTAGCATGGATAGCACACAAATTAGTATCCTCAAATAATCCAACTAAATATGCTTCACTAGCCTCTTGTAATGCCATAACTGCAGAACTTTGAAAACGCAAATCGGTTTTAAAATCTTGAGCAATTTCACGTACAAGTCGTTGAAAAGGTAATTTACGAATAAGCAATTCAGTACTCTTTTGATAACGACGAATTTCACGAAGAGCTACTGTACCGGGGCGATAACGATGAGGCTTTTTAACACCACCAGTTGCTGGAGCACTTTTACGGGCTGCTTTTGTAGCCAATTGCTTACGAGGAGCCTTTCCTCCCGTAGATTTACGAGCAGTTTGCTTAGTACGAGCCATTGCTTTATTTTTCACTCACTTTAACTCTACCAGAAAATTAAAACACTTCTCACAAAAAGAACTTTTCACTTCACTTGAACCGAACACGAGGAGTCACAGTTTAGAAATACCATTTACGCAAATTTTTTTCAAATATATTTATTAGGCGAATTTATGTACAATTACAATAATTTATTTTTCTTATCTACTTATGGCTATTTTATATCTACTTACGAGCTAGTTTTAAATTTGGCCCTGAGTTCTTAACTAATTGAACGGTAGTTCGTTTCTATTCCTAACACTTACTTAATATTACAAGTTATCTTACATTTACAGTTTACTTTACTCTAGTCTTGCGCCAAGACTTACATTTATAAAAATTTGTCGAAAGTTAAAAAAATTATATAGTCTTACTGATAGGTATTACATGTTTCTACATTCTTCTTTGATGGTTGTGGTTCATTGTCTACCCCCTGTAGCAATTGTAGTTCGCTGTCTCGTAGAATGGGATGTTCTCCGATGTTGCCTCGAAAAGATGACTGTTGTTGTTGATGTGAAAGATGGTCCAGTATTCATTTGATGCGTCCAGTGCTCTGCTGTCTTGCTGCATTTCCCTCGTCATTTGATTTTGGTGTTGACTCTGTCTTGTCAGGAATCCTTTTGCCAGCTTCATCATGTGAATGTCTAATGGCTCCATCTTTCCAAGCGTTGCCGCCGTTCTATATAGCTCCTTGTTGCTGAAGTATCTATAACGAGACTGAAAATATTTAGCAGTACATGCCCTTAAAACTTTTCTCTCAAATTTTAATAGTTCCTGAAAGTTCGTTTTGTTTATGGTCAACCAAATCGGATATGCATAGGTCAGAATTGGCCGAATTAACTGTTTATACATTAAGAGCTTTACTTTTGAAGAAAGTCCTGAGCTTTTACGCATAAGAGGACTTAACACTCCATACACCATATTTGCCTTTTTGATGGTGTGTGTGATATGAGTTTTGAATTTCATGAGGTTGCTGAAGTGCACTCCAAGATATTTGGCGTTATCTTTCGGGCGAACTTCAGATCCGTTAAGGATAAGTGCAGCTCTTTTAATTTGTGAGGCAATCCGGACGCCTCTAGAATTCCTTGCCGGTTGCCTAAAGTAGATTAATTCGGTTTTGCTTATATTTATTTGAAAGCCCCAGGTCTTGTAGTAGTCAAGAAGAGAAGAGACTTTCCTTTCGAGCCCCTTTAGGGCATAAATGGGATTATGTGCTGAAGTGTATGTAACCGCATCATCAGCATAGAGGAGTGTTTTTATATTTGTGTCTTGTCCTGGAAAATCGGCGGTGAAAATGTTGAAAAGGAGAGGGCCGAGGACGGAGCCTTGAGGAACACCTGCCAGGATAGGGTTGACACCAGACACAGTTCCGTTTATCTCTGTGTAGAATCTCCTGTTTGAGAGAAAGCTATGAATGGTTCTAATTATTTCTTTGGGGAATCCAAACTTTATCATTTTAAAAATTAAACCTTTTATCCATACTCTGTCGAAGGCTGTTGAAATGTCTATAAGGCAAGCAGCAGTTACCATATTGCGATTTAGTCCCTGGGCTATATCGTAGTGAAATTTAGCAAGAGCATCTACTGTTGAGTGCCCAGGTCTGAAGCCGAATTGAAATTTTGGAATAACGCCATTTTGTTGCAGAAGTTCATGATGGAGTCTCTTATCATGACTTCAAGTTTTTTCCCCATAGCCGAAATCAGTGCAATCGGGCGAAAATCGTCGATTCTTCTGGAGCTGGATTTTTTACCCGTTATTAAGGCAATTATTAAAAATCACCGCTAGGAAAACAAAACCCAGGGCGGGTAGTTTTTTTAGAACAAAAGGAGATATTTTCTCCGGGTCTTGTGATTTTTTGCCATTTCCTGTTTTAATCAGGAACTCTGTGTGAGATGGTGAGGTGAAGAGTTCTGGAGTTGTTACCGACGGTTGGGATGCCGGGTTTGAGTCCGAGAATGAGACAATTGGTGCATAATCACCTTGGCCGGGAGTTTTAAGTGAATCAAGGTATTGGTTCACTTCGTTTTCCACTCTCATTTTAAAGTTTTCACTGATGGGATTCTCTGTGAAGTGATCCGTATATGTGTTTGCAAAAGAGTTTGCAATTTCTGCAGGGTTGGAGATGACAGCATTGCCGATTTCGATTTGGTGTGGAAAGGTTTGCTTTCGTCCTGCTAACCTATTCACTTCTCTGAAGGTATCTGAGTTTACCTTAATGGACTTGAGTTTGTTAAGGAATTGTGAGTTCATAAACCGGGACATTTGTTCCCTGATTATGATACTCAAACAGTTTATTTGGGAGAGAAGTGACCTATACTCATTGTTTGTAGTATTGAGGTGACGTTTGCGGATGCGGTTGAGGGACTTTCGCATCCTATGACTTGCCTTGAAAAGATTTAAAAGGGGCTGGGGAAGGTTCCTATATTTGAAGTCTTTCGGCGCGAGCTTGGCACTGAACCTATCGATGGCTTCCGTGATAACTGAAGAGAACTTTTCAGTAACATCATCGATTTCAGGGTTTTTTAGGTTCCTGTTTACGGGAAGTGGGATACTTTCAAGCCTGCTGTCAATAAAGTCCGCGAAATCTGTCCAGTTAGTGTTCGAAAAAGAAATATATCTGTATTCACTAACAGAAAGAAAATTTATATTCGAGTTTAATTTTATTTTTAACTCCACGGCAAGGTGATCCGATTCGGCTACAACTGCGCGGCAGCGAAAATTGCTCTGTTCACTCAGATTGTCAAGGAGAGAGGAGGATACTAAAAAGAAGTCCAATATTGAACCAGATCTGGGAAAAGTAGGCTCTTTTTGCGAAATAATATTAAAGTTGTGCACCCGAGAGTTCATCCAACTGCACAGGTTTACCCCATTTTGGTTCACCATTGGGTCATTCCAAAGATGGTGGCGAGCGTTGAAATCACCGCAGATAATTGAGTGGTCAGATCGATCAGTAATTGACAAGATCTGGTCAAAGTCGTGGCTAATATTAGCGAAGTTCGACTGGTTTCTCACATATATGCTTACGATTGTCAAGCTCTCGCCACAATCTAGGTGAATCTTGATGCCCGTGACCTCAGAACACTTTAGATTATTCAAAGATATATTTTCAATATTTAAATATGAACAAGAAAGAATGCCTGTCCCATGATTTGGGCCGTTTTTATCGTTCCTGGTGAACGTGAACTTGTCAATATTGACTTTGTTTTTAGGATTGAGCCATGTTTCGCTCAAACATAGAACATGGGGCTGACATTCTTTCACTAATTTTAGTAATGCTATACGTTTACAATGCGCGTAAAGTGAGCGCGCATTGAGAGCAATTACTGTCAACTCATTTATGCGTTTTATTTGCATAATTCAAAGACGAAGCCTTTGCTTTTCATTTTTATGTTTTAAAGAGTTATACTTTGGCATGAATTCCCTACTTTTCCCCATTAGGGAGAACATATTCATGCCAAAGAGGTCCTGGCATTCTCTGGTGACAAAATTATTTGCTGAATGGTTAGGCACCTGCTTAGGCTTCGTCTCTTTTTGCGTATTATAATTGTGTGTAGTGTTATTGTTTTTGTTATTAGTTTTAAATAAACTGGAAAAGGACTTACCCTCTTGTATGAAATCGTTGACTTTCCTTGCCGAATGACGAAGTAAATGGTTGACTCACTTTTTTTTAAAGTTATCGAAATAAATTTTTAAGCACGTTCACCTCGAATACGGCGAGCCAATTGAATATCTTTTGGCATTATTGTAACACGTTTAGCATGGATAGCACACAAATTAGTATCCTCAAATAATCCAACTAAATATGCTTCACTAGCCTCTTGTAATGCCATAACTGCAGAACTTTGAAAACGCAAATCGGTTTTAAAATCTTGAGCAATTTCACGTACAAGTCGTTGAAAAGGTAATTTACGAATAAGCAATTCAGTACTCTTTTGATAACGACGAATTTCACGAAGAGCTACTGTACCGGGGCGATAACGATGAGGCTTTTTAACACCACCAGTTGCTGGAGCACTTTTACGGGCTGCTTTTGTAGCCAATTGCTTACGAGGAGCCTTTCCTCCCGTAGATTTACGAGCAGTTTGCTTAGTACGAGCCATTGCTTTATTTTTCACTCACTTTAACTCTACCAGAAAATTAAAACACTTCTCACAAAAAGAACTTTTCACTTCACTTGAACCGAACACGAGGAGTCACAGTTTAGAAATACCATTTACGCAAATTTTTTTCAAATATATTTATTAGGCGAATTTATGTACAATTACAATAATTTATTTTTCTTATCTACTTATGGCTATTTTATATCTACTTACGAGCTAGTTTTAAATTTGGCCCTGAGTTCTTAACTAATTGAACGGTAGTTCGTTTCTATTCCTAACACTTACTTAATATTACAAGTTATCTTACATTTACAGTTTACTTTACTCTAGTCTTGCGCCAAGACTTACATTTATAAAAATTTGTCGAAAGTTAAAAAAATTATATAGTCTTACTGATAGGTATTACATGTTTCTACATTCTTCTTTGATGGTTGTGGTTCATTGTCTACCCCCTGTAGCAATTGTAGTTCGCTGTCTCGTAGAATGGGATGTTCTCCGATGTTGCCTCGAAAAGATGACTGTTGTTGTTGATGTGAAAGATGGTCCAGTATTCATTTGATGCGTCCAGTGCTCTGCTGTCTTGCTGCATTTCCCTCGTCATTTGATTTTGGTGTTGACTCTGTCTTGTCAGGAATCCTTTTGCCAGCTTCATCATGTGAATGTCTAATGGCTCCATCTTTCCAAGCGTTGCCGCCGTTCTATATAGCTCCTTGTTGCTGAAGTATCTATAACGAGACTGAAAATATTTAGCAGTACATGCCCTTAAAACTTTTCTCTCAAATTTTAATAGTTCCTGAAAGTTCGTTTTGTTTATGGTCAACCAAATCGGATATGCATAGGTCAGAATTGGCCGAATTAACTGTTTATACATTAAGAGCTTTACTTTTGAAGAAAGTCCTGAGCTTTTACGCATAAGAGGACTTAACACTCCATACACCATATTTGCCTTTTTGATGGTGTGTGTGATATGAGTTTTGAATTTCATGAGGTTGCTGAAGTGCACTCCAAGATATTTGGCGTTATCTTTCGGGCGAACTTCAGATCCGTTAAGGATAAGTGCAGCTCTTTTAATTTGTGAGGCAATCCGGACGCCTCTAGAATTCCTTGCCGGTTGCCTAAAGTAGATTAATTCGGTTTTGCTTATATTTATTTGAAAGCCCCAGGTCTTGTAGTAGTCAAGAAGAGAAGAGACTTTCCTTTCGAGCCCCTTTAGGGCATAAATGGGATTATGTGCTGAAGTGTATGTAACCGCATCATCAGCATAGAGGAGTGTTTTTATATTTGTGTCTTGTCCTGGAAAATCGGCGGTGAAAATGTTGAAAAGGAGAGGGCCGAGGACGGAGCCTTGAGGAACACCTGCCAGGATAGGGTTGACACTAGACACAGTTCCGTTTATCTCTGTGTAGAATCTCCTGTTTGAGAGAAAGCTATGAATGGTTCTAATTATTTCTTTGGGGAATCCAAACTTTATCATTTTAAAAATTAAACCTTTTATCCATACTCTGTCGAAGGCTGTTGAAATGTCTATAAGGCAAGCAGCAGTTACCATATTGCGATTTAGTTCCTGGGCTATATCGTAGTGAAATTTAGCAAGAGCATCTACTGTTGAGTGCCCAGGTCTGAAGCCGAATTGAAATTTTGGAATAACGCCATTTTGTTGCAGAAGTTCATGATGGAGTCTCTTATCATGACTTCAAGTTTTTTCCCCATAGCCGAAATCAGTGCAATCGGGCGAAAATCGTCGATTCTTCTGGAGCTGGATTTTTTAGGAACGGGAATAATTCTAGCTAATTTCCATTTATTAGGGAAGTACCCGTTATTAAGGCAATTATTAAAAATCACCGCTAGGAAAACAAAACCCAGGGCGGGTAGTTTTTTTAGAACAAAAGGAGATATTTTCTCCGGGTCTTGTGATTTTTTGCCATTTCCTGTTTTAATCAGGAACTCTGTGTGAGATGGTGAGGTGAAGAGTTCTGGAGTTGTTACCGACGGTTGGGATGCCGGGTTTGAGTCCGAGAATGAGACAATTGGTGCATAATCACCTTGGCCGGGAGTTTTAAGTGAATCAAGGTATTGGTTCACTTCGTTTTCCACTCTCATTTTAAAGTTTTCACTGATGGGATTCTCTGTGAAGTGATCCGTATATGTGTTTGCAAAAGAGTTTGCAATTTCTGCAGGGTTGGAGATGACAGCATTGCCGATTTCGATTTGGTGTGGAAAGGTTTGCTTTCGTCCTGCTAACCTATTCACTTCTCTGAAGGTATCTGAGTTTACCTTAATGGACTTGAGTTTGTTAAGGAATTGTGAGTTCATAAACCGGGACATTTGTTCCCTGATTATGATACTCAAACAGTTTATTTGGGAGAGAAGTGACCTATACTCATTGTTTGTAGTATTGAGGTGACGTTTGCGGATGCGGTTGAGGGACTTTCGCATCCTATGACTTGCCTTGAAAAGATTTAAAAGGGGCTGGGGAAGGTTCCTATATTTGAAGTCTTTCGGCGCGAGCTTGGCACTGAACCTATCGATGGCTTCCGTGATAACTGAAGAGAACTTTTCAGTAACATCATCGATTTCAGGGTTTTTTAGGTTCCTGTTTACGGGAAGTGGGATACTTTCAAGCCTGCTGTCAATAAAGTCCGCGAAATCTGTCCAGTTAGTGTTCGAAAAAGAAATATATCTGTATTCACTAACAGAAAGAAAATTTATATTCGAGTTTAATTTTATTTTTAACTCCACGGCAAGGTGATCCGATTCGGCTACAACTGCGCGGCAGCGAAAATTGCTCTGTTCACTCAGATTGTCAAGGAGAGAGGAGGATACTAAAAAGAAGTCCAATATTGAACCAGATCTGGGAAAAGTAGGCTCTTTTTGCGAAATAATATTAAAGTTGTGCACCCGAGAGTTCATCCAACTGCACAGGTTTACCCCATTTTGGTTCACCATTGGGTCATTCCAAAGATGGTGGCGAGCGTTGAAATCACCGCAGATAATTGAGTGGTCAGATCGATCAGTAATTGACAAGATCTGGTCAAAGTCGTGGCTAATATTAGCGAAGTTCGACTGGTTTCTCACATATATGCTTACGATTGTCAAGCTCTCGCCACAATCTAGGTGAATCTTGATGCCCGTGACCTCAGAACACTTTAGATTATTCAAAGATATATTTTCAATATTTAAATATGAACAAGAAAGAATGCCTGTCCCATGATTTGGGCCGTTTTTATCGTTCCTGGTGAACGTGAACTTGTCAATATTGACTTTGTTTTTAGGATTGAGCCATGTTTCGCTCAAACATAGAACATGGGGCTGACATTCTTTCACTAATTTTAGTAATGCTATACGTTTACAATGCGCGTAAAGTGAGCGCGCATTGAGAGCCATTACTGTCAACTCATTTATGCGTTTTATTTGCATAATTCAAAGACGAAGCCTAAGTAGGCCACCTGCTTTTCATTTTTATTTTTTAAAGAGTTATACTTTGGCATGAATTCCCTAATTTTCCCCATTAGGGAGAACATATTCATGCCAAAGAGGTCCTGACATTCTCTGGTGACAAAATTATTTGCTGAATGGTTAGGCACCTGCTTAGGCTTCGTCTCTTTTTGCGTATTAAAATTGTGTGTAGTGTTATTGTTTTTGTTATTAGTTTTAAATAAACTGGAAAAGGACTTACCCTCTTGTATGAAATCGTTGACTTTCCTTTCGGAGTGTCGCCTCCTGGACTCCACTTCTGCTTGTTTCTGCAATCGCTGCTGGATGATGCGTTTGTAGACTGGACATCCACGGTAATTGCTGGTGTGACCGTCCTTCTTACATAGGACGCAGTAGGGTGGTGTCGGCTCCTTTTCGACGATAGTCAAACTTCCAGGGTTCTCCGTTGGCTTCGATCGGCTGCATTCTCCGGGTAGATGGCCTCCTTTGCACTTCATGCAACGGTATGGGGCAGAGCAATTTGCCGCGACATGACCGTAGTGCTGGCAGTTTTTGCATTGCGTCATACCTTTAGGCTGCAGTTTGTCCCATGTCACCTTCTGATTGAGTATATATTTTATCCGGAGGAGTTCCATTGTGTCCGAAGCGGCAGTTATTTGAACCAAGAAGGAATTCAAATTGATGTTCTCTTTACGGCTGTAAGGAGTCGAAAATCGCGTAACTTTAAGTACCTGCACTTCAGGTAGCAATTCCTTAATGGCGTCCTTCACGTCAATTTCATCATAAGTACGATGAATTCCTTTTAGCAGGAAATTCTTCGGCTTTTCCTCTGGTGGAGTGAAAGTGAACGAATTGTAGTTCTTCGCCTTAATAAGCTGGAACAACACTTTCTGGTCCTCAACGGTTGCTGGCTTTAGGATTGTCTTCGACTTATTAATGTTCGTGACACTGTATTTGGGCACGTTTCTCAGGGACTTCACCATCCGACTTAAGCCTTTTACGTCGAGTCCAAAGCAAATAATTGGTGGCACTTTTGAACTCTTCTTTGTTTCCTCGCGAGCACAATGGATTTTCGGTTCGGGCTTATTCACTTGCACATCACTGATGCAGATTTCATTATCTGCCAAGGCCGCGTAAGAATTAGTTTCTTGCTTTTCACCTCTTACACGTTTGTCTTTTTCACTCGTTGCACTTTTTAGTTTTCGTTTCGAACTCGCGCCCGATTTCACTGACATCTTGTCGCAATTTTCATTGTCGCTATCTTCGTCACCGAATAATTCACTATTTGAAATGTGTCCGTATTTAATCGCAAGTTGCGCGTATATGTCACTTTGTAATTCTGAATTGTTAACTTTATATTTTTTCCGCATGTCTAGAACCATGCTTTCAAACTGGTTAAAAAGCCGCTCTTTGGCGGCAGCATACTCATCTTCACTTGCCATATTGCCAGAGTCCTATCTCGGCACACTAACACTAACACAACACTATCACAATCTCTCACTATCCCTAAGAGTCACTATCTCTAGCTTTTACTTAAACCACTGTTTAAACAAGATCTGCAGGTACATGCCTGCAGTGCAGGAAAATAAATTTTCATTCGCACATTCACAACTAAAACAAGTTAAACTTTACAGCTTCACTGCTTCCGACTGAATGATCGAATAATGATACCATTTACGCTGCTTTAACCCAAGTATTTATAGAAAAATTCTCCCTTCTCCACTTTTAGCTTTATACGTTTTCCCCTCCATCAATTTCATTTGGTTTGGGTGAGAAATTTTTCTATAAATTGAGTGGTACACTCTCGTTAAATTTCATAAAGTGTGTGACAGTGCTAAAGTGAGGTGTTCTTTCTTATAATTCTGTTGAAGTGAAGTAAATTTAAAATGACTGGTCGCGGCAAAGGTGGTAAAGGTTTAGGAAAAGGTGGTGCTAAGCGTCATCGTAAAGTTCTTCGTGATAATATTCAAGGTATTACAAAACCAGCTATTCGCCGTTTAGCACGATGAGGTGGCGTTAAGCGTATATCGGGTTTAATTTATGAAGAAACCCGTGGTGTACTTAAAGTGTTTCTTGAAAATGTTATTCGTGATGCTGTTACATATACCGAGCATGCAAAAAGAAAAACAGTTACTGCAATGGATGTTGTATATGCATTAAAAAGGCAAGGACATACATTATATGGTTTTGGCGGTTAAGAGTGAAATTTTCTATTTGATTGAAAATGAAAACGGTCCTTTTCAGGGCCACAAACAATTAACAAAGAGTAAAAATATATAATATATTAATCTTAATAGGTGTGGTCGTTAAATTTTATAGGGGTTAGGAGAAGAAAAGATTTTTTTTAGGCTTATCAAAATTTAAAAAAAAAAATTTTTTTTTGCATATCTTATTATATCCGAAAAAAATAAAAATGTCAGTTTAATACTACTATACCCGAAAAAAATAAAAATTTCAGTTTAATACATAATTTTTTCTATATCTTATTATAGATAGGTTTTTTTCAGTATAACTGAAAAAAAAATTCAATTCGATTCGATTATAAAAAAAAAAAAATTTATTAAAAAATACTACTGTATGTAAATATAAATTTTACTCTTTGATAAAAGATATGGTGGTCCTGAAAAGGACCGTTTTGTTAAAGAGCTGTCGGAAAAATAAAATATTTATGCCTTCTTTTCAGTTTTTTTGGGTAAAAGAACAGCTTGAATATTTGGTAAAACACCACCTTGAGCAATTGTCACACCAGAAAGCAATTTATTTAATTCTTCATCATTACGGATGGCTAATTGTAAATGTCGTGGAATAATTCTTGTTTTTTTATTGTCACGTGCAGCATTTCCAGCTAATTCAAGAACTTCAGCAGCTAAATATTCCATAACAGCTGCCAAATAAACTGGAGCACCAGCACCGACACGTTCAGCATAATTTCCTTTTCTCAATAAAAGATGAATACGACCGACAGGAAATTGTAGTCCAGCACGATTTGATCGAGATTTTGCCTTTCCCTTAACTTTTCCACCTTTACCACGACCAGACATTTTATTAAATTCTTTAATTCACTTGACACGTCTACACAGCACAGCACTTTTCACTTGAATGACGAAGTAAATGGTTGACTCACTTATTTATGTAAAAATTGAACGAAGAAAATTCAAAAACGAAAGAGAATGGAGGGGAGATATTGATTGTCTCCAGACTGAATAAATATGAGCAGAAAGAGATAGAAATTGAACACAACAGGAGTTTCAATTTGTCAGTCAAAGAGGTATGACCTGTGCGACTGATCAGTGGAAAGCTAACAAGTTACCTGTGTTGTAGGAAATGTTCCTGCAAATAAGTACGAGCGAGAAATATCATAGTGAAGTGGTTGTGATAAAGAAATCAGACAAAATTGCTAGAGAAAGTGACTCTTGAAAACAAAATAAAAAGTGGTCAGATTACCGACGGCTTTTTCAGGGAAAAAATATTAGTGCATACAGACACAGTGAATTACGCATAACAAGTGTTGTTCAAGTGTGAAAGTGAAGTGAGATGTGAGCAGAGGACTCAAAAATAATAATAAATAAATAAATTCTAAATTTAAATTTTAAATAAACAAATATCGGAAATTATGAATAACTTTAAAGAACAAGACATTTTTAACGTAGTGAAAGTAAATGTACGCGAAGTGTTTACAGAAAACAACCTAACGCTGTTTTCTGACGATATAATTGAAAGTATCACTAAGCGAATACTCAATGGGACGATGACCGGGGAAAAGAGTTCGTCAACAAGCGGTAGCAGCAGCAGCAGCAGCGGTTCCAGCACCACCAGCAGCGACAACAAAATGGAAGTCACGAGCGAGGAAGAATATCCCGATCTTCCAGCGTCATCCAGCGAAAAAAGTGAGTACGAGCTGGTGCAGAATAAAAGGCGTAAACCCAAGAATGATGCGCAGCAACAGGAGGAAGCCACCAAAAAGAAAAAATTTGTTGTTCCACTACCAACCGACCCAAGAAAGAGCAGCAACTACTACCAGGCGCTGCAAAATGAAAACCGTTTCATCGTCCCGCCTAAGCAGAAAGAGCGAATGGAAGCAACGGAAGGAAAACCGGCTACACGACCACCGCCAATCATCGCACATGGGCTCAACTATAAAGAGTTCCACAAGGCACTGGACTCAATAGTGCCCAGGCCAAAGTTTTTTATTAAAATGAGCAGCGGCCGTAAATGTACGATCAAGCCTGCGACAGAGGAGGACAGAAAAATGATATTCGAGCTCCTGAACAAGATAAAGGTGGAATCTTACACCTTCACACCGAAGGAGGAGAGAAAGACAACGCTGGTCCTCAAAGGTGTGCAACACACATTCGACGAGGAAGACGTCAAGGATGCCCTAGAACGTGAGCACAAGGGTATCAAAATCAAGAGTGTGGTGAGAATGATAACTCCACGCAGCAAAACTGCAGGGAAGCAGTTGAATGCTTTTATTATCACCTTTGACGGAAAGCATGATGTCGACCAAATCATGAAGATGGACCGTCTCATGAACCAAATTGTGCACTGGGAGAAACACAACGTGAAAGGGATTTCACAGTGCAAACGATGCCAGAGATTCGGACACGTAGCGAGCAACTGCGCTCAACTCTACAGATGCGTGAAATGTGCGCAAAACCATGGACCAGGAGAGTGCCGCCGCATTAAGAACGACGAGACAGAAAAACCTTTCTGCGTGAACTGCCAGAAAGAAGGACACCCAGCCAGCTACAGAGGATGCCCCAGGTACAAGGACATCATAGAAACCCGAAACAAACAGAAGGAACATCAGAAGCAGAGAGAGCAGTTCGCTAGGGAATCGACCAGGAACTACATCCAGCCAGGTATGTCTTTCGCACAAATAATTAATAAAAATAACAAAACTAACCAACCTAAAACTACTTATCCTCAAATCCCAACAACTATTCGCTAGCAAGAGGCACCTAAAATCGCCCCAAAAACGTCGCAAAATGACGTGGACAACTTCTGCACCCAAGAGGCGAAAGCTCTCTTTGGGTGTGACCTCTTCGCCCTTATGGGCAAAATAAATCATTTTATTCCTCAATACAGGAAACTTACCACCCTCGCGGAACGTCAAAGTGCATATTTGCAATTTGCGTTCAACCTATGTCTAGGGAACTAAAAAGACTAACAATTCTAACATTTAACTGTAATTCCCTAGTACGACACAACAAGAGAATAGGCCTCAACTCCATCCTTGGTGAGCAATTCTCCCATTTCGTCCTCCTACAAGAGACGCATCTAAACCCCAGACACAATTTAGTTTTTGAGAATTTCTCAACAGTCCGAAATGATAAATCGGAAACAACCTTAGGAACTGCTGTCCTTATTAAAAAACACCTAAAATTCCAAGAAGTTAAGATTGATAGTCTTAACAATATGGAATGCACGGCTGTAAAAGTCTTTCTTACCTCCCAGGAATCTCTCCTGTTGATTTCGCTGTATAACAGGTGTGGCGCGTCGGCCGCACAAGTACGACGAAATCTGGAAATTATAAACAATCTCTCCAAAGAATACACCTACACGGTAATTGGAGAAGATTTTAACGCCAGACACCCGATGTGGAATGACACACTCGAGAACAGCCACGGGAAAACAGTTTCCAACTGGCTGACAAACAACTCGCACAACCACGATTTCATAGTGGTCTCTCCAAACACCCCAACCTTTCCTCGTTCAGGCTCCAACATCGATTTCTACCTAGTCACTTCAAATTTTATAAACCTCTTACCGCAAATCAGCAACTACAGTTGCGCTACTCACCATGCTTCTTCTGACCATCTAGTGGTTGAACTGACAATCAATCGGAATTCTCCGGTTAATATATTGACTATAAGTCTTCCCACCATTACCACCCTAAAAAACGTTGATTGGACTGAGTTCCAAAATAGACTGACAGCTCTTTATCAAGACAATCTTCCGCCCAACAACAGGAATCTCCAAAACTCCGAAATTGAAACCCACATAGAGCGTTTCACTCACTGCCTTCAGGACAACATCAACCACTTCTCCACAACGATTCCTGCAAACAACCACAAATACAAGAACCTTCCATCTGGCCTTCAAGACCTGTACAAATACAGGCAAAAACTGCGGAAAATACTCAACCGCATCTATCACAGGACCCTTAATACCCAAAATTCAGCATACCAGTCCGTGCTGTCCCAAGTCAAGTGTTTATCAATCATTATTGATGAACAAACCAAACTGCATTGTGATGAACAATTCAGAAAAAGGCTTGAAAAAATCAAACCAAATGCCCAGACATTTGAGAATATTAACAAAGTCTGCGGTAGGAAGCCCAAATTTCCCAAAACAGTATCAAACAACGAGGAAATTCTCATTCTCCCACAAGAAAAGTGTGATGCTTTCGCAACATACTTCCAAGAAACGTTCAAGGATAACTCAAGTCTGAGCGAACCAGACTTCTGCAATGAAGTGAATACACGTATTAACACCTTCTTAGATAATACGGAATCCATACCTCAAACGTTCTTTAGTGTGGATAATCCAGCAATTCATCCACAAGAGCAATCCATTTTCACGAACCCTCTTCAACTTTTCATTCTCACAAAAACCATTAACAGCAAAAAGTCGAGTGGCCCTGACCAAATCTCAAACGCTGTTTTGAAAAAGCTTCCACCAATAGCTCACGACTTTCTCTCGTCGATTTTCAACAATTGTATAAACAATTGTTACTTTCCAAAAAATTGGAAAACGTCCCGTATTCTGCCCATTCCTAAGAAAACTTCATCCAAGGACATCAAGGAATTCAGACCCATTTAACTAATTTCTTATGTGGGGAAACTCTTTGAGAAAGTCATCCAGCAACAAATCACAAACTCCTGCGAAGAGAATAATATTCGGCAGGAATCTCAGTTCGGCTTCAAGCCACAACATTCTACACTACACCCACTGTTGAAATTTCATACTGACGCTACTCGTGCTCTAAACAAAAATGAATGCACAGTCAGCTGCTTTGTCGATGTTGAAAAAGCATTCGACTCTGTTTGGACCAATGGTCTAATTTTCAAATTGAAGCAATTCGGTTTCCCACCGCACCTCAACAAACTAATCCACGGTTTCCTGACGGAAAGAAACTTCTACGTGGAGCTAGATAGTCAAAAATCAGCACTTAAACCGATAGAGGCAGGTGTCCCACAGGGATCAATCTTAGGCCCCATACTCTTCAATCTGTTCACGTCTGATCAACCTGCAAATGAAAATTGCACAACACTTCTGTACGCAGATGACTCTTTAACATATGCCCAATCACTCTGCCCGATTTTGGCCGTAAATAAGGTCAACCTCCACCTCGAAAAGCTCCAAACTTACTATAAAAAGTGGGGAATCAAAATAAATGTTTCAAAATCTGAACTCATTTGCATTCGAAAACCTTCAACCGGGCGAAACCGGCAAGTCTCAAAATCCAGGCAAATCAAAGCCGCCTACAATGGCGGAATTATTGCCCCGTCCCAGAAAGCAAAATATCTAGGAGTGAACTTCAATGAACTTCTAAGATTCAATGCTCATGCCAAAGCTGTTATTAACAAAGCAAATTTTGCCTACAGCCTGCTCAGCCCAATCATTAATGTCAGGAATGGACTCTCAATCAAAACCAAACTTTTGCTGTACAAGCAACTTATAAGACCCGTCATTACGTACTGTTTCCCTATTTGGCACACCATCTCTCCAACTTATATGCAACGCCTCGGTAATCTCGAGAGGAAAATTCTGCGTGCATGCACGGGACTCTACAGAAAGGAGCCTCACAAATACTACTCCAATAGCGAGCTTTATGAAGCCGCAAACATTACTCCTATCAAGGAATACCTAGTCCACCTAGCAACAAAACAAATGGAGAAGATTCCATTACATCCAAATTCCCTCATAAACAACTTACCGGACCTTCTCATACCGGAAGACTTCAGATACCTCTCACCACTGCTTCTCACGAAGCCCGAAAACTCCGACATTTATTTCCACAACGGAAGAATAACCTTTTACGATGTGAAAGGAACTCACTACCGAGGGTAGTCTACCCAGTCTCACCAAGCTCACCAAAAATTAGGACCCAAATGACCCTAAGCATCCTCCAAATTCCCAAATCCCTCCCAAATCCTATTCATTCACCCTCTTTTAATAACTAACACTTAAAGTGAAAGACAAACCTACGGCTGATGTAGCGCAGCAGCCGTACCGAAGGAAGACAAATCAACGAGAAGTTTAACCAGGAAACAAACATCGAAGAAGGACAACGAAGGACGACAACAAATCGAACAGAAGGCCGAAGATAAGCCTCTACGTGGGAATTAACAAACCGAAATCGGAAAAGATTAAAAATTTAACAATATTTTAAAAACGCGCGGACATGACTTGACTTGACTTGACTAGAAATTGAACAGTTTGTGTTAAACCGTGAACGGGTGAAGACAAGTGAAGTGAAATTGTGAAAATGCCTCCTAAAACGAGTGGTAAAGCTGCTAAAAAAGCTGGTAAAGCGCAGAAAAACATATCTAAGACCGATAAGAAAAAGAAGCGCAAGAGGAAGGAAAGTTATGCTATCTACATTTACAAAGTTTTAAAGCAAGTTCATCCTGATACTGGAATTTCGTCGAAGGCAATGAGTATTATGAACAGTTTTGTGAATGATATTTTTGAACGTATTGCTGCTGAAGCATCTCGTTTAGCGCATTATAATAAACGTTCGACAATTACGAGTCGTGAGATTCAGACTGCTGTAAGACTTTTGCTACCAGGTGAACTTGCCAAGCACGCCGTTAGTGAAGGAACTAAAGCTGTTACAAAATATACCAGTTCCAAGTAAAATTGCAAACCGTATTAATAAATGGCCCTTTTCAGGGCCGCCAAATATTAATAAAAAGAGTTAAAATTATTATTGAATATTATGCAGTTTTTTTAGTTATTTGTAAATCTTATCAAATAGAAATGTTCTTAGACAAAGTATATGGAAAATTTTGAAATATTTAATTAATATATTATCGAAATTAATACTCCTTTCGTACATATTCTCATCATTTCATATACCAAAACGTTTGGAAAAAAATTATTTTTTCAATACAGTCTTAACAATATTTTAAATTGCGTCATTAAAAAAAATCGCCGCTATTTATTCAAATAAAAAAAAAATTTCTAATTATGTATTTGATGTGTAAAATTTGTTAGCTTTTCCAGGAAATTCTTTCATTGTAATAATTCAAATTGAATAATATTTTACTCTTTAATAAAAGAGGAAGGAAAGTTATGCTATCTACATTTACAAAGTTTTAAAGCAAGTTCATCCTGATACTGGAATTTCGTCGAAGGCAATGAGTATTATGAACAGTTTTGTGAATGATATTTTTGAACGTATTGCTGCTGAAGCATCTCGTTTAGCGCATTACAATAAACGTTCGACAATTACGAGTCGTGAGATTCAGACTGCTGTAAGACTTTTGCTACCAGGTGAACTTGCCAAGCACGCCGTTAGTGAAGGAACTAAAGCTGTTACAAAATATACCAGTTCCAAGTAAAATTGCAAACCGTATTAATAAATGGCCCTTTTCAGGGCCGCCAAATATTAATAAAAAGAGTTAAAATTATTATTGAATATTATGCAGTTTTTTTAGTTATTTGTAAATCTTATCAAATAGAAATGTTCTTAGACAAAGTATATGGAAAATTTTGAAATATTTAATTAATATATTATCGAAATTAATACTCCTTTCGTACATATTCTCATCATTTCATATACCAAAACGTTTGGAAAAAAATTATTTTTTCAATACAGTCTTTCATTTCATTTTCATTCTTTCATTGTAATAATTCAAATTGAATAATATTTTACTCTTTAATAAAATAATTTGTGGTCCTGAAAAGGACCGTTTTTTGTTTTTAAAGTTATCGAAATAAATTTTTAAGCACGTTCACCTCGAATACGACGAGCCAATTGAATGTATTTTGGCATTATTGTAACACGTTTAGCATGGATAGCACACAAATTAGTATCCTCAAATAATCCAACTAAATATGCTTCACTAGCCTCTTGTAATGCCATAACTGCAGAGCTTTGAAAACGCAAATCGGTTTTAAAATCTTGAGCAATTTCACGTACAAGTCGTTGAAAAGGTAATTTACGAATAAGCAATTCAGTACTCTTTTGATAACGACGAATTTCACGAAGAGCTACTGTACCGGGGCGATAACGATGAGGCTTTTTAACACCACCAGTTGCTGGAGCACTTTTACGGACTGCTTTTGTAGCCAATTGCTTACGAGGTGCCTTTCCTCCCGTAGATTTACGAGCGGTTTGCTTAGTACGAGCCATTGCTTTATTTTTCACTCACTTTAACTCTACCAGAAAATTAAAACACTTCTCAAAAAAAGAACTTTTCACTTCACTTGAACCGAACACGAGGAGTCACAGTTTAGAAATACCATTTACGCTGCTTTAACCCAAGTATTTATAGAAAAATTCTCCCTTCTCCACTTTTAGCTTTATACGTTTTCCCCTCCATCAATTTCATTTGGTTTGGGTGAGAAATTTTTCTATAAATTGAGTGGTACACTCTCGTTAAATTTCATAAAGTGTGTGACAGTGCTAAAGTGAGGTGTTCTTTCTAATAATTCTGTTGAAGTGAAGTAAATTTAAAATGACTGGTCGCGGCAAAGGTGGTAAAGGTTTAGGAAAAGGTGGTGCTAAGCGTCATCGTAAAGTTCTTCGTGATAATATTCAAGGTATTACAAAACCAGCTATTCGCCGTTTAGCACGACGAGGTGGCGTTAAGCGTATATCGGGTTTAATTTATGAAGAAACCCGTGGTGTACTTAAAGTGTTTCTTGAAAATGTTATTCGTGATGCTGTTACATATACCGAGCATGCAAAAAGAAAAACAGTTACTGCAATGGATGTTGTATATGCATTAAAAAGGCAAGGACGTACATTATATGGTTTTGGCGGTTAAGAGTGAAATTTTTTATTTGATTGAAAATGAAAACGGTCTTTTTCAGGGCCACAAACAATTAACAAAGAGTAAAAATATATAATATATTAATCTTAATAGGTGTGGTCGTTAAATTTTATAGGGGTTAGGAGAAGAAAAGATTTTTTTTAGGCTTATCAAAATTAAAAAAAAAAATTTTTTTTTTGCATATCTTATTATATCCGAAAAAAATATAAATTTCAGTTTAATACTACTATACCCGAAAAAAATAAAAATTTCAGTTTAATACATAATTTTTTCTATATCTTATTATAGATAGGTTTTTTTCAGTATAACTGAAAAAAAAATTCAATTCGATTCGATTATAAAAAAAAAAAAAATTTATTAAAATATACTACTGTATGTAAATATAAATTTTACTCTTTGATAAAAGATATGGTGGTCCTGAAAAGGACCGTTTTGTTAAAGAGCTGTCGGAAAAATAAAATATTTATGCCTTCTTTTCAGTTTTTTTTGGGTAAAAGAACAGCTTGAATATTTGGTAAAACACCACCTTGAGCAATTGTCACACCAGAAAGCAATTTATTTAATTCTTCATCATTACGGATGGCTAATTGTAAATGTCGTGGAATAATTCTTGTTTTTTTATTGTCACGTGCAGCATTTCCAGCTAATTCAAGAACTTCAGCAGCTAAATATTCCATAACAGCTGCCAAATAAACTGGAGCACCAGCACCGACACGTTCAGCATAATTTCCTTTTCCCAATAAACGATGAATACGACCGACAGGAAATTGTAGTCCAGCACGATTTGATCGAGATTTTGCCTTTCCCTTAACTTTTTCACCTTTACCACGACCAGACATTTTATTAAATTCTTTAATTCACTTGACACGTCTACACAGCACAGCACTTTTCACTTGAATGACGAAGTAAATGGTTGACTCACTTATTTATGTAAAAATTGAACGAAGAAAATTCAAAAACGAAAGAGAATGGAGGGGAGATATTGATTGTCTCCAGACTGAATAAATATGAGCAGAAAGAGATAGAAATTGAACACAACAGGAGTTTCAATTTGTCAGTCAAAGAGGTATGACCTGTGCGACTGATCAGTGGAAAGCTAACAAGTTACCTGTGTTGTAGGAAATGTTCCTGCAAATAAGTACGTGCGAGAAATATCATAGTGAAGTGGTTGTGATAAAGAAATCAGACAAAATTGCTAGAGAAAGTGACTCTTGAAAACAAAATAAAAAGTGGTCAGATTACCGACGGCTTTTTCAGGGAAAAAATATTAGTGCATACAGACACAGTGAATTACGCATAACAAGTGTTGTTCAAGTGTGAAAGTGAAGTGAGATGTGAGCAGAGGACTCAAAAATAATAAAAAAAATAATAATAAATAAATAAATTCTAAATTTAAATTTTAAATAAACAAATATCGGAAATTATGAATAACTTTAAAGAATAAGACATTTTTAACGTAGTGAAAGTAAATGTACGCGAAGTGTTTACAGAAAACAACCTAACGCTGTTTTCTGACGATATAATTGAAAGTATCACTAAGCGAATACTCAATGGGACGATGACCGGGGAAAAGAGTTCGTCAACAAGCGGTAGCAGCAGCAGCAGCAGCGGTTCCAGCACCACCAGCAGCGACAACAAAATGGAAGTCACGAGCGAGGAAGAATATCCCGATCTTCCAGCGTCATCCAGCGAAAAAAGTGAGTACGAGCTGGTGCAGAATAAAAAGCGTAAACCCAAGAATGATGCGCAGCAACAGGAGGAAGCCACCAAAAAGAAAAAATTTGTTGTTCCACTACCAACCGACCCAAGAAAGAGCAGCAACTACTACCAGGCGCTGCAAAATGAAAACCGTTTCATCGTCCCGCCTAAGCAGAAAGAGCGAATGGAAGCAACGGAAGGAAAACCGGCTACACGACCACCGCCAATCATCGCACATGGGCTCAACTATAAAGAGTTCCACAAGGCACTGGACTCAATAGTGCCCAGGCCAAAGTTTTTTATTAAAATGAGCAGCGGCCGTAAATGTACGATCAAGCCTGCGACAGAGGAGGACCGAAAAATGATATTCGAGCTCCTGAACAAGATAAAGGTGGAATCTTACACCTTCACACCGAAGGAGGAGAGAAAGACAACGCTGGTCCTCAAAGGTGTGCAACACACATTCGACGAGGAAGACGTCAAGGATGCCCTAGAACGTGAGCACAAGGGTATCAAAATCAAGAGTGTGGTGAGAATGATAACTCCACGCAGCAAAACTGCAGGGAAGCAGTTGAATGCTTTTATTATCACCTTTGACGGAAAGCATGATGTCGACCAAATCATGAAGATGGACCGTCTCATGAACCAAATTGTGCACTGGGAGAAACACAACGTGAAAGGGATTTCACAGTGCAAACGATGCCAGAGATTCGGACACGTAGCGAGCAACTGCGCTCAACTCTACAGATGCGTGAAATGTGCGCAAAACCATGGACCAGGAGAGTGCCGCCGCATTAAGAACGACGAGACAGAAAAACCTTTCTGCGTGAACTGCCAGAAAGAAGGACACCCAGCCAGCTACAGAGGATGCCCCAGGTACAAGGACATCATAGAAACCCGAAACAAACAGAAGGAACATCAGAAGCAGAGAGAGCAGTTCGCTAGGGAATCGACCAGGAACTACATCCAGCCAGGTATGTCTTTCGCACAAATAATTAATAAAAATAACAAAACTAACCAACCTAAAACTACTTATCCTCAAATCCCAACAGCTATTCGCTAGCAAGAGGCACCTAAAATCGCCCCAAAAACGTCGCAAAATGACGTGGACAACTTCTGCACCCAAGAGGCGAAAGCTCTCTTTGGGTGTGACCTCTTCGCCCTTATGGGCAAAATAAATCATTTTATTCCTCAATACAGGAAACTTACCACCCTCGCGGAACGTCAAAGTGCATATTTGCAATTTGCGTTCAACCTATGTCTAGGGAACTAAAAAGACTAACAATTCTAACATTTAACTGTAATTCCCTAGTACGACACAACAAGAGAATAGGCCTCAACTCCATCCTTGGTGAGCAATTCTCCCATTTCGTCCTCCTACAAGAGACGCATCTAAACCCCAGACACAATTTAGTTTTTGAGAATTTCTCAACAGTCCGAAATGATAAATCGGAAACAACCTTAGGAACTGCTGTCCTTATTAAAAAACACCTAAAATTCCAAGAAGTTAAGATTGATAGTCTTAACAATATGGAATGCA
Organism: Leptarthrus brevirostris; assembly: GCA_964036015.1. Lineage (NCBI taxonomy): Eukaryota > Metazoa > Arthropoda > Insecta > Diptera > Asilidae > Leptarthrus > Leptarthrus brevirostris. The sequence goes on from OZ038375.1 coordinate 65,091,128, forward strand.
CGGCTGTAAAAGTCTTTCTTACCTCCCAGGAATCTCTCCTGTTGATTTCGCTGTATAACAGGTGTGGCGCGTCGGCCGCACAAGTACGACGAAATCTGGAAATTATAAACAATCTCTCCAAAGAATACACCTACACGGTAATTGGAGAAGATTTTAACGCCAGACACCCGATGTGGAATGACACACTCGAGAACAGCCACGGGAAAACAGTTTCCAACTGGCTGACAAACAACTCGCACAACCACGATTTCATAGTGGTCTCTCCAAACACCCCAACCTTTCCTCGTTCAGGCTCCAACATCGATTTCTACCTAGTCACTTCAAATTTTATAAACCTCTTACCGCAAATCAGCAACTACAGTTGCGCTACTCACCATGCTTCTTCTGACCATCTAGTGGTTGAACTGACAATCAATCGGAATTCTCCGGTTAATATATTGACTATAAGTCTTCCCACCATTACCACCCTAAAAAACGTTGATTGGACTGAGTTCCAAAATAGACTGACAGCTCTTTATCAAGACAATCTTCCGCCCAACAACAGGAATCTCCAAAACTCCGAAATTGAAACCCACATAGAGCGTTTCACTCACTGCCTTCAGGACAACATCAACCACTTCTCCACAACGATTCCTGCAAACAACCACAAATACAAGAACCTTCCATCTGGCCTTCAAGACCTGTACAAATACAGGCAAAAACTGCGGAAAATACTCAACCGCATCTATCACAGGACCCTTAATACCCAAAATTCAGCATACCAGTCCGTGCTGTCCCAAGTCAAGTGTTTATCAATCATTATTGATGAACAAACCAAACTGCATTGTGATGAACAATTCAGAAAAAGGCTTGAAAAAATCAAACCAAATGCCCAGACATTTGAGAATATTAACAAAGTCTGCGGTAGGAAGCCCAAATTTCCCAAAACAGTATCAAACAACGAGGAAATTCTCATTCTCCCACAAGAAAAGTGTGATGCTTTCGCAACATACTTCCAAGAAACGTTCAAGGATAACTCAAGTCTGAGCGAACCAGACTTCTGCAATGAAGTGAATACACGTATTAACACCTTCTTAGATAATACGGAATCCATACCTCAAACGTTCTTTAGTGTGGATAATCCAGCAATTCATCCACAAGAGCAATCCATTTTCACGAACCCTCTTCAACTTTTCATTCTCACAAAAACCATTAACAGCAAAAAGTCGAGTGGCCCTGACCAAATCTCAAACGCTGTTTTGAAAAAGCTTCCACCAATAGCTCACGACTTTATCTCGTCGATTTTCAACAATTGTATAAACAATTGTTACTTTCCAAAAAATTGGAAAACGTCCCGTATTCTGCCCATTCCTAAGAAAACTTCATCCAAGGACATCAAGGAATTCAGACCCATTTAACTAATTTCTTATGTGGGGAAACTCTTTGAGAAAGTCATCCAGCAACAAATCACAAACTCCTGCGAAGAGAATAATATTCGGCAGGAATCTCAGTTCGGCTTCAAGCCACAACATTCTACACTACACCCACTGTTGAAATTTCATACTGACGCTACTCGTGCTCTAAACAGAAATGAATGCACAGTCAGCTGCTTTCTCGATGTTGAAAAAGCATTCGACTCTGTTTGGACCAATGGTCTAATTTTCAAATTGAAGCAATTCGGTTTCCCACCGCACCTCAACAAACTAATCCACGGTTTCCTGACGGAAAGAAACTTCTACGTGGAGCTAGATAGTCAAAAATCAGCACTTAAACCGATAGAGGCAGGTGTCCCACAGGGATCAATCTTAGGCCCCATACTCTTCAATCTGTTCACGTCTGATCAACCTGCAAATGAAAATTGCACAACACTTCTGTACGCAGATGACTCTTTAACATATGCCCATTCACTCTGCCCGATTTTGGCCGTAAATAAGGTCAACCTCCACCTCGAAAAGCTCCAAACTTACTATAAAAAGTGGGGAATCAAAATAAATGTTTCAAAATCTGAACTCATTTGCATTCGAAAACCTTCAACCGGGCGAAACCGGCAAGTCTCAAAATCCAGGCAAATCAAAGCCGCCTACAATGGCGGAATTATTGCCCCGTCCCAGAAAGCAAAATATCTAGGAGTGAACTTCAATAAACTTCTAAGATTCAATGCTCATGCCAAAGCTGTTATTAACAAAGCAAATTTTGCCTACAGCCTGCTCAGCCCAATCATTAATGTCAGGAATGGACTCTCAATCAAAACCAAACTTTTGCTGTACAAGCAACTTATAAGACCCGTCATTACGTACTGTTTCCCTATTTGGCACACCATCTCTCCAACTTATATGCAACGCCTCGGTAATCTCGAGAGGAAAATTCTGCGTGCATGCACGGGACTCTACAGAAAGGAGCCTCACAAATACTACTCCAATAGCGAGCTTTATGAAGCCGCAAACATTACTCCTATCAAGGAATACCTAGTCCACCTAGCAACAAAACAAATGGAGAAGATTCCATTACATCCAAATTCCCTCATAAACAACTTACCGGACCTTCTCATACCGGAAGACTTCAGATACCTCTCACCACTGCTTCTCACGAAGCCCGAAAACTCCGACATTTATTTCCACAACGGAAGAATAACCTTTTACGATGTGAAAGGAACGCAATACCGAGGGTAGTCTACCCAGTCTCACCAAGCTCACCAAAAATTAGGACCCAAATGACCCTAAGCATCCTCCAAATTCCCAAATCCCTCCCAAATCCTATTCATTCACCCTCTTTTAATAACTAACACTTAAAGTGAAAGACAAACCTACGGCTGATGTAGCGCAGCAGCCGTACCGAAGGAAGACAAATCAACGAGAAGTTTAACCAGGAAACAAACATCGAAGAAGGACAACGAAGGACGACAACAAATCGAACAGAAGGCCGAAGATAAGCCTCTACGTGGGAATTAACAAACCGAAATCGGAAAAGATTAAAAATTTAACAATATTTTAAAAACGCGCGGACATGACTTGACTTGACTTGACTAGAAATTGAACAGTTTGTGTTAAACCGTGAACGGGTGAAGACAAGTGAAGTGAAATTGTGAAAATGCCTCCTAAAACGAGTGGTAAAGCTGCTAAAAAAGCTGGTAAAGCGCAGAAAAACATATCTAAGACCGATAAGAAAAAGAAGCGCAAGAGGAAGGAAAGTTATGCTATCTACATTTACAAAGTTTTAAAGCAAGTTCATCCTGATACTGGAATTTCGTCGAAGGCAATGAGTATTATGAACAGTTTTGTGAATGATATTTTTGAACGTATTGCTGCTGAAGCATCTCGTTTAGCGCATTACAATAAACGTTCGACAATTACGAGTCGTGAGATTCAGACTGCTGTAAGACTTTTGCTACCAGGTGAACTTGCCAAGCACGCCGTTAGTGAAGGAACTAAAGCTGTTACAAAATATACCAGTTCCAAGTAAAATTGCAAACCGTATTAATAAATGGCCCTTTTCAGGGCCGCCAAATATTAATAAAAAGAGTTAAAATTATTATTGAATATTATGCAGTTTTTTTAGTTATTTGTAAATCTTATCAAATAGAAATGTTCTTAGACAAAGTATATGGAAAATTTTGAAATATTTAATTAATATATTATCGAAATTAATACTCCTTTCGTACATATTCTCATCATTTCATATACCAAAACGTTTGGAAAAAAATTATTTTTTCAATACAGTCTTAACAATATTTTAAATTGCGTCATTAAAAAAAATCGCCGCTATTTATTCAAATAAAAAAAAAATTTCTAATTATGTATTTGATGTGTAAAATTTGTTAGCTTTTCCAGGAAATTCTTTCATTGTAATAATTCAAATTGAATAATATTTTACTCTTTAATAAAAGAGGAAGGAAAGTTATGCTATCTACATTTACAAAGTTTTAAAGCAAGTTCATCCTGATACTGGAATTTCGTCGAAGGCAATGAGTATTATGAACAGTTTTGTGAATGATATTTTTGAACGTATTGCTGCTGAAGCATCTCGTTTAGCGCATTACAATAAACGTTCGACAATTACGAGTCGTGAGATTCAGACTGCTGTAAGACTTTTGCTACCAGGTGAACTTGCCAAGCACGCCGTTAGTGAAGGAACTAAAGCTGTTACAAAATATACCAGTTCCAAGTAAAATTGCAAACCGTATTAATAAATGGCCCTTTTCAGGGCCGCCAAATATTAATAAAAAGAGTTAAAATTATTATTGAATATTATGCAGTTTTTTTAGTTATTTGTAAATCTTATCAAATAGAAATGTTCTTAGACAAAGTATATGGAAAATTTTGAAATATTTAATTAATATATTATCGAAATTAATACTCCTTTCGTACATATTCTCATCATTTCATATACCAAAACGTTTGGAAAAAAATTATTTTTTCAATACAGTCTTAACAATATTTTAAATTGCGTCATTAAAAAAAATCGCCGCTATTTATTCAAATAAAAAAAAAATTTCTAATTATGTATTTGATGTGTAAAATTTGTTAGCTTTTCCAGGAAATTCTTTCATTGTAATAATTCAAATTGAATAATATTTTACTCTTTAATAAAATAATTTGTGGTCCTGAAAAGGACCGTTTTTTGTTTTTAAAGTTATCGAAATAAATTTTTAAGCACGTTCACCTCGAATACGACGAGCCAATTGAATGTATTTTGGCATTATTGTAACACGTTTAGCATGGATAGCACACAAATTAGTATCCTCAAATAATCCAACTAAATATGCTTCACTAGCCTCTTGTAATGCCATAACTGCAGAGCTTTGAAAACGCAAATCGGTTTTAAAATCTTGAGCAATTTCACGTACAAGTCGTTGAAAAGGTAATTTACGAATAAGCAATTCAGTACTCTTTTGATAACGACGAATTTCACGAAGAGCTACTGTACCGGGGCGATAACGATGAGGCTTTTTAACACCACCAGTTGCTGGAGCACTTTTACGGACTGCTTTTGTAGCCAATTGCTTACGAGGTGCCTTTCCTCCCGTAGATTTATGAGCGGTTTGCTTAGTACGAGCCATTGCTTTATTTTTCACTCACTTTAACTCTACCAGAAAATTAAAACACTTCTCAAAAAAAGAACTTTTCACTTCACTTGAACCGAACACGAGGAGTCACAGTTTAGAAATACCATTTACGCTGCTTTAACCCAAGTATTTATAGAAAAATTCTCCCTTCTCCACTTTTAGCTTTATACGTTTTCCCCTCCATCAATTTCATTTGGTTTGGGTGAGAAATTTTTCTATAAATTGAGTGGTACACTCTCGTTAAATTTCATAAAGTGTGTGACAGTGCTAAAGTGAGGTGTTCTTTCTAATAATTCTGTTGAAGTGAAGTAAATTTAAAATGACTGGTCGCGGCAAAGGTGGTAAAGGTTTAGGAAAAGGTGGTGCTAAGCGTCATCGTAAAGTTCTTCGTGATAATATTCAAGGTATTACAAAACCAGCTATTCGCCGTTTAGCACGACGAGGTGGCGTTAAGCGTATATCGGGTTTAATTTATGAAGAAACCCGTGGTGTACTTAAAGTGTTTCTTGAAAATGTTATTCGTGATGCTGTTACATATACCGAGCATGCAAAAAGAAAAACAGTTACTGCAATGGATGTTGTATATGCATTAAAAAGGCAAGGACGTACATTATATGGTTTTGGCGGTTAAGAGTGAAATTTTTTATTTGATTGAAAATGAAAACGGTCCTTTTCAGGGCCACAAACAATTAACAAAGAGTAAAAATATATAATATATTAATCTTAATAGGTGTGGTCGTTAAATTTTATAGGGGTTAGGAGAAGAAAAGATTTTTTTTAGGCTTATCAAAATTAAAAAAAAAAATTTTTTTTTTGCATATCTTATTATATCCGAAAAAAATATAAATTTCAGTTTAATACTACTATACCCGAAAAAAATAAAAATTTCAGTTTAATACATAATTTTTTCTATATCTTATTATAGATAGGTTTTTTTCAGTATAACTGAAAAAAAAATTCAATTCGATTCGATTATAAAAAAAAAAAAAATTTATTAAAATATACTACTGTATGTAAATATAAATTTTACTCTTTGATAAAAGATATGGTGGTCCTGAAAAGGACCGTTTTGTTAAAGAGCTGTCGGAAAAATAAAATATTTATGCCTTCTTTTCAGTTTTTTTTGGGTAAAAGAACAGCTTGAATATTTGGTAAAACACCACCTTGAGCAATTGTCACACCAGAAAGCAATTTATTTAATTCTTCATCATTACGGATGGCTAATTGTAAATGTCGTGGAATAATTCTTGTTTTTTTATTGTCACGTGCAGCATTTCCAGCTAATTCAAGAACTTCAGCAGCTAAATATTCCATAACAGCTGCCAAATAAACTGGAGCACCAGCACCGACACGTTCAGCATAATTTCCTTTTCTCAATAAACGATGAATACGACCGACAGGAAATTGTAGTCCAGCACGATTTGATCGAGATTTTGCCTTTCCCTTAACTTTTTCACCTTTACCACGACCAGACATTTTATTAAATTCTTTAATTCACTTGACACGTCTACACAGCACAGCACTTTTCACTTGAATGACGAAGTAAATGGTTGACTCACTTATTTATGTAAAAATCGAACGAAGAAAATTCAAAAACGAAAGAGAATGGAGGGGAGATATTGATTGTCTCCAGACTGAATAAATATGAGCAGAAAGAGATAGAAATTGAACACAACAGGAGTTTCAATTTGTCAGTCAAAGAGGTATGACCTGTGCGACTGATCAGTGGAAAGCTAACAAGTTACCTGTGTTGTAGGAAATGTTCCTGCAAATAAGTACGTGCGAGAAATATCATAGTGAAGTGGTTGTGATAAAGAAATCAGACAAAATTGCTAGAGAAAGTGACTCTTGAAAACAAAATAAAAAGTGGTCAGATTACCGACGGCTTTTTCAGGGAAAAAATATTAGTGCATACAGACACAGTGAATTACGCATAACAAGTGTTGTTCAAGTGTGAAAGTGAAGTGAGATGTGAGCAGAGGACTCAAAAATAATAAAAAAAATAATAATAAATAAATAAATTCTAAATTTAAATTTTAAATAAACAAATATCGGAAATTATGAATAACTTTAAAGAATAAGACATTTTTAACGTAGTGAAAGTAAATGTACGCGAAGTGTTTACAGAAAACAACCATACGCTGTTTTCTGACGATATAATTGAAAGTATCACTAAGCGAATACTCAATGGGACGATGACCGGGGAAAAGAGTTCGTCAACAAGCGGTAGCAGCAGCAGCAGCAGCGGTTCCAGCACCACCAGCAGCGACAACAAAATGGAAGTCACGAGCGAGGAAGAATATCCCGATCTTCCAGCGTCATCCAGCGAAAAAAGTGAGTACGAGCTGGTGCAGAATAAAAAGCGTAAACCCAAGAATGATGCGCAGCAACAGGAGGAAGCCACCAAAAAGAAAAAATTTGTTGTTCCACTACCAACCGACCCAAGAAAGAGCAGCAACTACTACCAGGCGCTGCAAAATGAAAACCGTTTCATCGTCCCGCCTAAGCAGAAAGAGCGAATGGAAGCAACGGAAGGAAAACCGGCTACACGACCACCGCCAATCATCGCACATGGGCTCAACTATAAAGAGTTCCACAAGGCACTGGACTCAATAGTGCCCAGGCCAAAGTTTTTTATTAAAATGAGCAGCGGCCGTAAATGTACGATCAAGCCTGCGACAGAGGAGGACCGAAAAATGATATTCGAGCTCCTGAACAAGATAAAGGTGGAATCTTACACCTTCACACCGAAGGAGGAGAGAAAGACAACGCTGGTCCTCAAAGGTGTGCAACACACATTCGACGAGGAAGACGTCAAGGATGCCCTAGAACGTGAGCACAAGGGTATCAAAATCAAGAGTGTGGTGAGAATGATAACTCCACGCAGCAAAACTGCAGGGAAGCAGTTGAATGCTTTTATTATCACCTTTGACGGAAAGCATGATGTCGACCAAATCATGAAGATGGACCGTCTCATGAACCAAATTGTGCACTGGGAGAAACACAACGTGAAAGGGATTTCACAGTGCAAACGATGCCAGAGATTCGGACACGTAGCGAGCAACTGCGCTCAACTCTACAGATGCGTGAAATGTGCGCAAAACCATGGACCAGGAGAGTGCCGCCGCATTAAGAACGACGAGACAGAAAAACCTTTCTGCGTGAACTGCCAGAAAGAAGGACACCCAGCCAGCTACAGAGGATGCCCCAGGTACAAGGACATCATAGAAACCCGAAACAAACAGAAGGAACATCAGAAGCAGAGAGAGCAGTTCGCTAGGGAATCGACCAGGAACTACATCCAGCCAGGTATGTCTTTCGCACAAATAATTAATAAAAATAACAAAACTTACCAACCTAAAACTACTTATCCTCAAATCCCAACAACTATTCGCCAGCAAGAGGCACCTAAAATCGCCCCAAAAACGTCGCAAAATGACGTGGACAACTTCTGCACCCAAGAGGCGAAAGCTCTCTTTGGGTGTGACCTCTTCGCCCTTATGGGCAAAATAAATCATTTTATTCCTCAATACAGGAAACTTACCACCCTCGCGGAACGTCAAAGTGCATATTTGCAATTTGCGTTCAACCTATGTCTAGGGAACTAAAAAGACTAACAATTCTAACATTTAACTGTAATTCCCTAGTACGACATAACAAGAGAATAGGCCTCAACTCCATCCTTGGTGAGCAATTCCCCCCAGACACAATTTAGTTTTTGAGAATTTCTCAACAGTCCGAAATGATAAATCGGAAACAACCTTAAAATTCCAAGAAGTTAAGATTGATAGTCTTAACAATATGGAATGCACGGCTGTAAAAGTCTTTCTTACCTCCCAGGAATCTCTCCTGTTGATTTCGCTGTATAACAGGTGTGGCGCGTCGGCCGCACAAGTACGACGAAATCTGGAAATTATAAACAATCTCTCCAAAGAATACACCTACACGGTAATTGGAGGAGATTTTAACGCCAGACACCCGATGTGGAATGACACACTCGAGAACAGCCACGGGAAAACAGTTTCCAACTGGCTGACAAACAACTCGCACAACCACGATTTCATAGTGGTCTCTCCAAACACCCCAACCTTTCCTCGTTCAGGCTCCAACATCGATTTCTACCTAGTCACTTCAAATTTTATAAACCTCTTACCGCAAATCAGCAACTACAGTTGCGCTACTCACCATGCTTCTTCTGACCATCTAGTGGTTGAACTGACAATCAATCGGAATTCTCCGGTTAATATATTGACTATAAGTCTTCCCACCATTACCACCCTAAAAAACGTTGATTGGACTGAGTTCCAAAATAGACTGACAGCTCTTTATCAAGACAATCTTCCGCCCAACAACAGGAATCTCCAAAACTCCGAAATTGAAACCCACATAGAGCGTTTCACTCACTGCCTTCAGGACAACATCAACCACTTCTCCACAACGATTCCTGCAAACAACCACAAATACAAGAACCTTCCATCTGGCCTTCAAGACCTGTACAAATACAGGCAAAAACTGCGGAAAATACTCAACCGCATCTATCACAGGACCCTTAATACCCAAAATTCAGCATACCAGTCCGTGCTGTCCCAAGTCAAGTGTTTATCAATCATTATTGATGAACAAACCAAACTGCATTGTGATGAACAATTCAAAAAAAGGCTTGAAAAAATCAAACCAAATGCCCAGACATTTGAGAATATTAACAAAGTCTGCGGTAGGAAGCCCAAATTTCCCAAAACAGTATCAAACAACGAGGAAATTCTCATTCTCCCACAAGAAAAGTGTGATGCTTTCGCAACATACTTCCAAGAAACGTTCAAGGATAACTCAAGTCTGAGCGAACCAGACTTCTGCAATGAAGTGAATACACGTATTAACACCTTCTTGGATAATACGGAATCCATACCTCAAACGTTCTTTAGTGTGGATAATCCAGCAATTCATCCACAAGAGCAATCCATTTTCACGAACCCTCTTCAACTTTTCATTCTCACAAAAACCATTAACAGCAAAAAGTCGAGTGGCCCTGACCAAATCTCAAACGCTGTTTTGAAAAAGCTTCCACCAATAGCTCACGACTTTCTCTCGTCGATTTTCAACAATTGTATAAACAATTGTTACTTTCCAAAAAATTCGAAAACGTCCCGTATTCTGCCCATTCCTAAGAAAACTTCATCCAAGGACATCAAGGAATTCAGACCCATTTCACTAATTACTAATGTGGGGAAACTCTTTGAGAAAGTCATCCAGCAACAAATCACAAACTCCTGCGAAGAGAATAATATTCGGCAGGAATCTCAGTTCGGCTTCAAGCCACAACATTCTACACTACACCCACTGTTGAAATTTCATACTGACGCTACTTGTGCTCTAAACAAAAATGAATGCACAGTCAGCTGCTTTCTCGATGTTGAAAAAGCATTCGACTCTGTTTGGACCAATGGTCTAATTTTCAAATTGAACCAATTCGGTTTCCCACCGCACCTCAACAAACTAATCCACGGTTTCCTGACGGAAAGAAACTTCTACGTGGAGCTAGATAGTCAAAAATCAGCACTTAAACCGATAGAGGCAGGTGTCCCACAGGGATCAATCTTAGGCCCCATACTCTTCAATCTGTTCACGTCTGATCAACCTGCAAATGAAAATTGCACAACACTTCTGTACGCAGATGACTCTTTAACATATGCCCAATCACTCTGCCCGATTTTGGCCGTAAATAAGGTCAACCTCCACCTCGAAAAGCTCCAAACTTACTATAAAAAGTGGGGAATCAAAATAAATGTTTCAAAATCTGAACTCATTTGCATTCGAAAACCTTCAACCGGGCGAAACCGGCAAGTCTCAAAATCCAGGCAAATCAAAGCCGCCTACAATGGCGGAATTATTGCCCCGTCCCAGAAAGCAAAATATCTAGGAGTGAACTTCAATAAACTTCTAAGATTCAATGCTCATGCCAAAGCTGTTATTAACAAAGCAAATTTTGCCTACAGCCTGCTCAGCCCAATCATTAACGTCAGGAATGGACTCTCAATCAAAACCAAACTTTTGCTGTACAAGCAACTTATAAGACCCGTCATTAAGTACTGTTTCCCTATTTGGCACACCATCTCTCCAACTTATATGCAACGCCTCGGTAATCTCGAGAGGAAAATTCTCCGTGCATGCACGGGACTCTACAGAAAGGAGCCTCACAAATACTACTCCAATAGCGAGCTTTATGAAGCCGCAAACATTACTCCTATCAAGGAATACCTAGTCCACCTAGCAACAAAACAAATGGAGAAGATTCCATTACATCCAAATTCCCTCATAAACAACTTACCGGACCTTCTCATATCGGAAGACTTCAGATACCTCTCACCACTGCTTCTCACGAAGCCCGAAAACTCCGACATTTATTTCCACAACGGAAGAATAACCTTTTACGATGTGAAAGGAACTCACTACCGAAGGTAGTCTACCCAGTCTCACCAAGCTCACCAAAAATTAGGACCCAACTGACCCTAAGCATCCTCCAAATTCCCAAATCCCTCCCAAATCCTATTCCTTCACCCTCTTTTAATAACTAACACTTAAAGTGAAAGACAAACCTACGGCTGATGTAGCGCAGCAGCCGTACCGAAGGAAGACAAATCAACGAGAAGTTTAACCAGGAAACAAACATCGAAGAAGGACAACGAAGGACGACAACAAATCGAACAGAAGGCCGAAGATAAGCCTCTACGTGGGAATTAACAAACCGAAATCGGAAAAGATTAAAAATTTAACAATATTTTAAAAACGCGCGGACATGACTTGACTTGACTTGACTAGAAATTGAACAGTTTGTGTTAAACCGTGAACGGGTGAAGACAAGTGAAGTGAAATTGTGAAAATGCCTCCTAAAACGAGTGGTAAAGCTGCTAAAAAAGCTGGTAAAGCGCAGAAAAACATATCTAAGACCGATAAGAAAAAGAAGCGCAAGAGGAAGGAAAGTTATGCTATCTACATTTACAAAGTTTTAAAGCAAGTTCATCCTGATACTGGAATTTCGTCGAAGGCAATGAGTATTATGAACAGTTTTGTGAATGATATTTTTGAACGTATTGCTGCTGAAGCATCTCGTTTAGCGCATTACAATAAACGTTCGACAATTACGAGTCGTGAGATTCAGACTGCTGTAAGACTTTTGCTACCAGGTGAACTTGCCAAGCACGCCGTTAGTGAAGGAACTAAAGCTGTTACAAAATATACCAGTTCCAAGTAAAATTGCAAACCGTATTAATAAATGGCCCTTTTCAGGGCCGCCAAATATTAATAAAAAGAGTTAAAATTATTATTGAATATTATGCAGTTTTTTTAGTTATTTGTAAATCTTATCAAATAGAAATGTTCTTAGACAAAGTATATGGAAAATTTTGAAATATTTAATTAATATATTATCGAAATTAATACTCCTTTCGTACATATTCTCATCATTTCATATACCAAAACGTTTGGAAAAAAATTATTTTTTAAATACAGTCTTAATAATATTTTAAATTGCGTCATTAAAAAAAATCGCCGCTATTTATTCAAATAAAAAAAAATTTCTAATTATGTATTTGATGTGTAAAATTTGTTAGCTTTTCCAGGAAATTCTTTCATTGTAATAATTCAAATTGAATAATATTTTACTCTTTAATAAAATAATTTGTGGTCCTGAAAAGGACCGTTTTTTGTTTTTAAAGTTATCGAAATAAATTTTTAAGCACGTTCACCTCGAATACGACGAGCCAATTGAATGTCTTTTGGCATTATTGTAACACGTTTAGCATGGATAGCACACAAATTAGTATCCTCAAATAATCCAACTAAATATGCTTCACTAGCCTCTTGTAATGCCATAACTGCAGAACTTTGAAAACGCAAATCGGTTTTAAAATCTTGAGCAATTTCACGTACAAGTCGTTGAAAAGGTAATTTACGAATAAGCAATTCAGTACTCTTTTGATAACGACGAATTTCACGAAGAGCTACTGTACCGGGGCGATAACGATGAGGCTTTTTAACACCACCAGTTGCTGGAGCACTTTTACGGGCTGCTTTTGTAGCCAATTGCTTACGAGGAGCCTTTCCTCCCGTAGATTTACGAGCAGTTTGCTTAGTACGAGCCATTGCTTTATTTTTCACTCACTTTAACTCTACCAGAAAATTAAAACACTTCTCAAAAAAAGAACTTTTCACTTCACTTGAACCGAACACGAGGAGTCACAGTTAGAGTTTAGTTTACGCTGCTTTAACCCAAGTATTTATAGAAAAATTCTCCCTTCTCCACTTTTAGCTTTATACGTTTTCCCCTCCATCAATTTCATTTGGTTTGGGTGAGAAATTTTTCTATAAATTGAGTGGTACACTCTCGTTAAATTTCATAAAGTGTGTGACAGTGCTAAAGTGAGGTGTTCTTTCTTATAATTCTGTTGAAGTGAAGTAAATTTAAAATGACTGGTCGCGGCAAAGGTGGTAAAGGTTTAGGAAAAGGTGGTGCTAAGCGTCATCGTAAAGTTCTTCGTGATAATATTCAAGGTATTACAAAACCAGCTATTCGCCGTTTAGCACGACGAGGTGGCGTTAAGCGTATATCGGGTTTAATTTATGAAGAAACCCGTGGTGTACTTAAAGTGTTTCTTGAAAATGTTATTCGTGATGCTGTTACATATACCGAGCATGCAAAAAGAAAAACAGTTACTGCAATGGATGTTGTATATGCATTAAAAAGGCAAGGACGTACATTATATGGTTTTGGCGGTTAAGAGTGAAATTTTTTATTTGATTGAAAATGAAAACGGTCCTTTTCAGGGCCACAAACAATTAACAAAGAGTAAAAATATATAATATATTAATCTTAATAGGTGTGGTCGTTAAATTTTATAGGGGTTAGGAGAAGAAAAGATTTTTTTTAGGCTTATCAAAATTAAAAAAAAAAATTTTTTTTTTGCATATCTTATTATATCCGAAAAAAATAAAAATTTCAGTTTAATACTACTATACCCGAAAAAAATAAAAATTTCAGTTTAATACATAATTTTTTCTATATCTTATTATAAATAGGTTTTTTTCAGTATAACTGAAAAAAAAATTCAATTCGATTCGATTATAAAAAAAAAAAAAATTTATTAAAATATACTACTGTATGTAAATATAAATTTTACTCTTTGATAAAAGATATGGTGGTCCTGAAAAGGACCGTTTTGTTAAAGAGCTGTCGGAAAAATAAAATATTTATGCCTTCTTTTCAGTTTTTTTGGGTAAAAGAACAGCTTGAATATTTGGTAAAACACCACCTTGAGCAATTGTCACACCAGAAAGCAATTTATTTAATTCTTCATCATTACGGATGGCTAATTGTAAATGTCGTGGAATAATTCTTGTTTTTTTATTGTCACGTGCAGCATTTCCAGCTAATTCAAGAACTTCAGCAGCTAAATATTCCATAACAGCTGCCAAATAAACTGGAGCACCAGCACCGACACGTTCAGCATAATTTCCTTTTCTCAATAAACGATGAATACGACCGACAGGAAATTGTAGTCCAGCACGATTTGATCGAGATTTTGCCTTTCCCTTAACTTTTCCACCTTTACCACGACCAGACATTTTATTAAATTCTTTAATTCACTTGACACGTCTACACAGCACAGCACTTTTCACTTGAATGACGAAGTAAATGGTTGACTCACTTATTTATGTAAAAATTGAACGAAGAAAATTCAAAAACGAAAGAGAATGGAGGGGAGATATTGATTGTCTCCAGACTGAATAAATATGAGCAGAAAGAGATAGAAATTGAACACAACAGGAGTTTCAATTTGTCAGTCAAAGAGGTATGACCTGTGCGACTGATCAGTGGAAAGCTAACAAGTTACCTGTGTTGTAGGAAATGTTCCTGCAAATAAGTACGTGCGAGAAATATCATAGTGAAGTGGTTGTGATAAAGAAATCAGACAAAATTGCTAGAGAAAGTGACTCTTGAAAACAAAATAAAAAGTGGTCAGATTACCGACGGCTTTTTCAGGGAAAAAATATTAGTGCATACAGACACAGTGAATTACGCATAACAAGTGTTGTTCAAGTGTGAAAGTGAAGTGAGATGTGAGCAGAGGACTCAAAAATAATAAAAAAAATAATAATAAATAAATAAATTCTAAATTTAAATTTTAAATAAACAAATATCGGAAATTATGAATAACTTTAAAGAACAAGACATTTTTAACGTAGTGAAAGTAAATGTACGCGAAGTGTTTACAGAAAACAACCTAACGCTGTTTTCTGACGATATAATTGAAAGTATCACTAAGCGAATACTCAATGGGACGATGACCGGGGAAAAGAGTTCGTCAACAAACGGTAGCAGCAGCAGCAGCAGCGGTTCCAGCACCACCAGCAGCGACAACAAAATGGAAGTCACGAGCGAGGAAGAATATCCCGATCTTCCAGCGTCATCCAGCGAAAAAAGTGAGTACGAGCTGGTGCAGAATAAAAAGCGTAAACCCAAGAATGATGCGCAGCAACAGGAGGAAGCCACCAAAAAGAAAAAATTTGTTGTTCCACTACCAACCGACCCAAGAAAGAGCAGCAACTACTACCAGGCGCTGCAAAATGAAAACCGTTTCATCGTCCCGCCTAAGCAGAAAGAGCGAATGGAAGCAACGGAAGGAAAACCGGCTACACGACCACCGCCAATCATCGCACATGGGCTCAACTATAAAGAGTTCCACAAGGCACTGGACTCAATAGTGCCCAGGCCAAAGTTTTTTATTAAAATGAGCAGCGGCCGTAAATGTACGATCAAGCCTGCGACAGAGGAGGACAGAAAAATGATATTCGAGCTCCTGAACAAGATAAAGGTGGAATCTTACACCTTCACACCGAAGGAGGAGAGAAAGACAACGCTGGTCCTCAAAGGTGTGCAACACACATTCGACGAGGAAGACGTCAAGGATGCCCTAGAACGTGAGCACAAGGGTATCAAAATCAAGAGTGTGGTGAGAATGATAACTCCACGCAGCAAAACTGCAGGGAAGCAGTTGAATGCTTTTATTATCACCTTTGACGGAAAGCATGATGTCGACCAAATCATGAAGATGGACCGTCTCATGAACCAAATTGTGCACTGGGAGAAACACAACGTGAAAGGGATTTCACAGTGCAAATAATGCCAGAGATTCGCACACGTAGCGAGCAACTGCGCTCAACTCTACAGATGCGTGAAATGTGCGCAAAACCATGGACCAGGAGAGTGCCGCCGCATTAAGAACGACGAGACAGAAAAACCTTTCTGCGTGAACTGCCAGAAAGAAGGACACCCAGCCAGCTACAGAGGATGCCCCAGGTACAAGGACATCATAGAAACCCGAAACAAACAGAAGGAACATCAGAAGCAGAGAGAGCAGTTCGCTAGGGAATCGACCAGGAACTACATCCAGCCAGGTATGTCTTTCGCACAAATAATTAATAAAAATAACAAAACTAACCAACCTAAAACTACTTATCCTCAAATCCCAACAACTATTCGCCAGCAAGAGGCACCTAAAATCGCCCCAAAAACGTCGCAAAATGACGTGGACAACTTCTGCACCCAAGAGGCGAAAGCTCTCTTTGGGTGTGACCTCTTCGCCCTTATGGGCAAAATAAATCATTTTATTCCTCAATACAGGAAACTTACCACCCTCGCGGAACGTCAAAGTGCATATTTGCAATTTGCGTTCAACCTATGTCTAGGGAACTAAAAAGACTAACAATTCTAACATTTAACTGTAATTCCCTAGTACGACATAACAAGAGAATAGGCCTCAACTCCATCCTTGGTGAGCAATTCCCCCATTTCGTCCTCCTACAAGAGACGCATCTAAACCCCAGACACAATTTAGTTTTTGAGAATTTCTCAACAGTCCGAAATGATAAATCGGAAACAACCTTAGGAACTGCTGTCCTTATTAAAAAACACCTAAAATTCCAAGAAGTTAAGATTGATAGTCTTAACAATATGGAATGCACGGCTGTAAAAGTCTTTCTTACCTCCCAGGAATCTCTCCTGTTGATTTCTCTGTATAACAGGTGTGGCGCGTCGGCCGCACAAGTACGACGAAATCTGGAAATTATAAACAATCTCTCCAAAGAATACACCTACACGGTAATTGGAGGAGATTTTAACGCCAGACACCCGATGTGGAATGACACACTCGAGAACAGCCACGGGAAAACAGTTTCCAACTGGCTGACAAACAACTCGCACAACCACGATTTCATAGTGGTCTCTCCAAACACCCCAACCTTTCCTCGTTCAGGCTCCAACATCGATTTCTACCTAGTCACTTCAAATTTTATAAACCTCTTACCGCAAATCAGCAACTACAGTTGCGCTACTCACCATGCTTCTTCTGACCATCTAGTGGTTGAACTGACAATCAATCGGAATTCTCCGGTTAATATATTGACTATAAGTCTTCCCACCATTACCACCCTAAAAAACGTTGATTGGACTGAGTTCCAAAATAGACTGACAGCTCTTTATCAAGACAATCTTCCGCCCAACAACAGGAATCTCCAAAACTCCGAAATTGAAACCCACATAGAGCGTTTCACTCACTGCCTTCAGGACAACATCAACCACTTCTCCACAACGATTCCTGCAAACAACCACAAATACAAGAACCTTCCATCTGGCCTTCAAGACCTGTACAAATACAGGCAAAAACTGCGGAAAATACTCAACCGCATCTATCATAGGACCCTTAATACCCAAAATTCAGCATACCAGTCCGTGCTGTCCCAAGTCAAGTGTTTATCAATCATTATTGATGAACAAACCAAACTGCATTGTGATGAACAATTCAGAAAAAGGCTTGAAAAAATCAAACCAAATGCCCAGACATTTGAGAATATTAACAAAGTCTGCGGTAGGAAGCCCAAATTTCCCAAAACAGTATCAAACAACGAGGAAATTCTCATTCTCCCACAAGAAAAGTGTGATGCTTTCGCAACATACTTCCAAGAAACGTTCAAGGATAACTCAAGTCTGAGCGAACCAGACTTCTGCAATGAAGTGAATACACGTATTAACACCTTCTTGGATAATACGGAATCCATACCTCAAACGTTCTTTAGTGTGGATAATCCAGCAATTCATCCACAAGAGCAATCCATTTTCACGAACCCTCTTCAACTTTTCATTCTCACAAAAACCATTAACAGCAAAAAGTCGAGTGGCCCTGACCAAATCTCAAACGCTGTTTTGAAAAAGCTTCCACCAATAGCTCACGACTTTCTCTCGTCGATTTTCAACAATTGTATAAACAATTGTTACTTTCCAAAAAATTGGAAAACGTCCCGTATTCTGCCCATTCCTAAGAAAACTTCATCCAAGGACATCAAGGAATTCAGACCCATTTCACTAATTTCTAATGTGGGGAAACTCTTTGAGAAAGTCATCCAGCAACAAATCACAAACTCCTGCGAAGAGAATATTCGGCAGGAATCTCAGTTCGGCTTCAAGCCACAACATTCTACACTACACCCACTGTTGAAATTTCATACTGACGCTACTCGTGCTCTAAACAAAAATGAATGCACAGTCAGCTGCTTTCTCGATGTTGAAAAAGCATTCGACTCTGTTTGGACCAATGGTCTAATTTTCAAATTGAACCAATTCGGTTTCCCACCGCACCTCAACAAACTAATCCACGGTTTCCTGACGGAAAGAAACTTTTACGTGGAGCTAGATAGTCAAAAATCAGCACTTAAACCGATAGAGGCAGGTGTCCCACAGGGATCAATCTTAGGCCCCATACTCTTCAATCTGTTCACGTCTGATCAACCTGCAAATGAAATTTGCACAACACTTCTGTACGCAGATGACTCTTTAACATATGCCCAATCACTCTGCCCGATTTTGGCCGTAAATAAGGTCAACCTCCACCTCGAAAAGCTCCAAACTTACTATAAAAAGTGGGGAATCAAAATAAATGTTTCAAAATCTGAACTCATTTGCATTCGAAAACCTTCAACCGGGCGAAACCGGCAAGTCTCAAAATCCAGGCAAATCAAAGCCGCCTACAATGGCGGAATTATTGCCCCGTCCCAGAAAGCAAAATATCTAGGAGTGAACTTCAATGAACTTCTAAGATTCAATGCTCATGCCAAAGCTGTTATTAACAAAGCAAATTTTGCCTACAGCCTGCTCAGCCCAATCATTAATGTCAGGAATGGACTCTCAATCAAAACCAAACTTTTGCTGTACAAGCAACTTATAAGACCCGTCATTACGTACTGTTTCCCTATTTGGCACACCATCTCTCCAACTTATATGCAACGCCTCGGTAATCTCGAGAGGAAAATTCTCCGTGCATGCACGGGACTCTACAGAAAGGAGCCTCACAAATACTACTCCAATAGCGAGCTTTATGAAGCCGCAAACATTACTCCTATCAAGGAATACCTAGTCCACCTAGCAACAAAACAAATGGAGAAGATTCCATTACATCCAAATTCCCTCATAAACAACTTACCGGACCTTCTCATACCGGAAGACTTCAGATACCTCTCACCACTGCTTCTCACGAAGCCCGAAAACTCCGACATTTATTTCCACAACGGAAGAATAACCTTTTACGATGGGAAAGGAACTCACTACCGAGGGTAGTCTACCCAGTCTCACCAAGCTCACCAAAAATTAGGACCCAACTGACCCTAAGCATCCTCCAAATTCCCAAATCCCTCCCAAATCCTATTCCTTCACCCTCTTTTAATAACTAACACTTAAAGTGAAAGACAAACCTACGGCTGATGTAGCGCAGCAGCCGTACCGAAGGAAGACAAATCAACGAGAAGTTTAACCAGGAAACAAACATCGAAGAAGGACAACGAAGGACGACAACAAATCGAACAGAAGGCCGAAGATAAGCCTCTACGTGGGAATTAACAAACCGAAATCGGAAAAGATTAAAAATTTAACAATATTTTAAAAACGCGCGGACATGACTTGACTAGACTTGACTAGAAATTGAACAGTTTGTGTTAAACCGTGAACGGGTGAAGACAAGTGAAGTGAAATTGTGAAAATGCCTCCTAAAACGAGTGGTAAAGCTGCTAAAAAAGCTGGTAAAGCGCAGAAAAACATATCTAAGACCGATAAGAAAAAGAAGCGCAAGAGGAAGGAAAGTTATGCTATCTACATTTACAAAGTTTTAAAGCAAGTTCATCCTGATACTGGAATTTCGTCGAAGGCAATGAGTATTATGAACAGTTTTGTGAATGATATTTTTGAACGTATTGCTGCTGAAGCATCTCGTTTAGCGCATTACAATAAACGTTCGACAATTACGAGTCGTGAGATTCAGACTGCTGTAAGACTTTTGCTACCAGGTGAACTTGCCAAGCACGCCGTTAGTGAAGGAACTAAAGCTGTTACAAAATATACCAGTTCCAAGTAAAATTGCAAACCGTATTAATAAATGGCCCTTTTCAGGGCCGCCAAATATTAATAAAAAGAGTTAAAATTATTATTGAATATTATGCAGTTTTTTTAGTTATTTGTAAATCTTATCAAATAGAAATGTTCTTAGACAAAGTATATGGAAAATTTTGAAATATTTAATTAATATATTATCGAAATTAATACTCCTTTCGTACATATTCTCATCATTTCATATACCAAAACGTTTGGAAAAAAATTATTTTTTCAATACAGTCTTAACAATATTTTAAATTGCGTCATTAAAAAAAATCGCCGCTATTTATTCAAATAAAAAAAAAATTTCTAATTATGTATTTGATGTGTAAAATTTGTTAGCTTTTCCAGGAAATTCTTTCATTGTAATAATTCAAATTGAATAATATTTTACTCTTTAATAAAATAATTTGTGGTCCTGAAAAGGACGGTTTTTTGTTTTTAAAGTTATCGAAATAAATTTTTAAGCACGTTCACCTCGAATACGACGAGCCAATTGAATGTCTTTTGGCATTATTGTAACACGTTTAGCATGGATAGCACACAAATTAGTATCCTCAAATAATCCAACTAAATATGCTTCACTAACCTCTTGTAATGCCATAACTGCAGAACTTTGAAAACGCAAATCGGTTTTAAAATCTTGAGCAATTTCACGTACAAGTCGTTGAAAAGGTAATTTACGAATAAGCAATTCAGTACTCTTTTAATAACGACGAATTTCACGAAGAGCTACTGTACCGGGGCGATAACGATGAGGCTTTTTAACACCACCAGTTGCTGGAGCACTGTTTAAGTCTCTAAACATAAAATATTGAAATTTAAATTTCATAATTCGCAATTTACCTAAGCATTTAACATTCCAAATTTTTTAAATATCAATTACCCAGAATTTGGAGCAATAAACAAAATTACCAGTCGACAACTTCCTCTAGAGTCAAGTTTCATCTTTGTTGCCGGTAAATACTTTGACACTGCACATTTTTTCTGAAACTCTGTAAATATCGTACATTTCATATTGATTAGTTAGCTTTAAGATTCATATAAATATTACTTCGATTAATTGTAATTTCAGAATGAAATAAATTCTCGATTAAGAAGGAAGCCTTCTTGTTTTATTTAATCAAGCCTCAGAGCTAGTGAGTAAATCCTCATAGCTCTAACAAACTGTGGTAGGAGAGTTTATAGGTGTGTCTGAGGTTGATGCACTTGTGTCTGATGTGCTTTGGTGCAATAGTAAACATATACCTGATTTTTTGTCGTCGTTGCATTCAGTATAGTTTACCTGCTGGCCTGTGAGTTTATCTTCTTCGGGATTTTCAATCACCTCTTGGATTGGTAGTGGACAAAGGTTGTGTATTGCTCTTTTAAATATTCCTGACGAAGTTTTTACACTCACTACTCTGGTGTGGTTGTCTGGTCCACCATACGTGTCTACTACGCGACCAAGTGACCACTTCAAAGGAGGTAGATTTGTATCCTTTAGCAACACTAGTGTGTCCTTTTTTATGTCATTTTGTGCATTTTTCCACTTGTACCGTAGTTGAAGCTCCTGAAGATACTCTGATGACCATCTTTTCCAGAATGATTGCTGTATGTGTTGCAATCGCCTAAATCTTGTGAGGCTATTAATATTTTGAAGACTTACATCTGGTTCTGCAAAGGCTGTTAGTGGCGCACCTATCAAAAAATGCCCTGGAGTCAGCGCCTCCAAATCGTTTGGGTCTGATGACATAGGTGTTATGGGCCTTGAATTCAAAATGGCTTCAATTTGCGTTATTACTGTGTTCAACTCTTCGTGTGTTAGACTTGCATTTCCAGTTTGCCGGATTAGGTGTGTCTTTGCCGCTTTGACCGCAGCTTCCCACAATCCTCCAAAATGAGGTGATCGTGGGGGTATTGGTTTCCAGTCTATATGGTTTTGAGAGCAAAATTCGTGGAGCGATGATTTCAATTCCTGAGATTTAAATAAGTCCTCCAATTCCTTTAGCTCCGATTTGGCACCCACGAAGTTGGTTGCATTATCGCAGTAGATGGTTGCACAGAGTCCTCTGCGAGAAATGAATCGCTTGAGGGCGTTTAAAAATGCGATGGCACTTAAGTTGCTTACAATCTCCAAATGAACCGCCTTTGTCACAAAACAGACGAACACTGCTATGTACGCCTTTTCAGGAATCTTTCTGCGTAGCATGTGGTGAATAATGACTGGTCCACAAAAATCCACTCCAGTTGTGTAGAAAGGTCGCGCTGGTGTTACTCGTCTCGCTGGAAGGTCTGACATAACTTGTGTAATGGTTTGTGGTTTACATCGGAAGCAACGGATGCATTTATGTACTATTTGGCGCGCTAATGTTCTTACGTCTATCACCCAAAATTGCTGTCTTACGATAGCCGTTAACGTCTGTGGTGCTGCATGCATATGCTTTCTGTGGAGAGAGCTGAGTAGTAATTCACTAAATATGTGGCATCTTGGTAGCAACGTTTGATTTTTTGTTGCAGCGTTTAGCTGGGAATGCTTCAACCGTCCTCCTACGCGAATAATGCCAGTTGCCTCATCCAGGTATGGGTTTAATGATTGAATTGAACAATTTGCATCAAGTGGTTTGTTATCTTTAAGATGTTGATATTCCTTTACGAATGTTGTGCGCTGTACGTTCCTTACCAAACCGTTAAATGCTAAGTCCATTTCCGTTATTGTCAGTTGGCCGGTGGTCCTATGTTTCTTTGCCATTCCGCAGTTTTTTATAAATCGGACACAATAAGTAAAGATTCGTTGTAGCTTTGAAAACGAGTTCTTGTGATTGACTGTTGAGATAATGTCCGTGTACCTTACAGTCCTCACATTAGCTGAAAATGCGAGTTTTCTATTTCTAGTTTCTGGTACATCCTTTAGCGGCTTAAAGGTATGTTTGGGCCATCTAGCTGCAGGCTCTTGTAGGAATTCCGGTCCTTGAAACCACAGGGTGGATTGATTCAGACTGTCTGGAAGCATTCCTCGAGAAATTATGTCTGCAGGATTTTTTGTACCTTCTATGTGCTGCCATTGATTCTCTGATGTTAATTGTTGAATTTTCTCCACTCGATTGGCAACGAAGGTACTCCACGTGTAAGATGGGGCACCGATCCATGAGAGAACGATTTGGGAATCAGTGTAATAACAAACACTTGACAAGGTTTTCGGTAAGCACTGTCGTATACGATCAACTAATTCCACCATGAGGAGTGCAGAACATAGCTCCAATCGTGCCAACGTCGTTGTTTTTAGGGGTGCTAATCTGGATTTTGCACACAGAAGACGAACTTGTATTTGTCCAAAATTATCTACCGTTCTGATATAACAACATGCACCATAGGCTACTTCACTGCTATCTGAAAAAGCATGCAGTTGAAATTCGACTGGGTCAGTAAACGAAACGTGCCTTGGAATCTTGAGATGACTGAGTGTTTTGAGTTGCTTTTGAAAGAGCCGCCAACTTATCTTCAATCTATCTGGAAGATCTTCATCCCATGATATATTTGTTTTCCATAGGTCTTGAACAAATAACTTTCCGAGGACTGTCACAGGCCCTATTAAGCCGAGTGGGTCGTATATCCGAGTGATGGCTGAGAGGACTGTTCTCTTAGTTAGCTTGTCCGGTTCGTAATGCGATGGCTTGAACTGGAAGATGTCATCCTTAGGCTGCCAAATCATCCCTAATGTTTTAATCACCTCGTCTCCTTGAAGAAGTAATAATTTTTCCTTCAAATCGTCAGGAGTTCCTCGCAGTACATCAGGATGATTCGAGCAAAACTTTCTGAGTTCAAAGTTTCCAGTTTTGAGAAGGGCAATTAACTCATTTTTTAGTTCGATCGTTTCTCTGACGGAATCTGTTCCGGTTAAAATGTCATCAACATATGTGTCGTCCCGTAGGACATTTGCTGCTCTAGGGAAGTTATCTTCTTCTAGGAGAGCTAATTGATTTAGACACCTTGTAGCAAGAAACGGTGCAGCAGCAGTACCATACGTTATGGTATTTAGTTGGTAGGTTTGCGGGGGTTTGTCTCTTTGCTCACGCCACAGAATGAGTTGATACCTTCTTTGTTTTGGGTCGATCTGAATTTGCCGGTACATTTTGCAAATGTCGCCAGTAAATACATACTTATGCATTCTAAATCTTATTAAAATGGAGAATAAGTCCGACTGTACTGTTGGTCCCACCTTAAGAATGTCGTTGAGAGATTTACCAGTGTTGGTTTTTGCTGATGCATCAAACACTACGCGAAGTTTTGTTGTGGAGCTTTCAGGCTTTATGACGCAATGGTGTGGTAGATAGTAATTGTCGGATGGGACAAGCTCGTTTTTGATTACTTGCATGTGTCCTAGCCTCCGATATTCTTCCATGAATGCATGATATTGCTCTTTCAGTTCTGGAGCTCTATCTAGTTTGCGTTCTAAAGAGTATAATCGTTTCGTTGCCATCTGAATTGATGATCCTAAGTTTTCTGGTTGCTCTTGGAATGGCAGTTGGACAATGAATTGACCGGACGGAGACCGTTGGAACGTTTCTTGAAAGTGCTGCTCGCATTCGAATTCTTCCTTGGTCATTCGTTTTGTCATTGCATCGTGTTGGTCCAATTCCCAGAATTTTGCTAATTGTTTTTCTAAAGTTGCTATAGAAGGTTGTGTTACAATACTACATTGAAAGGCATTGTTTGAAGATTCTGCTGCCCTTCCTGCCACGATCCATCCCAAACGTGTATTTTGTAAAAGCGGATGATCATTGGGTAATCTTATTTTGCCCGTTTCTAAGAGTTCGTAATATAACTCAGCACCTATTAGCATGTCAACTGGTTGTGGCTTGTCGAAGTCAGGATCGGCTAATTGGATGTTTGTTGGTATCTCCCAGTTTGAGGTGCACACGTATGTTGATGGTTGATAGTCACTTATTTTTGAGAGTATGATAGCTGTTATTGCGGCACTGAACTTATTGGTTCTGGATTTTATGACCAGCTTAGTTTCATGTTTTGCTGTAGTTTCTATTCCGCCAATACCAATTATAGGAACGCTGGCTTTCTGTCGTTGTAGACCCAACAGGTGAACGAAACTGTCCCGAATGAAATGCAGTTGTGATGCTGAGTCGAGGAGTACTCGGCATGGAACTAAATCTCCTGTTGCACTGACCGCATTTACTATCGCTGTTGCCAATAATATATGTGATCTAGATGATGCTTTCAGACTTGTGGAAGCTGAGGTCTGATTTGAACATGGTAATGCTGCTTTGTTCTGTGCCGGTGCCTGGTAAGAGTTAGCAGCATCCTTTCTGTCGCTATTGGACCTGTGAAGCAAGGTGTTATGTCGACCCTTGCAAAGAGTACAATTTCTTGATTGGCACTTCTGTGAATTATGGCCTGATTTGAGGCAATTTTGGCATAGTCTAAGTTGCCTTACCAGTTGGAACTTGTCATCCAATGAAGAATTCAAGAACTTCCCACATTTGTAAATTTTATGATTCAATTTACAAATTGGGCAGTGTATTGTCGGAGTGACTGACACTAGCGTTGTAGGTTTCCTTCGGTCTTCCTTTGTATGTATGGTCTCCAACATTTGAAACCTAGTTTCAAGGAATGTAAAAAGGTCGTCTATCGGCTGGAGTTCACGCGGAGATTTTAAAGACTGTTCATACAGCCTTCGTGACTCTTTATCCAGCTTCTGAAGTAAGATGTGAATTAATATTGGGTTCCACTCTGTAACTTTAATTCCGAGGTTTTGAAGAGAAAGCAGGCATTCTTTGCTTACATCATGAATTCTTTTTATGCCTGCACTAGACTCAACTGATAATACGCTTTGCGATAGCAGGTCGTTGAGAATTGCAGTAACCTGGCATCTTGTGTTGTTAAATCTGTCGGTGAGTATCTTCCAGGCTGTATGGTAATTTTGATCTGTAGCTTGGAGATGCCTTATAAGTCTGCTTGGTTCTCCCGTAAGATGAGCTTTCAGGTAGTACATTTTCTCAGCTGAACTTAAAGGTTGTTTATGAATCAACTGAATGAAGAGATCCATGAATGGTTTCCATTTTGCATATGCTCCGTCAAAGATGGGAAGCGATATTTGTGGCAATTTGACATTCATACCATTTGCAGGAAGTTGTTGATCTAGCCTTTCTTGTAATTTGATTGCTACATCTTGATACCTGTCCTCAATATATCTGTACTCCTCTTCCAAGTCTACAGTGTTGAGTGATTCTAAGACGATTTCTCGATGAAGTGAGACAATTTGAGCCCAGTATTCATTAATTGACTTCAGTTTTTGCGTAAAGTAAGCCTTTGAATGGGGATCATCAAGCTCTCTTTCAATTGATTCTAAATGTCTGGCCAATGTTTTCATTGTTACGTCGAGAAATCTAATAGATTTGGTCGCTTCAGCTTGTTTTGCGTCTATAGACGTGTGTGTTGGTGCAATCTGCTGCTGTTTGCCTGCAGGATTATCCTCCAACCTTTGTTTCAATTTGTGCATAAAGTCATTGTAGGTATCTTCCACCTGCTTCGGATAAGCCTGTACGAAGTACGGGTGTTCTGGTTGCAGTTCTTTAAGCGATTCCAGCTCTTCGTGATTTTTTTTGAATTTACTGATGAGTTCATTTAGGGAAGACTGGAATTTAGCTGTATTTTCAGCTGTTCTCCGATCTATTCTTTCCTTCTTGAAGTTGTCGAATAGCTGGTTAATGGACCGAACAATCTGTGACTGAGCATCAGCAAGTGCAACGAAGTTTTCCATTGGGATTTACACTGCCTGAAAATTGCTTAGAGACCAAACATACGCAAGAAAGCCAAATGTAGCTTAAAAGAGTTATGCTTCTTACCACCAGATGTTTTTGCTTGTCAGTATACTGCTACTTCGGAGTATCTGGACGACGATGGCTCTAGGTTGGTTGCTAATAACTGCGCAGGCTTTGAATGCTGCTAACCCTTTATGTTAATTGTAGACACAAAGTGTGATCCAAACGATGTTCTAGATTTACTTCCGTGACGTATTCCAGTGGCTGCTACTTCTATGGTATTGCTTGCTACTACAAGCAGAATCTGATTGCTGCTGAGTGTTGTATCCCCTTCTGCCAGCTGTTGCTTGTGGATATACGCTCGAACCGGGTTCTTAATTTGACCTCTCTTACAATAGAGAGTTGTAGTTTATGATGGTGATTTAAAGCACTACTTATGATGCACAGGTAGTGTTAATCACGTCGGGGTCACCAGTTTGTTAGAGCTATGAGGATTTACTCACTAGCTCTGAGGCTTGATTAAATAAAACAAGAAGGCTTCCTTCTTAATCGAGAATTTATTTCATTCTGAAATTACAATTAATCGAAGTAATATTTATATGAATCTTAAAGCTAACTAATCAATATGAAATGTACGATATTTACAGAGTTTCAGAAAAAATGTGCAGTGTCAAAGTATTTACCGGCAACAAAGATGAAACTTATTCGCTGTTAAGCATTTGAGCTCGGCCAACGGTCGTTCCAACGGTCTCCGTCCGGTCAATTCATTGTCCAACTGCCATTCCAAGAGCAACCAGAAAACTTAGGATCATCAATTCAGATGGCAACGAAACGATTATACTCTTTAGAACGCAAACTAGATAGAGCTCCAGAACTGAAAGAGCAATATCATGCATTCATGGAAGAATATCGGAGGCTAGGACACATGCAAGTAATCAAAAACGAGCTTGTCCCATCCGACAATTACTATCTACCACACCATTGCGTCATAAAGCCTGAAAGCTCCACAACAAAACTTCGCGTAGTGTTTGATGCATCAGCAAAAACCAACACTGGTAAATCTCTCAACGACATTCTTAAGGTGGGACCAACAGTACAGTCGGACTTATTCTCCATTTTAATAAGATTTAGAATGCATAAGTATGTATTTACTGGCGACATTTGCAAAATGTACCGGCAAATTCAGATCGACCCAAAACAAAGAAGGTATCAACTCATTCTGTGGCGTGAGCAAAGAGACAAACCCCCGCAAACCTACCAACTAAATACCATAACGTATGGTACTGCTGCTGCACCGTTTCTTGCTACAAGGTGTCTAAATCAATTAGCTCTCCTAGAAGAAGATAACTTCCCTAGAGCAGCAAATGTCCTACGGGACGACACATATGTTGATGACATTTTAACCGGAACAGATTCCGTCAGAGAAACGATCGAACTAAAAAATGAGTTAATTGCCCTTCTCAAAACTGGAAACTTTGAACTCAGAAAGTTTTGCTCGAATCATCCTGATGTACTGCGAGGAACTCCTGACGATTTGAAGGAAAAATTATTACTTCTTCAAGGAGACGAGGTGATTAAAACATTAGGGATGATTTGGCAGCCTAAGGATGACATCTTCCAGTTCAAGCCATCGCATTACGAACCGGACAAGCTAACTAAGAGAACAGTCCTCTCAGCCATCACTCGGATATACGACCCACTCGGCTTAATAGGGCCTGTGACAGTCCTCGGAAAGTTATTTGTTCAAGACCTATGGAAAACAAATATATCATGGGATGAAGATCTTCCAGATAGATTGAAGATAAGTTGGCGGCTCTTTCAAAAGCAACTCAAAACACTCAGTCATCTCAAGATTCCAAGGCACGTTTCGTTTACTGACCCAGTCGAATTTCAACTGCATGCTTTTTCAGATAGCAGTGAAGTAGCCTATGGTGCATGTTGTTATATCAGAACGGTAGATAATTTTGGACAAATACAAGTTCGTCTTCTGTGTGCAAAATCCAGATTAGCACCCCTAAAAACAACGACGTTGGCACGATTGGAGCTATGTTCTGCACTCCTCATGGTGGAATTAGTTGATCGTATACGACAGTGCTTACCGAAAACCTTGTCAAGTGTTTGTTATTACACTGATTCCCAAATCGTTCTCTCATGGATCGGTGCCCCATCTTACACGTGGAGTACCTTCGTTGCCAATCGAGTGGAGAAAATTCAACAATTAACATCAGAGAATCAATGGCAGCACATAGAAGGTACAAAAAATCCTGCAGACATAATTTCTCGAGGAATGCTTCCAGACAGTCTGAATCAATCCACCCTGTGGTTTCAAGGACCGGAATTCCTACAAGAGCCTGCAGCTAGATGGCCCAAACATACCTTTAAGCCGCTAAAGGATGTACCAGAAACTAGAAATAGAAAACTCGCATTTTCAGCTAATGTGAGGACTGTAAGGTACACGGACATTATCTCAACAGTCAATCACAAGAACTCGTTTTCAAAGCTACAACGAATCTTTACTTATTGTGTCCGATTTATAAAAAACTGCGGAATGGCAAAGAAACATAGGACCACCGGCCAACTGACAATAACGGAAATGGACTTAGCATTAAACGGTTTGGTAAGGAACGTACAGCGCACAACATTCGTAAAGGAATATCAACATCTTAAAGATAACAAACCACTTGATGCAAATTGTTCAATTCAATCATTAAACCCATACCTGGATGAGGCAACTGGCATTATTCGCGTAGGAGGACGGTTGAAGCATTCCCAGCTAAACGCTGCAACAAAAAATCAAACGTTGCTACCAAGATGCCACATATTTAGTGAATTACTACTCAGCTCTCTCCACAGAAAGCATATGCATGCAGCACCACAGACGTTAACGGCTATCGTAAGACAGCAATTTTGGGTGATAGACGTAAGAACATTAGCGCGCCAAATAGTACATAAATGCATCCGTTGCTTCCGATGTAAACCACAAACCATTACACAAGTTATGTCAGACCTTCCAGCGAGACGAGTAACACCAGCGCGACCTTTCTACACAACTGGAGTGGATTTTTGTGGACCAGTCATTATTCACCACATGCTACGCAGAAAGATTCCTGAAAAGGCGTACATAGCAGTGTTCGTCTGTTTTGTGACAAAGGCGGTTCATTTGGAGATTGTAAGCAACTTAAGTGCCATCGCATTTTTAAACGCCCTCAAGCGATTCATTTCTCGCAGAGGACTCTGTGCAACCATCTACTGCGATAATGCAACCAACTTCGTGGGTGCCAAATCGGAGCTAAAGGAATTGGAGGACTTATTTAAATCTCAGGAATTGAAATCATCGCTCCACGAATTTTGCTCTCAAAACCATATAGACTGGAAACCAATACCCCCACGATCACCTCATTTTGGAGGATTGTGGGAAGCTGCGGTCAAAGCGGCAAAGACACACCTAATCCGGCAAACTGGAAATGCAAGTCTAACACACGAAGAGTTGAACACAGTAATAACGCAAATTGAAGCCATTTTGAATTCAAGGCCCATAACACCTATGTCATCAGACCCAAACGATTTGGAGGCGCTGACTCCAGGGCATTTTTTGATAGGTGCGCCACTAACAGCCTTTGCAGAACCAGATGTAAGTCTTCAAAATATTAATAGCCTCACAAGATTTAGGCGATTGCAACACATACAGCAATCATTCTGGAAAAGATGGTCATCAGAGTATCTTCAGGAGCTTCAACTACGGTACAAGTGGAAAAATGCACAAAATGACATAAAAAAGGACACACTAGTGTTGCTAAAGGATACAAATCTACCTCCTTTGAAGTGGTCACTTGGTCGCGTAGTAGACACGTATGGTGGACCAGACAACCACACCAGAGTAGTGAGTGTAAAAACTTCGTCAGGAATATTTAAAAGAGCAATACACAACCTTTGTCCACTACCAATCCAAGAGGTGATTGAAAATCCCGAAGAAGATAAACTCACAGGCCAGCAGGTAAACTATACTGAATGCAACGACGACAAAAAATCAGGTATATGTTTACTATTGCACCAAAGCACATCAGACACAAGTGCATCAACCTCAGACACACCTATAAACTCTCCTGCCAAAAGAAGAAGGTTGAATCCATATAAAAGGGTTGCTCATCCACTAAAGGGGAGGTTCTTGCCAATTAATCCAAACTGGTTAACATGCTCCTCGGGGCAGATAAACAAGAACGAGTTCAACAAACACTCAGAAGTACCTACTTCATCATCAGAAGGAAATCAAGGTGAGACGCAGCATTCTCAAGCAAAAGGTGCATTACGAAGAAGTGGCTCGGCAGCTCTTAGTCTCCTAATGTTGACGGCATTAGTCTTGCCTACACTAGGAAGCGCGTCAAGCATTCCAGTAAATCCAGTGGAAGTGCAACCATTCACAAGCAATCCCGGACTATTCTTCGAATCTTTAGGCCGAGCTCAAATGCTTAACAGCGAATGGAACATCATGGTATATTTCAACTTAAAGGAGTACTGGACTGAATTCCAAGGTTTAAAGGCATGTATACAGGAAATTGATCATCTCTGCAACTCAACAGCTACCAGGAAACATCACTGCCAAGAAATTCACAATCAGTTCTATCATCAGTTTAGCCAAATTCAAGACGCCAATGACATTTTACACAAGCGAAGTGGAAACAATAGGACCCTTAACAAAAGATCACCGCTGGATGTTATTGGAAATATTGCAAACAAGCTCTTTGGAGTACTTGACTCAGATTACGCTAAATACATCGAAGAGCAGATCGAAAAAAGCCGAAGCAACGAAAATTACTTAATGCAGCTTTTAAAGAATCAAACTTCAATTTTGGACGCGACCGCAAATATCATAAGGGAAAGAGAAAACTCCATTCAACAGCAGTTCGCAATCATAGAAAACCACATCAAGGCCTTGCACAAATATATGGGTAGTGTTCAATACGAAAACGAACATATACAAACCTTAAATTCACTATCTATATTAACTACATTGGTTCTACAAAATTTTCATAGAAGGCAAACAGCACTTCTTGACGTATTAACAGATCTCCATCATAGTAAGATCAACCCCCTACTCTTGTCTCCAACGCAACTTCAGAATCAGATCGCACTAATTAAATCACACATTCCGTCTACCTTAACTATACCTGGAAATGGAGAGAATAATGGCATATTGCTGTATAATCTGATGACAGCAGCGACAAGAGTGACAGAAGCGTATGTTTTATTTAACATACGAATTCCATTGCAGCAAGATGAGTACTTTCAGCTTTTCAAGTTAATTCCGATTCCTACTCCACATCAAGATAATTTTTCCTTCAAATCGTCAGGAGTTCCTCGCAGTACATCAGGATGATTCGAGCAAAACTTTCTGAGTTCAAAGTTTCCAGTTTTGAGAAGGGCAATTAACTCATTTTTTAGTTCGATCGTTTCTCTGACGGAATCTGTTCCGGTTAAAATGTCATCAACATATGTGTCGTCCCGTAGGACATTTGCTGCTCTAGGGAAGTTATCTTCTTCTAGGAGAGCTAATTGATTTAGACACCTTGTAGCAAGAAACGGTGCAGCAGCAGTACCATACGTTATGGTATTTAGTTGGTAGGTTTGCGGGGGTTTGTCTCTTTGCTCACGCCACAGAATGAGTTGATACCTTCTTTGTTTTGGGTCGATCTGAATTTGCCGGTACATTTTGCAAATGTCGCCAGTAAATACATACTTATGCATTCTAAATCTTATTAAAATGGAGAATAAGTCCGACTGTACTGTTGGTCCCACCTTAAGAATGTCGTTGAGAGATTTACCAGTGTTGGTTTTTGCTGATGCATCAAACACTACGCGAAGTTTTGTTGTGGAGCTTTCAGGCTTTATGACGCAATGGTGTGGTAGATAGTAATTGTCGGATGGGACAAGCTCGTTTTTGATTACTTGCATGTGTCCTAGCCTCCGATATTCTTCCATGAATGCATGATATTGCTCTTTCAGTTCTGGAGCTCTATCTAGTTTGCGTTCTAAAGAGTATAATCGTTTCGTTGCCATCTGAATTGATGATCCTAAGTTTTCTGGTTGCTCTTGGAATGGCAGTTGGACAATGAATTGACCGGACGGAGACCGTTGGAACGTTTCTTGAAAGTGCTGCTCGCATTCGAATTCTTCCTTGGTCATTCGTTTTGTCATTGCATCGTGTTGGTCCAATTCCCAGAATTTTGCTAATTGTTTTTCTAAAGTTGCTATAGAAGGTTGTGTTACAATACTACATTGAAAGGCATTGTTTGAAGATTCTGCTGCCCTTCCTGCCACGATCCATCCCAAACGTGTATTTTGTAAAAGCGGATGATCATTGGGTAATCTTATTTTGCCCGTTTCTAAGAGTTCGTAATATAACTCAGCACCTATTAGCATGTCAACTGGTTGTGGCTTGTCGAAGTCAGGATCGGCTAATTGGATGTTTGTTGGTATCTCCCAGTTTGAGGTGCACACGTATGTTGATGGTTGATAGTCACTTATTTTTGAGAGTATGATAGCTGTTATTGCGGCACTGAACTTATTGGTTCTGGATTTTATGACCAGCTTAGTTTCATGTTTTGCTGTAGTTTCTATTCCGCCAATACCAATTATAGGAACGCTGGCTTTCTGTCGTTGTAGACCCAACAGGTGAACGAAACTGTCCCGAATGAAATGCAGTTGTGATGCTGAGTCGAGGAGTACTCGGCATGGAACTAAATCTCCTGTTGCACTGACCGCATTTACTATCGCTGTTGCCAATAATATATGTGATCTAGATGATGCTTTCAGACTTGTGGAAGCTGAGGTCTGATTTGAACATGGTAATGCTGCTTTGTTCTGTGCCGGTGCCTGGTAAGAGTTAGCAGCATCCTTTCTGTCGCTATTGGACCTGTGAAGCAAGGTGTTATGTCGACCCTTGCAAAGAGTACAATTTCTTGATTGGCACTTCTGTGAATTATGGCCTGATTTGAGGCAATTTTGGCATAGTCTAAGTTGCCTTACCAGTTGGAACTTGTCATCCAATGAAGAATTCAAGAACTTCCCACATTTGTAAATTTTATGATTCAATTTACAAATTGGGCAGTGTATTGTCGGAGTGACTGACACTAGCGTTGTAGGTTTCCTTCGGTCTTCCTTTGTATGTATGGTCTCCAACATTTGAAACCTAGTTTCAAGGAATGTAAAAAGGTCGTCTATCGGCTGGAGTTCACGCGGAGATTTTAAAGACTGTTCATACAGCCTTCGTGACTCTTTATCCAGCTTCTGAAGTAAGATGTGAATTAATATTGGGTTCCACTCTGTAACTTTAATTCCGAGGTTTTGAAGAGAAAGCAGGCATTCTTTGCTTACATCATGAATTCTTTTTATGCCTGCACTAGACTCAACTGATAATACGCTTTGCGATAGCAGGTCGTTGAGAATTGCAGTAACCTGGCATCTTGTGTTGTTAAATCTGTCGGTGAGTATCTTCCAGGCTGTATGGTAATTTTGATCTGTAGCTTGGAGATGCCTTATAAGTCTGCTTGGTTCTCCCGTAAGATGAGCTTTCAGGTAGTACATTTTCTCAGCTGAACTTAAAGGTTGTTTATGAATCAACTGAATGAAGAGATCCATGAATGGTTTCCATTTTGCATATGCTCCGTCAAAGATGGGAAGCGATATTTGTGGCAATTTGACATTCATACCATTTGCAGGAAGTTGTTGATCTAGCCTTTCTTGTAATTTGATTGCTACATCTTGATACCTGTCCTCAATATATCTGTACTCCTCTTCCAAGTCTACAGTGTTGAGTGATTCTAAGACGATTTCTCGATGAAGTGAGACAATTTGAGCCCAGTATTCATTAATTGACTTCAGTTTTTGCGTAAAGTAAGCCTTTGAATGGGGATCATCAAGCTCTCTTTCAATTGATTCTAAATGTCTGGCCAATGTTTTCATTGTTACGTCGAGAAATCTAATAGATTTGGTCGCTTCAGCTTGTTTTGCGTCTATAGACGTGTGTGTTGGTGCAATCTGCTGCTGTTTGCCTGCAGGATTATCCTCCAACCTTTGTTTCAATTTGTGCATAAAGTCATTGTAGGTATCTTCCACCTGCTTCGGATAAGCCTGTACGAAGTACGGGTGTTCTGGTTGCAGTTCTTTAAGCGATTCCAGCTCTTCGTGATTTTTTTTGAATTTACTGATGAGTTCATTTAGGGAAGACTGGAATTTAGCTGTATTTTCAGCTGTTCTCCGATCTATTCTTTCCTTCTTGAAGTTGTCGAATAGCTGGTTAATGGACCGACCAATCTGTGACTGAGCATCAGCAAGTGCAACGAAGTTTTCCATTGGGATTTACACTGCCTGAAAATTGCTTAGAGACCAAACATACGCAAGAAAGCCAAATGTAGCTTAAAAGAGTTATGCTTCTTACCACCAGATGTTTTTGCTTGTCAGTATACTGCTACTTCGGAGTATCTGGACGACGATGGCTCTAGGTTGGTTGCTAATAACTGCGCAGGCTTTGAATGCTGCTAACCCTTTATGTTAATTGTAGACACAAAGTGTGATCCAAACGATGTTCTAGATTTACTTCCGTGACGTATTCCAGTGGCTGCTACTTCTATGGTATTGCTTGCTACTACAAGCAGAATCTGATTGCTGCTGAGTGTTGTATCCCCTTCTGCCAGCTGTTGCTTGTGGATATACGCTCGAACCGGGTTCTTACTTTGACCTCTCTTACAATAGAGAGTTGTAGTTTATGATGGTGATTTAAAGCACTACTTATGATGCACAGGTAGTGTTAATCACGTCGGGGTCACCAGTTTGTTAGAGCTATGAGGATTTACTCACTAGCTCTGAGGCTTGATTAAATAAAACAAGAAGGCTTCCTTCTTAATCGAGAATTTATTTCATTCTGAAATTACAATTAATCGAAGTAATATTTATATGAATCTTAAAGCTAACTAATCAATATGAAATGTACGATATTTACAGAGTTTCAGAAAAAATGTGCAGTGTCAAAGTATTTACCGGCAACAAAGATGAAACTTGACTCTAGAGGAAGTTGTCGACTGGTAATTTTGTTTATTGCTCCAAATTCTGGGTAATTGATATTTTAAGAATTTGGAATGTTAAATGCTTAGGTAAATTGCGAATTATGAAATTTAAATTTCAATATTTTATGTTTAGAGACTGTCACGTCGGGGTCACCACAGTTTGTTAGAGCTATGAGGATTTACTCACTAGCTCTGAGGCTTGATTAAATAAAACAAGAAGGCTTCCTTCTTAATCGAGAATTTATTTCATTCTGAAATTACAATTAATCGAAGTAATATTTATATGAATCTTAAAGCTAACTAATCAATATGAAATGTACGATATTTACAGAGTTTCAGAAAAAATGTGCAGTGTCAAAGTATTTACCGGCAACAAAGATGAAACTTGACTCTAGAGGAAGTTGTCGACTGGTAATTTTGTTTATTGCTCCAAATTCTGGGTAATTGATATTTTAAGAATTTGGAATGTTAAATGCTTAGGTAAATTGCGAATTATGAAATTTAAATTTCAATATTTTATGTTTAGAGACTTAAACATTCTCCCCGCCTTGAGTTGGTATCCAACACAAATTTGTCATCTAGGTTCTGCTGATGTCGTTCCTTTGGGATTGGAGGTAGAGGCCCCTTCTTTGATGGCTGGGATAATTTGATGGTCTTCGTTTTCTTGCACCGGGAGTAGGCTAAGTAGCTGGCAATTGTTAATAACACAGTAATTATTACGTAGCTCACTGTGTAGTGATGAACATCATGCGATCTTATTTTGTTGGGGAAGGCGGTTGCTGTCTTCAGATCTTCAATTCTTGTCGTTAATTCTTTCATTTTTTGTGCGTTTGTTTCTAGATGAATTTCGGACGAAGTTAGCTGTGGTGGTGTTTGGTTTGATTGCAGATATTCCTGTATAAGGTTACTGATGTTAACACGTGGAATAAATGCAGCTGTTAGTTTACTTTGATAACGTCCATGGCCGCTAATTGTCATTGATGTTTGTTTTATTAGGCATTCTGGACGTAGTTTGAGAATTCCACTTCCACTCAGTGTTTTCAGAAAAACTTGAGTTCCACAGACCACATTGAATGTAGTTTCTATGTCCATTGAAAATAACCAATTGTTGGGCGAGTGAAGCTGTATCCATACCTTCGATGAATTTGTTGTTCGAAATCGGCACCTTGGAGCTAACGTTTTTCGATGGTTCAGTAGGTCTATTTCACACTGACTGACGTTCGATTTTAAATTATAAATTGGATGATTCTGAAGACATAAATATTGTTCATCATCTACGACTTTGCATTTATCCAATTCAGTTTGAGTCATTGGGTAATATCGGTCTCTTGGTAAACTGATGATGAGGTATTCAGTCGATGGTTCCATTAAAATAAAATTATCTTGATGTGGAGTAGGAATCGGAATTAACTTGAAAAGCTGAAAGTACTCATCTTGCTGCAATGGAATTCGTATGTTAAATAAAACATACGCTTCTGTCACTCTTGTCGCTGCTGTCAGTTTGTTAGAGCTATGAGGATTTACTCACTAGCTCTGAGGCTTGATTAAATAAAACAAGAAGGCTTCCTTCTTAATCGAGAATTTATTTCATTCTGAAATTACAATTAATCGAAGTAATATTTATATGAATCTTAAAGCTAACTAATCAATATGAAATGTACGATATTTACAGAGTTTCAGAAAAAATGTGCAGTGTCAAAGTATTTACCGGCAACAAAGATGAAACTTGACTCTAGAGGAAGTTGTCGACTGGTAATTTTGTTTATTGCTCCAAATTCTGGGTAATTGATATTTTAAGAATTTGGAATGTTAAATGCTTAGGTAAATTGCGAATTATGAAATTTAAATTTCAATATTTTATGTTTAGAGACTTAAACATTCTCCCCGCCTTGAGTTGGTATCCAACACAAATTTGTCATCTAGGTTCTGCTGATGTCGTTCCTTTGGGATTGGAGGTAGAGGCCCCTTCTTTGATGGCTGGGATAATTTGATGGTCTTCGTTTTCTTGCACCGGGAGTAGGCTAAGTAGCTGGCAATTGTTAATAACACAGTAATTATTACGTAGCTCACTGTGTAGTGATGAACATCATGCGATCTTATTTTGTTGGGGAAGGCGGTTGCTGTCTTCAGATCTTCAATTCTTGTCGTTAATTCTTTCATTTTTTGTGCGTTTGTTTCTAGATGAATTTCGGACGAAGTTAGCTGTGGTGGTGTTTGGTTTGATTGCAGATATTCCTGTATAAGGTTACTGATGTTAACACGTGGAATAAATGCAGCTGTTAGTTTACTTTGATAACGTCCATGGCCGCTAATTGTCATTGATGTTTGTTTTATTAGGCATTCTGGACGTAGTTTGAGAATTCCACTTCCACTCAGTGTTTTCAGAAAAACTTGAGTTCCACAGACCACATTGAATGTAGTTTCTATGTCCATTGAAAATAACCAATTGTTGGGCGAGTGAAGCTGTATCCATACCTTCGATGAATTTGTTGTTCGAAATCGGCACCTTGGAGCTAACGTTTTTCGATGGTTCAGTAGGTCTATTTCACACTGACTGACGTTCGATTTTAAATTATAAATTGGATGATTCTGAAGACATAAATATTGTTCATCATCTACGACTTTGCATTTATCCAATTCAGTTTGAGTCATTGGGTAATATCGGTCTCTTGGTAAACTGATGATGAGGTATTCAGTCGATGGTTCCATTAAAATAAAATTATCTTGATGTGGAGTAGGAATCGGAATTAACTTGAAAAGCTGAAAGTACTCATCTTGCTGCAATGGAATTCGTATGTTAAATAAAACATACGCTTCTGTCACTCTTGTCGCTGCTGTCATCAGATTATACAGCAATATGCCATTATTCTCTCCATTTCCAGGTATAGTTAAGGTAGACGGAATGTGTGATTTAATTAGTGCGATCTGATTCTGAAGTTGCGTTGGAGACAAGAGTAGGGGGTTGATCTTACTATGATGGAGATCTGTTAATACGTCAAGAAGTGCTGTTTGCCTTCTATGAAAATTTTGTAGAACCAATGTAGTTAATATAGATAGTGAATTTAAGGTTTGTATATGTTCGTTTTCGTATTGAACACTACCCATATATTTGTGCAAGGCCTTGATGTGGTTTTCTATGATTGCGAACTGCTGTTGAATGGAGTTTTCTCTTTCCCTTATGATATTTGCGGTCGCGTCCAAAATTGAAGTTTGATTCTTTAAAAGCTGCATTAAGTAATTTTCGTTGCTTCGGCTTTTTTCGATCTGCTCTTCGATGTATTTAGCGTAATCTGAGTCAAGTACTCCAAATAGCTTGTTTGCAATATTTCCAATAACATCCAGCGGTGATCTTTTGTTAAGGGTCCTATTGTTTCCACTTCGCTTGTGTAAAATGTCATTGGCGTCTTGAATTTGGCTAAACTGATGATAGAACTGATTGTGAATTTCTTGGCAGTGATGTTTCCTGGTAGCTGTTGAGTTGCAGAGATGATCAATTTCCTGTATACATGCCTTTAAACCTTGGAATTCAGTCCAGTACTCCTTTAAGTTGAAATATACCATGATGTTCCATTCGCTGTTAAGCATTTGAGCTCGGCCTAAAGATTCGAAGAATAGTCCGGGATTGCTTGTGAATGGTTGCACTTCCACTGGATTTACTGGAATGCTTGACGCGCTTCCTAGTGTAGGCAAGACTAATGCCGTCAACATTAGGAGACTAAGAGCTGCCGAGCCACTTCTTCGTAATGCACCTTTTGCTTGAGAATGCTGCGTCTCACCTTGATTTCCTTCTGATGATGAAGTAGGTACTTCTGAGTGTTTGTTGAACTCGTTCTTGTTTATCTGCCCCGAGGAGCATGTTAACCAGTTTGGATTAATTGGCAAGAACCTCCCCTTTAGTGGATGAGCAACCCTTTTATATGGATTCAACCTTCTTCTTTTGGCAGGAGAGTTTATAGGTGTGTCTGAGGTTGATGCACTTGTGTCTGATGTGCTTTGGTGCAATAGTAAACATATACCTGATTTTTTGTCGTCGTTGCATTCAGTATAGTTTACCTGCTGGCCTGTGAGTTTATCTTCTTCGGGATTTTCAATCACCTCTTGGATTGGTAGTGGACAAAGGTTGTGTATTGCTCTTTTAAATATTCCTGACGAAGTTTTTACACTCACTACTCTGGTGTGGTTGTCTGGTCCACCATACGTGTCTACTACGCGACCAAGTGACCACTTCAAAGGAGGTAGATTTGTATCCTTTAGCAACACTAGTGTGTCCTTTTTTATGTCATTTTGTGCATTTTTCCACTTGTACCGTAGTTGAAGCTCCTGAAGATACTCTGATGACCATCTTTTCCAGAATGATTGCTGTATGTGTTGCAATCGCCTAAATCTTGTGAGGCTATTAATATTTTGAAGACTTACATCTGGTTCTGCAAAGGCTGTTAGTGGCGCACCTATCAAAAAATGCCCTGGAGTCAGCGCCTCCAAATCGTTTGGGTCTGATGACATAGGTGTTATGGGCTTTGAATTCAAAATGGCTTCAATTTGCGTTATTACTGTGTTCAACTCTTCGTGTGTTAGACTTGCATTTCCAGTTTGCCGGATTAGGTGTGTCTTTGCCGCTTTGACCGCAGCTTCCCACAATCCTCCAAAATGAGGTGATCGTGGGGGTATTGGTTTCCAGTCTATATGGTTTTGAGAGCAAAATTCGTGGAGCGATGATTTCAATTCCTGAGATTTAAATAAGTCCTCCAATTCCTTTAGCTCCGATTTGGCACCCACGAAGTTGGTTGCATTATCGCAGTAGATGGTTGCACAGAGTCCTCTGCGAGAAATGAATCGCTTGAGGGCGTTTAAAAATGCGATGGCACTTAAGTTGCTTACAATCTCCAAATGAACCGCCTTTGTCACAAAACAGACGAACACTGCTATGTACGCCTTTTCAGGAATCTTTCTGCGTAGCATGTGGTGAATAATGACTGGTCCACAAAAATCCACTCCAGTTGTGTAGAAAGGTCGCGCTGGTGTTACTCGTCTCGCTGGAAGGTCTGACATAACTTGTGTAATGGTTTGTGGTTTACATCGGAAGCAACGGATGCATTTATGTACTATTTGGCGCGCTAATGTTCTTACGTCTATCACCCAAAATTGCTGTCTTACGATAGCCGTTAACGTCTGTGGTGCTGCATGCATATGCTTTCTGTGGAGAGAGCTGAGTAGTAATTCACTAAATATGTGGCATCTTGGTAGCAACGTTTGATTTTTTGTTGCAGCGTTTAGCTGGGAATGCTTCAACCGTCCTCCTACGCGAATAATGCCAGTTGCCTCATCCAGGTATGGGTTTAATGATTGAATTGAACAATTTGCATCAAGTGGTTTGTTATCTTTAAGATGTTGATATTCCTTTACGAATGTTGTGCGCTGTACGTTCCTTACCAAACCGTTTAATGCTAAGTCCATTTCCGTTATTGTCAGTTGGCCGGTGGTCCTATGTTTCTTTGCCATTCCGCAGTTTTTTATAAATCGGACACAATAAGTAAAGATTCGTTGTAGCTTTGAAAACGAGTTCTTGTGATTGACTGTTGAGATAATGTCCGTGTACCTTACAGTCCTCACATTAGCTGAAAATGCGAGTTTTCTATTTCTAGTTTCTGGTACATCCTTTAGCGGCTTAAAGGTATGTTTGGGCCATCTAGCTGCAGGCTCTTGTAGGAATTCCGGTCCTTGAAACCACAGGGTGGATTGATTCAGACTGTCTGGAAGCATTCCTCGAGAAATTATGTCTGCAGGATTTTTTGTACCTTCTATGTGCTGCCATTGATTCTCTGATGTTAATTGTTGAATTTTCTCCACTCGATTGGCAACGAAGGTACTCCACGTGTAAGATGGGGCACCGATCCATGAGAGAACGATTTGGGAATCAGTGTAATAACAAACACTTGACAAGGTTTTCGGTAAGCACTGTCGTATACGATCAACTAATTCCACCATGAGGAGTGCAGAACATAGCTCCAATCGTGCCAACGTCGTTGTTTTTAGGGGTGCTAATCTGGATTTTGCACACAGAAGACGAACTTGTATTTGTCCAAAATTATCTACCGTTCTGATATAACAACATGCACCATAGGCTACTTCACTGCTATCTGAAAAAGCATGCAGTTGAAATTCGACTGGGTCAGTAAACGAAACGTGCCTTGGAATCTTGAGATGACTGAGTGTTTTGAGTTGCTTTTGAAAGAGCCGCCAACTTATCTTCAATCTATCTGGAAGATCTTCATCCCATGATATATTTGTTTTCCATAGGTCTTGAACAAATAACTTTCCGAGGACTGTCACAGGCCCTATTAAGCCGAGTGGGTCGTATATCCGAGTGATGGCTGAGAGGACTGTTCTCTTAGTTAGCTTGTCCGGTTCGTAATGCGATGGCTTGAACTGGAAGATGTCATCCTTAGGCTGCCAAATCATCCCTAATGTTTTAATCACCTCGTCTCCTTGAAGAAGTAATAATTTTTCCTTCAAATCGTCAGGAGTTCCTCGCAGTACATCAGGATGATTCGAGCAAAACTTTCTGAGTTCAAAGTTTCCAGTTTTGAGAAGGGCAATTAACTCATTTTTTAGTTCGATCGTTTCTCTGACGGAATCTGTTCCGGTTAAAATGTCATCAACATATGTGTCGTCCCGTAGGACATTTG
Source organism: Leptarthrus brevirostris (assembly GCA_964036015.1). Taxonomy (NCBI): domain Eukaryota; kingdom Metazoa; phylum Arthropoda; class Insecta; order Diptera; family Asilidae; genus Leptarthrus; species Leptarthrus brevirostris. The sequence continues at coordinate 65,134,138 of OZ038375.1, forward strand.
CTGCTCTAGGGAAGTTATCTTCTTCTAGGAGAGCTAATTGATTTAGACACCTTGTAGCAAGAAACGGTGCAGCAGCAGTACCATACGTTATGGTATTTAGTTGGTAGGTTTGCGGGGGTTTGTCTCTTTGCTCACGCCACAGAATGAGTTGATACCTTCTTTGTTTTGGGTCGATCTGAATTTGCCGGTACATTTTGCAAATGTCGCCAGTAAATACATACTTATGCATTCTAAATCTTATTAAAATGGAGAATAAGTCCGACTGTACTGTTGGTCCCACCTTAAGAATGTCGTTGAGAGATTTACCAGTGTTGGTTTTTGCTGATGCATCAAACACTACGCGAAGTTTTGTTGTGGAGCTTTCAGGCTTTATGACGCAATGGTGTGGTAGATAGTAATTGTCGGATGGGACAAGCTCGTTTTTGATTACTTGCATGTGTCCTAGCCTCCGATATTCTTCCATGAATGCATGATATTGCTCTTTCAGTTCTGGAGCTCTATCTAGTTTGCGTTCTAAAGAGTATAATCGTTTCGTTGCCATCTGAATTGATGATCCTAAGTTTTCTGGTTGCTCTTGGAATGGCAGTTGGACAATGAATTGACCGGACGGAGACCGTTGGAACGTTTCTTGAAAGTGCTGCTCGCATTCGAATTCTTCCTTGGTCATTCGTTTTGTCATTGCATCGTGTTGGTCCAATTCCCAGAATTTTGCTAATTGTTTTTCTAAAGTTGCTATAGAAGGTTGTGTTACAATACTACATTGAAAGGCATTGTTTGAAGATTCTGCTGCCCTTCCTGCCACGATCCATCCCAAACGTGTATTTTGTAAAAGCGGATGATCATTGGGTAATCTTATTTTGCCCGTTTCTAAGAGTTCGTAATATAACTCAGCACCTATTAGCATGTCAACTGGTTGTGGCTTGTCGAAGTCAGGATCGGCTAATTGGATGTTTGTTGGTATCTCCCAGTTTGAGGTGCACACGTATGTTGATGGTTGATAGTCACTTATTTTTGAGAGTATGATAGCTGTTATTGCGGCACTGAACTTATTGGTTCTGGATTTTATGACCAGCTTAGTTTCATGTTTTGCTGTAGTTTCTATTCCGCCAATACCAATTATAGGAACGCTGGCTTTCTGTCGTTGTAGACCCAACAGGTGAACGAAAGTGTCCCGAATGAAATGCAGTTGTGATGCTGAGTCGAGGAGTACTCGGCATGGAACTAAATCTCCTGTTGCACTGACCGCATTTACTATCGCTGTTGCCAATAATATATGTGATCTAGATGATGCTTTCAGACTTGTGGAAGCTGAGGTCTGATTTGAACATGGTAATGCTGCTTTGTTCTGTGCCGGTGCCTGGTAAGAGTTAGCAGCATCCTTTCTGTCGCTATTGGACCTGTGAAGCAAGGTGTTATGTCGACCCTTGCAAAGAGTACAATTTCTTGATTGGCACTTCTGTGAATTATGGCCTGATTTGAGGCAATTTTGGCATAGTCTAAGTTGCCTTACCAGTTGGAACTTGTCATCCAATGAAGAATTCAAGAACTTCCCACATTTGTAAATTTTATGATTCAATTTACAAATTGGGCAGTGTATTGTCGGAGTGACTGACACTAGCGTTGTAGGTTTCCTTCGGTCTTCCTTTGTATGTATGGTCTCCAACATTTGAAACCTAGTTTCAAGGAATGTAAAAAGGTCGTCTATCGGCTGGAGTTCACGCGGAGATTTTAAAGACTGTTCATACAGCCTTCGTGACTCTTTATCCAGCTTCTGAAGTAAGATGTGAATTAATATTGGGTTCCACTCTGTAACTTTAATTCCGAGGTTTTGAAGAGAAAGCAGGCATTCTTTGCTTACATCATGAATTCTTTTTATGCCTGCACTAGACTCAACTGATAATACGCTTTGCGATAGCAGGTCGTTGAGAATTGCAGTAACCTGGCATCTTGTGTTGTTAAATCTGTCGGTGAGTATCTTCCAGGCTGTATGGTAATTTTGATCTGTAGCTTGGAGATGCCTTATAAGTCTGCTTGGTTCTCCCGTAAGATGAGCTTTCAGGTAGTACATTTTCTCAGCTGAACTTAAAGGTTGTTTATGAATCAACTGAATGAAGAGATCCATGAATGGTTTCCATTTTGCATATGCTCCGTCAAAGATGGGAAGCGATATTTGTGGCAATTTGACATTCATACCATTTGCAGGAAGTTGTTGATCTAGCCTTTCTTGTAATTTGATTGCTACATCTTGATACCTGTCCTCAATATATCTGTACTCCTCTTCCAAGTCTACAGTGTTGAGTGATTCTAAGACGATTTCTCGATGAAGTGAGACAATTTGAGCCCAGTATTCATTAATTGACTTCAGTTTTTGCGTAAAGTAAGCCTTTGAATGGGGATCATCAAGCTCTCTTTCAATTGATTCTAAATGTCTGGCCAATGTTTTCATTGTTACGTCGAGAAATCTAATAGATTTGGTCGCTTCAGCTTGTTTTGCGTCTATAGACGTGTGTGTTGGTGCAATCTGCTGCTGTTTGCCTGCAGAATTATCCTCCAACCTTTGTTTCAATTTGTGCATAAAGTCATTGTAGGTATCTTCCACCTGCTTCGGATAAGCCTGTACGAAGTACGGGTGTTCTGGTTGCAGTTCTTTAAGCGATTCCAGCTCTTCGTGATTTTTTTTGAATTTACTGATGAGTTCATTTAGGGAAGACTCGAATTTAGCTGTATTTTCAGCTGTTCTCCGATCTATTCTTTCCTTCTTGAAGTTGTCGAATAGCTGGTTAATGGACCGACCAATCTGTGACTGAGCATCAGCAAGTGCAACGAAGTTTTCCATTGGGATTTACACTGCCTGAAAATTGCTTAGAGACCAAACATACGCAAGAAAGCCAAATGTAGCTTAAAAGAGTTATGCTTCTTACCACCAGATGTTTTTGCTTGTCAGTATACTGCTACTTCGGAGTATCTGGACGACGATGGCTCTAGGTTGGTTGCTAATAACTGCGCAGGCTTTGAATGCTGCTAACCCTTTATGTTAATTGTAGACACAAAGTGTGATCCAAACGATGTTCTAGATTTACTTCCGTGACGTATTCCAGTGGCTGCTACTTCTATGGTATTGCTTGCTACTACAAGCAGAATCTGATTGCTGCTGAGTGTTGTATCCCCTTCTGCCAGCTGTTGCTTGTGGATATACGCTCGAACCGGGTTCTTACTTTGACCTCTCTTACAATAGAGAGTTGTAGTTTATGATGGTGATTTAAAGCACTACTTATGATGCACAGGTAGTGTTAATCACGTCGGGGTCACCAGTTTGTTAGAGCTATGAGGATTTACTCACTAGCTCTGAGGCTTGATTAAATAAAACAAGAAGGCTTCCTTCTTAATCGAGAATTTATTTCATTCTGAAATTACAATTAATCGAAGTAATATTTATATGAATCTTAAAGCTAACTAATCAATATGAAATGTACGATATTTACAGAACGGGCTGCTTTTGTAGCCAATTGCTTACGAGGAGCCTTTCCTCCCGTAGATTTACGAGCAGTTTGCTTAGTACGAGCCCTTGCTTTATTTTTCACTCACTTTAACTCTACCAGAAAATTAAAACACTTCTCAAAAAAAGAACTTTTCACTTCACTTGAACCGAACACGAGGAGTCACAGTTTAGAAATACCATTTACGCTGCTTTAACCCAAGTATTTATAGAAAAATTCTCCCTTCTCCACTTTTAGCTTTATACGTTTTCCCCTCCATCAATTTCATTTGGTTTGGGTGAGAAATTTTTCTATAAATTGAGTGGTACACTCTCGTTAAATTTCATAAAGTGTGTGACAGTGCTAAAGTGAGGTGTTCTTTCTTATAATTCTGTTGAAGTGAAGTAAATTTAAAATGACTGGTCGCGGCAAAGGTGGTAAAGGTTTAGGAAAAGGTGGTGCTAAGCGTCATCGTAAAGTTCTTCGTGATAATATTCAAGGTATTACAAAACCAGCTATTCGCCGTTTAGCACGACGAGGTGGCGTTAAGCGTATATCGGGTTTAATTTATGAAGAAACCCGTGGTGTACTTAAAGTGTTTCTTGAAAATGTTATTCGTGATGCTGTTACATATACCGAGCATGCAAAAAGAAAAACAGTTACTGCGATGGATGTTGTATATGCATTAAAAAGGCAAGGACGTACATTATATGGTTTTGGCGGTTAAGAGTGAAATTTTTTATTTGATTGAAAATGAAAACGGTCCTTTTCAGGGCCACAAACAATTAACAAAGAGTAAAAATATATAATATATTAATCTTAATAGGTGTGGTCGTTAAATTTTATAGGGGTTAGGAGAAGAAAAGATTTTTTTTAGGCTTATCAAAATTAAAAAAAAAAAATTTTTTTTTTTGCATATCTTATTATATCCGAAAAAAATATAAATTTCAGTTTAATACTACTATACCCGAAAAAAATAAAAATTTCAGTTTAATACATAATTTTTTCTATATCTTATTATAGATAGGTTTTTTTCAGTATAACTGAAAAAAAAATTCAATTCGATTCGATTATAAAAAAAAAAAATTTATTAAAATATACTACTGTATGTAAATATAAATTTTACTCTTTGATAAAAGATATGGTGGTCCTGAAAAGGACCGTTTTGTTAAAGAGCTGTCGGAAAAATAAAATATTTATGCCTTCTTTTCAGTTTTTTTGGGTAAAAGAACAGCTTGAATATTTGGTAAAACACCACCTTGAGCAATTGTCACACCAGAAAGCAATTTATTTAATTCTTCATCATTACGGATGGCTAATTGTAAATGTCGTGGAATAATTCTTCTTTTTTTATTGTCACGTGCAGCATTTCCAGCTAATTCAAGAACTTCAGCAGCTAAATATTCCATAACAGCTGCCAAATAAACTGGAGCACCAGCACCGACACGTTCAGCATAATTTCCTTTTCTCAATAAACGATGAATACGACCAACAGGAAATTGTAGTCCAGCACGATTTGATCGAGATTTTGCCTTTCCCTTAACTTTTCCACCTTTACCACGACCAGACATTTTATTTAATTCTTTAATTCACTTGACACGTCTACACAGCACAGCACTTTTCACTTGAATGACGAAGTAAATGGTTGACTCACTTATTTATGTAAAAATTGAACGAAGAAAATTCAAAACGAAATAGAATGGAGGGGATATATTGATTGTCTCCAGACTAAATAAATATGAGCAGAAAGAGATAGAAATTGAACAGAACAGAACAGAGTCATCATTCATCAGTCAAAGAGGAAACACCTGTGCGACTGATTAGTGAGAAAAGTTTGGCAAGTCACCTGTGTTGTAGGACATGTTCCGGCAATTTAATACGTGTGAAGAAAATCATATTATAGTGTTTGTGTTGTGGTTACTAAGTGATAAAAATTTCCAGAGAAAGTGACTCTTAATAAGAAAATAACCATAAATTGTGAAACTGAGAAATTGCCGACGGCATTTCTAAAATTTCGAACAAAGTGACAAAAGTGACAAATTAGTGAAAATGACTACCGTAAATGGAAACAGTCTAGACTTTTTAAAGACAGTGAAAGAAAATGTGCGCGAAGTTTTCATTGAAAATCACATTACTCATCTACCCGAGGACATTGTGGAAAGTATCGCGCGGAGAATATTAAACGGGAAATTGAAAGTGCAAAACTCGACAACTAGCGGTAGCAGCAGCAGCAGCAGCAGCAGCGGATCCAGCAGCACCGGCAGCGACAACGTTGATGAAGCCATGAGCGAGGAAGAATATCCCGATCTTCCGGAGTCAAGCAGCGAGAAAAGCGAGTACGAGCTGGTGCATAACAAAAAGCGCAAGCCGAAGAACGGAGCGCAGCAACAAGAGGAAGCCACGAAGAAGAAAAAAGTGGTTGTTCCTCTACAAGACCCGAGGAAGAGCAGCAACTATTACCAGGCGCTGCAAATCGAAAACCGTTTTATCGTCCCGCCAAAGCGGAAAGAAACTGTGGAAGCTATGGAAGGTAAGCCTGCAACAAGACCACCGCCAATTATAGCTCATGGTCTGAACTACAAGGAGTTTAACAAGGCACTGGACTCATTAGTGCCCAGGCCAAAGTTCTTTATAAAGATGAGCAGCGGCCGTAAATGCGCCATCAAGCCTGCTACAGAGGATGACCGACAAAAAATTTTTGCCCTTCTAAACAACATAAAGGTGGAATCCTACACCTTCACTCCCAAGGAAGAGAGAAAAACAACGCTGGTCCTCAAAGGAGTGCAACACACATTCGACGAGGAAGACGTCAAGGAAGCCCTAGAACGTGAGTACAAGGGTATCAAAATCAAAAGTGTGGTGAGAATGATAACTCCACGCAGCAAAACTGCAGGAAAGCAGTTGAATGCTTTTATTATCACCTATGACGGAAAGCATGATGTCGACCAAATCATGAAGATGGACCGTCTCATGAACCAAATTGTGCACTGGGAGAAGCACAACGTGAAAGGGATTTCACAGTGCAAACGATGCCAGCAATTTGGACACGTTGCGAGCAACTGCGCTCAACTCTACAGATGCGTGAAATGTGCGCAAAACCACGGACCAGGAGAGTGCCGCCGCATCAAGAACGATGAGACAGAGAAACCTTTCTGCGTGAACTGCCAGAAAGAAGGACACCCAGCCAGCTACAGAGGATGCCCAAGGTACAAGGGCATCATAGAAACCCGCAACAAGCTGAAAGAACATCAGAAGCAGAGAGAGCAGTTCGCTAGGGAATCGACCAGGAACTACATCCAGCCAGGTATGTCTTTCGCACAAATAATTAATAAAAATAACAAAACTAACCAACCTAAAACTAATTATCCTCAAATCCCAACAACTATTCGCCAGCAAGAGGCACCTAAAATCGCCCCAAAAACGTCGCAAAATGACGTGGACAACTTCTGCACCCAAGAGGCGAAAGCTCTCTTTGGGTGTGACCTCTTCGCCCTTATGGGCAAAATAAATCATTTTATTCCTCAATACAGGAAACTTACCACCCTCGCGGAACGTCAAAGTGCATATTTGCAATTTGCGTTCAACCTATGTCTAGGGAACTAAAAAGACTAAAAATTCTAACATTTAACTGTAATTCCCTAGTACGACACAACAAGAGAATAGGCCTCAACTCCATCCTTGGTGAGCAATTCCCCCATTTCGTCCTCTTGCAAGAGACGCATCTTAGCTCCAGACACAATTTAGTTTTTGAGAATTTCTCAACAGTCCGAACCGATAAATCGGAAACAACCTTAGGTACAGCTGTCCTTATAAAAAACCACCTAAAATTCCAAGAAATTAAGATTGAAAGTCTTAACAATATGGAATGCACGGCTGTAAAAGTCTTCCTTACTTCCCAGGAATCTCTCCTGTTGATTTCGCTGTATAACAGGTGTGGCGCTTCGGCCGCACAAATACGACGGAATCTTGAAATTATAAACAATCTCTCCAAAGAACACACCTACACGGTAATCGGAGGAGACTTTAACGCCAGACACCCGATGTGGAATGACACACTCGAGAACAGCCACGGGAAAACAATTTCTAAATGGCTGACTAACAACTCGGATAACCACGATTTCATAGTGGTCTCCCCAAACACCCCAACCTTCCCTCGTTCAGGCTCCAACATCGATTTCTACCTAGTCACTTCAAATTTTATAAACATCTTACCGCAAATCAGCAACTACAGTTGTACTACTCACCATGCTTCTTCAGACCATCTATTGGTGGAACTGACAATCAATCGGAATTATCCGGTTAATATACTGACTATAAGTCTTCCCACCATTACCACCCTGAAAAACGTTGACTGGACTGAGTTCCAAAATAGACTGACGGCTCTTTACCAAGACAATCTTCCTCCCAATAACAGGAATCTCCAAAACTCCGAAATTGAAACCCACATAGAGCGCTTCACCCACTGCCTTCAGGACAACATCAACCCCTTTTCCACAACGATTCCTGCAAATAACCACAAATACAAGAACCTTCCGTCTGGACTTCAAGACCTGTACAAATACAGGCAAAAACTGCGGAAAATACTCAACCGCATCTATCATAGGACCCTCAATACCCAAAACTCAGCATACCAGTCCGTGCTGTCTCAAGTCAAGTGTTTATCAACCATTATTGATGAACAAACCAAACTGCATTGTGATGAACAATTCAGGAAAAGACTTGAAAAAATCAAACCAAACGCCCAGACATTCGAGAATATCAACAAAGTCTGCGGTAGAAAACCCAAATTTCCCAAATCAATTTCAAATAACGAGGAAATTCTCATTCTCCCACAAGAAAAGTGCGATGCCTTCGCAACATACTTCCAAGGAACGTTCAAAGACAACTCAAGTATGAGCGAACCAGACTTCTGCAACGAAGTCAATACCCGTATAAACACCTTTCTGGATAATACGGAATCCATACCTCAAACATTCTTCAGCGTGGATAATCCAGCAATTCATCCACAAGAGCAATCCATCTTCACGAACCCTCTTCAACTTTTCATTCTAACAAAAACCATTAACAGCAAAAAATCGAGTGGCCCTGACCAAATCTCAAACGCTGTTTTGAAAAAGCTTCCACCAATAGCTCACGACATTCTCTCGTCGATTTTCAACAATTGTATAAACAATTGTTACTTTCCAAAAAACTGGAAAACCTCCCGTATTCTCCCCATCCCAAAGAAAACTTCATCCAAGGACATCAAAGAATTCAGACCCATTTCCCTAATATCTAATGTGGGGAAACTCTTTGAGAAAGTCATCCAGCAACAAATCACAAACTCCTGCGAAGAGAATAATATTCGGCAGGAATCTCAGTTCGGCTTCAAGCCACAGCACTCAACACTACACCCACTGCTGAAATATCATACCGACGCTACTAGTGCTCTAAACAAAAATGAATGCACAGTCAGCTGCTTTCTCGATGTTGAAAAAGCATTCGACTCTGTTTGGACCAATGGTCTAATTTTCAAATTGAACCAATTCGGTTTCCCACCGCACCTCAACAAACTAATCCACGGTTTCCTGACGGAAAGAAACTTCTACGTGGAGCTAGATAGCCAAAAATCAGCACTTAAACAAATAGAGGCAGGTGTCCCACAAGGATCAATCTTAGGCCCCATCCTCTTCAATCTGTTCACGTCCGATCAACCTGCAAATGAAAATTGCACAACACTTCTGTACGCAGATGACTCCTTAACTTATGCCCAATCACTCTGCCCGATTTTGGCCGTAAATAAAGTCAACCTCCACCTCGAAAAGCTCCAAACTTACTATAAAAAGTGGGGAATCAAAATAAATGTCTCAAAATCTGAACTCATTTGCATTCGAAAACCTTCAACCGGGCGAAACCGGCAAGTCTCAAAATCCAGGCAAATCAAAGCCACCTACAATGGCGGAATTATTGCCCCGTCCCAGAAAGCAAAATATCTAGGAGTGAACTTCAATGAACTCCTAAGATTCAATGCTCATGCCAAAGCTGTTATTAACAAAGCAAGTTTTGCCTACAGCCTGCTCAGCCCAATCATCAATGTCAGGAATGGACTCTCAACCAAAACCAAACTTTTGCTGTACAAGCAACTCATAAGACCCGTCATTACGTACTGTTTCCCTATTTGGCACACCATCTCCCCAACTTACATGCAACGCCTCGGTAATCTCGAGAGGAAAATTCTCCGTGCATGCACGGGACTCTACAGAAAGGAGCCTCACAAATACTACTCCAATAGCGAGCTTTATGAAGCCGCAAACATTACTCCTATCAAGGAATACCTAGTCCACCTAGCAACAAAACAAATGGAGAAGATTCCATTTCATCCCAATTCCCTCATAAACAACTTACCGGACCTTCTCATACCGGAAGACTTCAGATACCTCTCACCCCTGCTTCTCACAAAGCCCGAAACCACAGACATTTACTTCCATAACGGAAGAATAACCTTTTACGATGTGAAAGGAATTCACTACCGAGGGTAGTCCACCCAGTCTCACCAAGCTCACCAAAAATTAGGACCCAACTGACCCTAAGCATCCTCCAAATTCCCAAATCCCTCCCAAATCCTATTCCTTCACCCTCTTTTAATAACTAACACTTAAAGTGAAAGACAAACCTACGGCTGATGTAGCGCAGCAGCCGTACCGAAGGAAGACAAATCAACGAGAAGTTTAACCAGGAAACAAACATCGAAGAAGGACAACGAAGGACGACAACAAATCGAACAGAAGGCCGAAGATAAGCCTCTACGTGGGAATAAACCAACCGAAATCGGAAAAGATTAAAATTTGACAGTATTTTAAAAACGCGCGGACTTGACTTGACTTGACTAGAAATTGAACAGTTTGTGTTAAACCGTGAACGGGTGAAGACAAGTGAAGTGAAATTGTGAAAATGCCTCCTAAAACGAGTGGTAAAGCTGCTAAAAAAGCTGGTAAAGCGCAGAAAAACATATCTAAGACCGATAAGAAAAAGAAGCGCAAGAGGAAGGAAAGTTATGCTATCTACATTTACAAAGTTTTAAAGCAAGTTCATCCTGATACTGGAATTTCGTCGAAGGCAATGAGTATTATGAACAGTTTTGTGAATGATATTTTTGAACGTATTGCTGCTGAAGCATCTCGTTTAGCGCATTACAATAAGCGTTCGACAATTACGAGTCGTGAAATTCAGACTGCTGTAAGACTTTTGCTACCAGGTGAACTTGCCAAGCACGCCGTTAGTGAAGGAACTAAAGCTGTTACAAAATATACCAGTTCCAAGTAAAATTGCAAACCGTATTAATAAATGGCCCTTTTCAGGGCCGCCAAATATTAATAAAAAGAGTTAAAATTATTATTGAATATTATGCAGTTTTTTTAGTTATTTGTAAATCTTAGACAAAGTATATGGAAAATTTTGAAATATTTAATTAATATATTATCGAAATTAATACTCCTTTCGTACATATTCTCATCATTTCATATACCAAAACGTTTGGAAAAAAATTATTTTTTCAATACAGTCTTAATAATATTTTAAATTGCGTCATTAAAAAAAATCGCCGCTATTTATTCAAATAAAAAAAAAATTTCTAATTATGTATTTGATGTGTAAAATTTGTTAGCTTTTCCAGGAAATTCTTTCATTGTAATAATTCAAATTGAATAATATTTTACTCTTTAATAAAATAATTTGTGGTCCTGAAAAGGACCGTTTTTTGTTTTTAAAGTTATCGAAATAAATTTTTAAGCACGTTCACCTCGAATACGACGAGCCAATTGAATGTCTTTTGGCATTATTGTAACACGTTTAGCATGGATAGCACACAAATTAGTATCCTCAAATAATCCAACTAAATATGCTTCACTAGCCTCTTGTAATGCCATAACTGCAGAGCTTTGAAAACGCAAATCGGTTTTAAAATCTTGAGCAATTTCACGTACAAGTCGTTGAAAAGGTAATTTACGAATAAGCAATTCAGTACTCTTTTGATAACGACGAATTTCACGAAGAGCTACTGTACCGGGGCGATAACGATGAGGCTTTTTAACACCACCAGTTGCTGGAGCACTTTTACGGGCTGCTTTTGTAGCCAATTGCTTACGAGGAGCCTTTCCTCCCGTAGATTTACGAGCAGTTTGCTTAGTACGAGCCATTGCTTTATTTTTCACTCACTTTAACTCTACCAGAAAATTAAAACACTTCTCACAAAAAGAACTTTTCACTTCACTTGAACGAACACGAGGAGTCACAGTTTAGAAATACCATTTACGCAGTCAGTCAGTCAAGTCATGTCCGCGCGTTTTTAAAATATTGTTAAATTTTAATCTTTTACGATTTCGGTTGGTTAATTCCCACGTAGAGGCTTATCTTCGGCCTTCTGTTCGATTTGTTGTCGTCCTTCGTTGTCCTTCTTCGATGTTTGATTCCTGGTTAAACTTCTCGTTGATTTGTCTTCCTTCGGTACGGCTGCTGCGCTACATCAGCCGTAGGTTTGTCTTTCACTTTAAGTGTTAGTTATTAAAAGAGGGTGAAGGAATAGGATTTGGGAGGGATTTGGAAATTTGGAGGATGCTTAGGGTCAGTTGGGTCCTAATTTTTGGTGAGCTTGGTGAGACTGGGTAGGCTACCCTCGGTAGTGAGTTCCTTTCACATCGTAAAAGGTTATTCTTCCGTTGTGGAAATAAATGTCGGAGTTTTCGGGCTTCGTGAGAAGCAGTGGTGAGAGGTATCTGAAGTCTTCCGGTATGAGAAGGTCCGGTAAGTTGTTTATGAGGGAATTTGGATGTAATGGAATCTTCTCCATTTGTTTTGTTGCTAGGTGGACTAGGTATTCCTTGATAGGAGTAATGTTTGCGGCTTCATAAAGCTCGCTATTGGAGTAGTATTTGTGAGGCTCCTTTCTGTAGAGTCCCGTGCATGCACGGAGAATTTTCCTCTCGAGATTACCGAGGCGTTGCATATAAGTTGGAGAGATGGTGTGCCAAATAGGGAAACAGTACGTAATGACGGGTCTTATAAGTTGCTTGTACAGCAAAAGTTTGGTTTTGATTGAGAGTCCATTCCTGACATTAATGATTGGGCTGAGCAGGCTGTAGGCAAAATTTGCTTTGTTAATAACAGCTTTGGCATGAGCATTGAATCTTAGAAGTTCATTGAAGTTCACTCCTAGATATTTTGCTTTCTGGGACGGGGCAATAATTCCGCCATTGTAGGCGGCTTTGATTTGCCTGGATTTTGAGACTTGCCGGTTTCGCCCGGTTGAAGGTTTTCGAATGCAAATGAGTTCAGATTTTGAAACATTTATTTTGATTCCCCACTTTTTATAGTAAGTTTGGAGCTTTTCGAGGTGGAGGTTGACCTTATTTACGGCCAAAATCGGGCAGAGTGATTGGGCATATGTTAAAGAGTCATCAGCGTACAGAAGTGTTGTGCAATTTTCATTTGCAGGTTGATCAGACGTGAACAGATTGAAGAGTATGGGGCCTAAGATTGATCCTTGTGGGACGCCTGCCTCTATCGGTTTAAGTGCTGATTTTTGACTATCTAGCTCCACGTAGAAGTTTCTTTCCGTCAGGAAACCGTGGATTAGTTTGTTGAGGTGCGGTGGGAAACCGAATTGGTTCAATTTGAAAATTAGACCATTGGTCCAAACAGAGTCGAATGCTTTTTCAACATCGAGAAAGCAGCTGACTGTGCATTCATTTTTGTTTAGAGCACGAGTAGCGTCAGTATGAAATTTCAGCAGTGGGTGTAGTGTAGAATGTTGTGGCTTGAAGCCGAACTGAGATTCCTGCCGAATATTATTCTCTTCGCAGGAGTTTGTGATTTGTTGCTGGATAACTTTCTCAAAGAGTTTCCCCACATTAGAAATTAGTGAAATGGGTCTGAATTCCTTGATGTCCTTGGATGAAGTTTTCTTAGGAATTGGCAGAATACGGGACGTTTTCCAATTTTTTGGAAAGTAACAATTGTTTATACAATTGTTGAAAATCGACGAGAGAAAGTCGTGGGCTATTGGTGGGAGCTTTTTCAAAACAGCGTTTGAGATTTGGTCAGGGCCACTCGACTTTTTGCTGTTAATGGTTTTTGTGAGAATGAAAAGTTGAAGAGGGTTCGTGAAAATGGATTGCTCTTGTGGATGAATTGCTGGATTATCCACACTAAAGAACGTTTGAGGTATGGATTCCGTATTATCCAAGAAGGTGTTAATACGTGTATTCACTTCATTGCAGAAGTCTGGTTCGCTCAGACTTGAGTTATCCTTGAACGTTTCTTGGAAGTATGTTGCGAAAGCATCACACTTTTCTTGTGGGAGAATGAGAATTTCCTCGTTGTTTGATACTGTTTTGGGAAATTTGGGCTTCCTACCGCAGACTTTGTTAATATTCTCAAATGTCTGGGCATTTGGTTTGATTTTTTCAAGCCTTTTTCTGAATTGTTCATCACAATGCAGTTTGGTTTGTTCATCAATAATGATTGATAAACACTTGACTTGGGACAGCACGGACTGGTATGCTGAATTTTGGGTATTAAGGGTCCTGTGATAGATGCGGTTGAGTATTTTCCGCAGTTTTTGCCTGTATTTGTACAGGTCTTGAAGTTCAGATGGAAGGTTCTTGTATTTGTGGTTGTTTGCAGGAATCGTTGTGGAGAAGTGGTTGATGTTGTCCTGAAGGCAGTGAGTGAAACGCTCTATGTGGGTTTCAATTTCGGAGTTTTGGAGATTCCTGTTGTTGGGCGGAAGATTGTCTTGATAAAGAGCTGTCAGTCTATTTTGGAACTCAGTCCAATCAACGTTTTTTAGGGTGGTAATGGTGGGAAGACTTATAGTCAATATATTAACCGGAGAATTCCGATTGATTGTCAGTTCAACCACTAGATGGTCAGAAGAAGCATGGTGAGTAGCGCAACTGTAGTTGCTGATTTGCGGTAAGAGGTTTATGAAATATGAAGTGACTAGGTAGAAATCGATGTTGGAGCCTGAACGAGGGAAGGTTGGGGTGTTTGGAGAGACCACTAAGAAATCGTGGTTGTCCGAGTTGTTTGTCAGCCAGCTATAAATTGTTTTCCCGTGGCTGTTCTCGAGTGTGTCATTCCACATCGGGTGTCTGGCGTTAAAATCTCCTCCAATTACCGTGTAGGTGTATTCTTTGGAGAGATTGTTTATAATTTCCAGATTTCGTCGTACTTGTGCGGCCGACGCGCCACACCTGTTATACAGCGAAATCAACAGGAGAGATTCCTGGGAGGTAAGAAAGACTTTTACAGCCGTGCATTCCATATTGTTAAGACTATCAATCTTAACTTCTTGGAATTTTAGGTGTTTTTTAATAAGGACAGCTGTTCCTAAGGTTGTTTCCGATTTATCATTTCGGACTGTTGAGAAATTCTCAAAAACTAAATTGTGTCTGGGGTTTAGATGCGTCTCTTGTAGGAGGACGAAATGGGGGAATTGCTCACCAAGGATGGAGTTGAGGCCTATTCTCTTGTTATGTCGTACTAGGGAATTACAGTTAAATGTTAGAATTTTTAGTCTTTTTAGTTCCCTAGACATAGGTTGAACGCAAATTGCAAATAAGCACTTTGACGTTCCGCGAGGGTGGTAAGTTTCCTGTATTGCGGAATAAAATGATTTATTTTGCCCATAAGGGCGAAGAGGTCGCATCCGAAGAGAGCTTTCGCCTCTTGGGTGCAGAAGTTGTCCACGTCATTTTGCGACGTTTTTGGGGCGATTTTAGGTGCCTCTTGCTGGCGAACAGTTGTTGGGATTTGAGGATAGTTAGTTTTTGGTGGGTTAGTTTTGTTAGTTTTATTTAATATCTGTGAAAAAGACATACCTGGCTGGATGTAGTTCCTGGTGGATTGCCTAGCGAACTGCTCTCTCTGCTTCTGCTGTTCCTTCTGCTGGTTGCGAGTTTCTATGATGTCCTTGTATCTGGGGCATCCTCTGTAGCTGGCTGGGTGTCCTTCTTTCTGGCAGTTCACGCAGAAAGGTTTTGCTGTCTCATCGTTCTTGATGCGGCGGCACTCTCCTGGTCCGTGGTTTTGCGCACATTTCACGCATCTGTAGAGTTGAGCGCAGTTGCTCGCTACGTGTCCGAATCTCTGGCATCGTTTGCACTGTGAAATCCCTTTCACGTTGTGTTTCTCCCAGTGCACAATTTGGTTCATGAGACGGTCCATCTTCATGATTTGGTCGACATCATGCTTTCCGTCAAAGGTGATAATAAAAGCATTCAACTGCTTTCCTGCAGTTTTGCTTACCCTTGTGCTCACGTTCTAGGGCATCCTTGACGTCTTCCTCGTCGAATGTGTGTTGCACACCTTTGAGGACCAGCGTTGTCTTTCTCTCCTCCTTCGGTGTGAAGGTGTAAGATTCCACCTTTATCTTGTTCAGGAGCTCGAATATCATTTTTCGGTCCTCCTCTGTCGCAGGCTTGATCGTACATTTACGGCCGCTGCTCATTTTAATAAAAAACTTTGGCCTGGGCACTATTGAGTCCAGTGCCTTGTGGAACTCTTTATAGTTGAGCCCATGTGCGATGATTGGCGGTGGTCGTGTAGCCGGTTTTCCTTCCGTTGCTTCCATTCGCTCTTTCTGCTTAGGCGGGACGATGAAACGGTTTTCATTTTGCAGCACCTGGTAGTAGTTGCTGCTCTTTCTTGGGTCGGTTGGTAGTGGAACAACAAATTTTTTCTTTTTGGTGGCTTCCTCCTGTTGCTGCGCATCATTCTTGGGTTTACGCTTTTTATTCTGCACCAGCTCGTACTCACTTTTTTCGCTGGATGACGCTGGAAGATCGGGATATTCTTCCTCGCTCGTGACTTCCATTTTGTTGTCGCTGCTGGTGGTGCTGGAACCGCTGCTGCTGCTACCGCTTGTTGACGAACTCTTTTCCCCGGTCATCGTCCCATTGAGTATTCGCTTAGTGATACTTTCAATTATATCGTCAGAAAACAGCGTTAGGTTGTTTTCTGTAAACACTTCGCGTACATTTACTTTCACTACGTTAAAAATGTCTTGTTCTTTAAAGTTATTCATAATTTCCGATATTTGTTTATTTAAAATTTAAATTTAGAATTTATTTATTTATTATTATTTTTTTTATTATTTTTGAGTCCTCTGCTCACATCTCACTTCACTTTCACACTTGAACAACACTTGTTATGCGTAATTCACTGTGTCTGTATGCACTAATATTTTTTCCCTGAAAAAGCCGTCGGTAATCTGACCACTTTTTATTTTGTTTTCAAGAGTCACTTTCTCTAGCAATTTTGTCTGATTTCTTTATCACAACCAATTCACTATGATATTTCTCGCACGTACTTATTTGCAGGAACATTTCCTACAACACAGGTAACTTGTTAGCTTTCCACTGATCAGTCGCACAGGTCATACCTCTTTGACTGACAAATTGAAACTCTGTTCCTGTGTTCCTACCATTTACGCTGCTTTAACCCAAGTATTTATAGAAAAATTCTCCCTTCTCCACTTTTAGCTTTATACGTTTTCCCCTCCATCAATTTCATTTGATTTGGGTGAGAAATTTTTCTATAAATTCAGTGGTACACTCTCGGTAAATTTCAGAAAGTGTGTGACAGTGCTAAAGTGAAGTGTTCTTTCTTATAATTCTGTTGAAGTGAAGTAAATTTAAAATGACTGGTCGCGGCAAAGGTGGTAAAGGTTTAGGAAAAGGTGGTGCTAAGCGTCATCGTAAAGTTCTTCGTGATAATATTCAAGGTATTACAAAACCAGCTATTCGCCGTTTAGCACGACGAGGTGGCGTTAAGCGTATATCGGGTTTAATTTATGAAGAAACCCGTGGTGTACTTAAAGTGTTTCTTGAAAATGTTATTCGTGATGCTGTTACCGAGCATGCAAAAAGAAAAACAGTTACTGCAATGGATGTTGTATATGCATTAAAAAGGCAAGGACGTACATTATATGGTTTTGGCGGTTAAGAGTGAAATTTTTTATTTGATTGCAAATGAAAACGGTCCTTTTCAGGGCCACAAACAATTAACAAAGAGTAAAAATATATAATATATTAATCTTAATAGGTGTGGTCGTTAAATTTTATAGGGGTTAGGAGAAGAAAAGATTTTTTTTTTTAGGCTTATCAAAATTAAAAAAAAAAATTTTTTTTTTTTGCATATCTTATTATATCCGAAAAAAATAAAAATTTCAGTTTAATACTACTATACCCGAAAAAAATAAAAATTTCAGTTTAATACATAATTTTTTCTATATCTTATTATAGATAGGTTTTTTTCAGTATAACTGAAAAAAAATTCAATTCGATTCGATTATATAAAAAAAAAAATTTATTAAAAAATACTACTGTATGTAAATATAAATTTTACTCTTTGATAAAAGATATGGTGGTCCTGAAAAGGACCGTTTTGTTAAAGAGCTGTCGGAAAAATAAAATATTTATGCCTTCTTTTCAGTTTTTTTGGGTAAAAGAACAGCTTGAATATTTGGTAAAACACCACCTTGAGCAATTGTCACACCAGAAAGCAATTTATTTAATTCTTCATCATTACGGATGGCTAATTGTAAATGTCGTGGAATAATTCTTGTTTTTTTATTGTCACGTGCAGCATTTCCAGCTAATTCAAGAACTTCAGCAGCTAAATATTCCATAACAGCTGCCAAATAAACTGGAGCACCAGCACCGACACGTTCAGCATAATTTCCTTTTCTCAATAAACGATGAATACGACCAACAGGAAATTGTAGTCCAGCACGATTTGATCGAGATTTTGCCTTTCCCTTAACTTTTCCACCTTTACCACGACCAGACATTTTATTTAATTCTTTAATTCACTTGACACGTCTACACAGCACAGCACTTTTCACTTGAATGACGAAGTAAGGTCAAGGTCAAGTCAAGTCCGCGCGTTTTTAAAATACTGTCAAATTATAGTCTTTTCCGATTCCGGTTGGTTAATTCCCACGTAGAGGCTTATCTTCGGCCTTCTGTTCGATTTGTTGTCGTTCTTCGTTGTCCTTCTGCGATGTATGGTTACTTGTTAAACTTCTCGTTGATTTGGCTTCCTTCGGTACGGCTGCTGCGCTACATCAGCCGTAGGTTTGTCTTTCACTTTAAGTGTTAGTTATTAAAAGAGGGTGAAAGGAATAGGAATAAGGGCGAAGAGGTCACACCCAAAGAGAGCTTTCGCCTCTTGGGTGCAGAAGTTGTCCACGTCATTTTGCGACGTTTTTGGGGCGATTTTAGGTGCCTCTTGCTGGCGAATAGTTGTTGGGATTTGAGGATAAGTAGTTTTAGGTTGGTTAGTTTTGTTATTTTTATTAATTATTTGTGCGAAAGACATACCTGGCTGGATGTAGTTCCTGGTCGATTCCCTAGCGAACTGCTCTCTCTGCTTCTGATGTTCTTTCAGCTTGTTGCGGGTTTCTATGATGTCCTTGTACCTTGGGCATCCTCTGTAGCTGGCTGGGTGTCCTTCTTTCTGGCAGTTCACGCAGAAAGGTTTCTCTGTCTCATCGTTCTTGATGCGGCGGCACTCTCCTGGTCCGTGGTTTTGCGCACATTTCACGCATCTGTAGAGTTGAGCGCAGTTGCTCGCAACGTGTCCGAATCGCTGGCATCGTTTGCACTGTGAAATCCCTTTCACGTTGTGCTTCTCCCAGTGCACAATTTGGTTCATGAGACGGTCCATCTTCATGATTTGGTCGACATCATGCTTTCCGTCAAAGGTGATAATAAAAGCATTCAACTGCTTTCCTGCAGTTTTGCTGCGTGGAGTTATCATTCTCACCACACTCTTGATTTTGATACCCTTGTACTCACGTTCTAGGGCTTCCTTGACGTCTTCCTCGTCGAATGTGTGTTGCACTCCTTTGAGGACCAGCGTTGTTTTTCTCTCTTCCTTGGGAGTGAAGGTGTAGGATTCCACCTTTATGTTGTTTAGAAGGGCAAAAATTTTTTGTCGGTCATCCTCTGTAGCAGGCTTGATGGTGCATTTACGGCCGCTGCTCATCTTAATAAAGAACTTTGGCCTGGGCACTAATGAGTCCAGTGCCTTGTTGAACTCCTTGTAGTTCAGACCATGAGCTATAATTGGCGGTGGTCGTGTTGCAGGCTTACCTTCCATAGCTTCCACAGTTTCTTTCCGCTTTGGCGGGACGATAAAACGGTTGAATGACGAAGTAAATGGTTGACTCACTTATTTATGTAAAAATTGAACGAAGAAAATTCAAAAACGAAAGAGAATGGAGGGGAGATATTGATTGTCTCCAGACTAAATAAATATGAGCAGAAAGAGATAGAAATTGAACAGTTTGTGTTAAACCGTGAACGGGTGAAGATAAGTGAAGTGAAATTGTGAAAATGCCTCCTAAAACGAGTGGTAAAGCTGCTAAAAAAGCTGGTAAAGCGCAGAAAAACATATCTAAGACCGATAAGAAAAAGAAGCGCAAGAGGAAGGAAAGTTATGCTATCTACATTTACAAAGTTTTAAAGCAAGTTCATCCTGATACTGGAATTTCGTCGAAGGCAATGAGTATTATGAACAGTTTTGTGAATGATATTTTTGAACGTATTGCTGCTGAAGCATCTCGTTTAGCGCATTACAATAAGCGTTCGACAATTACGAGTCGTGAAATTCAGACTGCTGTAAGACTTTTGCTACCAGGTGAACTTGCCAAGCACGCCGTTAGTGAAGGAACTAAAGCTGTTACAAAATATACCAGTTCCAAGTAAAATTGCAAACCGTATTAATAAATGGCCCTTTTCAGGGCCGCCAAATATTAATAAAAAGAGTTAAAATTATTATTGAATATTATGCAGTTTTTTTAGTTATTTGTAAATCTTATCAAATAGAAATGTTCTTAGACAAAGTATATGGAAAATTTTGAAATATTTAATTAATATATTATCGAAATTAATACTCCTTTCGTACATATTCTCATCATTTCATATACCAAAACGTTTGGAAAAAAATTATTTTTTCAATACAGTCTTAACAATATTTTAAATTGCGTCATTAAAAAAAATCGCCGCTATTTATTCAAATAAAAAAAAAATTTCTAATTATGTATTTGATGTGTAAAATTTGTTAGCTTTTCCAGGAAATTCTTTCATTGTAATAATTCAAATTGAATAATATTTTACTCTTTAATAAAATAATTTGTGGTCCTGAAAAGGACGGTTTTTTGTTTTTAAAGTTATCGAAATAAATTTTTAAGCACGTTCACCTCGAATACGACGAGCCAATTGAATGTCTTTTGGCATTATTGTAACACGTTTAGCATGGATAGCACACAAATTAGTATCCTCAAATAATCCAACTAAATATGCTTCACTAGCCTCTTGTAATGCCATAACTGCAGAACTTTGAAAACGCAAATCGGTTTTAAAATCTTGAGCAATTTCACGTACAAGTCGTTGAAAAGGTAATTTACGAATAAGCAATTCAGTACTCTCTTGATAACGACGAATTTCACGAAGAGCTACTGTACCGGGGCGATAACGATGAGGCTTTTTAACACCACCAGTTGCTGGAGCACTTTTACGGGCTGCTTTTGTAGCCAATTGCTTACGAGGAGCCTTTCCTCCCGTAGATTTACGAGCAGTTTGCTTAGTACGAGCCATTGCTTTATTTTTCACTCACTTTAACTCTACCAGAAAATTAAAACACTTCTCAAAAAAAGAACTTTTCACTTCACTTGAACCGAACACGAGGAGTCACAGTTTAGAAATACCATTTACGCTGCTTTAACCCAAGTATTTATAGAAAAATTCTCCCTTCTCCACTTTTAGCTTTATACGTTTTCCCCTCCATCAATTTCATTTGGTTTGGGTGAGAAATTTTTCTATAAATTGAGTGGTACACTCTCGTTAAATTTCATAAAGTGTGTGACAGTGCTAAAGTGAGGTGTTCTTTCTTATAATTCTGTTGAAGTGAAGTAAATTTAAAATGACTGGTCGCGGCAAAGGTGGTAAAGGTTTAGGAAAAGGTGGTGCTAAGCGTCATCGTAAAGTTCTTCGTGATAATATTCAAGGTATTACAAAACCAGCTATTCGCCGTTTAGCACGACGAGGTGGCGTTAAGCGTATATCGGGTTTAATTTATGAAGAAACCCGTGGTGTACTTAAAGTGTTTCTTGAAAATGTTATTCGTGATGCTGTTACATATACCGAGCATGCAAAAAGAAAAACAGTTACTGCAATGGATGTTGTATATGCATTAAAAAGGCAAGGACGTACATTATATGGTTTTGGCGGTTAAGAGTGAAATTTTTTATTTGATTGAAAATGAAAACGGTCCTTTTCAGGGCCACAAACAATTAACAAAGAGTAAAAATATATAATATATTAATCTTAATAGGTGTGGTCGTTAAATTTTATAGGGGTTAGGAGAAGAAAAGATTTTTTTTAGGCTTATCAAAATTAAAAAAAAAAAATTTTTTTTTTGCATATCTTATATCCGAAAAAAATAAAAATGTCAGTTTAATACTACTATACCCGAAAAAAAATAAAAATTTCAGTTTAATACATAATTTTTTCTATATCTTATTATAGATAGGTTTTTTTCAGTATAACTGAAAAAAAATTCAATTCGATTCGATTATATAAAAAAAAAAATTTATTAAAAAATACTACTGTATGTAAATATAAATTTTACTCTTTGATAAAAGATATGGTGGTCCTGAAAAGGACCGTTTTGTTAAAGAGCTGTCGGAAAAATAAAATATTTATGCCTTCTTTTCAGTTTTTTTGGGTAAAAGAACAGCTTGAATATTTGGTAAAACACCACCTTGAGCAATTGTCACACCAGAAAGCAATTTATTTAATTCTTCATCATTACGGATGGCTAATTGTAAATGTCGTGGAATAATTCTTGTTTTTTTGTTGTCACGTGCAGCATTTCCAGCTAATTCAAGAACTTCAGCAGCTAAATATTCCATAACAGCTGCCAAATAACCTGGAGCACCAGCACCGACACGTTCAGCATAATTTCCTTTTCTCAATAAACGATGAATACGACCAACAGGAAATTGTAGTCCAGCACGATTTGATCGAGATTTTGCCTTTCCCTTAACTTTTCCACCTTTACCACGACCAGACATTTTATTTAATTCTTTAATTCACTTGACACGTCTACACAGCACAGCACTTTTCACTTGAATGACGAAGTAAATGGTTGACTCACTTATTTATGTAAAAATTGAACGAAGAAAATTCAAAACGAAATAGAATGGAGGGGATATATTGATTGTCTCCAGACTAAATAAATATGAGCAGAAAGAGATAGAAATTGAACAGGTTCATTCGTCAGTCAAAGAGGCAACACCTTTGCGACTGATCAGTGAAAAAAGCGGCTTGGCAAGTTTATAACCTGTATTGTGAGTAATGTGCGTGTTTAGGATTTCTAAGTAGTGAGACAGTGACTCTGTATAATAGTGATTGTGTATGTATATTTCCGAGACAGGACTCTGGCGGAAAAATGGCAGAAAGTGCAAATTACGATACCGCTAAAGCGGCGTTATTTAAACATTTTGAGGTGATGGTTCGCGATATCGGGAAAAAGTTTGATGTGCAAAGTGCGGATATTAAGAGTGACATTTACTCAGAATTAGCAGTGAAATTCGGGCATATAACTAGTGCAAACAGTGACAATGATTCGGATATGGACGACGATACGGAAGTAGACAATTGTGATATGATGTCAGTGGCTTCGGGTGCAAGCTCAAAAAGGAAATTTAAGGCGGAAAAATACGTTAAGGACAAACGTGTAAGGCAAGATCCGGAAAGCAGAAAATATCCGGAAAGCGAAAATTATTACGCGCCTCTAGCAAACAAAGAGGTAAATTTAGTTCAAGTGACCGGTAAAAGTGCTCCGACGAATAAGGTGATCAATCGCGTGGAAAACTCCCAGAAGAAATCGACAAGGGTACCACCAATTGTGTGCTTCGGTCGCGATGTGAAGGATCTCGGCCGAATAGTGAAAAACTTAAATAACCCTCCCAAATATAGTGTTCTTAATATTAACAAAACGAAAACAATTTTAAAGCCACAAAGTGTAAATGACCAGAAAGTATTATTTGACCTGCTTAAATCTAGGCAGTATAATTCCTTCACATTTACACCTCCAGAAGAGAAGCCGAAGAATTTCTTGCTGAAGGGAATTCACAACAGCTACGACGAGGATGAAGTGAAAGAATCAATTAAGGAAGCACTTCCCGAAATAGAGATAAAGAAAGTTATGCGTTTTTCGACACCACACAGCCGTGAAAATAAGTACAACTTGAACGCGTTTCTAGTTCAAACGAGTGCGACTTCGGACACCGTGGAGCTACAGAGAGTTAAATATATCCTCAACCAAAAGGTTACGTGGGAAAATTTGAAGCGTACGGGAATGACGCAATGTAAGAACTGCCAACATTACGGACATGTAGCGGCTAACTGCTCAGCACCATATAGATGTGTCAAGTGCAAAGGAGGTCACCAGCCCGGCGAATGTAAGATGGCCAAACCAGCAGAGAATCCCGGAACATCATCAATCATCGAAAAGGAGCCAACACCTCCCTACTGTGTCTTATGCAAAAAGGATGGGCACCCTAGCAGCTATCGTGGATGCCCCACATACAAACGGATCCTGCAACAGCGTCAGCAGAAATCAGTGGAAACTGAATCCAGAAGGCGTCAAGCGGAGAAAAACGTCAACAATTACATTCAAGGGGGTAAGTCGTTTTCTAGCCTATTTAATAAAAATAACGCGCAAAAAGAGACAAAACCTAAGCAGGTGCCTAACCATTCTACAAATCAGTTCATTACTAAAGAATGTCAAGATCTTTTCGGGATGAATATGTTCTCCCTTATTGGAAAAATTAGAGAATTTACTCCTAAATATAATGCGTTAAAAAACAAAAACGAAAAACAAGTTGCCTACTTAGGTTTTGTCTTTGATTTATGCAAATAAATCACATAAATGAATTAAAAGTTATGGCCCTCAATGCGAATTCCCTGTATTCGCATTGTAGGCGCATATCTTTACTTAAGCTAATGAAAGAATGTCAGCCTCATGTTATGTGTCTGAGCGAAACAAATCTAAGTTCTAAAAATAAACTTGTTATCGAGAAATATAAATTCACCAGAAGCGATAAAGATTGCCTAAACCATGGGACCGGCATTCTCTCATTTTCCTCTTTTAAAATAGAAACCATTACTTTGAGTAACTTAAAATGCTCAGAGGCAACTGGAATCAAAATTCATTTAGATTGTGGCGAGAGCTTAGCAATTATTGGAATTTACGTCAGAAACCAGTCAAACTCGGTAAATATAAATCACGATTTTGACCATATACTTTCTCTGGCCGAACAATCTGATCATTCAATAATTTGCGGTGACTTCAACGCTCGCCACAATCTTTGGAATGATCCAGGAGAGAACCAAAACGGGCGAAATGTCGTCAATTGGCTTAATTCTCGGTTGCATAACTTCACTGTTATCTCGCAAACCGAACCCACGTTCCCCAGATCTGGTTCCATACTAGATTTCTTTCTCGTATCGTCATCCCTTCTCAATAACCTCAGTGAGCAAAGTAATTATCGTTGCCGTGTAATTGTGGCTGAGTCAGATCACCGTGCTGTCCAGTTGAAAATAAGGTTAAATCCGCAAATAAATTTCATATCTGTTAGTGAACACAGGTATATATCCTTCTCAAATACAAATTGGGTAGACTTCGCGAATTTTATAGACTCCATGCTTGGAAGCACTCAGCTTCCCGTACACCGGAATCTATCAAATTCCGAGATTGATGACCTTACAGGAAAGTTTACATCTGTCATCACGGAAGCCATTGATAGGTTCAGTACGAAACTCTCCCCAAAAAACTTTAAATACAGGAATCTGCCTCCATCCCTCCTAAATCTTTTCAATGTGAGACACAAGATGAGAAAGTCCCTCAACCGCATCCGCAAGCGTCACCTCAACACAACAAACGCCGAGTATAGGTCCCTTCTTTCTCAGATAAATTGTCTGAGCATACTAATTAGGAAGCAAACATCACAGTTTGTGAATTCTCAATTCCAGAAGAAACTGAGGTCGATTAAGCTAAACTCGGATACTTTCAGGGAAGTAAACAGATTAGCAAGTCGGAAGCAAACCTTTCCGTCCCAAATTGAAAACGGCAACTCGGTTTTATCTGACCCCATCGAAATTGCAAACTCTTTTGCTAGTAAATACTCGGATCACTTCACCGAAAATCCCATCAACGACAATTTTAAAATGAGAGTGGAAAGTGAAGTGAACGAATATCTCGAATCAATTAAAGCTCCTGGCCAAGGGGAATATTCCCCTATTACATCTTTTTCGGATTCCAATCCAGCGCACCAGCCATCATTCACATATTCTGATCTTTTAACTTCTTCACCTCATACGGAATTTCTCATCAAAACGGGAAATGGGAAGAAATCTCAAGACCCAGACAAAATATCCCCCTTCATTCTAAAGAAGCTACCTGCTCTGGGATTTATTTATTTAGCAGTAATCTTTAATAATTGCATTAACAACGGATACTTCCCCGATAAGTGGAAACTAGCCAGAGTTATTCCCGTACCGAAGAAATCTGGCTCCAGAAATATAGATGATTTTCGCCCCATTGCCCTTATCTCCGCTATTGGGAAAAAACTCGAACTCATAATAAGGAATTCTATTATGAGCTTCTGCAATAGAAATGGAGTCATCCCAAAATTTCAATTTGGCTTCAGACCGGGGCACTCTACAGTAGACGCCCTCGCCAAATTCCATTATGACATCACAAAAGGGCTGAACCTAAATATGGTAACTGCCGCGTGCCTTATTGATGTTTCAAAAGCCTTTGATAGGGTATGGATAAAAGGTTTAATTTTCAAGATGATTAAATTCAAATTTCCTAACGAAATAATTAGGATTATCCATTGCTTCCTGTCAAACAGGAGCTTCTACACTGAAATAAATGGAGTTGCGTCCGGTATCAATCCGATCTTGGCTGGGGTTCCTCAAGGCTCCGTTCTTGGACCCCTTCTCTTTAATATTTTCACCGCCGATCTTCCAGGACAAGACGCAAACAGCAGTACGCTCCTTTACGCTGACGACGCGGTTACATTTATATCAGCTCATAACCCCAATTACGCACTGAAGGGACTCAAGGATAAAGTCGCTACACTTCTCGAATATTATAAATGCTGGGGTTTCCAAATAAACCTCAGCAAAACTGAGCTCATTATTTTCAGGAATCCGGCAAGGAATTCTAAGAGCGCCCGAATTTCCTCACTAGCAAAAAAAGCTAAACTCGCCATTGAAGGTCATGAAGTCCATCCGAAAGAAACTGCTAAATACCTTGGAGTACACTTTAGCAGTCTGATGAAATTTAAAACTCACATTACATCCACCATTAGGAAAGCAAATATGGTGTATAGTACTCTGAGTCCTCTGATGCGTAAAAGCTCAGGACTCTCCCCCAAAGTAAAACTGCTAATGTATAAGCAGCTAATACGGCCAATTCTGACATATGCGTACCCGGTTTGGTTCACGATAAACAAAACAAATTTTCAGGAATTACTCAAATTTGAGAGAAAAGTGTTAAGGGCTTGTACTGCAAAATATTTTCAGTCCCCTTACAGATATTATAGCAACCAGGAACTCTACAGGGCAGCGGCAACGCTTGGAAAAATGGAACCACTGGACGAACACCTAGTGAAACTGACGCGAGGATTCGTAGCGAGACAGGCAGACCATATTAATCAAATGTCAAGAGAAATGGCTCGAGACAGCAGAGCACAGGATGCAGCGAACGAGTACTGGACCATATTCAACATTATACCAATAATAACCTTTTTGAACCAACATCGGGAACCATCCCATTCTACGCTTCGACAATTCAGAATTGTAATAGAGGATAAGTTTAATTAAACCAAATATGTAATTAAGCGTAAGATAAAAAGGTTATAATGTTGACTAACTTTGTTTCACTTTACTTTGCTACACTTTCACAGATATTAATGTAAGTCCAGGCGCAGGACTAAATTTAAAAAAAACCGTAAATGTTTAATTGAAATAAATATAAATGTCAGAAATAGAAATGAACTACCGTTCAATAAATTAAGAAATCAGGGCCAAATTATAGACTAGCTCGTAAGTACAAATAAAACAGATATACTTAGATTAAAAAAAAAAAACCCCCCATATGGAATTTTAAAAAGTCGCCAATCGAAGAATTTGAATTTGAATTTGAATTTAGAAATTGAACAGTTTGTGTTAAACCGTGAACGGGTGAAGATAAGTGAAGTGAAATTGTGAAAATGCCTCCTAAAACGAGTGGTAAAGCTGCTAAAAAAGCTGGTAAAGCGCAGAAAAACATATCTAAGACCGATAAGAAAAAGAAGCGCAAGAGGAAGGAAAGTTATGCTATCTACATTTACAAAGTTTTAAAGCAAGTTCATCCTGATACTGGAATTTCGTCGAAGGCAATGAGTATTATGAACAGTTTTGTGAATGATATTTTTGAACGTATTGCTGCTGAAGCATCTCGTTTAGCGCATTACAATAAGCGTTCGACAATTACGAGTCGTGAAATTCAGACTGCTGTAAGACTTTTGCTACCAGGTGAACTTGCCAAGCACGCCGTTAGTGAAGGAACTAAAGCTGTTACAAAATATACCAGTTCCAAGTAAAATTGCAAACCGTATTAATAAATGGCCCTTTTCAGGGCCGCCAAATATTAATAAAAAGAGTTAAAATTATTATTGAATATTATGCAGTTTTTTTAGTTATTTGTAAATCTTAGACAAAGTATATGGAAAATTTTGAAATATTTAATTAATATATTATCGAAATTAATACTCCTTTCGTACATATTCTCATCATTTCATATACCAAAACGTTTGGAAAAAAATTATTTTTTCAATACAGTCTTAATAATATTTTAAATTGCGTCATTAAAAAAAATCGCCGCTATTTATTCAAATAAAAAAAAAATTTCTAATTATGTATTTGATGTGTAAAATTTGTTAGCTTTTCCAGGAAATTCTTTCATTGTAATAATTCAAATTGAATAATATTTTACTCTTTAATAAAATAATTTGTGGTCCTGAAAAGGACCGTTTTTTGTTTTTAAAGTTATCGAAATAAATTTTTAAGCACGTTCACCTCGAATACGACGAGCCAATTGAATGTCTTTTGGCATTATTGTAACACGTTTAGCATGGATAGCACACAAATTAGTATCCTCAAATAATCCAACTAAATATGCTTCACTAGCCTCTTGTAATGCCATAACTGCAGAGCTTTGAAAACGCAAATCGGTTTTAAAATCTTGAGCAATTTCACGTACAAGTCGTTGAAAAGGTAATTTACGAATAAGCAATTCAGTACTCTTTTGATAACGACGAATTTCACGAAGAGCTACTGTACCGGGGCGATAACGATGAGGCTTTTTAACACCACCAGTTGCTGGAGCACTTTTACGGGCTGCTTTTGTAGCCAATTGCTTACGAGGAGCCTTTCCTCCCGTAGATTTACGAGCAGTTTGCTTAGTACGAGCCATTGCTTTATTTTTCACTCACTTTAACTCTACCAGAAAATTAAAACACTTCTCACAAAAAGAACTTTTCACTTCACTTGAACGAACACGAGGAGTCACAGTTTAGAAATACCATTTACGCAGTCAGTCAGTCAAGTCATGTCCGCGCGTTTTTAAAATATTGTTAAATTTTAATCTTTTCCGATTTCGGTTGGTTAGTTCCCACGTAGAGGCTTATCTTCGGCCTTCTGTTCGATTTGTTGTCGTCCTTCGTTGTCCTTCTTCGATGTTTGATTCCTGGTTAAACTTCTCGTTGATTTGTCTTCCTTCGGTACGGCTGCTGCGCTAGATCAGCCGTAGGTTTGTCTTTCACTTTAAGTGTTAGTTATTAAAAGAGGGTGAAGGAATAGGATTTGGGAGGGATTTGGAAATTTGGAGGATGCTTAGGGTCAGTTGGGTCCTAATTTTTGGTGAGCTTGGTGAGACTGGGTAGGCTACCCTCGGTAGTGAGTTCCTTTCACATCGTAAAAGGTTATTCTTCCGTTGTGGAAATAAATGTCGGAGTTTTCGGGCTTCGTGAGAAGCAGTGGTGAGAGGTGAGCAGGCTGTAGGCAAAATTTG
This sequence comes from Leptarthrus brevirostris, assembly GCA_964036015.1. Classification (NCBI taxonomy): domain Eukaryota; kingdom Metazoa; phylum Arthropoda; class Insecta; order Diptera; family Asilidae; genus Leptarthrus; species Leptarthrus brevirostris. The sequence goes on from OZ038375.1 coordinate 65,163,789, forward strand.
CTTTGTTAATAACAGCTTTGGCATGAGCATTGAATCTTAGAAGTTCATTGAAGTTCACTCCTAGATATTTTGCTTTCTGGGACGGGGCAATAATTCCGCCATTGTAGGCGGCTTTGATTTGCCTGGATTTTGAGACTTGCCGGTTTCGCCCGGTTGAAGGTTTTCGAATGCAAATGAGTTCAGATTTTGAAACATTTATTTTGATTCCCCACTTTTTATAGTAAGTTTGGAGCTTTTCGAGGTGGAGGTTGACCTTATTTACGGCCAAAATCGGGCAGAGTGATTGGGCATATGTTAAAGAGTCATCAGCGTACAGAAGTGTTGTGCAATTTTCATTTGCAGGTTGATCAGACGTGAACAGATTGAAGAGTATGGGGCCTAAGATTGATCCTTGTGGGACACCTGCCTCTATCGGTTTAAGTGCTGATTTTTGACTATCTAGCTCCACGTAGAAGTTTCTTTCCGTCAGGAAACCGTGGATTAGTTTGTTGAGGTGCGGTGGGAAACCGAATTGGTTCAATTTGAAAATTAGACCATTGGTCCAAACAGAGTCGAATGCTTTTTCAACATCGAGAAAGCAGCTGACTGTGCATTCATTTTTGTTAAGAGCACGAGTAGCGTCAGTATGAAATTTCAGCAGTGGGTGTAGTGTAGAATGTTGTGGCTTGAAGCCGAACTGAGATTCCTGCCGAATATTATTCTCTTCGCAGGAGTTTGTGATTTGTTGCTGGATAACTTTCTCAAAGAGTTTCCCCACATAAGAAATTAGTGAAATGGGTCTGAATTCCTTGATGTCCTTGGATGAAGTTTTCTTAAGAATGGGCAGAATACGGGACGTTTTCCAATTTTTTGGAAAGTAACAATTGTTTATACAATTGTTGAAAATCGACGAGAGAAAGTAGTGGGCTATTGGTGGGAGCTTTTTCAAAACAGCGTTTGAGATTTGGTCAGGGCCACTCGACTTTTTGCTGTTAATGGTTTTTGTGAGAATGAAAAGTTGAAGAGGGTTCGTGAAAATGGATTGCTCTTGTGGATGAATTGCTGGATTATCCACACTAAAGAACGTTTGAGGTATGGATTCCGTATTATCCAAGAAGGTGTTAATACGTGTATTCACTTCATTGCAGAAGTCTGGTTCGCTCAGACTTGAGTTATCCTTGAACGTTTCTTGGAAGTATGTTGCGAAAGCATCACACTTTTCTTGTGGGAGAATGAGAATTTCCTCGTTGTTTGATACTGTTTTGGGAAATTTGGGCTTCCTACCGCAGACTTTGTTAATATTCTCAAATGTCTGGGCATTTGGTTTGATTTTTTCAAGCCTTTTTCTGAATTGTTCATCACAATGCAGTTTGGTTTGTTCATCAATAATGATTGATAAACACTTGACTTGGGACAGCACGGACTGGTATGCTGAATTTTGGGTATTAAGGGTCCTGTGATAGATGCGGTTGAGTATTTTCCGCAGTTTTTGCCTGTATTTGTACAGGTCTTGAAGTCCAGATGGAAGGTTCTTGTATTTGTGGTTGTTTGCAGGAATCGTTGTGGAGAAGTGGTTGATGTTGTCCTGAAGGCAGTGAGTGAAACGCTCTATGTGGGTTTCAATTTCGGAGTTTTGGAGATTCCTGTTGTTGGGCGGAAGATTGTCTTGATAAAGAGCTGTCAGTCTATTTTGGAACTCAGTCCAATCAACGTTTTTTAGGGTGGTAATGGTGGGAAGACTTATAGTCAATATATTAACCGGAGAATTCCGATTGATTGTCAGTTCAACCACTAGATGGTCAGAAGAAGCATGGTGAGTAGCGCAACTGTAGTTGCTGATTTGCGGTAAGAGGTTTATGAAATTTGAAGTGACTAGGTAGAAATCGATGTTGGAGCCTGAACGAGGGAAGGTTGGGGTGTTTGGAGAGACCACTAAGAAATCGTGGTTGTCCGAGTTGTTTGTCAGCCAGCTATAAATTGTTTTCCCGTGGCTGTTCTCGAGTGTGTCATTCCACATCGGGTGTCTGGCGTTAAAATCTCCTCCAATTACCGTGTAGGTGTATTCTTTGGAGAGATTGTTTATAATTTCCAGATTTCGTCGTACTTGTGCGGCCGACGCGCCACACCTGTTATACAGCGAAATCAACAGGAGAGATTCCTGGGAGGTAAGAAAGACTTTTACAGCCGTGCATTCCATATTGTTAGGACTATCAATCTTAACTTCTTGGAATTTTAGGTGTTTTTTAATAAGGACAGCTGTTCCTAAGGTTGTTTCCGATTTATCATTTCGGACTGTTGAGAAATTCTCAAAAACTAAATTGTGTCTGGGGTTTAGATGCGTCTCTTGTAGGAGGACGAAATGGGGGAATTGCTCACCAAGGATGGAGTTGAGGCCTATTCTCTTGTTATGTCGTACTAGGGAATTACAGTTAAATGTTAGAATTTTTAGTCTTTTTAGTTCCCTAGACATAGGTTGAACGCAAATTGCAAATAAGCACTTTGACGTTCCGCGAGGGTGGTAAGTTTCCTGTATTGCGGAATAAAATGATTTATTTTGCCCATAAGGGCGAAGAGGTCGCATCCGAAGAGAGCTTTCGCCTCTTGGGTGCAGAAGTTGTCCACGTCATTTTGCGACGTTTTTGGGGCGATTTTAGGTGCCTCTTGCTGGCGAACAGTTGTTGGGATTTGAGGATAGTTAGTTTTTGGTGGGTTAGTTTTGTTAGTTTTATTTAATATCTGTGAAAAAGACATACCTGGCTGGATGTAGTTCCTGGTGGATTGCCTAGCGAACTGCTCTCTCTGCTTCTGCTGTTCCTTCTGCTGGTTGCGAGTTTCTATGATGTCCTTGTATCTGGGGCATCCTCTGTAGCTGGCTGGGTGTCCTTCTTTCTGGCAGTTCACGCAGAAAGGTTTTGCTGTCTCATCGTTCTTGATGCGGCGGCACTCTCCTGGTCCGTGGTTTTGCGCACATTTCACGCATCTGTAGAGTTGAGCGCAGTTGCTCGCTACGTGTCCGAATCTCTGGCATCGTTTGCACTGTGAAATCCCTTTCACGTTGTGTTTCTCCCAGTGCACAATTTGGTTCATGAGACGGTCCATCTTCATGATTTGGTCGACATCATGCTTTCCGTCAAAGGTGATAATAAAAGCATTCAACTGCTTTCCTGCAGTTTTGCTGCGTGGAGTTATCATTCTCACCACACTCTTGATTTTGATACCCTTGTGCTCACGTTCTAGGGCATCCTTGACGTCTTCCTCGTCGAATGTGTGTTGCACACCTTTGAGGACCAGCGTCGTCTTTCTCTCCTCCTTCGGTGTGAAGGTGTAAGATTCCACCTTTATCTTGTTCAGGAGCTCGAATATCATTTTTCGGTCCTCCTCTGTCGCAGGCTTGATCGTACATTTACGGCCGCTGCTCATTTTAATAAAAAACTTTGGCCTGGGCACTATTGAGTCCAGTGCCTTGTGGAACACTTTATAGTTGAGCCCATGTGCGATGATTGGCGGTGGTCGTGTAGCCGGTTTTCCTTCCGTTGCTTCCATTCGCTCTTTCTGCTTAGGCGGGACGATGAAACGGTTTTCATTTTGCAGCACCTGGTAGTAGTTGCTGCTCTTTCTTGGGTCGGTTGGTAGTGGAACAACAAATTTTTTCTTTTTGGTGGCTTCCTCCTGTTGCTGCGCATCATTCTTGGGTTTACGCTTTTTATTCTGCACCAGCTCGTACTCACTTTTTTCGCTGGATGACGCTGGAAGATCGGGATATTCTTCCTCGCTCGTGACTTCCATTTTGTTGTCGCTGCTGGTGGTGCTGGAACCGCTGCTGCTGCTGCTGCTGCTACCGCTTGTTGACGAACTCTTTTCCCCGGTCATCGTCCCATTGAGTATTCGCTTAGTGATACTTTCAATTATATCGTCAGAAAACAGCGTTAGGTTGTTTTCTGTAAACACTTCGCGTACATTTACTTTCACTACGTTAAAAATGTCTTGTTCTTTAAAGTTATTCATAATTTCCGATATTTGTTTATTTAAGATTTAAATTTAGAATTTATTTATTTATTATTATTTTTTTTATTATTTTTGAGTCCTCTGCTCACATCTCACTTCACTTTCACACTTGAACAACACTTGTTATGCGTAATTCAATGTGTCTGTATGCACTAATATTTTTTCCCTGAAAAAGCCGTCGGTAATCTGACCACTTTTTATTTTGTTTTCAAGAGTCACTTTCTCTAGCAATTTTGTCTGATTTCTTTATCACAACCACTTCACTATGATATTTCTCGCACGTACTTATTTGCAGGAACATTTCCTACAACACAGGTAACTTGTTAGCTTTCCACTGATCAGTCGCACAGGTCATACCTCTTTGACTGACAAATTGAAACTCTGTTCCTGTGTTCCTACCATTTACGCTGCTTTAACCCAAGTATTTATAGAAAAGTTCTCCCTTCTCCACTTTTAGCTTTATACGTTTTCCCCTCCATCAATTTCATTTGATTTGGGTGAGAAATTTTTCTATAAATTCAGTGGTACACTCTCGGTAAATTTCATAAAGTGTGTGACAGTGCTAAAGTGAAGTGTTCTTTCTTATAATTCTGTTGAAGTGAAGTAAATTTAAAATGACTGGTCGCGGCAAAGGTGGTAAAGGTTTAGGAAAAGGTGGTGCTAAGCGTCATCGTAAAGTTCTTCGTGATAATATTCAAGGTATTACAAAACCAGCTATTCGCCGTTTAGCACGACGAGGTGGCGTTAAGCGTATATCGGGTTTAATTTATGAAGAAACCCGTGGTGTACTTAAAGTGTTTCTTGAAAATGTTATTCGTGATGCTGTTACATATACCGAGCATGCAAAAAGAAAAACAGTTACTGCAATGGATGTTGTATATGCATTAAAAAGGCAAGGACGTACATTATATGGTTTTGGCGGTTAAGAGTGAAATTTTTTATTTGATTGAAAATGAAAACGGTCCTTTTCAGGGCCACAAACAATTAACAAAGAGTAAAAATATATAATATATTAATCTTAATAGGTGTGGTCGTTAAATTTTATAGGGGTTAGGAGAAGAAAAGATTTTTTTTTTTTAGGCTTATCAAAATTAAAAAAAAAAATTTTTTTTTTGCATATCTTATTATATCCGAAAAAAATAAAAATTTCAGTTTAATACTACTATACCCGAAAAAAATAAAAATTTCAGTTTAATACATAATTTTTTCTATATCTTATTATAGATAGGTTTTTTTCAGTATAACTGAAAAAAAAATTCAATTCGATTCGATTATAAAAAAAAAAAATTTATTAAAAAATACTACTGTATGTAAATATAAATTTTACTCTTTGATAAAAGATATGGTGGTCCTGAAAAGGACCGTTTTGTTAAAGAGCTGTCGGAAAAATAAAATATTTATGCCTTCTTTTCAGTTTTTTTGGGTAAAAGAACAGCTTGAATATTTGGTAACACCACCTTGAGCAATTGTCACACCAGAAAGCAATTTATTTAATTCTTCATCATTACGGATGGCTAATTGTAAATGTCGTGGAATAATTCTTGTTTTTTTATTGTCACGTGCAGCATTTCCAGCTAATTCAAGAACTTCAGCAGCTAAATATTCCATAACAGCTGCCAAATAAACTGGAGCACCAGCACCGACACGTTCAGCATAATTTCCTTTTCTCAATAAACGATGAATACGACCAACAGGAAATTGTAGTCCAGCACGATTTGATCGAGATTTTGCCTTTCCCTTAACTTTTCCACCTTTACCACGACCAGACATTTTATTTAATTCTTTAATTCACTTGACACGTCTACACAGCACAGCACTTTTCACTTGAATGACGAAGTAAGGTCAAGGTCAAGTCAAGTCCGCGCGTTTTTAAAATACTGTCAAATTATAGTCTTTTCCGATTCCGGTTGGTTAATTCCCACGTAGAGGCTTATCTTCGGCCTTCTGTTCGATTTGTTGTCGTTCTTCGTTGTCCTTCTGCGATGTATGGTTACTTGTTAAACTTCTCGTTGATTTGGCTTCCTTCGGTACGGCTGCTGCGCTACATCAGCCGTAGGTTTGTCTTTCACTTTAAGTGTTAGTTATTAAAAGAGGGTGAAAGGAATAGGAATAAGGGCGAAGAGGTCACACCCAAAGAGAGCTTTCGCCTCTTGGGTGCAGAAGTTGTCCACGTCATTTTGCGACGTTTTTGGGGCGATTTTAGGTTGTTGGCGAATAGTTGTTGGGATTTGAGGATAAGTAGTTTTAGGTTGGTTAGTTTTGTTATTTTTATTAATTATTTGTGCGAAAGACATACCTGGCTGGATGTAGTTCCTGGTCGATTCCCTAGCGAACTGCTCTCTCTGCTTCTGATGTTCTTTCAGCTTGTTGCGGGTTTCTATGATGTCCTTGTACCTTGGGCATCCTCTGTAGCTGGCTGGGTGTCCTTCTTTCTGGCAGTTCACGCAGAAAGGTTTCTCTGTCTCATCGTTCTTGATGCGGCGGCACTCTCCTGGTCCGTGGTTTTGCGCACATTTCACGCATCTGTAGAGTTGAGCGCAGTTGCTCGCAACGTGTCCGAATCGCTGGCATCGTTTGCACTGTGAAATCCCTTTCACGTTGTGCTTCTCCCAGTGCACAATTTGGTTCATGAGACGGTCCATCTTCATGATTTGGTCGACATCATGCTTTCCGTCAAAGGTGATAATAAAAGCATTCAACTGCTTTCCTGCAGTTTTGCTGCGTGGAGTTATCATTCTCACCACACTCTTGATTTTGATACCCTTGTAATCACGTTCTAGGGCTTCCTTGACGTCTTCCTCGTCGAATGTGTGTTGCACTCCTTTGAGGACCAGCGTTGTTTTTCTCTCTTCCTTGGGAGTGAAGGTGTAGGATTCCACCTTTATGTTGTTTAGAAGGGCAAAAATTTTTTGTCGGTCATCCTCTGTAGCAGGCTTGATGGTGCATTTACGGCCGCTGCTCATCTTAATAAAGAACTTTGGCCTGGGCACTAATGAGTCCAGTGCCTTGTTGAACTCCTTGTAGTTCAGACCATGAGCTATAATTGGCGGTGGTCGTGTTGCAGGCTTACCTTCCATAGCTTCCACAGTTTCTTTCCGCTTTGGCGGGACGATAAAACGGTTGAATGACAAAGTAAATGGTTGACTCACTTATTTATGTAAAAATTGAACGAAGAAAATTCAAAAACGAAAGAGAATGGAGGGGAGATATTGATTGTCTCCAGACTAAATAAATATGAGCAGAAAGAGATAGAAATTGAACAGTTTGTGTTAAACCGTGAACGGGTGAAGATAAGTGAAGTGAAATTGTGAAAATGCCTCCTAAAACGAGTGGTAAAGCTGCTAAAAAAGCTGGTAAAGCGCAGAAAAACATATCTAAGACCGATAAGAAAAAGAAGCGCAAGAGGAAGGAAAGTTATGCTATCTACATTTACAAAGTTTTAAAGCAAGTTCATCCTGATACTGGAATTTCGTCGAAGGCAATGAGTATTATGAACAGTTTTGTGAATGATATTTTTGAACGTATTGCTGCTGAAGCATCTCGTTTAGCGCATTACAATAAGCGTTCGACAATTCCGAGTCGTGAAATTCAGACTGCTGTAAGACTTTTGCTACCAGGTGAACTTGCCAAGCACGCCGTTAGTCAAGGAACTAAAGCTGTTACAAAATATACCAGTTCCAAGTAAAATTGCAAACCGTATTAATAAATGGCCCTTTTCAGGGCCGCCAAATATTAATAAAAAGAGTTAAAATTATTATTGAATATTATGCAGTTTTTTTAGTTATTTGTAAATCTTAGACAAAGTATATGGAAAATTTTGAAATATTTAATTAATATATTATCGAAATTAATACTCCTTTCGTACATATTCTCATCATTTCATATACCAAAACGTTTGGAAAAAAATTATTTTTTCAATACAGTCTTAATAATATTTTAAATTGCGTCATTAAAAAAAATCGCCGCTATTTATTCAAATAAAAAAAAAATTTCTAATTATGTATTTGATGTGTAAAATTTGTTAGCTTTTCCAGGAAATTCTTTCATTGTAATAATTCAAATTGAATAATATTTTACTCTTTAATAAAATAATTTGTGGTCCTGAAAAGGACCGTTTTTTGTTTTTAAAGTTATCGAAATAAATTTTTAAGCACGTTCACCTCGAATACGACGAGCCAATTGAATGTCTTTTGGCATTATTGTAACACGTTTAGCATGGATAGCACACAAATTAGTATCCTCAAATAATCCAACTAAATATGCTTCACTAGCCTCTTGTAATGCCATAACTGCAGAGCTTTGAAAACGCAAATCAGTTTTAAAATCTTGAGCAATTTCACGTACAAGTCGTTGAAAAGGTAATTTACGAATAAGCAATTCAGTACTCTTTTGATAACGACGAATTTCACGAAGAGCTACTGTACCGGGGCGATAACGATGAGGCTTTTTAACACCACCAGTTGCTGGAGCACTTTTACGGGCTGCTTTTGTAGCCAATTGCTTACGAGGAGCCTTTCCTCCCGTAGATTTACGAGCAGTTTGCTTAGTACGAGCCATTGCTTTATTTTTCACTCACTTTAACTCTACCAGAAAATTAAAACACTTCTCACAAAAAGAACTTTTCACTTCACTTGAACCGAACACGAGGAGTCACAGTTTAGAAATACCATTTACGCTGCTTTAACCCAAGTATTTATAGAAAAATTCTCCCTTCTCCACTTTTAGCTTTATACGTTTTCCCCTCCATCAATTTCATTTGATTTGGGTGAGAAATTTTTCTATAAATTCAGTGGTACACTCTCGGTAAATTTCATAAAGTGTGTGACAGTGCTAAAGTGAAGTGTTCTTTCTTATAATTCTGTTGAAGTGAAGTAAATTTAAAATGACTGGTCGCGGCAAAGGTGGTAAAGGTTTAGGAAAAGGTGGTGCTAAGCGTCATCGTAAAGTTCTTCGTGATAATATTCAAGGTATTACAAAACCAGCTATTCGCCGTTTAGCACGACGAGGTGGCGTTAAGCGTATATCGGGTTTAATTAATGATGAAACCCGTGGTGTACTTAAAGTGTTTCTTGAAAATGTTATTTGTGATGCTGTTACATATACCGAGCATGCAAAAAGAAAAACAGTTACTGCAATGGATGTTGTATATGCATTAAAAAGGCAAGGACGTACATTATATGGTTTTGGCGGTTAAGAGTGAAATTTTTTATTTGATTGAAAATGAAAACGGTCCATTTCAGGGCCACAAACAATTAACAAAGAGTAAAAATATATAATATATTAATCTTAATAGGTGTGGTCGTTAAATTTTATAGGGGTTAGGAGAAGAAAAGATTTTTTTTTTAGGCTTATCAAAATTAAAAAAAAAAATTTTTTTTTTTGCATATCTTATTATATCCGAAAAAAATAAAAATTTCAGTTTAATACTACTATACCCGAAAAAAATAAAAATTTCAGTTTAATACATAATTTTTTCTATATCTTATTATAGATAGGTTTTTTTCAGTATAACTGAAAAAAAAATTCAATTCGATTCGATTATAAAAAAAAAAAATTTATTAAAAAATACTACTGTATGTAAATATAAATTTTACTATTTGATAAAAGATATGGTGGTCCTGAAAAGGACCGTTTTGTTAAAGAGCTGTCGGAAAAATAAAATATTTATGCCTTCTTTTCAGTTTTTTTGGGTAAAAGAACAGCTTGAATATTTGGTAAAACACCACCTTGAGCAATTGTCACACCAGAAAGCAATTTATTTAATTCTTCATCATTACGGATGGCTAATTGTAAATGTCGTGGAATAATTCTTGTTTTTTTATTGTCACGTGCAGCATTTCCAGCTAATTCAAGAACTTCAGCAGCTAAATATTCCATAACAGCTGCCAAATAAACTGGAGCACCAGCACCGACACGTTCAGCATAATTTCCTTTTCTCAATAAACGATGAATACGACCAACAGGAAATTGTAGTCCAGCACGATTTGATCGAGATTTTGCCTTTCCCTTAACTTTTCCACCTTTACCACGACCAGACATTTTATTTAATTCTTTAATTCACTTGACACGTCTACACAGCACAGCACTTTTCACTTGAATGACGAAGTAAGTCAAGTCAAGTCAAGTCCGCGCGTTTTTAAAAACTCTGTCGATTCGTAATCCTTTTCGATTTCCCATGGTTTCTTTCACGTAGAGGCTTGTCTTCGGCCTTCAATTCGATTTGTTGTCGTCCTTCGTTGTCCTTCTTCGATGTTTGGCTCCTTGTTGAACTTCTCGTTGCGTTATCTTCCTTCAATACGGCAGCTGCGCTACATCAGCCGTAGATTTGACTTTCTCTTATAGAGTTAGTAATTAAGGGAAGGAATAGGATTTGGGAGGGATTTGGGAATTTGGAGGATGCTAAGGGTCAGTAGGGTCCTAATTTTTTGGTGAGCTTTAGACTGGGTAGACTACCCTCGGTAGTGAATTCCTTTCACATCGTAAAAGGTTATTCTTCCGTTATGGAAGTAAATGTCAGTGGTTTCGGGCTTTGTGAGAAGCAGGGGTGAGAGGTATCTGAAGTCTTCCGGTATGAGAAGGTCCGGTAAGTTGTTTATGAGGGAATTGGGATGAAATGGAATCTTCTCCATTTGTTTTGTTGCTAGGTGGACTAGGTGTTCCTTGATAGGAGTAATGTTTGCGGCTTCATAAAGCTCGCTATTGGAGTAGTATTTGTGAGGCTCCTTTCTGTAGAGTCCCGTGCATGCACGGAGAATTTTCCTCTCGAGATTACCGAGGCGTTGCATGTAAGTTGGGGAGATGCTGTGCCAAATAGAGAAACAGTACGTAATGACGGGTCTTATGAGTTGCTTGTACAGCAAAAGTTAGGTTTTGGTTGAGAGTCCATTCCTGACATTGATGATTGGGCTGAGCAGGCTGTAGGCGAAATTTGCTTTGTTAATAACAGCTTTGGCATGAGTATTGAATCTTAGGAGTTCATTGAAGTTCACTCCTAGATATTTTGCTTTCTGGGTCGGTGCAATAATTCCGCCATTGTAGGCGGCTTTGATTTGCCTGGATTTTGAGATTTGCCGGTTTCGCCCATTTGAAGGTTTTCGGATGCAAATGAGCTCAGATTTTGAGACATTTATTTTGATTCCCCACTTTTTGTAGTAAGTTTGGAGCTTTTCGAGGTGAAGGTTGACTTTATTTACGGCCAAAATCGGGCAGAGTGATTGGGCATAAGTTAAGGAGTCATCTGCGTACAGAAGTGTTGTGCAATTTTCATTTGCAGGTTGATCAGACGTGAACAGATTGAAGAGGATGGGGCCTAAGATTGATCCTTGTGGGACACCTGCCTCTATTAGTTTAAGTGCTGATTTTTGACTATCTAGCTCCACGTAGAAGTTTCTTTCCGTCAGGAAACCGTGGATTAGTTTGTTGAGGTGTGGTGGGAAACCGAATTGGTTTAGTTTGCAAATTAGACCATTGGTCCAAACAGAGTCGAATGCTTTTTCAACATCGAGAAAGCAGCTGACTGTGCATTCATTTTTGTTTAGAGCACGAGTGGTGTCAGTATGAAATTTCAGCAGTGGGTGTAGTGTAGAATGTTGTGGCTTGAAGCCGAACTGAGATTCCTGCCGAATATTATTCTCTTCGCAGGAGTTTGTTATTTGTTGCAGGATGACTTTCTCAAAGAGTTTGCCCACATTAGAGATAAGTGAAATGGGTCTGAATTCCTTGATGTCCTTGGATGAAGTTTTCTTAGGAATGGGCAGAATACGGGAGGTTTTCCAATTTTTTGGAAAGTAACAGTTGTTTATGCAATTGTTGAAAATCGACGAGAGAAAGTCGTGAGCTAGTGGTGGGAGCTTTTTCAAAACAGCGTTTGAGATTTGGTCAGGGCCACTCGATTTTTTGCTGTTAATGGTTTTTGTGAGAATGAAAAGTTTAAGAGGGTTCGTGAAAATGGATTGCTCTTGTGGATGAATTGCTGGATTATCCACACTAAAGAACGTTTGAGGTATGGATTCCGTATTATCCAAGAAGGTGTTAATACGAGTATTCACTTCATTGCAGAAGGCTGGTTCGCTCAGACTTGAGTTATCCTTGAACGTTTCTTGGAAGTATGTTGCGAAAGCATCACACTTTTCTTGTGGATGAATGAGAATTTCCTCGTTATTTGAAATTGATTTGGGAAATTTGGGCTTCCTACCGCAGACTTTGTTAATATTCTCGAATGTCTGGGCGTTTGGTTTGATTTTTTCAAGTCTTTTCCTGAATTGTTCATCACAATACAGTTTGGTTTGTTCATCAATAATGATTGATAAACACTTGACTTGGGACAGCACGGACTGGTATGCTGAATTTTGGGTATTAAGAGTCCTGTGATAGATGCGGTTGAGTATTTTCCGCAGTTTTTGCCTGTATTTGTACAGGTCTTGAAGGCCAGATGGAAGGTTCTTGTATTTGTGGTTGTTTGCAGGAATCGTTGTGGAGAAGTGGTTGATGTTGTCCTGAAGGCAGTGAGTGAAACGCTCTATGTGAGTTTCTATTTCATAGTTTTGGAGATTCCTGTTGTTGGGCGGAAGATTGTCTTGGTAAAGAGCCGTCAGTCTATTTTGGAACTCAGTCCAATCAACGTTTTTCAGGGTGGTAATGGTGGGAAGACTTATAGTCAATATATTGACCGGAGAATTTCGATTGATTGTCAGTTCCACCACTAGGTGGTCTGAAGAAGCATGGTGAGTAGCGCAACTGTAGTTGCTGATTAGCGGTAGGAGGTTTATAAAATTTGAAGTGACTAGGTAGAAATCGATGTTGGAGCCTGAACGAGGAAAGGTTGGGGTGTTTGGAGAGACCACTATGAAATCGTGGTTGTGCGAGTTGTTTGTCAGCCAGTTGGAAACTGTTTTCCCGTGGCTGTTCTCGAGTGTGTCATTCCACATCGGGTGTCTGGCGTTAAAATCTCCTCCAATTACCGTGTAGGTGTATTCTTTGGAGAGATTGTTTATAATTTCCAGATTTCGTCGTACTTGTGCGGCCGAAGCGCCACACCTGTTATACAGCGAAATCAACAGGAGAGATTCCTGGGAGGTAAGAAAGACTTTTACAGCCGTGCATTCCATATTGTTAAGACTATCAATCTTAACTTCTTGGAATTTTAGGTGTTTTTTAATAAGGACAGCTGTTCCTAAGGTTGTTTCCGACTTATCATTTCGGACTGTTGAGAAATTCTCAAAAACTAAATTGTGTCTGGGGTTTAGATGCGTCTCTTGTAGGAGGACGAAATGGGGGAATTGCTCACCAAGGATGGAGTTGAGGCCTATTCTCTTGTTATGTCGTAGTAGGGAATTACAGTTAAATGTTAGAATTTTTAGTCTTTTTAGTTCCCTAGACATAGATTGAACGCAAATTGCAAATAAGCACTTTGACGTTCCGCGAGGGTGGTAAGTTTCCTGTATTGAGGAATAAAATGATTTATTTTGCCCATAAGGGCGAAGAGGTCGCATCCGAAGAGAGCTTTCGCCTCTTGGGTGCAGAAGTTGTCCACGTCATTTTGCGACGTTTTTGGGGCGATTTTAGGAGCCTCTTGCTGGCGAACAGTTGTTGGGATTTGAGGATAGTTAGTTTTTGGTGGGTTAGTTTTGTTAGTTTTATTTAATATCTGTGAGAAATACATACCTGGCTGGATGTAGTTCCTGGTGGATTGCCTAGCGAACTGCTCTCTCTGCTTCTGCTGTTCCTTCTGCTGGTTGCGAGTTTCTATGATGTCCTTGTATCTGGGGCATCCTCTGTAGCTGGCTGGGTGTCCTTCTTTCTGGCAGTTCACGCAGAAAGGTTCTGCTGTCTCATCGTTCTTGATGCGGCGGCACTCTCCTGGTCCGTGGTTTTGCGCACATTTCACGCATCTGTAGAGTTGAGCGCAGTTGCTCGCTACGTGTCCGAATCTCTGGCATCGTTTGCACTGTGAAATCCCTTTCACGTTGTGTTTCTCCCAGTGCACAATTTGGTTTATGAGACGGTCCATCTTCATGATTTGGTCGACATCATGCTTTCCGTCAAAGGTGATAATAAAAGCATTCAACTGCTTTCCTGCAGTTTTGCTGCGTGGAGTTATCATTCTCACCACACTCTTGATTTTGATACCCTTGTGCTCACGTTCTAGGGCATCCTTTATATCTTCCTCATCAAAGGTGTGTTGCACACCTTTGAGGACCAGCGTCGTCTTTCTCTCCTCCTTCGGTGTGAAGGTGTAGGATTCCACCTTTATCTTGTTTAGGAGTTCAAATATCCTTTTTCGGTCTTCCTCTGTCGCAGGCTTTATTGTGCATTTACGGCCGCTGCTCATCTTTATGAAGAACTTTGGCCTGTTCGGCATCGTGTCGAGTGCGTTGTTGAGTTCTTTATAGTTGAGGCCATGCGCTATTATTGGCGGTGGCCGTGTTGCCGGTTTTACTTTAATTTCTTCTACTGCATGTTTTTCCTTGGGCGGGACGATGAATTTGCAGCGCCTGATAATAGTTGCTGCTCTTTCTTGGGTCCCGTGGTGTCGCTTCTTTAGGTTTCTTTTTGGCTGCTTCCTCCTGTGGCTGCGCGTCTTTCTTAGGTTTGTGCTTTTTATTTTGTACCAACTCGTAGTCGCTTCTTTCGCTTGAAGATTCTGGAAGCTCGGGAAATTCTTCCTCGCTCATGGCTTCTCCGGCGTTGTCGCTGCCGGTGATGCTGGAACCACTGCTGCTGCTGCTGGAACCACTGCTGCTGCTGCTACCGCTGCTTGTCGAATTTGCCACATTTAGTTTCCCGTTTAGTATTCGCTTCGCGATACTTTCGACGATGTCCTCCGGGAAATGCGTGATATTGTTATCCGCGAACGCTTGAAGCACATTTAATTTCACTTCACTAAAAATGTCTATTTTGCTCACACTTGATTGATTCATTGTCACTAATGTCTGTAATTCACTGCCACTTTTATAATTTCACAAATGTCTGATTTCACTGAAATGCCGTCGGCAATTACTTAATTAACCACTTTAAAGTCACTATGATATTTTGTTTTTGAAAAGAGTCTCTTTCTCTATAATTTTGATCATTTGATTATCACAAACACTTCACTTTGCTATTTTTTCGCACGTATGTATTTGCGGGAACATTTCCTACACCACACGTAACTTGTTAAGCTTTCCACTTATCTGTCGCACAGGTCTTACCTCTTTGACTGACAAATCGAAACCTGTTCAATGACGAAGTAAATGGTTGACTCACTTATTTATGTAAAAATTGAACGAAGAAAATTCAAAAACGAAAGAGAATGGAGGGGAGATATTGATTGTCTCCAGACTAAATAAATATGAGCAGAAAGAGATAGAAATTGAACAGTTTGTGTTAAACCGTGAACGGGTGAAGATAAGTGAAGTGAAATTGTGAAAATGCCTCCTAAAACGAGTGGTAAAGCTGCTAAAAAAGCTGGTAAAGCGCAGAAAAACATATCTAAGACCGATAAGAAAAAGAAGCGCAAGAGGAAGGAAAGTTATGCTATCTACATTTACAAAGTTTTAAAGCAAGTTCATCCTGATACTGGAATTTCGTCGAAGGCAATGAGTATTATGAACAGTTTTGTGAATGATATTTTTGAACGTATTGCTGCTGAAGCATCTCGTTTAGCGCATTACAATAAGCGTTCGACAATTACGAGTCGTGAAATTCAGACTGCTGTAAGACTTTTGCTACCAGGTGAACTTGCCAAGCACGCCGTTAGTGAAGGAACTAAAGCTGTTACAAAATATACCAGTTCCAAGTAAAATTGCAAACCGTATTAATAAATGGCCCTTTTCAGGGCCGCCAAATATTAATAAAAAGAGTTAAAATTATTATTGAATATTATGCAGTTTTTTTAGTTATTTGTAAATCTTAGACAAAGTATATGGAAAATTTTGAAATATTTAATTAATATATTATCGAAATTAATACTCCTTTCGTACATATTCTCATCATTTCATATACCAAAACGTTTGGAAAAAATTATTTTTTCAATACAGTCTTAATAATATTTTAAATTGCGTCATTAAAAAAAATCGCCGCTATTTATTCAAATAAAAAAAAAATTTCTAATTATGTATTTGATGTGTAAAATTTGTTAGCTTTTCCAGGAAATTCTTTCATTGTAATAATTCAAATTGAATAATATTTTACTCTTTAATAAAATAATTTGTGGTCCTGAAAAGGACCGTTTTTTGTTTTTAAAGTTATCGAAATAAATTTTTAAGCACGTTCACCTCGAATACGACGAGCCAATTGAATGTCTTTTGGCATTATTGTAACACGTTTAGCATGGATAGCACACAAATTAGTATCCTCAAATAATCCAACTAAATATGCTTCACTAGCCTCTTGTAATGCCATAACTGCAGAGCTTTGAAAACGCAAATCGGTTTTAAAATCTTGAGCAATTTCACGTACAAGTCGTTGAAAAGGTAATTTACGAATAAGCAATTCAGTACTCTTTTGATAACGACGAATTTCACGAAGAGCTACTGTACCGGGGCGATAACGATGAGGCTTTTTAACACCACCAGTTGCTGGAGCACTTTTACGGGCTGCTTTTGTAGCCAATTGCTTACGAGGAGCCTTTCCTCCCGTAGATTTACGAGCAGTTTGCTTAGTACGAGCCATTGCTTTATTTTTCACTCACTTTAACTCTACCAGAAAATTAAAACACTTCTCACAAAAAGAACTTTTCACTTCACTTGAACCGAACACGAGGAGTCACAGTTTAGAAATACCATTTACGCTGCTTTAACCCAAGTATATATAGAAAAATTCTCCCTTCTCCACTTTTAGCTTTATACGTTTTCCCCTCCATCAATTTCATTTGATTTGGGTGAGAAATTTTTCTATAAATTCAGTGGTACACTCTCGGTAAATTTCATAAAGTGTGTGACAGTGCTAAAGTGAAGTGTTCTTTCTTATAATTCTGTTGAAGTGAAGTAAATTTAAAATGACTGGTCGCGGCAAAGGTGGTAAAGGTTTAGGAAAAGGTGGTGCTAAGCGTCATCGTAAAGTTCTTCGTGATAATATTCAAGGTATTACAAAACCAGCTATTCGCCGTTTAGCACGACGAGGTGGCGTTAAGCGTATATCGGGTTTAATTTATGAAGAAACCCGTGGTGTACTTAAAGTGTTTCTTGAAAATGTTATTCGTGATGCTGTTACATATACCGAGCATGCAAAAAGAAAAACAGTTACTGCAATGGATGTTGTATATGCATTAAAAAGGCAAGGACGTACATTATATGGTTTTGGCGGTTAAGAGTGAAATTTTTTATTTGATTGAAAATGAAAACGGTCCTTTTCAGGGCCACAAACAATTAACAAAGAGTAAAAATATATAATATATTAATCTTAATAGGTGTGGTCGTTAAATTTTATAGGGGTTAGGAGAAGAAAAGATTTTTTTTTTTTAGGCTTATCAAAATTAAAAAAAAAAATTTTTTTTTTTGCATATCTTATTATATCCGAAAAAAATAAAAATTTCAGTTTAATACTACTATACCCGAAAAAAATAAAAATTTCAGTTTAATACATAATTTTTTCTATATCTTATTATAGATAGGTTTTTTTCAGTATAACTGAAAAAAAAATTCAATTCGATTCGATTATAAAAAAAAAAAAATTTATTAAAAAATACTACTGTATGTAAATATAAATTTTACTCTTTGATAAAAGATATGGTGGTCCTGAAAAGGACCGTTTTGTTAAAGAGCTGTCGGAAAAATAAAATATTTATGCCTTCTTTTCAGTTTTTTTGGGTAAAAGAACAGCTTGAATATTTGGTAAAACACCACCTTGAGCAATTGTCACACCAGAAAGCAATTTATTTAATTCTTCATCATTACGGATGGCTAATTGTAAATGTCGTGGAATAATTCTTGTTTTTTTATTGTCAGGTGCAGCATTTCCAGCTAATTCAAGAACTTCAGCAGCTAAATATTCCATAACAGCTGCCAAATAAACTGGAGCACCAGCACCGACACGTTCAGCATAATTTCCTTTTCTCAATAAACGATGAATACGACCAACAGGAAATTGTAGTCCAGCACGATTTGATCTTGCCTTTCCCTTAACTTTTCCACCTTTACCACGACCAGACATTTTATTTAATTCTTTAATTCACTTGACACGTCTACACAGCACAGCACTTTTCACTTGAATGACGAAGTAAAATATTCAAATTCAAATATATTTATTAGGCGACTTTATGTACAATTACAATAATTTATTTTTTCTTATCTACTTATGGCTAGTTTATATCTACTTACGAGCTAGTTGTAAAATTGGCCCTGAGTTCTTAACTAATTGAACGGTAGTTCGTTTCTATTCCTAACACTTACTTAATATTACAAGTTATCTTACATTTACAGTTTACTTTACTCTAGTCTTGCGCCAAGACTTACATTTATAAAAATTTGTCGAAAGTTAAAAAAATTATATAGTCTTACTGATAGGTATTACATGTTTCTACATTCTTCTTTGATGGTTGTGGTTCATTGTCTACCCCCTGTAGCAATTGTAGTTCGCTGTCTCGTAGAATGGGATGTTCTCCGATGTTGCCTCGAAAAGATGACTGTTGTTGTTGATGTGAAAGATGGTCCAGTATTCATTTGATGCGTCCAGTGCTCTGCTGTCTTGCTGCATTTCCCTCGTCATTTGATTTTGGTGTTGACTCTGTCTTGTCAGGAATCCTTTTGCCAGCTTCATCATGTGAATGTCTAATGGCTCCATCTTTCCAAGCGTTGCCGCCGTCCTATATAGCTCCTTGTTGCTGAAGTATCTATAACGACCTTTCCCTCAAATTTTAATAGTTCCTGAAAGTTCGTTTTGTTTATGGTGAACCAAATCGGATATGCATAGGTCAGAATTGGCCGAATTAACTGTTTATACATTAAGAGCTTTACTTTTGAAGAAAGTCCTGAGCTTTTACGCATAAGAGGACTTAACACTCCATACACCATATTTGCCTTTTTGATGGTGTGTGTGATATGAGTTTTGAATTTCATGAGGTTGCTGAAGTGCACTCCAAGATATTTGGCGTTATCTTTCGGGCGAACTTCAGATCCGTTAAGGATAAGTGCAGCTCTTTTAATTTATGAGGCAATCCGGACGCCTCTAGAATTCCTTGCCGGTTGCCTAAAGTAGATTAATTCGGTTTTGCTTACATTTATTTGAAAGCCCCAGGTCTTGTAGTAGTCAAGAAGAGAAGAGACTTTCCTTTCGAGCCCCTTTAGGGCATAAATGTCATTATGTGCTGAAGTGTATGTAACCGCATCATCAGCATAGAGGAGTGTTTTTATATTTGTGTCTTGTCCTGGAAAATCGGCGGTGAAAATGTTGAAAAGGAGAGGGCCAAGGACGGAGCTTTGAGGAACACCTGCCAGGATAGGGTTGACACTGGACACAGTTCCGTTTATCTCTGTGTAGAATCTCCTGTTTGAGAGAAAGCTATGAATGGTTCTAATTATTTCTTTGGGGAATCCAAACTTTATCATTTTGAAAATTAAACCTTTTATCCATACTCTGTCAAAGGCTTTTGAAATGTCTATAAGGCAAGCAGCAGTTACCATATTGCGATTTAGTCCCTGGGCTATATCGTAGTGAAATTTAGCAAGAGCATCTACTGTTGAGTGCCCAGGTCTGAAGCCGAATTGAAATTTTGGAATAACTCCATTTTTGTTGCAGAAGTTCATGATGGAGTCCCTTATCATGGCTTCAAGTTTTTTCCCCATAGTCGAAATCAGTGCAATCGGGCGAAAATCGTCGATTCTTCTGGAGCTGGATTTTTTAGGAACGGGAATAATTCTAGCTAATTTCCATTTATTAGGGAAGTACCCGTTATTAAGGCAATTATTAAAAATCACCGCTAGGAAAACAAAACCCAGAGCGGGTAGTTTTTTTAGAACAAAAGGAGATATTTTCTCCGGGTCTTGTGATTTTTTGCCATTTCCTGTTTTAATCAGGAACTCTGTGTGAGATGGGGAGGTGAAGAATTCTGGAGTTGTTACCGACGGTTGGGATGCCGGGTTTGAGTCCGAGAATGAGACAATTGGTGCATAATCACCTTGGCCGGGAGTTTTAAGTGAATCAAGGTATTGGTTCACTTCGTTTTCCACTCTCATTTTAAAGTTTTCACTGATGGGATTCTCTGTGAAGTGATCCGTATATGTGTTTGCAAAAGAGTTTGCAATTTCTGCAGGGTTGGAGATGACAGCATTGCCGATTTCGATTTGGTGTGGAAAGGTTTGCTTTCGTCCTGCTAACCTATTCACTTCTCTGAAGGTATCTGAGTTTACCTTAATGGACTTGAGTTTGTTAAGGAATTGTGAGTTCATAAACCGGGACGTTTGTCCCCTGATTATGATACTCAAACAGTTTATTTGGGAGAGAAGTGACCTATACTCATTGTTTGTAGTATTGAGGTGACGTTTGCGGATGCGGTTGAGGGACTTTCGCATCCTATGTCTTGCCTTGAAAAGATTTAAAAGGGGCTGGGGAAGGTTCCTATATTTGAAGTCTTTCGGCGCGAGATTGGCACTGAACCTATCGATGGCTTCCGTGATAACTGAAGAGAACTTTTCAGTAACATCATCGATTTCAGGGTTTTTTAGGTTCCTGTTTACGGGAAGTGGGATACTTTCAAGCCTGCTGTCAATAAAGTCCGCGAAATCTGTCCAGTTAGTGTTCGAAAAAGAAATATATCTGTATTCACTAACAGAAAGAAAATTTATATTCGAGTTTAATTTTATTTTTAACTCCACGGCAAGGTGATCCGATTCGGCTACAACTGCGCGGCAGCAAAAATTGTGAGGATACTAAAAAGAAGTCCAATATTGAACCAGATCTGGGAAAAGTAGGCTCTGTTTGTGAAATAATATTAAAGTTGTGCACCCGAGAGTTCATCCAACTGCACAGGTTTACCCCATTTTGTTTCACCATTGGGTCATTCCAAAGATGGTGGCGAGCGTTGAAATCACCGCAGATAATTGAGTGGTCAGATCGATCAGTAATTGACAAGATCTGGTCAAAGTCGTGGCTAATATTAGCGAAGTTCGACTGGTTTCTCACATATATGCTTACGATTGTCAAGCTCTCGCCACAATCTAAGTGGATCTTGATGCCCGTCGCCTCAGAACACGTTAGATTATTCAAAGGTGTATTTTCAATATTTAAATATGAACAAGAAAGAATGCCTGTCCCATGATTTGGGCCGTTTTTATCGTTCCTGGTGAACGTGAACTTGTCAATATTGACTTTGTTTTTAGGATTGAGCCATGTTTCGCTCAAACATAGAACATGGGGCTGACATTCTTTCACTAATTTTAGTAATGCTATACGTTTACAATGCGCGTAAAGTGAGCGCGCATTGAGAGCCATTACTGTCAACTCATTTATGCGTTTTATTTGCATAATTCAAAGACGAAGCCTAAGTAGGCCACCTGCTTTTCATTTTTATTTTTTAAAGAGTTATACTTTGGCATGAATTCCCTAATTTTCCCCATTAGGGAGAACATATTCAAGCCAAAGAGGTCCTGACATTCTCTGGTGACAAAATTATTTGCTGAATGGTTAGGCACCTGCTTAGGCTTCGTCTCTTTTTGCGTATTAAAATTGTGTGTAGTGTTATTGTTTTTGTTGTTAGTTTTAAATAAACTGGAAAAGGACTTACCCTCTTGTATGAAATCGTTGACTTTCCTTTCGGAGTGTCGCCTCCTGGACTCCACTTCTGCTTGTTTCTGCAATCGCTGCTGGATGATGCGTTTGTAGACTGGACATCCACGGTAATTGCTGGTGTGACCGTCCTTCTTACATAGGACGCAGTAGGGTGGTGTCGGCTCCTTTTCGATGATAGTTGAACTTCCAGGGTTCTCCGTTGGCTTCGATCGGCTGCATTCTCCGGGTAGATGGCCTCCTTTGCACTTCATGCAACGGTATGGGGCAGAGCAATTTGCCGCGACATGACCGTAATGCTGGCAGTTTTTGCATTGCGTCATACCTTTTGGCTGCAGTTTGTCCCATGTCACCTTCTGATTTAGCATATATTTTATCCGGAGGAGTTCCATTGTGTCCGATGCTGCAGTTATTTGAACCAAGAAGGAATTCAAATTGATGTTCTCTTTACGGCTGTAAGGAGTCGAAAATCGCGTAACTTTAAGTACCTGCACTTCAGGTAGCAATTCCTTAATGGCGTCCTTCACGTCAATTTCATCATAAGTACGATGGATTCCTTTTAGCAGGAAATTCTTCGGCTTTTCCTCTGGTGGAGTGAAAGTGAACGAATTGTAGTTCTTCGCCTTAATAAGCTGGAACAACACTTTCTGGTCGTCAACGGTTGCTGGCTTTAGGATCGTCTTCGATTTATTCACATTTGTGACACTGTATTGTGGCACTTTCCTCAGGGACTTCACCATCCGACTTAGGTCTTTTACGTCGAGTCCAAAGCAAATAATTGGTGGCACTTTTGAACTCTTCTTTGTTTCCTCGCGAGCACAATGGATTTTTGGTTCGGACTTATTCATTTGCACATCAGTGATGCAGATTTCATTATCTGCCAAGGCCGCGTAATAATTAGTTTCTTGCTTTTCACCTCTTACACGTTTGTCTTTTTCACTCGTTGCACTTTTTAGTTTACGTTTTGAACTCGCGCCCGATTTCACTGACATCATGTCGCAATTTTCATTGTCGCTTTCTTCGTCACCGAATAGTTCACTATTTGAAATGTGTCCGTATTTAATCGCAAGTTGCGCGTATATGTCACTTTGTAATTCAGAATTGTTTACGTTATATTTTTTCGCATGTCAATTCAATTCAAACTGATTAAAAAGCCGCTCTTTGGCGGCAGCATACTCATCTTCACTTGCCATATTGCCAGAGTCCTGTCTCGGCACACTAACACTAACACAACACTATCACAATCTCTCACTATCACTAAGAGTCCCTATCTCTAGCTTTTACGTAAACCACTGTTTTAAACAAGATCTGCAGGTATACAGGTATATGCCTGCAATGCAGGAAAATAAATTTTCATTCGCACATTCACAACTAAAACAAGTTAAACTTTACAGCTTCACTGCTTCCGACTGAATGAATGATGAATGAATGACGAAGTAAATGGTTGACTCACTTATTTATGTAAAAATTGAACGAAGAAAATTCAAAAACGAAAGAGAATGGAGGGGAGATATTGATTGTCTCCAGACTAAATAAATATGAGCAGAAAGAGATAGAAATTGAACACTCGAACAGATCATGGATTCATCATTCATCAGTCAAAGAGGTAGCACCTGTGCGACTGATTAGTGAGAAAAGTTTGGCAAGTCACCTGTGTTGTAGGACATGTTCCGGCAATTCAATACGTGTGAAGAAAATCATAGTATAGTGTTTGTGTTGTGATAACTAAATGATAACAATTTCCAGAGAAAGAGACTCTTAAAAAAAAAAAAAAAAAAAATAACTATAAATTGTGAAACAGAGAAATTGCCGACGGCATTTCTGAAATACGAACAAAGTGACAAAAGTGACAAATTAGTGAAAATGTCTACCGTTAATGGAAACAGTCTAGACTTTCTAAAGACAGTGAAAGACAATGTGCGCGAAGTGTTCACGGAAAATCACATTACTCATTTACCCGAGGACATTGTTGAAAGTATCGCGCGACGAATATTAAACGGGAAATTAAAAATGAAAAATTCGACAACTAGCGGTAGCAGCAGCAGCAGCAGCAGCGGATCCAGCAGCACCGGCAGCGACAACGCTGATGAAGCCATGAGCGAGGAAGAATATCCCGATCTTCCAGAGTCAAGCAGCGAGAAAAGTGAGTACGAGCTGGTGCATAACAAAAAGCGCAAGCCGAAGAACGGAGCGCAGCAACAAGAGGAAGCCACGAAGAAGAAAAAAGTGGTTGTTCCTCTACAAGACCCGAGGAAGAGCAGCAACTATTACCAGGCGCTGCAAATCGAAAACCGTTTTATCGTCCCGCCAAAGCGGAAAGAAACTGTGGAAGCTATGGAAGGTAAGCCTGCAACACGACCACCGCCAATTATAGCTCATGGTCTGAACTACAAGGAGTTCAACAAGGCACTGGACTCATTAGTGCCCAGGCCAAAGTTCTTTATAAAGATGAGCAGCGGCCGTAAATGCACCATCAAGCCTGCTACAGAGGATGACCGACAAAAAATTTTTGCCCTTCTAAACAACATAAAGGTGGAATCCTACACCTTCACTCCCAAGGAAGAGAGAAAAACAACGCTGGTCCTCAAAGGAGTGCAACACACATTCGACGAGGAAGACGTCAAGGAAGCCCTAGAACGTGAGTACAAGGGTATCAAAATCAAGAGTGTGGTGAGAATGATAACTCCACGCAGCAAAACTGCAGGAAAGCAGTTGAATGCTTTTATTATCACCTTTGACGGAAAGCATGATGTCGACCAAATCATGAAGATGGACCGTCGCATGAACCAAATTGTGCACTGGGAAAAACACAACGTGAAAGGGATTTCACAGTGCAAACGATGCCAAAGATACGGACACGTAGCGAGCAACTGCGCTCAACTATACAGATGCGTGAAATGTGCGCAAAACCACGGACCAGGAGAGTGCCGCCGCATTAAGAACGACGAGACAGAAAAACCTTTCTGCGTGAACTGCCAGAAAGAAGGACACCCAGCCAGCTACAGAGGATGCCCCAGGTACAAGGACCCGAAACAAACAGAAGGAACATCAGAAGCAGAGAGAGCAGTTCGCTAGGGAATCGACCAGGAACTACATCCAGCCAGGTATGTCTTTCGCACAAATAATTAATAAAAATAACAAAACTAACCAACCTAAAACTACTTATCCTCAAATCCCAACAACTATTCGCCAGCAAGAGGCACCTAAATTCGCCCCAAAAACGTCGCAAAATGACGTGGACAACTTCTGCACCCAAGAGGCGAAAGCTCTCTTTGGGTGTGACCTCTTCGCCCTTATGGGCAAAATAAATCATTTTATTCCTCAATACAGGAAACTTACCACCCTCGCGGAACGTCAAAGTGCATATTTGCAATTTGCGTTCAACCTATGTCTAGGGAACTAAAAAGACTAAAAATTCTAACATTTAACTGTAATTCCCTAGTACGACACAACAAGAGAATAGGCCTCAACTCCATCCTTGGCAAGAGACGCATCTTAGCTCCAGACACAATTTAGTTTTTGAGAATTTCTCAACAGTCCGAACCGATAAATCGGAAACAACCTTAGGTACAGCTGTCCTTATAAAAAACCACCTAAAATTCCAAGAAGTCAAGATTGATAGTCTTAAAAATATGGAATGCACGGCTGTAAAAGTCTTCCTCACTTCCCAGGAATCTCTCCTGTTGATTTCGCTGTATAACAGGTGTGGCGCTTCGGCCGCACAAATACGACGGAATCTTGAAATTATAAACAATCTCTCCAAAGAAAACACCTACACGGTAATTGGAGGAGACTTTAACGCCAGACACCCGATGTGGAATGACACACTCGAGAACAGCCACGGGAAAACAATTTCTAACTGGCTGACTAACAACTCGGATAACCACGATTTCATAGTGGTCTCCCCAAACTCCCCAACTTTCCCTCGTTCAGGCTCCAACATCGATTTCTATCTAGTCACTTCAAATTTTATAAACATCTTACCGCAAATCAGCAACTACAGTTGTACTACTCACCATGCTTCTTCAGACCATTTATTGGTGGAACTGACAATCAATCGGAATTCTCCGGTTAATATACTGACTATAAGTCTTCCCACCATTACCACCCTGAAAAACGTTGACTGGACTGAGTTCCAAAATAGACTGACGGCTCTTTACCAAGATAATCTTCCTCCCAATAACAGGAATCTCCAAAACTCCGAAATTGAAACCCACATAGAGCGCTTCACCCACTGCCTTCAGGACAACATCAACCACTTCTCCACAACGATTCCTGCAAATAACCACAAATACAAGAACCTTCCATCTGGACTTCAAGACCTGTACAAATACAGGCAAAAACTGCGGAAAATACTCAACCGCATCTATCATAGGACCCTCAATACCCAAAACTCAGCATACCAGTCCGTGCTGTCTCAAGTCAAGTGTTTATCAACCATTATTGATGAACAAACCAAACTGCATTGTGATGAACAATTCAGGCAAAGACTTGAAAAAATCAAACCAAACGCCCAGACATTCGAGAATATCAACAAAGTCTGCGGTAGAAAACCCAAATTTCCCAAATCAATTTCAAATAACGAGGAAATTCTCATTCTCCCACAAGAAAAGTGCGATGCCTTCGCAACATACTTCCAAGGAACGTTCAAAGACAACTCAAGTATGAGCGAACCAGACTTCTGCAACGAAGTGAATACCCGTATAAACACCTTTCTGGATAATACGGAATCCATACCTCAAACATTCTTCAGCGTGGATAATCCAGCAATTCATCCACAAGAGCAATCCATTTTCACGAACCCTCTTCAACTTTTCATTCTAACAAAAACCATTAACAGCAAAAAATCGAGTGGCCCTGACCAAATCTCAAACGCTGTTTTGAAAAAGCTTCCACCAATAGCTCACGACTTTCTCTCGTCGATTTTCAACAATTGTATAAACAATTGTTACTTTCCAAAAAATTGGAAAACCTCCCGTATTCTCCCCATCCCAAAGAAAACTTCATCCAAGGACATCAAGGAATTCAGACCCATTTCCCTAATATCTAATGTGGGGAAACTCTTTGAGAAAGTCATCCAGCAACAAATCACAAACTCCTGCGAAGAGAATAATATTCGGCAGGAATCTCAGTTCGGCTTCAAGCCACAGCACTTAACACTACACCCACTGCTGAAATTTCATACCGACGCTACTAGTGCTCTAAACAAAAATGAATGCACAGTCAGCTGCTTTCTCGATGTTGAAAAAGCATTCGACTCTGTTTGGACCAATGGTCTAATTTTCAAATTGAACCAATTCGGTTTCCCACCGCACCTCAACAAACTAATCCACGGTTTCCTGACGGAAAGAAACTTCTACGTGGAGCTAGATAGCCAAAAATCAGCACTTAAACCAATAGAGGCAGGTGTCCCACAAGGATCAATCTTAGGCCCCATCCTCTTCAATCTGTTCACGTCTGATCAACCTGCAAATGAAAATTGCACAACACTTCAAAATAAATGTCTCAAAATCTGAGCTCATTTGCATCCGAAAACCTTCAAATGGGCGAAACCGGCAAATCTCAAAATCCAGGCAAATCAAAGCCGCCTACAATGGCGAAAATATCTAGGATTGAACTTCAATGAACTCCTAAGATTCAATACTCATGCCAAAGCTGTTATTAACAAAGCAAATTTCGCCTACAGCCTGCTCAGCCCAATCATCAATGTCAGGAATGGACTCTCAACCAAAACCAAACTTTTGCTGTACAAGCAACTCATAAGACCCGTCATTACGTACTGTTTCCCTATTTGGCACACCATCTCCCCAACTTACATGCATCGCCTCGGTAATCTCGAGAGGAAAATTCTACGTGCATGCACGGGACTCTACAGAAAGGAGCCTCACAAATACTACTCCAATAGCGAGCTTTATGAAGCCGCAAACATTACTCCTATCAAGGAATACCTAGTCCACCTAGCAACAAAACAAATGGAGAAGATTCCATTTCATCCCAATTCCCTCATAAACAACTTACCGGACCTTCTCATACCGGAAGACTTCAGATACCTCTCACCACTGCTTCTCACAAAGCCCGAAACCACAGACATTTACTTCCATAACGGAAGAATAACCTTTTACGATGTGAAAGGAATTCACTACCGAGGGTAGTCTACCCAGTCTAAAGCTCACCAAAAAATTAGGACCCTACTGACCCTAAGCATCCTCCTAATTCCCAAATCCCTCCCAAATCCTATTCCTTGACCCACCCTTAATAACTAACACTTAAAGTGAAAGACAAACCTACGGCTGATGTTGCGCAGCAGCCGTACCGAAGAAAGATAAATCAACGAGAAGTTTAACAAGGAAACAAACATCGGAAAAGGACAACGAAGGACGACAACAAATCGAACTGAAGGCCGAAGACAAGCCTCTACGTGAAGGAAACCATGGGAAATCGAAAAGGATTACGAATCGACAGAGTTTTTAAAAACGCGCGGACTTGACTTGACTTGACTAGAAATTGAACAGTTTGTGTTAAACCGTGAACGGGTGAAGACAAGTGAAGTGAAATTGTGAAAATGCCTCCTAAAACGAGTGGTAAAGCTGCTAAAAAAGCTGGTAAAGCGCAGAAAAACATATCTAAGACCGATAAGAAAAAGAAGCGCAAGAGGAAGGAAAGTTATGCTATCTACATTTACAAAGTTTTAAAGCAAGTTCATCCTGATACTGGAATTTCGTCGAAGGCAATGAGTATTATGAACAGTTTTGTGAATTATATTTTTGAACGTATTGCTGCTGAAGCATCTCGTTTAACGCATTACAATAAACGTTCGACAATTACGAGTCGTGAAATTCAGACTGCTGTAAGACTTTTGCTACCAGGTGAACTTGCCAAGCACGCCGTTAGTGAAGGAACTAAAGCTGTTACAAAATATACCAGTTCCAAGTAAAATTGCAAACCGTATTAATAAATGGCCCTTTTCAGGGCCGCCAAATATTAATAAAAAGAGTTAAAATTATTATTGAATATTATGCAGTTTTTTTAGTTATTTGTAAATCTTATCAAATAGAAATGTTCTTAAACAAAGTATATGGAAAATTTTGAAATATTTGATTAATATATTATCGAAATTAATACTCCTTTCGTACATATTCTCATCATTTCATATACCAAAACGTTTGGAAAAAATTATTTTTTCAATACAGTCTTAATAATATTTTAAATTGCGTCATTAAAAAAAATCGCCGCTATTTATTCAAATAAAAAAAAAATTTCTAATTATGTATTTGATGTGTAAAATTTGTTAGCTTTTCCAGGAAATTCTTTCATTGTAATAATTCAAATTGAATAATATTTTACTCTTTAATAAAATAATTTGTGGTCCTGAAAAGGATCGTTTTTTTTTTTAAAGTTATCGAAATAAATTTTTAAGCACGTTCACCTCGAATACGACGAGCCAATTGAATGTCTTTTGGCATTATTGTAACACGTTTAGCATGGATAGCACACAAATTAGTATCCTCAAATAATCCAACTAAATATGCTTCACTAGCCTCTTGTAATGCCATAACTGCAGAACTTTGAAAACGCAAATCGGTTTTAAAATCTTGAGCAATTTCACGTACAAGTCGTTGAAAAGGTAATTTACGAATAAGCAATTCAGTACTCTTTTGATAACGACGAATTTCACGAAGAGCTACTGTACCGGGGCGATAACGATGAGGCTTTTTAACACCACCAGTTGCTGGAGCACTTTTACGGGCTGCTTTTGTAGCCAATTGCTTACGAGGAGCCTTTCCTCCCGTAGATTTACGAGCAGTTTGCTTAGTACGAGCCATTGCTTTATTTTTCACTCACTTTAACTCTACCAGAAAAATAAAACACTTCTCAAAAAAAGAACTTTTCACTTCACTTGAACCGAACACGAGGAGTCACAGTTTAGAAATACCATTTACGCTGCTTTAACCCAAGTATTTATAGAAAAATTCTCCCTTCTCCACTTTTAGCTTTATACGTTTTCCCCTCCATCAATTTCATTTGGTTTGAGTGAGAAATTTTTCTATAAATTGAGTGGTACACTCTCGTTAAATTTCATAAAGTGTGTGACAGTGCTAAAGTGAGGTGTTCTTTCTTATAATTCTGTTGAAGTGAAGTAAATTTAAAATGACTGGTCGCGGCAAAGGTGGTAAAGGTTTAGGAAAAGGTGGTGCTAAGCGTCATCGTAAAGTTCTTCGTGATAATATTCAAGGTATTACAAAACCAGCTATTCGCCGTTTAGCACGACGAGGTGGCGTTAAGCGTATATCGGGTTTAATTTATGAAGAAACCCGTGGTGTACTTAAAGTGTTTCTTGAAAATGTTATTCGTGATGCTGTTACATATACCGAGCATGCAAAAAGAAAAACAGTTACTGCAATGGATGTTGTATATGCATTAAAAAGGCAAGGACGTACATTATATGGTTTTGGCGGTTAAGAGTGAAATTTTTTATTTGATTGAAAATGAAAACGGTCCTTTTCAGGGCCACAAACAATTAACAAAGAGTAAAAATATATAATATATTAATTTTAATAGGTGGTCGTTAAATTTAATAGGGGTTAGAAGAAAAGATTTTTTTTTTAGGTTTATCAAAATTAAAAAAAAACAATTTTTTTTGCATATCTTATTATATCCGAAAAAAATAAAAATTTCAGTTTAATACTACTATAACCGAAAAAAATAAAAATTTCAATTTAATACATAATTTTTTCTATATCTTATTATAGATAGGTTTTTTTCAGAATAACTGAAAAAAAATTCAATTCGATTCGATTATAAAAAAAATAAAATTTATTAAAAAATACTACTGTATGTAAATATAAATTTTACTCTTTGATAAAAGATATGGTGGTCCTGAAAAGGACCGTTTTGTTAAAGAGCTGTCGGAAAAATAAAATATTTATGCCTTCTTTTCAGTTTTTTTGGGTAAAAGAACAGCTTGAATATTTGGTAAAACACCACCTTGAGCAATTGTCTTACCAGAAAGCAATTTATTTAATTCTTCATCATTACGTATGGCTAATTGTAAATGTCGTGGAATAATTCTTGTTTTTTTATTGTCACGTGCAGCATTTCCAGCTAATTCAAGAAATTGAGCAGCTAAATATTCCATAACAGCTGCCAAATAAACTGGAGCACCAGCACCGACACGTTCAGCATAATTTCCTTTTCTCAATAAACGATGAATACGACCAACAGGAAATTGAAGTCCAGCACGATTTGATCGAGATTTTGCCTTTCCCTTAACTTTTCCACCTTTACCACGACCAGACATTTTATTTAATTCTTTAATTCACTTGACACGTCTACACAGCACAGCACTTTTCACTTGAATGACGAAGTAAATGGTTGACTCACTTATTTATGTAAAAATTGAACGAAGAAAATTCAAAACGAAAGAGAATGGAGGGGAGATATTGATTGTCTCCAGACTAAATAAATATGAGCAGAAAGAGATAGAAATTGAACGGGAACATCCACATAGTTTGTCTTAAACCGTGAACGGGTGATGACAAGTGAATTGAAATTGTTTAATTGTGGAAAAAAGTGTGTTTGTGAAATTTATTTTAAATGCTCTCCAGGACATGTACCTGCGTAGTTATTCCGAGAAATTGACTCAGTGCTTTGTGTATAGTGTGTGAGTGTGCTCGCTGAGATAGGACTCTGCCGTGATCATGTCGACTGAGGATTATGACGCCGCTAAGGCGCGTCTGTTTCAACATTTTGAAGTAATGGTGAGTAAATTGAGAGAAGATTTTAATGTTAAGGATAATGAACTTAAGTGTGATATTTATGCGGATTTGGCAGTGAAATATGGCCATATATCCGGAGAAGTGTTCTCGGACTTTGAAAACGATGTGGAAATTGAAAATAGTGACAAAATATCTGTTACATCGTGCGCGAGTACTAAACGCAAAAATAAATGTGACAGCGGTACAGAAAAGGAAAAACGGGTTAGGCGAGAACCGGAAAAGAAATATGACAGCGGTACCGAAAAGGAAAAACGGGTTAGGCGAGAACCGGAAAAAGAAAACTATTTCGCGTTGCTAGCAAATACCGAGGAAACATTAAGTGACTTAACCGAAAAACAAAGTGAAAGTAATAACAGAAAAAGTGTTGTTCAAAGGAAATCGTCAAGGGTACCACCAATCATCTGCTTTGGCCTGGACGTAAAAAACTTATCGCGTATGGTTAAAAATTTAGATCATATACCTAAATACAGCGTCGTAAACGTTAATAAATCGAAGACTATTTTAAAACCAGAAAGTGTTCGGGATCAAAAAGTGCTTTTTGAACTTTTAAAATCGCGGAAATATAATTCATTTACTTTCACTCCTGCGGAAGAAAAGCCCAAAAACTTCCTACTAAAAGGTGTGCACAACAGCTACGATGAGGAAGAAGTCAAATGCGCAGTAAAAATGGCCCTTCCAGACATTGATATTCTTAAAGTGTCAACTTTTTCAACGCCATACAGTCGCGAACGAAATATAAAACTGAACACCTTCCTAGTTCAAACAAGTGCTAGCGCGGATACAGCGGAACTATTACGTATTCAGTATATTTTAAATCAAAAAGTGTCGTGGGAAAGTCTAAAATCGCGCGGAATTACGCAGTGTCGGAACTGCCAAAATTACGGTTACGTCGCAGTGAATTGTTCGGCACAGTATCGCTGTGTCAAGTGCAAAGGTGGACATAACCCCGGTGAGTGTACGCGGAATGCAACAACAAATGAACCCGGCAGCTCAGCCGTCGTGGAAAAGGCTCCAGCCCCGCCGTACTGTGTACTATGCAAGAAGGATGGCCACACTAGCAACTATAGAGGATGTCCCGTCTACAAAAGGATAGTCCAGATGCGGCAGCAGAAACGAACTGAAGCCGATTTTAGGAGAACACAAACATCGAGAAGCGTCAACAACTTAATACAAGAGGGTAAGTCGTTTTCAAGCCTTTTCAAAAATCAAAAACCAGCAAAAGAGACAAAACCCAAACAGGTGCCTAATTATTCAACGAATGAATTTATAACTAAAGAATGCCACGATCTATTCGGCATGAACATGTTTAGCCTTATTGGAAAAATCAAGGAATTTATGCCAAAATACAATTCCTTGAAAGATAGAAATGAGAAGCAGGCTGCCTATTTGGGTTTTGTCTTTACATTATGCAAATAAAACGTATTAATGAATTCAAGGTTATGGCTCTCAATGCGAACTCTTTATATTCGCATTGTAAGCGTATTTCCTTCTTAAAATTAATTAAAGAATGTCAGCCCCATGTTTTCTGTCTTAGCGAAACGAAGCTAACGGCAAAGAATAAATTTGTGATAAATGGCTATAATTTTACCAGGAACGACAAAGCCGGCATAAATCATGGGACTGGAATTCTTTCTTATTCCTCCTTAAAGATCGAGCAAATCTCCTTAAATAATTTGAAATGCTCAGAAGCAACAATTGTTAAAGTACACTTAGATGGTGGTGAGTGCTTAGTTGTCGTCAGCATTTACGTCAGAAATTCCTCCAACTCCATGAACATAAACCATGATTTCGACCAAATCCTCTCGGTGACTGACAATGCTGATCATGCAATTATCTGCGGCGACTTCAACGCTCGCCACCACCAGTGGAACGACCGAATGGTAAACCAGAACGGAACGAATGTCTATAATTGGCTTCATTCCCGGGTACATAACTTAGTAGTAATATCGCAAAATGACCCAACGTTCCCGAGATCTGGATCAATTTTGGATTTTTTCCTCGTGTCATCTTCACTACTTAACCACTTCAACGATCAACGCAACTTCGCTTGCCGAGTGGTTGTAGCTGAATCTGATCACAATGCCATAGAACTGAAAATCAAATTAAATTCACACATAAATTTTCTATCTGTAAGTGAACACAGATTTATAAGTTTTGCAAATACTAATTGGGAGGAATTTGCAGACTTCATAACAAATAGGCTTGGTAGTATTCAACTTACCCTAAATAGGAACCTGAGCAATGCTGAAATCGAAAATCTCACTGGACAAACTTCGTCCATAATTTCTGAAGCAATTAAAATATTCAACTCCAAATTGTCCCACAAACATCTTAAATATGGTAATCTTCCCTCATTTCTCTTAAAACTTTTTAAGGCAAGACAGAGGATGCGGAAAGCGCTTAACCGCATTCGTAGACGTCACCTTAACACAACGAACAACGAGTACAAGTCACTGCTCTCTCAAATAAATTGTCTTAGCACAATAATTAGAGAACAAACTACCCGTTTCATGAACTCCCAATTCCAGAATAAATTAAAAGCCATTAAATTAGATTCAAACACCTTCAGGGAAGTAAACAAACTCGTGTGCCGGAACCGGAGTTTTCCTTCCCAAATAGAATCTGGCAATTCCACTATTTCCACCCCTGACGACATCGTCAATTCGTTTGCTAATAAATATTATGAATATTTTACAGAAAATCCCATTAAAGCAAATTTCAAAATGAGAATTGAAAATGAAGTAAGCCATTTTCTTGACTCACAAAAAACTCCTGGTCAGAGTGAATACTCCCCCGCCGTAACATTTTCAGACTCTCATCCAGCTCACCAACCCTCAGTGATATCGCCTGACTTTTTTACCTCCCCCGGTTACACAGAGTTCCTGATTAAAACTGGCAATAGCAAAAAGTCACAGGACCCCGATAAAATTTCACCCTTTATCCTCAAGAAACTGCCTTCTATGGGTTATCTTTTCTTGGCGGTAATTTTTAATAACTGTCTAAATAATGGGTACTTTCCCGATAAATGGAAAGTGGCCAGAATTTTTCCAGTACCCAAGAAGACTGGTGCCAAAAACATAGAGGATTTTCGACCAATAGCCCTTATATCGGCCATTGGGAAGAAAGTTGAAATACTAATAAGAGACTCCATCCTACGAAATTGTGAGAGAAATGGAGTTATTCCTAAATTTCAGTTTGGTTTCAGACCTGGGCATTCAACGGTAGATGCTCTTGCCAAGTTTCATTTCGACATAACCAAAGGGCTTAACGTCAATATGGTCACTTCTGCCTGTTTCCTTGATATATCAAAAGCTTTTGATAAGGTGTGGATACAAGGCTTAATCTTTAAACTGATTAAATTCAAATTTCCCAATGAAATAATCAGAGTTGTCAGCAGTTTTCTCTCCAATCGAAGATTCTATGTAGAGGTAAATGGAACAAAGTCGGCCACCAATTCTATTCTGGCTGGCGTCCCCCAAGGCTCCGTCCTCGGTCCCCTACTATTCAATATATTTACCGCTGACCTCCCGGGCGAGGGTGAAAACTCAACCACCTTACTATATGCTG
Organism: Leptarthrus brevirostris; assembly: GCA_964036015.1. NCBI lineage: Eukaryota > Metazoa > Arthropoda > Insecta > Diptera > Asilidae > Leptarthrus > Leptarthrus brevirostris. Next base: position 65,198,816 of record OZ038375.1, read on the forward strand.
ATGATGCTGTCACATATACATCAGCATTCAACCCCAAATATGCACTCAAGAAGTTGCAGGAAAAAGTTGACTCCCTTCTTGAATACTACAAATGCTGGGGCTTTCAAATAAATCCCAATAAAACAGAATTAGTCATTTTTAGAAATCCGGCGAAAAATTCTAGGGGCGCCAGAGTATCGCGCCAAGCTAAAAATGTGAAACTTTCCCTAAACGGGTTTGAAGTTACCCCTAAGGATTCGGTTAAATACCTAGGAGCCCACTTTAATAACCTTATGCGATTTAATAAGCATGCAACACACACTATCAGGAATGCTAATATGGTGTATGGAATCCTAAGTCCTCTATTGCGAAAGAACTCGAGTCTATCGCCAAAAGTAAAACTCCTGCTTTATAAACAGTTAATCCGACCAATACTAACATATGCGTATCCGATCTGGTTTACCATCAGTAAAACTACCTACCAGGAATTATTGAAATTTGAACGAAAAATATTAAGGGCTTGTACTGCTAGATATTTTAAATCTCCCCTCAGGTACTACAGCAATAAGGAAGTCTACAGGACGGCATCATCGCTTGGGAAACTAGAGCCATTGGATAAACACCTCATCAGACTGGCAAGAGGGTTTTTAAGGAGACAGGAAGGACATCCAAATCAAATGACAGCAGAAATGGTACGGGACAGCAGAGGACTGGATGCAGCCAACGAATACTGGGACCTTTTAAAATAAACAGCGAAGCAGACCTATTCAACGAGGAAGACAACGTTAGATTTTTCCACACAACAACAGAAAATTGTTATAGAGGATAAGTTAAATAAGGAAACATCAAAATTTAGATTCAATATATTAAGTCATAGTATATAAAATAAACTAATTTAGTGTTACTTTAAAATTCAGTGTTAGTCTAGGCGCACGACGTAAATAATAAGAATGTTAATGTTTTATGCAAATATAATATTAAGTAAACAATGAATGTTAGAATAATTAACTACAGTTAAGTTAATGTTAGAACTCAGGGCCAAATTGTAACTAGCTCGTAGGTAGAGATAATTTAGATGTAATTAGAAATAGAAAACATTGTTAAAAATTGTACAAAGTCGCCGAATAAATAACTTATAAACTTATAAACTAGAAATTGAACAGTTTGTGTTAAACCGTGAACGGGTGAAGATAAGTGAAGTGAAATTGTGAAAATGCCTCCTAAAACGAGTGGTAAAGCTGCTAAAAAAGCTGGTAAAGCGCAGAAAAACATATCTAAGACCGATAAGAAAAAGAAGCGCAAGAGGAAGGAAAGTTATGCTATCTACATTTACAAAGTTTTAAAGCAAGTTCATCCTGATACTGGAATTTCGTCGAAGGCAATGAGTATTATGAACAGTTTTGTGAATGATATTTTTGAACGTATTGCTGCTGCAGCATCTCGTTTAGCGCATTACAATAAACGTTCGACAATTACGAGTCGTGAGATTCAGACTGCTGTAAGACTTTTGCTACCAGGTGAACTTGCCAAGCACGCCGTTAGTGAAGGAACTAAAGCTGTTACAAAATATACCAGTTCCAAGTAAAATTACAAACCGTATTACTAAATGGCCCTTTTCAGGGCCGCCAAATATTAATAAAAAGAGTTAAAATTATTATTGAATATTATGCAGTTTTTTTAGTTATTTCTAAATCTTATCAAATAGAAATGTTCTTAGACAAAGTATATGGAAAATTTTGAAATATTTAATTAATATATTATCGAAATTAATACTCCTTTCGTACATATTCTCATCATTTCATATACCAAAACGTTTGGAAAAAAATTATCTTTTCAATACAGTCTTAATAATATTTTAAATTGCGCCATTAAAAAGAAATCCCCGCTATTTATTCAAATAAAAAAAAAATTCTAATTATGTATTTGATGTGTAAAATTTGTTAGCTTTTCCAGGAAATTCTTTCATTGTAATAATTCAAATTGAATAATATTTTACTCTTTAATAAAATAATTTGTAAAGTTATCGAAATAAATTTTTAAGCACGTTCACCTCGAATACGACGAGCCAATTGAATGTCTTTTGGCATTATTGTAACACGTTTAGCATGGATAGCACACAAATTAGTATCCTCAAATAATCCAACTAAATATGCTTCACTAGCCTCTTGTAATGCCATAACTGCAGAACTTTGAAAACGCAAATCGGTTTTAAAATCTTGAGCAATTTCACGTACAAGTCGTTGAAAAGGTAATTTACGAATAAGCAATTCAGTACTCTTTTGATAACGACGAATTTCACGAAGAGCTACTGTACCGGGGCGATAACGATGAGGCTTTTTAACACCACCAGTTGCTGGAGCACTTTTACGGGCTGCTTTTGTAGCGAATTGCTTACGAGGAGCCTTTCCTCCCGTAGATTTACGAGCAGTTTGCTTAGTACGAGCCATTGCTTTATTTTTCACTCACTTTAACTCTACCAGAAAATTAAAACACTTCTCACAAAAAGAACTTTTCACTTCACTTGAACCGAAAACGAGGAGTCACAGTTTAGAAATACCATTTACTAGGGATGGGCGATCTTCGATTCGATCTCAAGAGATCGATCTTTAAGCCTTCGATCTGCCGATTTTTTAATCGATTTTACGTGGGACCGATTCAGCTCGAATCGATTTATTTGTTTCCGATTTCGATCTATTTAAGACGTACCAAAAAAAACAAGCTAAGTCGTGATATTTTTCCATTTTATCTTTCATGTGTGTAATAATCCGACAAATGTAAAATTTTTTTTAAATAATCGTAATTATTAGGTGAATGCGCTTGTGATCGCTATAATATTTTATTGTTGTGGCTTGTTATGTTTTATTTCTGGTTTGGTGATTCCACAATGAGAAAGAAATAAGTTATTTAAAGAAAAATCTAAAATAAGTGATATTCGAATATGCGATTTTAAGTTTTTATACAAATTAGTTTTGGAATACACGATGCAACTTGTAATTGCTTCGAAAGTTAGTTGGATTTTGTATACCGACATCCTAGATGTAATGCATATTAGTTTTTTTTATCCGACGTGGCTAAAGCCGGAATGGAATTAGAGTAGGGGAAGCTAGAGAACAGCGCAGAGACTGAGTGGATTATTTTAATTTCTTATTAAAAGCTCACGGGGAGACCTGGTCTCGCACCTGCGACCCATGGGATGGTGGTCGTACCGCTCAACGAATTGACCCAACTCCGTTTACGCGGATTTGCCACATCAACAAAGTAGAATATAACTAGTGGAATAGACAAGTTTGTATACTGTCACATATAATCCTAGTAATGAACTCATGCGGAATACACGTAGATGCGACGTAGATCTTAATCTCCTGAAAGAAGCATATATATCTTTTTGAGTTCTGCCCATTTTTACTCTATCAAAAATTTGACACTTATTAATAGTTTTTTTAATATAAAGTCTCAGATTAGGCAGATTTTACACTTTTAAAGTAATATGGATTTAGACATTTACGCAATGGTGAATTGTGTAAAAAACCTTTCCACAATAAATTAAAAAGACGAAGAATTTATTTTGCGTGCTTTAAAATCTTAGATAGCCTTTTATTAAAACATTTTCATATGAAAAGTGTGGAAGTGTTTTCGATCACAATTAGCATTGGAATAGTAAACCAGAACTGCGTCCATTTTGAAATTTTCAACTGAGTGGTAGTCATGTTTCTCGCAAGGTGAAGACAGGGAGGAAGATAAAAGTGTACTGTCAACTTTAACTTGCGGTGATTTACGTTTAAAACGAAAGAATAAAACATTCCCAGAATATTTTCAAAAAATGTGCCCAAGATATACATTTTTAGGGCTAAGACCAAAAACCTTCCCAGAAAACTTACGACAATGTTCTTCGTACATACTCATAATATTCCTGGAAGGTTTCTGGGACATGTTGTGATATTAGTAAAAAAAATGTTTGCGCTTGCAAATACGTGGAACAAAAGTTGTGCTTCTCTTTTACTTTTCGGGTGTACATTTTTAGTTGTGTTCCTTTAATGAAGACTGAGTACTTTCAAAAAAGACTCTGCTCCATAATCGCAAATTGTTTTCCGATTAAATAAGCAACTATTCTGAAATACCCAAGATTTGTAAAATAAGCAACATTTCTGAAATACCCAAAATTTGTAAGCTACAAAGGCTGTTTCCTATTATTTAATAAATTGGTTTAATAATGACCCTATATTTTCATATGTACAAACAGGTTTAATTACTTGCAATTTCAAAATGCTGAAATAAATTGAAATATCAAAATAAACCGAATCGATCTATTCGATCTATGGATATCGATTCTTTTAAGGCGATTAATCGATATACGAAATCGCAAAAAAATTATAGATCGATCCGTACTAAATCGATTTTCTCAGTTCGATCCCCCATCCCTACCATTTACGCCGCTTTAACCCAAGTATTTATAGAAAAATTCTCCCTTCTCCACTTTTAGCTTTATACGTTTTCCCCTCCATCAATTTCATTTGGTTTGGGTGAGAAATTTTTCTATAAATTGAGTGGTACACTCTCGGTAAATTTCATAAAGTGTGTGACAGTGCTAAAGTGAAGTGTTCTTTCTTATAATTCTGTTGAAGTGAAGTAAATTTAAAATGACTGGTCGCGGCAAAGGTGGTAAAGGTTTAGGAAAAGGTGGTGCTAAGCGTCATCGTAAAGTTCTTCGTGATAATATTCAAGGTATTACAAAACCAGCTATTCGCCGTTTAGCACGACGAGGTGGCGTTAAGCGTATATCGGGTTTAATTTATGAAGAAACCCGTGGTGTACTTAAAGTGTTTCTTGAAAAAAAAGGCAAGGACGTTGCATTAAAAAGGCAAGGACGTACATTATATGGTTTTGGCGGTTAAGAGTGAAATTTTTTATTTGATTGAAAATGAAAACGGTCCTTTTCAGGGCCACAAACAATTAACAAAGAGTAAAAATATATAATATATTAATCTTAATAGGTGTGGTCGTTAAATTTTATAGGGGTTAGAAGAAAAGATTTTTTTTAGGTTTATCAAAATTAAAAAAAAAACAATTTTTTTTGCATATCTTATTATATCCGAAAAAAATAAAAATTTCAGTTTAATACTACTATACCCGAAAAAAATAAAAATGTCAGTTTAATACATAATTTTTTCTATATCTTATTATAGATAGGTTTTTTTCAGTATAACTGAAAAAAGAATTCAATTCGATTCGATTATAAAAAAAAAAAAATTTATTAAAAAATACTACTGTATGTAAATATAAATTTTACTCTTTGATAAAAGATATGGTGGTCCTGAAAAGGACCGTTTTGTTAAAAAGCTGTCGGAAAAATAAAATATTTATGCCTTCTTTTCAGTTTTTTTGGGTAAAAGAACAGCTTGAATATTTGGTAAAACACCACCTTGAGCAATTGTCACACCAGAAAGCAATTTATTTAATTCTTCATCATTACGTATGGCTAATTGTAAATGTCGTGGAATAATTCTTGTTTTTTTATTGTCACGTGCAGCATTTCCAGCTAATTCAAGAAATTCAGCAGCTAAATATTCCATAACAGCTGCCAAATAAACTGGAGCACCAGCACCGACACGTTCAGCATAATTTCCTTTTCTCAACAAACGATGAATACGACCAACAGGAAATTGAAGTCCAGCACGATTTGATAGAGATTTTGCCTTTCCCTTAACTTTTCCACCTTTACCACGACCAGACATTTTATTTAATTCTTTAATTCACTTGACACGTCTACACAGCACAGCACTTTTCACTTGAATGACGAAGTAAATGGTTGACTCACTTATTTATGTAAAAATTGAGCGAAGAAAATTCAAAACGAAAGAGAATGGAGGGGAGATATTGATTGTCTCCAGACTAAATAAATATGAGCAGAAAGAGATAGAAATTGAACAGTCATTCATCAGTCAAAGAGGTAACACCTGTGCGACTGATTAGTGAGAAAAGTTTGGCAAGTCACCTGTGTTGTATTTCCAGAGAAAGTGACTTTTAATAAGAAAATAACCATAAATTGTGAAACTGAGAAATTGCCGACGGCATTTCTAAAATTTCGAACAAAGTGACAAAAGTGACAAATTAGTGAAAATGACTACCGTAAATGGAAACAGTCTAGACTTTTTAAAGACAGTGAAAGAAAATGTGCGCGAAGTTTTCATTGAAAATCACATTACTCATCTACCCGAGGATATTGTGGAAAGTATCGCGCGGCGAATATTAAACGGGAAATTAAAAGTGCAAAATTCGACAACTAGCGGTAGCAGCAGCAGCAGCGGATCCAGCAGCACCGGCAGCGACAACGCTGATGAAGCCATGAGCGAGGAAGAATATCCCGATCTTCCGGAATCAAGCAGCGAAAAAAGTGAGTACGAGCTGGTGCACAACAAAAAACGCAAGCCGAAGAACGGAGCGCAGCAACAAGAGGAAGCCACGAAGAAGAAAAAAGTGGTTGTTCCTCTACAAGACCCGAGGAAGAGCAGCAATTATTACCAGGCGCTGCAAAATCAAAAAGAGAACGAAAACCGTTTTATCGTCCCGCCAAGGCAGAAGGAAACTGTGGAAGCTATGGAAGGTAAGCCTGCAACACGACCACCGCCAATTATAGCTCATGGTCTGAACTACAAGGAGTTCAACAAGGCACTGGACTCATTAGTGCCCAGGCCAAAGTTCTTTATTAAGATGAGCAGCGGCCGTAAATGCACCATCAAGCCTGCTACAGAGGATGACCGAAAAAAAATTTTTGCCCTTCTAAACAACATAAAGGTGGAATCCTACACCTTCACTCCCAAGGAAGAGAGAAAAACAACGCTGGTCCTCAAAGGAGTGCAACACACATTCGACGAGGAAGACGTCAAGGAAGCCCTAGAACGTGAGTACAAGGGTATCAAAATCAAGAGTGTGGTGAGAATGATAACTCCACGCAGGAAAACTGCAGGAAAGCAGTTGAATGCTTTTATTATCACTTTTGACGGAAAGCATGATGTCGACCAAATCATGAAGATGGACCGTCTCATGAACCAAATTGTGCACTGGGAAAAACACAACGTGAAAGGGATTTCACAGTGCAAACGATGCCAGCGATTCGGACACGTTGCGAGCAACTGCGCTCAACTCTACAGATGCGTGAAATGTGCGCAAAACCACGGACCAGGAGAGTGCCGCCGCATCAAGAACGATGAGACAGAGAAACCTTTCTGCGTGAACTGCCAGAAAGAAGGACACCCAGCCAGCTACAGAGGATGCCCAAGGTACAAGGACATCATAGAAACCCGCAACAGAAGCAGAGAGAGCAGTTCGCTAGGGAATCGACCAGGAACTACATCCAGCCAGGTATGTCTTTCGCACAAATAATTAATAAAAATAACAAAACTAACCAACCTAAAACTACTTATCCTCAAATCCCAACAACTATTCGCCAGCAAGAGGCACCTAAAATCGCCCCAAAAACGTCGCAAAATGACGTGGACAACTTCTGCACCCAAGAGGCGAAAGCTCTCTTTGGGTGTGACCTCTTCGCCCTTATGGGTAAAATAAATCATTTTATTCCTCAATACAGGAAACTTACCACCCTCGCGGAACGTCAAAGTGCATATTTGCAATTTGCGTTCAACCTATGTCTAGGGAACTAAAAAGACTAAAAATTCTAACATTTAACTGTAATTCCCTAGTACGACACAACAAGAGAATAGGCCTCAACTCCATCCTTGGTGAGCAATTCCCCCATTTCGTCCTCTTGCAAGAGACGCATCTTAGCTCCAGACACAATTTAGTTTTTGAGAATTTCTCAACAGTCCGAACCGATAAATCGGAAACAACCTTAGGTACAGCTGTCCTTATAAAAAACCACCTAAAATTCCAAGAAGTCAAGATTGATAGTCTTAAAAATATGGAATGCACGGCTGTAAAAGTCTTTCTTACTTCCCAGGAATCTCTCCTGTTGATTTCGCTGTATAACAGGTGTGGCGCTTCGGCCGCACAAATACGACGGAATCTTGAAATTATAAACAATCTCTCCAAAGAACACACCTACACGGTAATCGGAGGAGACTTTAACGCCAGACACCCGATGTGGAATGACACACTCGAGAACAGCCACGGGAAAACAAAACAATTTCTAGCTGGCTGACGAACAACTCGGATAACCACGATTTCATAGTGGTCTCCCCAAACTCCCCAACTTTCCCTCGTTCAGGCTCCAACATCGATTTCTATCTAGTCACTTCAAATTTTATAAACATCTTACCGCAAATCAGCAACTACAGTTGTACTACTCACCATGCTTCTTCAGACCATCTATTGGTGGAACTGACAATCAATCGGAATTCTCCGGTTAATATACTGACTGTAAGTCTTCCCACCATTACCACCCTGAAAAACGTTGACTGGACTGAGTTCCAAAATAGACTGACGGCTCTTTATCAAGACAATCTTCCTCCCAATAACAGGAATCTCCAAAACTCCGAAATTGAAACCCACATAGAGCGCTTCACCCACTGCCTTCAGGACAACATCAACCACTTCTCCACAACGATTCCTGCAAATAACCACAAATACAAGAACCTTCCATCTGGACTTCAAGACCTGTACAAATACAGGCAAAAACTGCGGAAAATATTCAACCGCATCTATCATAGGACCCTCAATACCCAAAACTCAGCATACCAGTCCGTGCTGTCTCAAGTCAAGTGTTTATCAACCATTATTGATGAACGAACCAAACTGCATTGTGATGAACAATTCAGGAAAAGACTTGAAAAAATCAAACCAAACGCCCAGACATTCGAGAATATCAACAAAGTCTGCGGTAGAAAACGCAAATTTCCCAAATCAATCTCAAATAACGAGGAAATTCTCATTATCCCACAAGAAAAGTGTGATGCCTTCGCAACATACTTCCAAGGAACGTTCAAAGACGACTCAAGTATGAGCGAACCAGACTTCTGCAACGAAGTGAATACCCGTATAAACACCTTTCTGGATAATACGGAATCCATACCCCAAACATTCTTCAGCGTGGATAATCCAGCAATTCATCCACAAGAGCAATCCATTTTCACGAACCCTCTTCAACTTTTCATTCTAACAAAAACCATTAACAGCAAAAAATCGAGTGGCCCTGACCAAATCTCAAACGCTGTTTTGAAAAAGCTTCCACCAATAGCTCACGACTTTCTCTCGTCGATTTTCAACAATTGTATAAACAATTGTTACTTTCCAAAAAATTGGAAAACCTCCCGTATTCTCCCCATCCCAAAGAAAACTTCATCCAAGGACATCAAGGAATTCAGACCCATTTCCCTAATATCTAATGTGGGGAAACTCTTTGAGAAAGTCATCCAGCAACAAATCACAAACTCCTGCGAAGAGAATAATATTCGGCAGGAATCTCAGTTCGGCTTCAAGCCACAGCACTCAACACTACACCCACTGCTGAAATTTCATACCGACGCTACTAGTGCTCTAAACAAAAATGAATGCACAGTCAGCTGCTTTCTCGATGTTGAAAAAGCATTCGACTCTGTTTGGACCAATGGTCTAATTTTCAAATTGAACCAATTCGGTTTCCCACCGCACCTCAACAAACTAATCCACGGTTTCCTGACGGAAAGAAACTTCTACGTGGAGCTAGATAGCCAAAAATCAGCACTTAAACCAATAGAGGCAGGTGTCCCACAAGGATCAATCTTAGGCCCCATACTCTTCAATCTGTTCACGTCTGATCAACCTGCAAATGAAAATACAAAAAAAGAGAGGATACTAAAAAGAAGTCCAATATTGAACCAGATCTGGGAAAAGTAGGCTCTTTTTGCGAAATAATATTAAATTTGTGCACCCGAGAGTTCATCCAACTGCACAGGTTTACCCCATTTTGGTTCACCATTGGGTCATTCCAAAGATGGTGGCGAGCGTTGAAATCACCGCAGATAATTGAGTGGTCAGATCGATCAGTAATTGACAAGATCTGGTCAAAGTCGTGGCTAATATTAGCGAAGTTCGACTGGTTTCTCACATATATGCTTACGATTGTCAAGTTCTCGCCACAATCTAAGTGAATCTTGATGCCCGTCGCCTCAGAACACTTTAGATTATTCAAAGATATATTTTCAATATTTAAATATGAACAAGAAAGAATGCCTGTCCCATGATTTGGGCCGTTTTTATCGTTCCTGGTGAACGTGAACTTGTCAATATTGACTTTGTTTTTAGGATTGAGCCATGTTTCGCTCAAACATAGAACATGGGGCTGACATTCTTTCACTAATTTTAGTAATGCTATACGTTTACAATGCGCGTAAAGTGAGCGCGCATTGAGAGCAATTACTGTCAACTCATTTATGCGTTTTATTTGCATAATTCAAAGACGAAGCCTTTGCTTTTCATTTTTATGTTTTAAAGAGTTATACTTTGGCATGAATTCCCTACTTTTCCCCATTAGGGAGAACATATTCATGCCAAAGAGGTCCTGGCATTCTCTGGTGACAAAATTATTTGCTGAATGGTTAGGCACCTGCTTAGGCTTCGTCTCTTTTTGCGTATTATAATTGTGTGTAGTGTTATTGTTTTTGTTATTAGTTTTAAATAAACTGGAAAAGGACTTACCCTCTTTTATGAAATCGTTGACTTTCCTTGCCGAATGACGAAGTAAATGGTTGACTCACTTTTTTTTAAAGTTATCGAAATAAATTTTTAAGCACGTTCACCTCGAATACGGCGAGCCAATTGAATATCTTTTGGCATTATTGTAACACGTTTAGCATGGATAGCACACAAATTAGTATCCTCAAATAATCCAACTAAATATGCTTCACTAGCCTCTTGTAATGCCATAACTGCAGAACTTTGAAAACGCAAATCGGTTTTAAAATCTTGAGCAATTTCACGTACAAGTCGTTGAAAAGGTAATTTACGAATAAGCAATTCAGTACTCTTTTGATAACGACGAATTTCACGAAGAGCTACTGTACCGGGGCGATAACGATGAGGCTTTTTAACACCACCAGTTGCTGGAGCACTTTTACGGGCTGCTTTTGTAGCCAATTGCTTACGAGGAGCCTTTCCTCCCGTAGATTTACGAGCAGTTTGCTTAGTACGAGCCATTGCTTTATTTTTCACTCACTTTAACTCTACCAGAAAATTAAAACACTTCTCACAAAAAGAACTTTTCACTTCACTTGAACCGAACACGAGGAGTCACAGTTTAGAAATACCATTTACGCAAATTTTTTTCAAATATATTTATTAGGCGAATTTATGTACAATTACAATAATTTATTTTTCTTATCTACTTATGGCTAGTTTATATCAGGACAACATCAACCACTTCTCCACAACGATTCCTGCAAATAACCACAAATACAAGAACCTTCCATCTGGACTTCAAGACCTGTACAAATACAGGCAAAAACTGCGGAAAATACTCAACCGCATCTATCATAGGACCTTCAATACCCAAAACTCAGCATACCAGTCCGTGCTGTCTCAAGTCAAGTGTTTATCAACCATTATTGATGAACGAACCAAACTGCATTGTGATGAACAATTCAGGAAAAGACTTGAAAAAATCAAACCAAACGCCCAGACATTCGAGAATATCAACAAAGTCTGCGGTAGAAAACGCAAATTTCCCAAATCAATCTCAAATAACGAGGAAATTCTCATTATCCCACAAGAAAAGTGCGATGCCTTCGCAACATACTTCCAAGGAACGTTCAAAGACGACTCAAGTATGAGCGAACCAGACTTCTGCAACGAAGTGAATACCCGTATAAACACCTTTCTGGATAATACGGAATCCATACCCCAAACATTCTTCAGCGTGGATAATCCAGCAATTCATCCACAAGAGCAATCCATTTTCACGAACCCTCTTCAACTTTTCATTCTAACAAAAACCATTAACAGCAAAAAATCGAGTGGCCCTGACCAAATCTCAAACGCTGTTTTGAAAAAGCTTCCACCAATAGCTCACGACTTTCTCTCGTCGATTTTCAACAATTGTATAAACAATTGTTACTTTCCAAAAAATTGGAAAACCTCCCGTATTCTCCCCATCCCAAAGAAAACTTCATCCAAGGACATCAAGGAATTCAGACCCATTTCCCTAATATCTAATGTGGGGAAACTCTTTGAGAAAGTCATCCAGCAACAAATCACAAACTCCTGCGAAGAGAATAATATTCGGCAGGAATCTCAGTTCGGCTTCAAGCCACAGCACTCAACACTACACCCACTGCTGAAATTTCATACCGACGCTACTAGTGCTCTAAACAAAAATGAATGCACAGTCAGCTGCTTTCTCGATGTTGAAAAAGCATTCGACTCTGTTTGGACCAATGGTCTAATTTTCAAATTGAACCAATTCGGTTTCCCACCGCACCTCAACAAACTAATCCACGGTTTCCTGACGGAAAGAAACTTCTACGTGGAGCTAGATAGCCAAAAATCAGCACTTAAACCAATAGAGGCAGGTGTCCCACAAGGATCAATCTTAGGCCCCATACTCTTCAATCTGTTCACGTCTGATCAACCTGCAAATGAAAATACAAAAAAAGAGAGGATACTAAAAAGAAGTCCAATATTGAACCAGATCTGGGAAAAGTAGGCTCTTTTTGCGAAATAATATTAAATTTGTGCACCCGAGAGTTCATCCAACTGCACAGGTTTACCCCATTTTGGTTCACCATTGGGTCATTCCAAAGATGGTGGCGAGCGTTGAAATCACCGCAGATAATTGAGTGGTCAGATCGATCAGTAATTGACAAGATCTGGTCAAAGTCGTGGCTAATATTAGCGAAGTTCGACTGGTTTCTCACATATATGCTTACGATTGTCAAGTTCTCGCCACAATCTAAGTGAATCTTGATGCCCGTCGCCTCAGAACACTTTAGATTATTCAAAGATATATTTTCAATATTTAAATATGAACAAGAAAGAATGCCTGTCCCATGATTTGGGCCGTTTTTATCGTTCCTGGTGAACGTGAACTTGTCAATATTGACTTTGTTTTTAGGATTGAGCCATGTTTCGCTCAAACATAGAACATGGGGCTGACATTCTTTCACTAATTTTAGTAATGCTATACGTTTACAATGCGCGTAAAGTGAGCGCGCATTGAGAGCAATTACTGTCAACTCATTTATGCGTTTTATTTGCATAATTCAAAGACGAAGCCTTTGCTTTTCATTTTTATGTTTTAAAGAGTTATACTTTGGCATGAATTCCCTACTTTTCCCCATTAGGGAGAACATATTCATGCCAAAGAGGTCCTGGCATTCTCTGGTGACAAAATTATTTGCTGAATGGTTAGGCACCTGCTTAGGCTTCGTCTCTTTTTGCGTATTATAATTGTGTGTAGTGTTATTGTTTTTGTTATTAGTTTTAAATAAACTGGAAAAGGACTTACCCTCTTTTATGAAATCGTTGACTTTCCTTGCCGAATGACGAAGTAAATGGTTGACTCACTTTTTTTTAAAGTTATCGAAATAAATTTTTAAGCACGTTCACCTCGAATACGGCGAGCCAACTGAATATCTTTTGGCATTATTGTAACACGTTTAGCATGGATAGCACACAAATTAGTATCCTCAAATAATCCAACTAAATATGCTTCACTAGCCTCTTGTAATGCCATAACTGCAGAACTTTGAAAACGCAAATCGGTTTTAAAATCTTGAGCAATTTCACGTACAAGTCGTTGAAAAGGTAATTTACGAATAAGCAATTCAGTACTCTTTTGATAACGACGAATTTCACGAAGAGCTACTGTACCGGGGCGATAACGATGAGGCTTTTTAACACCACCAGTTGCTGGAGCACTTTTACGGGCTGCTTTTGTAGCCAATTGCTTACGAGGAGCCTTTCCTCCCGTAGATTTACGAGCAGTTTGCTTAGTACGAGCCATTGCTTTATTTTTCACTCACTTTAACTCTACCAGAAAATTAAAACACTTCTCACAAAAAGAACTTTTCACTTCACTTGAACCGAACACGAGGAGTCACAGTTTAGAAATACCATTTACGCAAATTTTTTTCAAATATATTTATTAGGCGAATTTATGTACAATTACAATAATTTATTTTTCTTATCTACTTATGGCTAGTTTATATCAGGACAACATCAACCACTTCTCCACAACGATTCCTGCAAATAACCACAAATACAAGAACCTTCCATCTGGACTTCAAGACCTGTACAAATACAGGCAAAAACTGCGGAAAATACTCAACCGCATCTATCATAGGACCCTCAATACCCAAAACTCAGCATACCAGTCCGTGCTGTCTCAAGTCAAGTGTTTATCAACCATTATTGATGAACGAACCAAACTGCATTGTGATGAACAATTCAGGAAAAGACTTGAAAAAATCAAACCAAACGCCCAGACATTCGAGAATATCAACAAAGTCTGCGGTAGAAAACGCAAATTTCCCAAATCAATCTCAAATAACGAGGAAATTCTCATTATCCCACAAGAAAAGTGCGATGCCTTCGCAACATACTTCCAAGGAACGTTCAAAGACGACTCAAGTATGAGCGAACCAGACTTCTGCAACGAAGTGAATACCCGTATAAACACCTTTCTGGATAATACGGAATCCATACCCCAAACATTCTTCAGCGTGGATAATCCAGCAATTCATCCACAAGAGCAATCCATTTTCACGAACCCTCTTCAACTTTTCATTCTAACAAAAACCATTAACAGCAAAAAATCGAGTGGCCCTGACCAAATCTCAAACGCTGTTTTGAAAAAGCTTCCACCAATAGCTCACGACTTTCTCTCGTCGATTTTCAACAATTGTATAAACAATTGTTACTTTCCAAAAAATTGGAAAACCTCCCGTATTCTCCCCATCCCAAAGAAAACTTCATCCAAGGACATCAAGGAATTCAGACCCATTTCCCTAATATCTAATGTGGGGAAACTCTTTGAGAAAGTCATCCAGCAACAAATCACAAACTCCTGCGAAGAGAATAATATTCGGCAGGAATCTCAGTTCGGCTTCAAGCCACAGCACTCAACACTACACCCACTGCTGAAATTTCATACCGACGCTACTAGTGCTCTAAACAAAAATGAATGCACAGTCAGCTGCTTTCTCGATGTTGAAAAAGCATTCGACTCTGTTTGGACCAATGGTCTAATTTTCAAATTGAACCAATTCGGTTTCCCACCGCACCTCAACAAACTAATCCACGGTTTCCTGACGGAAAGAAACTTCTACGTGGAGCTAGATAGCCAAAAATCAGCACTTAAACCAATAGAGGCAGGTGTCCCACAAGGATCAATCTTAGGCCCCATACTCTTCAATCTGTTCACGTCTGATCAACCTGCAAATGAAAATACAAAAAAAGAGAGGATACTAAAAAGAAGTCCAATATTGAACCAGATCTGGGAAAAGTAGGCTCTTTTTGCGAAATAATATTAAATTTGTGCACCCGAGAGTTCATCCAACTGCACAGGTTTACCCCATTTTGGTTCACCATTGGGTCATTCCAAAGATGGTGGCGAGCGTTGAAATCACCGCAGATAATTGAGTGGTCAGATCGATCAGTAATTGACAAGATCTGGTCAAAGTCGTGGCTAATATTAGCGAAGTTCGACTGGTTTCTCACATATATGCTTACGATTGTCAAGTTCTCGCCACAATCTAAGTGAATCTTGATGCCCGTCGCCTCAGAACACTTTAGATTATTCAAAGATATATTTTCAATATTTAAATATGAACAAGAAAGAATGCCTGTCCCATGATTTGGGCCGTTTTTATCGTTCCTGGTGAACGTGAACTTGTCAATATTGACTTTGTTTTTAGGATTGAGCCATGTTTCGCTCAAACATAGAACATGGGGCTGACATTCTTTCACTAATTTTAGTAATGCTATACGTTTACAATGCGCGTAAAGTGAGCGCGCATTGAGAGCAATTACTGTCAACTCATTTATGCGTTTTATTTGCATAATTCAAAGACGAAGCCTTTGCTTTTCATTTTTATGTTTTAAAGAGTTATACTTTGGCATGAATTCCCTACTTTTCCCCATTAGGGAGAACATATTCATGCCAAAGAGGTCCTGGCATTCTCTGGTGACAAAATTATTTGCTGAATGGTTAGGCACCTGCTTAGGCTTCGTCTCTTTTTGCGTATTATAATTGTGTGTAGTGTTATTGTTTTTGTTATTAGTTTTAAATAAACTGGAAAAGGACTTACCCTCTTGTATGAAATCGTTGACTTTCCTTGCCGAATGACGAAGTAAATGGTTGACTCACTTTTTTTTAAAGTTATCGAAATAAATTTTTAAGCACGTTCACCTCGAATACGGCGAGCCAATTGAATATCTTTTGGCATTATTGTAACACGTTTAGCATGGATAGCACACACATTAGTATCCTCAAATAATCCAACTAAATATGCTTCACTAGCCTCTTGTAATGCCATAACTGCAGAACTTTGAAAACGCAAATCGGTTTTAAAATCTTGAGCAATTTCACGTACAAGTCGTTGAAAAGGTAATTTACGAATAAGCAATTCAGTACTCTTTTGATAACGACGAATTTCACGAAGAGCTACTGTACCGGGGCGATAACGATGAGGCTTTTTAACACCACCAGTTGCTGGAGCACTTTTACGGGCTGCTTTTGTAGCCAATTGCTTACGAGGAGCCTTTCCTCCCGTAGATTTACGAGCAGTTTGCTTAGTACGAGCCATTGCTTTATTTTTCACTCACTTTAACTCTACCAGAAAATTAAAACACTTCTCACAAAAAGAACTTTTCACTTCACTTGAACCGAACACGAGGAGTCACAGTTTAGAAATACCATTTACGCAAATTTTTTTCAAATATATTTATTAGGCGAATTTATGTACAATTACAATAATTTATTTTTCTTATCTACTTATGGCTAGTTTATATCTACTTACGAGCTAGTTGTAAAATTGGCCCTGAGTTCTTAACTAATTGAACGGTAGTTCGTTTCTATTCCTAACATTTACTTAATATTACAAGTTATCTTACATTTACAGTTTACTTTACTTTAGTCTTGCGCCAAGACTTACATTTATAAAAATTTGTCGAAAGTTAAAAAATTATATAGTCTTACTGATAGGTATTACATGTTTCTACATTCTTCTTTGATGGTTGTGGTTCATTGTCTACCCCCTGTAGCAATTGTAGTTCGCTGTCTCGTAGAATGGGATGTTCTCCGATGTTGCCTCGAAAAGATGACTGTTGTTGTTGATGTGAAAGATGGTCCAGTATTCATTAGCTGCGTCCAGTGCTCTGCTGTCTTGCTGCATTTCCCTCGTCATTTGATTTTGGTGTTGACTCTGTCTTGTTAGGAATCCTTTTGCCAGCTTCATCATGTGAATGTCTAATGGCTCCATCTTTCCAAGCGTTGCCGCCGTCCTATATAGCTCCTTGTTGCTGAAGTACCTATAACGAGACTGAAAATATTTAGCAGTACATGCCCTTAAAACCTTTCTCTCAAATTTTAATAGTTCCTGAAAGTTCGTTTTGTTTATGGTCATACAAATCGGATATGCATAGGTCAGAATTGGCCGAATTAACTGTTTATACATTAAGAGCTTTACTTTTGAAGAAAGTCCTGAGCTTTTACGCATAAGAGGACTTAACACTCCATACACCATATTTGCCTTTTTGATGGTGTGTGTGATATGAGTTTTGAATTTCTTGAGGTTGCTGAAGTGCACTCCAAGATATTTGGCGTTATCTTTCGGGCGAACTTCAGATCCGTTAAGGATAAGTGCAGCTCTTTTAATTTGTGAGGCAATCCGGACGCCTCTAGAATTCCTTGCCGGTTGCCTAAAGTAGATTAATTCGGTTTTGCTTACATTTATTTGAAAGCCCCAGGTCTTGTAGTAGTCAAGAAGAGAAGAGACTTTCCTTTCGAGCCCCTTTAGGGCATAAATGGGATTATGTGCTGAAGTGTATGTAACCGCATCATCAGCATAGAGGAGTGTTTTTATATTTGTGTCTTGTCCTGGAAAATCGGCGGTGAAAATGTTGAAAAGGAGAGGGCCGAGGACGGAGCCTTGAGGAACACCTGCCAGGATAGGGTTGACACTAGACACAGTTCCGTTTATCTCTGTGTAGAATCTCCTGTTTGAGAGAAAGCTATGAATGGTTCTAATTATTTCTTTGGGGAATCCAAACTTTATCATTTTAAAAATTAAACCTTTTATCCATACTCTGTCGAAGGCTTTTGAAATGTCTATAAGGCAAGCAGCAGTTACCATATTGCGATTTAGTCCCTGGGCTATATCGTAGTGAAATTTAGCAAGAGCATCTACTGTTGAGTGCCCAGGTCTGAAGCCGAATTGAAATTTTGGAATAACGCCATTTTTGTTGCAGAAGTTCATGATGGAGTCTCTTATCATGACTTCAAGTTTTTTCCCCATAGTCGAAATCAGTGCAATCGGGCGAAAATCGTCGATTCTTCTGGAGCTGGATTTTTTAGGAACGGGAATAATTCTAGCTAATTTCCATTTATTAGGGAAGTACCCGTTATTAAGGCAATTATTAAAAATCACCGCTAGGAAAACAAAACCCAGAGCGGGCAGTTTTTTTAGAACAAAAGGAGATATTTTCTCCGGGTCTTGTGATTTTTTGCCATTTCCTGTTTTAATCAGGAACTCTGTGTGAGATGGTGAGGTGAAGAATTCTGGAGTTGTTACCGACGGTTGGGATGCCGGGTTTGAGTCCGAGAATGAGACCTTGGCCGGGAGTTTTAAGTGAATCAAAGTATTGGTTCACTTCGTTTTCCACTCTCATTTTAAAGTTTTCACTGATGGGATTCTCTGTGAAGTGATCCGTATATGTGTTTGCAAAAGAGTTTGCAATTTCTGCAGGGTTGGAGATGACAGCATTGCCGATTTCGATTTGGTGTGGAAAGGTTTGCTTTCGTCCTGCTAACCTATTCACTTCTCTGAAGGTATCTGAGTTTACCTTAATGGACTTGAGTTTGTTAAGGAATTGTGAGTTCATAAACCGGGACGTTTGTTCTCTGATTATGATACTCAAACAGTTTATTTGGGAGAGAAGTGACCTATACTCATTGTTTGTAGTATTGAGGTGACGTTTGCGGATGCGGTTGAGGGACTTTCGCATCCTATGTCTTGCCTTGAAAAGATTTAAAAGGGGCTGGGGAAGGTTCCTATATTTGAAGTCTTTCGGCGCGAGCTTGGCACTGAACCTATCGATGGCTTCCGTGATAACTGAAGAGAACTTTTCAGTAACATCATCGATTTCAGGGTTTTTTAGGTTCCTGTTTACGGAAAGTGGGATACTTTCAAGCCTGCTGTCAATAAAGTCCGCGAAATCTGTCCAGTTAGTGTTCGAAAAAGAAATATATCTGTATTCACTAACAGAAAGAAAATTTATATTCGAGTTTAATTTTATTTTTAACTCCACGGCAAGGTGATCCGATTCGGCTACAACTGAGCGGCAGCGGAAATTGCTCTGTTAACTCAGATTGTCAAGGAGAGAGGAGGATACTAAAAAGAAGTCCAATATTGAACCAGATCTGGGAAAAGTAGGCTCTTTTTGCGAAATAATATTAAAGTTGTGCACCCGAGAGTTCATCCAACTGCACAGGTTTACCCCATTTTGGTTCACCATTGGGTCATTCCAAAGATGGTGATGGTGATGGTGATGGTGGCAGATAATTGAGTGGTCAGATCGATCAGTAATTGACAAGATCTGGTCAAAGTCGTGGCTAATATTAGCGAAGTTCGACTGGTTTCTCACATATATGCTTACGATTGTCAAGCTCTCGCCACAATCTAAGTGAATCTTGATGCCCGTCGCCTCAGAACACTTTAGATTATTCAAAGATATATTTTCAATATTTAAATATGAACAAGAAAGAATGCCTGTCCCATGATTTGGGCCGTTTTTATCGTTCCTGGTGAACGTGAACTTGTCAATATTGACTTTGTTTTTAGGATTGAGCCATGTTTCGCTCAAACATAGAACATGGGGCTGACATTCTTTCACTAATTTTAGTAATGCTATACGTTTACAATGCGCGTAAAGTTACGCGCATTGAGAGCAATTACTGTCAACTCATTTATGCGTTTTATTTGCATAATTCAAAGACGAAGCCTTTGCTTTTCATTTTTATTTTTTAAAGAGTTATACTTTGGCATGAATTCCCTAATTTTCCCCATTAGGGAGAACATATTCATGCCAAAGAAGTCCTGGCATTCTCTGGTGACAAAATTATTTGCTGAATGGTTAGGCACCTGCTTAGGCTTCGTCTCTTTTTGCGTATTAAAATTGTGTGTAGTGTTATTGTTTTTGTTATTAGTTTTAAATAAACTGGAAAAGGACTTACCCTCTTGTATGAAATCGTTGACTTTCCTTGACGAATGACGAAGTAAATGGTTGACTCACTTATTTATGTAAAAATTGAACGAAGAAAATTCAAAACGAAAGAGAATGGAGGGGAGATATTGATTGTCTCCAGACTGAATAAATATGAGCAGAAAGAGCTGCTAAAAAAGCTGGTAAAGCGCAGAAAAACATATCTAAGACCGATAAGAAAAAGAAGCGCAAGAGGAAGGAAAGTTATGCTATCTACATTTACAAAGTTTTAAAGCAAGTTCATCCTGATACTGGAATTTCGTCGAAGGCAATGAGTAGTATGAACAGTTTTGTGAATGATATTTTTGAACGTATTGCCGCTGAAGCATCTCGTTTAGCGCATTACAATAAACGTTCGACAATTACGAGTCGTGAGATTCAGACTGCTGTAAGACTTTTGCTACCAGGTGAACTTGCCAAGCACGCCGTTAGTGAAGGAACTAAAGCTGTTACAAAATATACCAGTTCCAAGTAAAATTACAAACCGTATTACTAAATGGCCCTTTTCAGGGCCGCCAAATATTAATAAAAAGAGTTAAAATTATTATTGAATATTATGCAGTTTTTTTAGTTATTTGTAAATCTTATCAAATAGAAATGTTCTTAGACAAAGTATATGGAAAATTTTGAAATATTTAATTAATATATTATCGAGATTAATACTCCTTTCGTACATATTCTCATCATTTCATATACCAAAACGTTTGGAAAAAAATTATCTTTTCAATACAGTCTTAATAATATTTCTAATTGCGTCATTAAAAAAAATCGCCGCTATTTATTCAAATAAAAAAAAATTTCTAATAATGTATTTGATGTGTAAAATTTGTTAGCTTTTCCAGGAAATTCTTTCATTGTATTAATTCAAATTGAATAATATTTTACTCTTTAATAAAATAATTTGTGGTCTAATTAATAATAATAATTTATCGAAATAAATTTTTAAGCACGTTCACCTCGAATACGACGAGCCAATTGAATGTCTTTTGGCATTATTGTAACACGTTTAGCATGGATAGCACACAAATTAGTATCCTCAAATAATCCAACTAAATATGCTTCACTAGCCTCTTGTAATGCCATAACTGCAGAACTTTGAAAACGCAAATCGGTTTTAAAATCTTGAGCAATTTCACGTACAAGTCGTTGAAAAGGTAATTTACGAATAAGCAATTCAGTACTCTTTTGATAACGACGAATTTCACGAAGAGCTACTGTACCGGGGCGATAACGATGAGGCTTTTTAACACCACCAGTTGCTGGAGCACTTTTACGGGCTGCTTTTGTAGCCAATTGCTTACGAGGAGCCTTTCCTCCCGTAGATTTACGAGAAGTTTGCTTAGTACGAGCCATTGCTTTATTTTTCACTCACTTTAACTCTACCAGAAAATTAAAACACTTTTCACTTCACTTGAACCGAACACGAGGAGTCACAGTTTAGAAATACCATTTACTAGGGATGGGCGATCTTCGATTCGATCTCGACGGATCGATCTTTTAGCCTTCGATCTGCCGATTTTTGAATCGATTTTTCGCGGAACCGATTCAGCTCGAATCGATTTATTTGTTTCCGTTTCCCATCCATTTAGGACAAGACGCGACGTGATTTTAGATCAGATTTTTGATATACTTTGCTTTCACTTTCACTTTGATTTGAATTGAATGTTTATTGTTTGAAATGTGCATTTCGGTCCTGGGCTTTTACCGTTTAAACCGAGTTTTATTTATTGATTTGCTGTGACGGTGTTTTTTCGAATGTGGGTTAGTTTGTTTACTAAAGTGATTATTCAAGAGGTAATTACTAATTACTGGCAAGAATTTGGAGGATTATTTTGACTCCAATTGCGTTTGCGCGGTGCGCCACATCTTGAAAGTGTTACCGGTGGCCGGTAGTATAAGACTTAATTTGAAAACGTGTGAAGATAAGAGAATTGGACGCTTGAATTTAATTAATATATTTATCTTGGCTTTCCGGAAAAAACTAGCATTGCCTATGCAGTTAACAGTTATTTTATTACCGTTATAAAGTGAACAGCTTCAGGCGTGTCCAGATGCATTTTTCCAGCGAGTTCTATTTCTTCGTAGCTTTTATGTTTCTTAGTAAGCACAGATTGGAGAAGCTCATATAATATTGATCCAATAGTCATCTGAAATACCAAGGTAAGTCTCAATTGATTTATAGAATCCGAACCTTATCAACAAATTATACCACTTCAGAGCTTGAAAATCTCAAGCAAACTAACGTGTTCACAAAACTTAAGTAATAATACCCAAGATATGGCGGTCTTTTGCATCCCCAATATCTTTTTGAAATGTCGCAGGGAAAGTGTAACTATAATTAGTGGGATTAAATATGTAATTACATAAAAATATATATGAAATAGTAGAATATAAAATTGTGAACAATCTTTAACTTCATTTAACACTAATACCGCTACAAAATCTAAGAGCAGAAGTACGTACACCGAAATGTAATTCAAAAAACATCTTTTATTGTCTCGCAATTCATCGAAAAATGTAAGTATTGAAATCAATTTACTTTTGGACATTATAATAATTTTCTCGTTTCTTCAAGTTTCTCTACTGGCTTAGAAAAATACATTTTCGTCAACGATTTGCTTTTTTAAAGATTTGTTTCCATCCGATCATATATTGATATTCCCAACAACATCTGTAATTGTCTCGCAATTCATGGAAAAATGTAAGTATTGAAATCAATTTACTTTTGGACATTATAATAATTTTCTCGTTTCTTCTAGTTTCTCTACTGGCTTAGAAAAATACATTTTCGTCAACGATTTGCTTTTTTAACGATTTGTTTCCATCCGAACATATATTGATATTCCCAACAACATCTGTAATTGTCTCGCAATTCATCGAAAAATGTAAGTATTGAAATCAATTTACTTTTGGACATTCTAATAATTTTCTCGTTTCTTCTAGTTTCTCTACTGGCTTAGAAAAATACATTTTCGTCAACGATTTGCTTTTTTAACGATTTGTTTCCATCCGAACATATATTGATATTCCCAACAACATCTGTAATTGTCTCGCAATTCATCGAAAAATGTAAGTATTGAAATCAATTTACTTTTGGACATTATAATAATTTTCTCGTTTCTTCTAGTTTCTCTACTGGCTTAGAAAAATACATTTTCGTCAACGATTTGCTTTTTTAACGATTTGTTTCCATCCGAACATATATTGATATTCCCAACAACATCTGTAATTGTCTCGCAATTCATCGAAAAATGTAAGTATTGAAATCAATTTACTTTTGGACATTATAATAATTTTCTCGTTTCTTCTAGTTTCTCTACTGGCTTAGAAAAATACATTTTCGTCAACGATTTGCTTTTTTAACGATTTGTTTCCATCCGAACATATATTGATATTCCCAACAACATCTGTAATTGTCTCGCAATTCATCGAAAAATGTAAGTATTGAAATCAATTTACTTTTGGACATTATAATAATTTTCTCGTTTCTTCTAGTTTCTCTACTGGCTTAGAAAAATACATTTTCGTCAACGATTTGCTTTTTTAACGATTTGTTTCCATCCGATCATATATTGATATTCCCAACAACATCTGTAATTGTCTCGCAATTCATCGAAAAATGTAAGTATTGAAATCAATTTACTTTTGGACATTATAATAATTTTCTCGTTTCTTCTAGTTTCTCTACTGGCTTAGAAAAATACATTTTCGTCAACGATTTGCTTTTTTAACGATTTGTTTCCATCCGAACATATATTGATATTCCCAACAACATCTGTAATTGTCTCGCAATTCATCGAAAAATGTAAGTATTGAAATCAATTTACTTTTGGACATTATAATAATTTTCTCGTTTCTTCTAGTTTCTCTACTGGCTTAGAAAAATACATTTTCGTCAACGATTTGCTTTTTTAACGATTTGTTTCCATCCGAACATATATTGATATTCCCAACAACATCTGTAATTGTCTCGCAATTCATCGAAAAATGTAAGTATTGAAATCAATTTACTTTTGGACATTATAATAATTTTCTCGTTTCTTCTAGTTTCTCTACTGGCTTAGAAAAATACATTTTCGTCAACGATTTGCTTTTTTAACGATTTGTTTCCATCCGAACATATATTGATATTCCCAACAACATCTGTAATTGTCTCGCAATTCATCGAAAAATGTAAGTATTGAAATCAATTTACTTTTGGACATTATAATAATTCTCTCGTTTCTTCTAGTTTCTCTACTGGCTTAGAAAAATACATTTTCGTCAACGATTTGCTTTTTTAACGATTTGTTTCCATCCGAACATATATTGATATTCCCAACAACATCTGTAATTGTCTCGCAATTCATCGAAAAATGTAAGTATTGAAATCAATTTACTTTTGGACATTATAATAATTTTCTCGTTTTTTCTAGTTTCTCTACTGGCTTAGAAAAATACATTTTCGTCAACGATTTGCTTTTTTAACGATTTGTTTCCATCCGATCATATATTGATATTCCCAACAACATCTGTAATTGTCTCGCAATTCATCGAAAAATGTAAGTATTGAAATCAATTTACTTTTGGACATTATAATAACTTACTGTAGTCTCAAAATAGTTTAATAATACTGACTTACTGTTGACCCACTTCCTGTAAATTCCCTATACATCTTTTCGTGGCTCAATTTGATTGAATATTTATGTTTAGAGAATTCATCCGTTACAGAAGTATATATTATAAATATTGTAAAACTATGGCTCCAGTGCGAAGCGATGTATGGAAATATTTTCAAAAGACATCACAACGTTCGGCGGTCTGTAAAGAGTGTAAAGAAAGTGTCGGAACTTCGGGAAATACCAGGAATATGTGGAACCACTTAAGTCGTCGGCACAAGATAAAGCAGTCTGAAAAATATAAAGAGAATTCTCAACCTGCTACTACTAATTTAGTAAGTTTTACTTTTAACCAGAAAGTTCCAAAAATAACCTATCATAGAAAACTGATACTATAATCATGTTTTCACAGGGGTCAACTACTCCCGAAACGTATTGCGTTCCACCCAATTCATTTTCAAAGAAATCAAATTTTCAGCCAACTTTAGAAGCAACAATGCAGTATGCAAAATCCTTTATAGGTAGATGATTTTCTATTGATTTCTTTTATCTATTAGCATTCATGCATACTCTTTGTAAACGTACGTGTGCGTTTACGAAAAGGCTCCACTCCACAATATTCGAACGCCAAATGTTCACATTATGTTACTTTTTCCTACAGATGGTGGAAGCAAAGATACAGCTTTGAAAGAAGCGCTGTTGTTCATGATAACTAAAGATTATATGCCTTTAAACACTGTCGAAAGGGAGGGTTTCAAACATTTCATCAAAGTCGGTATTCCCAAGTGGCATTTGCCGACTCGTAAAACTGTAACGGAATGGACAGAAAAGAAATATACGAAGCTGTCCGAGAAATTGAAGCATACTATGGAAAAACTTGAAACATATTCATTATCTGCAGATATATGGACCGAAGAGCACACAACACTGAGTTACTTGGGCATAACAGCGCATTATTATGACGAAGAGCAGGAAGGAATAACATCAGTAAATTTTGGACTAAAATCGTTGAACGAACCCCACTGCAGTGAATACATCGCAAAAATGCTGAGAGAATTCGGTATCGAATGGAGCATCGACATTAAAAAAATTCAAGTTTTTCTGACTGACAATGCGGAAAATATGAAAAAGGCGATATTTTTGTATTGTGAAGACGAAAAAAAATGGCAACCATGTTTTGCACATACATTAAATTTAGTTTGTACCGACCCTATGAAATATTATCAGGTACGATAATTATCTTTTCTTATATGTGAATATTAATAATTCACTTTGTATATAAAAGCAATGAAACTAACAAATCTGCTTATATGATATTCTATAATTTTTACAGGATAAAAAGACAAAAGAGAAAATACCAAATGTTCCGGGACTAGTAACTTTAATTGAAAAAGTGAAGAAAATCGTAACTTACTTTCATAGAAGTGTCACCGCTGCTGACAAGCTACGAGCATATCAAATTTCAAAAATGGAAAAAACAGAAGGAACTGCACTTCGATTAATTCAGGACATTTCAACTAGGTGGAATTCAACATATTTAATGCTAAGCAGATTTTCCGAACTTTCAGAAGCTGTGAGCTGTGCCCTGTTTGCTTGCGACAACGGGCCGGACATGCTGACTTCTTCGGAACTGCGTACAGTGCGCGCAGTATGCAGTGTCCTAGCACCACTTTACGAAGTCACAGTAGAAGTTTCAGCAGAAAAATCCCCAACGGCATCCAAAATCATTCCGTTTGTCACATTAATGAAACGCGTATGTATTTAGACAGACCAATTTTTTGAAAAAATAACAATTTTAATTGGATATTTACAGTTTTGCTTTTTGTTTGCAGGGGATTGAATCGTTAAAAATAGATGACGCAGTTGCACTTAATCTTCAAAAATTCATTTTGAAAAGGTTGAATGAGCGATTCGTTGATTTAGAAGGAGTTAGGGCATTCTCAGCTGCAACACTGTTGGATCCGCGTTTTAAAAAGCTTCATTTTTCCTCCGCTCTCCGACGCGCCGAAACCATAAATTTTCTTTCCCGAGAATTACGGAAAATGTCTTCAAAAACCAACGTCACTCAGGAAGTAGCACTAAATGTTGATCTTCAGGATTCTGATTCAAAATCATCAAGTATATGGAGCTTCCATGATGAAATTGCTGCCGAACAGGTTAGTGGCAGTGTATCGTCGTTTTTAGAGAAACTGTGAAAATAGTAGTAATATATTTGTTATTTTTCAATACTTTTACATAATACATTACATAAAATTAATAACAACAGATTAAAATTAATAAAATTTCTGTTTACTTAAAAAAATAGAAAGAGCTTAATATTTTTTATCATTTATAGACTATTTATTGCGATGAAGATGAAGCTGGTGGCGTGCCTATACAACTCCGTCAGTATATGAATAGGCCGACATTGCCACGAAATGGAGACCCATTTCAACAATGGAAGGTATTGCAGGGTGAATATCCCCAGTTGTTTACATTAGCGATGAAGTATCTTCCTCTGATTTCGACTTCAGTTCCAGCGGAAAGACTTTTTTCCAAAGCCGGCTTGCTTGCAACAGATCAAAGGAGCAGGCTATCAAAATCTCATCTTTCACAATTACTCTTTTTGAATAGCATACCAGAGGTTATGTGGTACAGTGTTTGAAACACGTATTTGTATTTAACGTTGTTAACTTAATCTAATAGAATATACGTATAGCAATTTATGCACAAATTAGAAATGAATTATGTATTTTCTTTGACTAAATGTACAGTGAATATGAAAGAATTTAATATTTTTCTTCTTGTCTTAATATATAAAAAAAAATTAAAATCCTGTAAAATAAGTGATAATTAATAAAAAGTTTTTGTTACAATTTTCAGTTTGTTTACATATGCAATTTTCTCATTTTTAATTGCCCCAGAAGTTCAAAGGCGATTCTTGGCTATGATTTAAAATGGCATGCACTATTAAATAGATAATAGTTTTGTTTTCACTATAGATCATTATTAATTCCTAAAATATTAAAATGTGCGCGGTAAATAGTTGGTAGCAACTGAGTGAATTATTAAATAGGTAAGGTTATTTTGATAGATTCGGGGATACTGTCCTTTTAGTCAAAGTTTAAGCCCAATTAAAATGAGCTTAACCTTTTTTATGAAATACTGAAAGCTGTAATTTTCTAAATTTCAATTGAAGGACGTGCTTCGTATACTGGCATAAAAATAACAAATATTTAGCATTACACACAGCATAGATGAAAAATTACAAACATTTTATTTAGAGGTTTCTGCGAAACATCACGGATTTTTTACCATATTATCCTTGATCTCTATTTTTGCACTTAAAAATCTTACGAAATTGCTCCTTTAGCCTAAGACTAAAGTCAAGTAAAAGGCAATGACTAAAAGTCGTAATCATCACATGGATTTGCTTACCTCGTCTGAATGGTTCCCTCTTTTATTCAGAGCCTTTATGGCCAGATTCAGTAAAACTATGTTGATTTACTGCGGTTTAATGAATGACTTATTTTTTCTATCATTACAGAGTTTGAATTTCATTAAAAATGAATGTGGTTGCTGCCTAGCAGCTAATTCTACGAGCCAGAACCGAAGAATGAAAATATGTTCTTAGTTGTCAAACGCTTTAGACATAAGTTCAGAGGACGGCCTCTTATTTATTTAGATAATAGACAATTTGGAAAAAACAAATAGGGACATTTTATTTTCCAAATTCATTGTATGATTTGCATTGGAAAGCCCAGAGATGAAGTAAGATTAGTTATGATGAAAGAAACACTTATTGACATATTAAGGCCCAATCTGTGCGAAGTTAAAGTATATTTTGTCAAACTATTGACCCAACTTCAGAAGTCGGTGGGGCAGCAAAATTTGCATAAGTGTATTGAGTTCTTATGTTACGCAAAGAAATGCTTTACCTGGCCAGAACATTTTGCTTATATAAAACAGGATTTTTTCGTGTTATTTTTATTAAATTATCTTTACAAATTTCCGTCATTGCAAGAAAATTTTTAGCATGGCTATTATTTTACATATATTAAAAATCCCTACTCATAACAGATGTCATTTCTAAAATTATTTTACTAATGAAAGCTCTCGCAGGAAATTTCAAGTACTTTCGTTAATTTTTACAATTCCATTCATGGTATAACGCAATTCTCATTCAATAATTTCCGATGAAAATCCAGTGACCCTGAATGAAAAATCGTTGATTCCAAGCTGAATTATTTCTTATATCCTCAGAAATAAGTTTATCGATTTAGGCCAATTTATTATAACATAAACTGCAAAGATAAATATTAAAATCGCAAAACCAAATTAAGAGGTTATACTTGAAAGTTTTTACTGCCCATTATTATCAGAATCCATTTAAAAATACTTTCTGTAAGTTCGTTTTCTGGACGCATCGTTCAACCATTCTACAATCACTCTTCGATGGTGCCAAACTTGGTATTAATAGGTCTGTTCCCGTACCTGCAGAGATTACAAGCGCTTCGAAGAATACTGCAGAAAAGTGTTCCCGTATTCACTTCTCCAAGAAAATTTTGCCTACGTCACAACTTCCCCTGCTGCAGAAAATTTAAGAATTCTGCATCGACTTTGACCAGCTGCAATATAATTAAAAAATCTTCTTTCTGCCAAAGTGACAACTACACACACGTCCATTGAGTGAATTTGAAATTGGTGAATCCTTTTATAGAGCTTTATATCCTAACAGTTAGGCGTTGGATTAAGGAAGTGAAGTAGCATATAAGGAAGAACTGTGATTGTTTAGTTTCCATGTATAGAAAAAATTGTTTTTCTCCAAAATAAATTTGCTTTTTCAGAAAACTGCAGCTGGTTGTTCCCGTACTGACCATATAAATAAGTAAACTGCAGCCAGCTGCAGCTCCAGAAGTACGGGAACAGACCTAATGTTTAATTACCTCTTCGTCAAAATCTAATTCTTCATGCAAATCTTAATTAAATGCCTTTAGAATGTATCTTCTACAATACAATATGTTAGTATTGAAGAAAATATAACTCATTGTCATGTGAAGTACACGTTTTTGCTAGAGTTATGACAAATTTTAATAAAACAACACAAAATTTGTAAAGCTCAGAAAATTTATAGCTATATCAAGTCAAATGAATTTACCAGAGTCTGGAGTTCGTTCGGAAACACAACTATAGCTGACTATAGACATATATACATAGCTAACTATTGCCGTTCGTAAATCACAATAGCTGACTATTTTTGATAGCTATAACCGTTGGGGAACTCACAATAGTTGACTGGATAGTCAGCTATTCTAATTTAATATTTAAGTACGGAAATGAACCACGGTATAGAGAATACAAAAAAACCCTCAAGAGTAATCCTCTAAAGTGGATAAATGGTTTAAATTGTTGTTGTTTGGTATCATGACTGACATTTTATCGTAGCTCTGATTCATGCAATTTGCAAGGAACAGTTCTAAATATTTTATAACTATATATCGTTCGGAAACGAGAACGTATATAGCTGACTTGAGCTAGTCAGAGCTATGTCTACGACTATAGTTATTTCCGAACCTACACCTAATGGCTCAATCAGGCCAGTTACTCTTTGTATTGCAACTATGTTTGTAGGCTGTTCTGACCAGCTGTGACCTTATTACATTTGAGTGCAATACCTTTATTTCCGCTTGACTGCCGATGTAAATACATATGCCATTCAAGTAGGTAGGTTTGGGCGTGCCAGTAATAGCATCGATACTCTTGCTATGGACAAACATAAAACTAACTGCGGTAGTCCGGTAAACGATACGTATATAGCTGACTTTATAATTTTATATAGTATGCAAACGTATTTAGCTGACTTTGGCACAACTATTGCAATAGTTTGAGCTGACTATAGTTGTGTTTCCAAACGTGTTCCTGTCCTGATTGAGGCTGAGTTTTACAACGATTGATATTTCGCAACGATTGATATTTACATGGCATTACATTTTGACATTTCTTAAACAAAATCACAAATAATAAATGGAATCGATCTGTTCGATCTATGTACATCGATCTTTTAAGGTCGATTAATCGATCTTCAAAATCGGAAAAAAATTACAGATCGATCCATACGGAATCGATTTTCTCAGTTCGATCCCCCATCCCTACCATTTACGCTGCTTTAACCCAAGTATTTATAGAAAAATTCTCCCTTCTCCACTTTTAGCTTTATACGTTTTCCCCTCCATCAATTTCATTTGGTTTGGTTGAGAAATTTTTCTATAAATTGAGTGGTACACTCTCGGTAAATTTCATGATCGAACAGAGATGATGATTGAGTTTGTCTTAAACCGTGAAACAGTGAAGACAAGTGAATTGAAATTGTGAAATTGTTTGGAAAAGTGATTGTGAAAGTATTTTCCTGTACTGCAGGACATGTACCTGCGTACTTGTTCCGAGAAATTGACTCAGTGCTTAGTGTGTAGTGTGTGAGTGTGCTCGCTGAGATAGGACTCTGCCGTGATCATGTCGACTGAGAATTATGACGCCGCTAAGGCGCGTCTATTTCAAAATTTTGAAGTAATGGTGAGTAAGTTAAGAGAAGATTTTAATATTAAAGATAACGAACTTAAATGTGATATTTACGCGGATTTGGCAGTGAAATATGGCCATATATCAAATGAAATGTTCGCGGACTCTGAAAATGATTTGGAAATCGAAAATTGTGACAGAATGTCAGTGGGATCGAGCGCGAGTGTAAAACGAAAAAAGAAACGTGATTCGGGCGTCGATAAAGAAAAACGGGTAAGGCGCGATTCCCAAAATTATTTTGCGGCGTTAGCCAATAATGAAGAAACTCTAAACGAAATTGTGCACAAGCCAATCAAAAATGGCACTAGTGAAAGTGTTTTAAGAAAAACGTCATCCAAGGTACCACCCATCGTCTGCTTTGGCCTGGATGTGAAGGACTTAGCTCGAATCGTCAAGAGCTTAAACTATGTACCGAAATACAGTGTGATTAACGTGAATAAATCGAAAACTATTCTGAAACCTGAAAGTGTTCAGGATCAAAAAGTCTTGTTCGAACTAATAAAGTCGCGTAAATATAACTCGTTTACGTTTACACCTGCGAAGGAAAAACCGAAAAACTTTTTGCTTAAAGGGATACATTTTAGCTACGATGAGGAAGAAGTAAAATTTGCCGTAAAAACTGCACTTCCGGGAATTGATATTCTGAAGGTTTCGAATTTCTCAACGCCATACACTCGGGAACAAAAATTTAAGCTGAACACCTTCCTAGTGCAAACCAGTGCCAGTGTGGATACCGCGGAACTTTTGCGTCTCAAATATATATTGAACCAAAAAGTGTCGTGGGAAAAACTTAAGTCGCGCGGAATTACGCAGTGTCGGAACTGCCAAAATTACGGTCACGTTGCAGTGAATTGTTCGGCACAATATCGCTGCGTCAAATGCAAAGGCGGACATAACCCCGGTGAGTGTACGCGGAATATCGCAACCAACGAACCCGGCAGCTCAGGTGTCGTAGAAAAGGCCCCAGCCCCGCCGTACTGTGTGCTGTGTAAGAAGGATGGCCATACTAGCAATTACAGAGGATGTCCGGTCTACAAAAGGTTAGTTCAAATGCGGCAGCAGAAACGAACTGGAGCCGATTTCAGGAAGACGCAGACATCGAAAAATGTCAACAGCTTAATACAAGAGGGTAAGTCGTTTTAAAGCCTTTTTAAACATCAAAATCAATTATATCAAGCAAAAGAGACAAAACCCAAACAGGTGCCCAATCATTCAACGAATGAATTTATAACCAAAGAATGCCACGATCTATTCGGCATGAACATGTTTAATCTTATTGGAAAGATCAAGGAATTTATGCCAAAATACAATTCCTTGAAAGATAGGAATGAAAAGCAGGCTGCCTATTTGGGTTTTGTCTTAACATTATGCAAATAAAACGCATTAATGAACTCAAGGTCATGGCTCTCAATGCGAACTCGCTATATTCGCATTGTAAGCGCATTTCCTTCTTAAAATTAATTAAAGAATGTCAGCCCCATGTTTTCTGTCTTAGCGAAACGAAGCTAACGGCTAAAAATAAATTTATGATTAACGGATATAACTTTACTAGGAACGACAAAGCCGGCATAAACCATGGGACTGGCATTCTTTCTTATTCCTCTGTAAAGATCGAGCAAATCTCCTTAAATAATTTGAAATGCTCAGAAGTAACAATTGTAAAAGTACAATTAGATGGTGGTGAGTGCTTAGTTATCGTCAGCATTTACGTCAGAAATTCCTCTAACTCCATGAATATCAACCATGATTTCGACCAAATCCTCTCGGTGACTGACAATGCTGATCATGCAATTATCTGCAGCGACTTCAACGCTCGCCACCACCAGTGGAACGACCAGGTGGTAAACCAGAACGGAACGAATGTCTATAATTGGCTTCATTCCCGGGTACATAACTTAGTAGTAGTATCACAAAATGACCCAACGTTCCCAAGATCTGGATCAATTTTGGACTTTTTCCTCGTGTCTTCTTCACTACTTAACCACTTCAACGATCAACGCAACTTCGCTTGCCGAGTGGTTGTAGCTGAATCTGATCACAATGCCATAGAACTGAAAATCAAGTTAAACTCACACATAAATTTTCTATCTGTAAGTGAACACAGATTTATAAGTTTTGCAAATACTAATTGGGAGGAATTTGCAGACTTCATAACAAATAGACTTGGTAGTATTCAACTTACCCTAAATAGGAACTTCAGCAATGCCGAAATTGAAAATCTCACTGGACAAACTACGTCCATAATTTCTGAAGCGATTGAAAGATTCAGCTCCAAATTGTCCCACAAACATCTTAAATATGGCAATCTTCCCTCATCTCTCTTAAAACTTTTTAAGGCAAGGCAGAGGATGCGGAAAGCGCTTAACCGCATTCGTAGACGTCACCTTAATACAACGAACAACGAGTACAAGTCAAATAAATTGTCTTAGCACAATAATTAGAGAACAAACTACCCGTTTCATGAACTCCCAATTCCAAAATAAATTAAAGGCGATTAAATTAGATTCAAACACCTTCAGGGAAGTAAACAAACTCGTGTGCCGAAACCGGAGTTTTCCTTCCCAAATAGAATCTAGAAATTCCACTATTTCCACCCCTGACGACATCGTCAATTCGTTTGCTAATAAATACTCTGAATATTTTACAGAAAATCCCATTAAAGCAAACTTCAAAATGAGAATTGAAAATGAAGTAAGCCATTTTCTTGACTCACAAAAAACTCCTGGTCGGAGTGAATTTTCCCCCGCCGTAACATTCTCAGACTCTCATCCAGCTCACCAACCCTCAGTGATATCGCCTGACTTCTTTACCACCCCCGGTTACACAGAGTTCCTGATTAAAACTGGCAATAGCAAAAAGTCACAGGACCCCGATAAAATTTCACCCTTTATTCTCAAGAAACTGCCTTCTATAGGTTATCTTTTCTTGGCGGTAATTTTTAATAACTGTCTAAATAATGGGTACTTTCCCGATAAATGGAAAGTGGCCAGAATTTTTCCAGTACCCAAGAAGACTGGTGCCAAAAACATAGAGGATTTTCGACCAATAGCCCTTATATCGGCCATTGGGAAGAAACTAGAAACACTAATAAGAGACTCCATTCTACGAAGTTGTGAGAGAAATGGAGTTATTCCTAAATTTCAGTTTGGTTTCAGACCTGGGCATTCAACGGCAGATGCTCTTGCCAAGTTTCACTTCGACATAACCAAAGGGCTTAACGCCCAATATGGTCACTTCTGCCTGTTTCCTTGACATATCAAAAGCCTTTGATAAGGTGTGGATACAAGGCTTAATCTTTAAACTGATTTAATTCAAATTTCCCAATGAAATAATCAGAATTGTCAGCAGTTTTCTCTCCAATCGGAGATTCTATGTAGAGGTAAACGGAACAAAGTCGGCCACCAATTCCATTCTGGCCGGCGTCCCCCAAGGCTCCGTCCTTGGTCCCCTACTATTCAATATATTTACCGCTGACCTCCCGGGCGAGGGTGAAAACTCAACCACCTTACTATATGCTGATGATGCTGTCACATATACATCAGCATTCAACCCCAAATATGCACTCAAGAAGTTGCAGGAAAAAGTTGACTCCCTTCTTGAATACTACAAATGCTGGGGCTTTCAAATAAATCCCAATAAAACAGAATTAGTCATTTTTAGAAATCCGGCGAAAAATTCTAGGGGCACCAGAGTATCGCGCCAAGCTAAAAATGTGAAACTTTCCCTAAACGGGTTTGAAGTTACCCCTAAGGATTCGGTTAAATACCTAGGAGCCCACTTTAATAACCTTATGCGATTTAATAAGCATGCAACACACACTATCAGGAATGCTAATATGTATGGAATCCTAAGTTCCCTATTGCGAAAGAACTCGAGTCTATCGCCAAAAGTAAAACTCCTGTTTTATAAACAGTTAATCCGACCAATATTAACATATGCGTATCCGATCTGGTTTACCATCAGTAAATTTATTGAAATTTGAACGAAAAATATTAAGGGCTTGTACTGCTAGATATTTTAAATCTCCCCTCAGATACTACAGCAATAAGGAAGTCTACAGGACGGCATCATCGCTAGGGAAACTAGAGCCATTGGATAAACACCTCATCAGACTGGCAAGAGGGTTTTTAAGGAGACAGGAAGGACATCTAAATCAAATGACGGCAGAAATGGTACGGGACAGCAGAGGACTGGATGCAGCCAACGAACTGGGACCTTTTTAAAATTAACAGCAAAGCAGACCTATTCAATGAGGAAGGCAACGTCAGATTTTTCGACACAACAACAGAAAGTTGTTATAGAGGATAAGTTAAATAAGGAAACATCAAAATTTAGATTCAATATATTAAGCGATAGTATTTAAAATAAACTAATTTAGTGTTACTTCAAAATTCAGTGTTAGTCTAGGCGCACGACTTAAAAAATAAAAATGTTAATGTTTTATGCAAATATAATATTAAGTAGACAATGAATGTTAGAATAATTAACTACAGTTAAGTTAATATTAGAATTCAGGGCCAAATTGTAACTAGCTCGTAGGTAGAGATAATTTAGATGTAATTAGAAATAGAAAACATTGTTAAAAATTGTACAAAGTCGCCGAATAAATAACTTATAACTTATAAACGGTAAATTTCATAAAGTGTGTGACAGTGCTAAAGTGAAGTATTCTTTCTTATAATTCTGTTGAAGTGAAGTAAATTTAAAATGACTGGTCGCGGCAAAGGTGGTAAAGGTTTAGGAAAAGGTGGTGCTAAGCGTCATCGTAAAGTTCTTCGTGATAATATTCAAGGTATTACAAAACCAGCTATTCCCCGTTTAGCACGACGAGGTGGCGTTAAGCGTATATCGGGTTTAATTTATGAAGAAACCCGTGGTGTACTTAAAGTGTTTCTTGAAAATGTTATTCGTGATGCTGTTACATATACCGAGCATGCAAAAAGAAAAACAGTTACTGCAATGGATGTTGTATATGCATTAAAAAGGCAAGGACGTACATTATATGGTTTTGGCGGTTAAGAGTGAAATTTTTTATTTGATTGAAAATGAAAACGGTCCTTTTCAGGGCCACAAACAATTAACAAAGAGTAAAAATATATAATATATTAATTTTAATAGGTGGTCGTTAAATTTAATAGGGGTTAGAAGAAAAGATTTTTTTTAGGTTTATCAAAATTTAAGACAATTTTTTTGCATATCTTATAGATAGTTTTATTTTTGACTATCCGCAAAAAATAAAAATTTCAGTTTAATACATAATTTTTTCTAGGAGGTTAGGAGAAGAAAAGATTTTTTTTAGGGTTATCAAAATTTAAAACAATTTTTTTTGCATATCTTATTATAGATAGTTTTATTTTTGACTAATTTTTTCTATATCTTATTATAGATAATTTTTTTTTTCAGTATAACTGAAAGAAAAAAAATTTCAATTCGATTCGTTTATAAAAAAATACTACTGTATGTAAATATAAATTTTACTCTTTGAGAAAAGTTATGGTGGTCCTGAAAAGGACCGTTTTGTTAAAGAGCTGTCGGAAAAATAAAATATTTATGCCTTCTTTTCAGTTTTTTTGGGTAAAAGAACAGCTTGAATATTTGGTAAAACACCACCTTGAGCAATTGTCACACCAGAAAGCAATTTATTTAATTCTTCATCATTACGTATGGCTAATTGTAAATGTCGTGGAATAATTCTTGTTTTTTTATTGTCACGTGCAGCATTTCCAGCTAATTCAAGAACTTCAGCAGCTAAATATTCCATAACAGCTGCCAAATAAACTGGAGCACCAGCACCGACACGTTCAGCATAATTTCCTTTTCTCAATAAACGATGAATACGACCAACAGGAAATTGAAGTCCAGCACGATTTGATCGAGATTTTGCCTTTCCCTTAACTTTTCCACCTTTACCACGACCAGACATTTTATTTAATTCTTTAATTCACTTGACACGTCTACACAGCACAACACTTTTCACTTTAATGACGAAGTAAATGGTTGACTCACTTATTTATGTAAAAATTGAACGAAGAAAATTCAAAACGAAAGAGAATATAGGGGAGATATTGATTGTCTCCAGACTGAATAAATATGAGCAGAAAGAGATAGAAATTTAACCAGAAAGAAGGACACCCAGCCAGCTACAGAGGATGCCCCAGATATAAGGACATCATAGAAACTCGCAACCAGCAGAAGGAACAGCAGAAGCAGAGAGAGCAGTTCGCTAGGCAATCCACCAGGAACTACATCCAGCCAGGTATGTCTTTCTCACAGTTATTAAATAAAACTAACAAAACTAACCCACCAAAAACTAACTATCCTCAAATCCCAACAACTGGTCGCCAGCAAGAGGCTCCTAAAATCGCCCCAAAAACGTCGCAAAATGACGTGGACAACTTCTGCACCCAAGAGGCGAAAACTCTCTTCGGATGCGACCTCTTCGCCCTTATGGGCAAAATAAATCATTTTATTCCTCAATACAGGAAACTTACCACCCTCGCGGAACGTCAAAGTGCTTATTTGCAATTTGCGTTCAACCTATGTCTAGGGAACTAAAAAGACTAAAAATTCTAACATTTAACTGTAATTCCCTAGTACGACATAACAAGAGAATAGGCCTCAACTCCATCCTTGGTGAGCAATTCCCCCATTTCGTCCTCCTACAAGAGACGCATCTAAACCCCAGACACAATTTAGTTTTTGAGAATTTCTCAACAGTCCGAAATGATAAATCGGAAACAACCTTAGGAACAGCTGTCCTTATTAAAAAACACCTAAAATTCCAAGAAGTTAAGATTGATAGTCTTAACAATATGGAATGCACGGCTGTAAAAGTCTTTCTTACCTCCCAGGAATCTCTCCTGTTGATTTCGCTGTATAACAGGTGTGGCGCTTCGGCCGCAGAAGTACGACGAAATCTGGAAATTATAAACAATCTCTCCAAAGAATACACCTACACGGTAATTGGAGGAGATTTTAACGCCAGACACCCGATGTGCAACGACACACTCGAGAACAGCCACGGGAAAACAGTTTCCAACTGGCTGACAAACAACTCGCACAACCACGATTTCATAGTGGTCTCTCCAAACACCCCAACCTTCCCTCGTTCAGGCTCCAATATCGATTTCTACCTAGTCACTTCAAATTTTATAAACCTTCTACCGCAAATCAGCAACTACAGTTGCGCTACTCACCATGCTTCTTCAGACCACCTAGTGGTGGAACTGACAATCAATCGGAATTCTCCGGTCAATATATTGACTATAAGTCTTCCCACCATTACCACCCTGAAAAACGTTGATTGGACTGAGTTCCAAAATAGACTGACGGCTCTTTACCAAGACAATCTTCCGCCCAACAACAGGAATCTCCAAAACTATGAAATAGAAACTCACATAGAGCGTTTCACTCACTGCCTTCAGGACAACATCAACCATTTCTCCACAACGATTCCTGCAAACAACCACAAATACAAGAACCTTCCATCTGGCCTTCAAGACCTGTACAAATACAGGCAAAAACTGCGGAAAATACTCAACCGCATCTATCACAGGACCCTTAATACCCAAAATTCAGCATACCAGTCCGTGCTGTCCCAAGTCAAGTGTTTATCAATCATTATTGATGAACAAACCAAACTGCATTGTGATGAACAATTCAGGAAAAGGCTTGAAAAAATCAAACCAAATGCCCAGACATTTGAGAATATTAACAAAGTCTGCGGTAGGAAGCCCAAATTTCCCAAATCAATTTCAAATAACGAGGAAATTCTCATTCATCCACAAGAAAAGTGTGATGCCTTCGCAACATACTTCCAAGAAACGTTCAAGGATAACTCAAGTCTGAGCGAACCAGCCTTCTGCAATGAAGTGAATACTCATATTAACACCTTCTTGGATAATACGGAATCCGTACCTCAAACGTTCTTTAGTGTGGATAATCCAGCAATTCATCCACAAGAGCAATCCTTTTTCACGAACCCTCTTAAACTTTTCATTCTCACAAAAACCATTAACAGCAAAAAATCGAGTGGCCCTGACCAAATCTCAAACGCTGTTTTGAAAAAGCTCCCACCACTAGCTCACGACTTTCTCTCGTCGATTTTCAACAATTGCATAAACAATTGTTACTTTCCAAAAAATTGGAAAACCTCCCGTATTCTGCCCATTCCTAAGAAAACTTCATCCAAGGACATCAAGGAATTCAGACCCATTTCACTTATCTCTAATGTGGGGAAACTCTTTGAGAAAGTCATCCTGCAACAAATAACAAACTCCTGCGAAGAGAATAATATTCGGCAGGAGTCTCAGTTCGGCTTCAAGCCACAACATTCTACACTACACCCACTGCTGAAATTTCATACTGACACCACTCGTGCTCTAAACAAAAATGAATGCACAGTCAGCTGCTTTCTCGATGTTGAAAAAGCATTCAACAAACTAATCCAAGGTTTCCTGATGGAAAGAAACTTCTACGTGGAGCTAGATAGTCAAAAATCAGCACTTAAGCCGATAGAGGCAGGTGTCCCACAAGGATCAATCTTAGGCCCCATCCTCTTCAATCTGTTCACGTCTGATCAACCTGCAAATGAAAATTGCACAACACTTCTGTACGCAGATGACACCTTAACTTATGCCCAATCACTCTGCCCGATTTTGGCCGTAAATAAAGTCAACCTCCACCTCGAAAAGCTCCAAACTTACTACAAAAAGTGGGGAATCAAAATAAATGTCTCAAATTCTGAGCTCATTTGCATCCGAAAACCTTCAAATGGGCGAAACCGGCAAATCTCAAAATCCAGGCAAATCAAAGCCGCCTACAATGGCGGAATTATTGCACCGACCCAGAAAGCAAAATATCTAGGAGTGAACTTCAATGAACTCCTAAGATTCAATACTCATGCCAAAGCTGTTATTAACAAAGCAAATTTTGCCTACAGCCTGCTCAGCCCAATCATCAATGTCAGGAATGGACTCTCAACCAAAACCAAACTTTTGCTGTACAAGCAACTCATAAGACCCGTCATTACGTACTGTTTCCCTATTTGGCACACCATCTCCCCAACTTACATGCATCGCCTCGGTAATCTCGAGAGGAAAATTCTACGTGCATGCACGGGACTCTACAGAAAGGAGCCTCACAAATACTACTCCAATAGCGAGCTTTATGAAGCCGCAAACATTACTCCTATCAAGGAATACCTAGTCCACCTAGCAACAAAACAAATGGAGAAGATTCCATTTCATCCCAATTCCCTCATAAACAACTTACCGGACCTTCTCATACCGGAAGACTTCAGATACCTCTCACCCCTGCTTCTCACAAAGCCCGAAACCACAGACATTTACTTCCATAACGGAAGAATAACCTTTTACGATGTGAAAGGAATTCACTACCGAGGGTAGTCTACCCAGTCTAAAGCTCACCAAAAAATTAGGACCCTACTGACCCTAAGCATCCTCCAAATTCCCAAATCCCTCCCAAATCCTAATCCTTCACCCACCCTTAATAACTAACATTTAAAGTGAAAGACAAACCTATTGCTGATGTTGCGCAGCAGCCGTACCGAAGGACGACAACTCAACGAGAAGTTGAATAAGGAGACAAACATCGAAGAAGGACAACGAAGGACGACAACCAATCGAAATGAAGGCCGAAGATAAGCCTCTACGTGTAAGGAAACCATGGGAAATTCGAAAAGGATTACGAATCGACAGAGTTTTAAAAACGCGCGGACTTGACTTGACTTGACTTGACTAGAAATTTAACCCTTCATATGATTTTGTCTTAAACCGTGAAACAGTGAAGACAAGTGAATTGAAATTGTGAAATTGTGGAAAAAAGTGTTTGTGAAATTTATTTTAATGCACTCCAGGACATGTACCTGCGTACTTGTTCCGAGAAATTGACTCACGTGCTTTGTGTGTAGTGTGTGAGTGTGCTCGCTGAGATAGAACTCTGCCGTGATCATGTCGACTGAAAATTATGACGCCGCTAAGGCGCGTCTGTTTCAAAATTTTGAAATAATGGTGAGTAAATTGAGAGAAGATTTTAATTTTATACGTTTACGTATGAATAAATTGTGAAAGAAAAGGGGAATGCAAACTCAACATGAAAAGATCGACCGAGTATGTAATGGTAATACGATCAAGAGACTGTTTGAGGGAGAAGATTGCTGGGACTTCAAAACGGATAACCCAAATTTAGAGGCAATCTTCAAAACACAGTTCCCGACTAAAAGTGGATGGATCAACAATGGGGTGATCCAAGTGAGCGTGACTGTGGTTTTGGAATATCGTGCGAGGAACTAAACCTGGAGTTATGGGGAGGGGTAAACGACTCCTCCTCGGTTCTTCAATGTGAAATCGCAGCGATAGAGATAGGAGCTAAACAGCTAATAGAACGGGGAGTAAGATCCTCTCGGATTGCAATATGCACGGATAGCCAGGCGGCCATCAAATCTCTAACTAACGCAGTGGTAAGATCCAAAACGATAGAGGGATGTAAACAGACCTTAACGCAGCTAGGGAGACAAAATTATGTCACCCTAATATACGTACCGGGGCACTGTGGCATCCCAGGAAATGAAAAAGCAAATGATCTGGCGCGGAGAGGCGCAAATGAGGGCACTCCAATAATAATCAACCTGAGCATACCCATCCAGTTAATAAAAAAAGAAACCATGGAATGGGTAACGAGGAGGCACAACGAAAAATGGGAGGGATCCGATATCGCCGAACACACAAAGGCGTTTTGGGGAAGGACGAATACTAGTCTATGCAGGGGGTGTGGGGAAGAAGACGAGACCGTATTACACGTTCTCGGCCAATACCCAGCCCTAACGCAAAGAAGATTTAGAATCTTAGGAACATACTACTGCGAAGATTTAGCAGAAGTTAAGAAATCAAGTTATAATCGAATTATCCAATTCGTTAAGGGGATCAGTTGGCTCGACAGTGGACTTTAGGGTACGCTGCCGAGCAGGGGGCGTACAACGCGCCACTATAGGTCTCAGTGCATGGAAGACACACATCTTTTCCCCCTCGAAAACCAACCAACCCAAAGTGAGTGAAAAATAAAGCAATGGCTCGTACTAAGCAAACTGCTCGTAAAAGTGCTCCAGCAACTGGTGGTGTGAAAAAGTGAAAAGTTCTTTTTGTGAGAAGTGTTTTAATTTTCTGGCAATGGCTCGTACTAAGCAAACTGCTCGTAAATCTACGGGAGGAAAGGCTCCTCGTAAGCAATTGGCTACAAAAGCAGCCCGTAAAAGTGCTCCAGCAACTGGTGGTGTTAAAAAGCCTCATCGTTATCGCCCCGCTACAGTAGCTCTTCGTGAAATTCGTCGTTATCAAAAGAGTACTGAATTGCTTATTCGTAAATTACCTTTTCAACGACTTGTACGTGAAATTGCTCAAGATTTTAAAACCGATTTGCGTTTTCAAAGCTCTGCAGTTATGGAAATACAAGAGGCTAGTGAAGCATATGTAGTTGGATTATTGAGGATACTTATTTGTGTGCTATCCATGCTAAACGTGTTACAATAATGCCAAAAGACATTCAATTGGCTCGTCGTATTCGAGGTGAATGTGCTTAAAAATTTATTTCGATAAATAAATTTAAAAAAACACGGTCCTTTTCAGGACCATAAATTATTTTATTAAAGAGTAAAATATTATTTAATTTGAATTATTACAATGAAAGAATTTCCTGGAAAAGTTAACAAATTTTACACATCAAATACATAATTAGAAAAGTTAAATTTTTTTTTATTTGAATAATAAATAAATAGCGGCGATTTTTTTACGTAAATTAAACTATTATTAACTTTCTAATTTAATAGACTGTATTGAAAAGCTAAATTTTTTCAACCGTTTTGGTGTATACAATTATGAGAATATGTACGAAAGGAGTATTAATTTCGGTAATATATTAATTAAATATTTCAACATTTTCCATAGATTCATTTAGTAAAAATTTTCAATACGACATATACATACTTTCTCTAAGAAGATTTTTATTTGTTAAGAATAACAAATAACTAGAAAAACTGCATAATATTCAATAATAATTTTAACTCTGTTTATTAATATTTGGCGGCCCTGAAAAGGGCCATTTATTAATACGGTTTGCAATTTTACTTGGAACTGGTATATTTTTTAACAGCTTTAGTTCCTTCACTAACGGCGTGCTTGGCAAGTTCACCTGGTAGCAAAAGTCTTACAGCAGTCTGAATTTCACGACTCGTAATTGTCGAACGTTTATTGTAATGCGCTAATCGAGATGCTTTAGCAGCAATACGTTCAAAAATATAATTCACAAAACTGTTCATAATACTCATTGCCTTCGACGAAATTCCAGTATCAGGATGAATTTGCTTTAAAACTTTGTAATTATAGATAGCATAACTTTCCTTCCTCTGGCGCTTCTTTTTCTTATCGGTCTTAGATATGTTTTTCTGCGCTTTACCAGCTTTTTTAGCAGCTTTACCACTCGTTTTAGGAGGCATTTTCACAATTTCACTTCACAAACTGTTAAATTTCTAGTTTAAAGTTCTTTATTTGGCGACTATTTACAATTTTGTTGACTTAAAACTAGTAAGCTAATGCAAACATTTTTGTCAAAATTTTTACCTACTTACGAGCTATTCATATTTGGCCCTGAATTCTTACACTATCGGTTTTTATTATTTTTTTATTATACTTTTAAATTTAATTTGATTCCTTATATAGTAGCTACTGCGCCTCTTAGCTATTCGATAAATATTTACAAGATAGAAAAACATTATGTACTAATTTAACTGAAATTTA
This sequence comes from Leptarthrus brevirostris, assembly GCA_964036015.1. Lineage (NCBI taxonomy): Eukaryota > Metazoa > Arthropoda > Insecta > Diptera > Asilidae > Leptarthrus > Leptarthrus brevirostris. The sequence continues at coordinate 65,243,166 of OZ038375.1, forward strand.
TAAAATTTAGTTTTCTAATTAAATTATATATAAGACAGATGTCCTCAAATAACGGTTCCTGCTCTTGATAAAGTAGTGAAGTCCAAAATATTCCGTGTCGGGGTTTTCCAGAATATAAAAAGGTGTTACATATTCATTTGCTGCATCCATTCCTATACTGTCTCTGTAGATCTCCCTGATCAGCTGGTTTCTGTAGTCATCGCATTTCCCAAGTGCCTTCCGAGCTTGGTTAAAGAGGAACTTGTCCAGCGGCTCAAATTTCCCTATACTCCTGGTTGCCTCGTAAATCTCCTCATTGCTGAAGCGTCTGTAACGAGTTTTAAAATTTTTAGCAGTAACAGCTCTTAAGATTTTTCTTTCAAAAATTAATAAACGATTAAAATCTGTTTTCGTCATTGGAAAATATACTGGGAACCCGTAAGAAATTATTGGTCTAATTAGTTGTTTATAAAGCAACAATTTTACTTTTGGTGATAGAACTGAAGTTTGTCTGAAGAGCGGACCGATTATGCCATATGCCCTGCAGGTTTTTTTCAAAATTTCGTTGACATGATCCTTGAATTTTAGGAGTTTATGACACCACACTCCTAAGAATTTCGCGGTATCTATAGGTTTTATTTCATTTCCGTTAAGTATTAAGGATTCTCTGCGTCAGGATGACGCATAGTTTGAATTTATTGAAGTGCATGGTTTGCGAAAAATTATAAACTCAGATTTGCCATAATTTATTTAGAAGCCCCATTTCTGGTAATACTCTATGAGGCTGCTTAGGTTTCTTTTAAGCCATAAAATGGCATAACGGGGGTTGTGCGCAGATGCATACGTAACTGAATCGTCCGCATACAGAAGAGTGGTGCAGTGAGTGTCCTGAAGAGGTTGATCTGCAGTAAATAGATTGAAAAGGGTTGGACCCTGCGGTACTCCTGCATGTGTTTCACGAGAAGATGATATGAAACCAGAGATGTCCACATAGAATTCACGGTTAGACATGAAATCATGAACAATTCTGATTACTTCCGGAGGAAATCTGTAATGAACATTTTATAATGAGTCCCTTAATCCATACCTTGTCAAAAGCTTTTGACACATCTAAAAAGCAGGCAGCTGTAAAGCGATCCAAGTTGAGGTTCAAAGCTATATCGGTCCTGAATTTTAGTAGAGCATGAAAAGATGAGTTACCTGTTTTGAAACCAAACTGTTTGTGGGGAATTAGTTGGTGCTCATCGCTGAAATCTAAAACCATATCTCTAATAATGGTCTCAAGCTCCTTTCCAATTACTGATATTAACGCTATGGGTCCCGGATGATTTCTTACTGTTTCCGGACTTAATTAAATATTTTACGTAGTTTGGCGTTACGAAAACATTAGGGCAAGATGTGTTCGGAGAAATAGATGGATTGGAGTTAGAAAAGGTGGTTATAGGCTTGAAGTTGTTGTTACCTATAAATTTTTGGGATTCCAAAAATACATCAACTTCAGTTTCAACTCGTTCCTTAAGTTGTGAATCAATAAGATTTTGCGTGAATTGGTCTGAGTACTGGTCGGCAAATTTGTTGGATATTTCTTGTGGGTTAATAATGTCTTCTCCATTAAATTTAACCTTATTTGGCATAGCTTGTTTACGATTTGCACCTTTTGCCTGTTTATATTCTTAAACATATTTGCACCTGGTTTGATTTTTCTAAGATTATATTTGAGCTGTTCGTTCATGTAATTATTGGTTAAATCCCTAATAATTACACTCAGGCAATTAATTTGCGAACTAAGGGAAGTATATTGGGGATTGCTATTATTTAGACAGCGATGGTATATTCTATTGACAGCTTTCCTCATTTTCTGTCTTTTGTAGTACAGCTGCTGCAGAAAGAGCGTGATCATACTCTGCATGTAAAGCCTGACAACTGAAATTCTCTTGTCCGGAAAATTGGTTTACGAGGGTACTCGTTACTAAAAAGAAGTCTAGAAATGATCCAGATCTAGGAAAAGTTGCAAGGTGCTGCGAAATAACCGAGAAATTATGTAGATGACAAGTTGACACCAACCAATTATGGATATTGTTTCCATTTTGGTTGCTCCTTGTATCATGCCTAGCATTAAAATCACCGCATATAATAGAGTGGTCATGACGTACTGATATTTCCTTCAGCTTTTTGAGGTCATTGGATATGTCTGCCGCATTTGAGACCCCTCTAAAATATACCCCAACGACGAGAAGTTTTTCCGCGTTATAAAGGTGAATCGACACTGCCGTGGCATCTGAGCTTCGAAGCCCTAGAATCGATAATATGTCGATTTTTAAGGTTGACTTCGTAAAAATGGCAGTTCCCACATTATTCTTATCTTTGTCATTCCTAATAAAGTTGTAGGAATCGAAAGAAACTTTGTGACGAGAAGACAACTTGGTCTCACTAAGACACATTATGTGTGGCTTTGACGATTTTTAAAGCTATGACCTTCAACTCAGCAGCTTGCTTTTCTTGTTTTGTTCTCAGGAATTTGTATTTTGGCAGAAATTTGTTTATCTTGCCCATAAGAGAAAACATGTTCGGTACGGAATAGGTCTCTACATTCTTTATTAATAAAATTATTAGTTGATGAACTACTTGAAGCTTTTTGAGGCGTAGTTCCAGTAAACGCTTGTAGGCAGGGCAACCTCTGTAGTTTGCTGTGTGACCCTCCTTTTGACAGTTAACGGAAAATGGTGGCGGTTGAGCGATTATTTCCTCCTTGTTTTCCTCGGTTATTTTAGTTCTTCTGCACTCTCCTGGTAAGTGATCTCCCTTGCACTTAACGCATCTGTACGGTGCTGTACAGCTCATGGCGACATGTCCGAAATTTTTTACACTGAATTATTCCTTTGCTTTTGAGTTTCTCCCACGAAACCCGTTGATAAAATACATATCGAATGTTGGTCAAAATATCAATTTCGCAGTTTGGCTCCAATTGTACGATAAATGAGTTTAGTGTGTATCCATTCTTCCTTGAGGTTGCGGTAACTAAATTGCTTAATTTTGCTATTTTCGCTTCAGGAACTAGTGCTCCTAACTCCGTTTTAACCTCGTCAGCTCCGTATGAGTGGTGTACACCTTTCAATAATAAGCAAGTATTTTGCTCACTCGCGGGCGTGAATGTGACTTTGTCTTGGTGCACTTCATTATGTTAAAAAACATCTTATGGTCCTGTATTGACTCCGGTTTCAGGATCGCTTTGACTTTGTTTACGATGTGCACTTTATATTTTGGTACCACCTGCATATTTCTGTATGCTAACTCCAGACTGTTGACATTAACGTTGTAGCAAACTATAGGTGGCACTCTTGTTGACTTTCTCGGCAATTCATTTTCATTGGCAGTTTTGGAGCTTTGCCCCCGGGGATTGCAAGCCGCGTCTATTATCCATTACCTGATCTAAAGTTAAATCAATATTCTGTAGGTTGGCAAAGTAGTTTCTATTACCAACGCTGTTTTCATTTTCAGCCTTCGTCTTTTTCTCAGAGGTTGTTCGGTTTGGCGAGGATAACTTTCTCTTTCCATTTAAGCACAATGATGCAACATTCAAATTGTTGTCATCCGTATTATCACCGTTATCACTATCATTGTTCTCATCACCTTTGGCTATATTCCCGAATTTCACGGCAAGATCAGAGTATACGTCACACTTCATATCACTGTCACTAAGTCCAAACTTTTTACTAAGCTTTTCCCGGCTTTTTTCAAGGTCTTTAAGTAGGCGATTTTTCGCCTTGGAATATTCCCTACACATGTCCATATTTAAGATTTTTAATTATAATATGTCAATTTTTACCACTTTTCACAGAGTCCTATCTCTTCACACTAGAACAAACTGAGTCCTATTTCTTTACACTTTGAGAATATTGAGTCTGTTTCTCACACTACTACACTAACACAGCACAACCTGTTAATTTAGGAAGCATTTTTCACAATTCTACTTACCGTCTTCGAACATTCACGATACTTCCATTGATTCGAATGATTATTGAATGATTCCTCCTCCGTGAAATCATCCAGCTCCACAGCCATTATTCTTTTAAGAACTTTTCCCAAATTAGACAGCAATGAAATAGGCCTGAAATCTTGAACATTTTTTGTGTTAGGTTTTTTCGGTATTGGAATTACTTTTGTAATTTTCCATTCTTCAGGAAAATATTAATTGTTGATGCAGTTGTTGAAAACTATAGTCAAAAATCTGATAGCGTTCTTTGGAAGATGTTTAATGAGTAGGTTAGCTATGCCATCAGGACCAGTCAAAATTTTTCTATTTGTTTTAGCAACGATAATTTCTTCAACCTCAAGCTGTTGAACACATTGCCAAATATTAACCCTGGGGTTCTCGGCTGGGTTGATATCGCTAACCATGTTATTCTACTGATGCTGTTATTACCGCCTTCCGCTTTGTATGTTTCCCTAAACTTGCTAACCTCCATTTTGACAATGTTATTCAATGCAATGGGTAGGTTCTTTTTCCCTATACAATTCTTGGCAGTATGTGTTAGCTAGTTTCAATGTGTCGTTAATGATGACCTGATTGCTAGTATTGTTACTACTGTTTACTATACCATTTATCCTATTTTCCTTTTTTCTACCAGAGATTTTGTTAATCTCCCTGAACGCATCTGTACCTGGTACAATTTTTTCCAATTGTTTTCTGAATTGATTTTCTGTATAAATTTCGATTTTTATTTTTATTAATTTTCTCATATATAAAATTTCCTCCGATAGTTGTATATATCGTTGAGCATTGCGATTGTAAGTGCTTTCCCAAATCCTTTTTCGTTTCCTTTGGAGTTTGTGTTTGTTTCTAATTTCGTTTAGAATTTCTCCTGGTAGGATACGATATTTTTTAATGCCTTTAATTTCGCTCTTTGCAAACTTATCATGGGTTTGCTGTAAACTTTCTGTGGACTTGCAAATATTTTTAACAATATCAGAATTTTCCATGCACACGTTGTTACTAATGCTAATATTGTCAATGTTATTTTCTATCTCTGTTTTAAGCATGTTCCAATCTAGGTCTTTGTATAGTATATATATCTCGTGTCAGGTTCGCTAAAATCAACAGTCAGGGCGGAGAATTCCAATGACATAATGACGCCGTAATGATCTGAAAATGTGAGTATGGGATTGCAATTATAGCTGCTGTTTGCTAATATTGCGTTGCCAACCAAAAACAGGTCAGTAATTGATCCACTGCTAGGAAATGTAGCTGCGAAAGGTGAAATTACCTCGTAATTCACATTTCCTGCACCCTGTAGCCAATTATATAGTGTTAATCCATGGCTATTAATCAGTGATGACCAAACTCACACTACTTAATTTGAGGAATGCTTAAAAGCTTTAGAAGCATTTAGTACTACTTGTCTAATTTATACTTGTTTAATTTAAAACTTAAAAATGTTGGCAAAAGGTTTTATATCTTAAGATATTGTATAATTGCTTACAAAACTACTTAAATATGACGATTTTTTTACTTTTGTATGCTTTAATAATTAAAAAACGCCAAAATAGGAAACCGAATACAGTCAAACAAGTGCATATACGAATTTAAAAGCTCAAAAGCTTACTTGCCCGCGGGCATAGGTTTTCACATCACTGCTATTAATGCCGGGATCCCCCCATAACCTCCAATTATTATGTCATCAAAATCTGTGTAAAGTGTGCTGAATGTCTCAAGTAAACTATGTAATTGACTAGAGGTAGCGCTAGCCGAAATATAAACACCTGCTATAAGAAGAATTTTCACTTGGTGGCCTCTCCAGATTTTACTTTTGCCGCTGCAATTGGTATTTCCGAATTTATAAATATTGTTTCATATTTATACTGTTTGTTAATTCCTACCATAATTCAAACCGAATTATAGTTATCAATGATTACATTGTGTGTGGAGGTTATATTAGTTTCAGTTATTGTGAAGATGTCAATTTTATTAACATTTACTAAGCTAGTTAGCAAAGCTCTTCTAATATGAGCTCTGATACTTATTGCATTTAAGTTTAGTATTTTTAATTCACTATAAACCATTTTATATTAATGTTTGTATAGTAAAAGTTTTTCATAATGGTAAATGTTTTTCCTAATTTATACTTCTCAATCAATCTATTTATATTGAATTTTATAGAATTGTAAATCATTCTGCTTGTTTCTTTTGTTATCAAGCGATCTTCCCTATTACATTTTTTTCAGTAATACTTTTATTCAAACTTCCTCCTTTTATCTTACAAATCATTTGCAGCCACTTTTGAAAGTAAACAAAAATATTTCACTCTAGCTTGCTCAGGTGCCAGTGTTTTATAAGATTTAGCAAAGTCTTGTATGAGATCTTGCAGCTTGTTTAAGTTATTTCCAAACAGTTCCCGGCCCATTGACTCCAGGTCAATGCCTCTGTTGCCCTTTGCTTCTCGTGTACTTGTTCGCTTGATACAAACTGATTATCATCAAGTACTAATAAGTTCTGGTTATTTGCATTACCCATGGTTAACTTATTCGTATGTTACAGGTCAGATCCGAAATCCGATGCTGGATATTTTTGTCAAGAACATCGGATAACGGATATGAACATAAACAAACAACATAAAAATTTACCAGCAAGTAGCCACTTCGTAAACAAATTCCAGAGGAAATTGCATATCCTCTTTCACGAAGTGGCTAACGGGTAAATTTTCCTAGAAATCAAAGCAAGGCAAAAGTACATGGAAAATGATAGCGAAGCACCTGGGTAAGATTCCAAGTCTCAGGCTTAAAGCGCCTCGCCATCAAATTCCGATAAGTACATCGCCTTGCTCAAGGTCTATTGGTGCTTGAAGCCAACTGGTCAAGCCAGTGAGAGGAAAAAGCTCTCACACACACGACCAAAAGCTTACATAAGGTTTAACGACTGAACGGAAGCTATACGATCGAGAGAGAAAGCTCAAAGCTTTCTACCTTGATCAAAAAGTTCAAGTCGGATAAACGGGTAAGTGGTCGTGAAGAAGATTTTAACAAGAGATTCTTATTTTGGCGGTAAAAAGGTCTGGTCGCGAAAAAAGAAAAGCGGTTGAGTTTGATCGTGTGGTATAAAAAAAATAAAAGGAAAAGTTTAAATATAAGAAAAAGAAAGTTTACCAATACGGGAAGAATTTGAAAAAGAAAAAGATTTAACTGCTTGATTGATTGTGTTAAAAGTTAAGTTAAGTTTAATAATACGGAAAGAAGAATTTGAAAAAGAAAAAGATTTAACTGATTGATTGATTGTGTTAAAAGTTAAGTTAAATTTAATAATACGGAAAGAAGAATTTGAAAAAGAAAAAGATTTAACTGATTGATTGATTGTGTTAAAAGTTAAGTTAAGTTTAACAATACGGAAAGAAGTGTTTGCAAAAGAAAAAGATTTAACTGATTGATTGATTGTGTTAAAAGGATAATAAAAGAGTAACTGTAAGCAAACGAGAGTTTTTATATCACATAACAAAATTGGCGCAGCCGGTAGGATCGAGGAAGCTTGGTTGGTACAAACCGTAAACGCTTTAAAACCCTCGATCTCATCGAATAAAAGGGGATCCTTTGGCCACTGCTGGGTAGTCAATAGCCTAGTAAGTCACCCCCAACGCTCAGGGTTAAACAACTCTAGCTGCCTCTGCTCCAGGCGAGCAAGCGGTTGCCCTTTATGAAGTGCACAAAGGCACCATCTTTAAAGGAACTGAAGATTTCTCCGAGACCAAGAAGGACCAGTAGGACACCCAGACATCATCCTCCAGGGCCAGCAATACTCCTAAAACCCAACCTTAGAAGGACGATCCTAAGGAAAGCCACCCTCACATCGGACGACTCAAAGGTCAATCCGTCCGCAACTTTAGAAAAAGGAGCGACCAAAGGAACAACTCGCCTCCACCAGTATTCGCACAGCAGTAGGTCTGAGAGGAAAAACGAAGCCGGCCAAAAGCCCCCTTTCAGACCATATCACAACAACAACAACAACATATCAACAGCGAACTACGGCAAGGGAGTACCCAAGTAGGCTACTAGCCCTCCTTGCAACCACCAACAACTCGTAGTGTATGTCGGAGTCGGAAGGTGACTCCCCACCGAAAGCCGCACCGAGGACCAAGTTCTCCGCAGAGAGGACACCCCCAACAAATAGCGAACGTCCACCCATTTCGCCCAAAGAATCCGAAGGAAGATGGCTTAGAAGTGGCACAGTTCTACCCCTTCCTACAGCCGCTAGTACAGTAAGTTTAAATAAGTATTTAGATAGGGTTCTCGAGAAAGCGCGGGACTCCGATAAACTCTCTGTACCTCAGTGTGGCGTTTTAGATAAAAAACTCACACCAAACCGCGAGGATAGGCTCGCATTAGTGAAAAAATATCAGGAGGATACAGAGAGATTTAAGGCGGACATCGCCGAATTTAAGGGAACCTCGCGCTCGCTCGAATTAATTAAAGAAGATAATTTAGGATATAAGAATTGTAAAGAGGCCAGTGTACTTGTAAGAGCCTCACCAAGTAAAGACACCGATGATCAGACCAAATCCGAACCGACCGACGAAGACCTCCTATACGATTGGCTGGAAGTATCCTTCACGGAAACCAGTCACGAGGAAAGCCTGCTTAGTCTGCCCGAGTATAAACCCAAAACCACTTACAAATACTCCAAGATGGTAGATTACGCCAAAGTAGCCAAACTAACACAGCACAGCTTGTTTCTTTGTTCTCTGGCGCAAATAGCCCTCATGTGAGCCAAGAACTCCAAACCTTTATAGGTTGCTGTAAACAAACACAGCAATGCCTAACTATAGAGGAACAAGCAGCTTTCCTACAAATTTTACCCACCAGACTCCGGGGTGAAGCGTACCAACTCTTCGCCTCAGACGTTCCACCCACCTTCAAAGAAGTGGAGGAACGTCTAAATAGGGCATATTTACCTAGGGAAACGTACCAAGAGTTGGTAAATAAACTAATAACAACTCGACAACTACCCCTAGAAACGTTAAACGCATATACGACCAGACTCAAACAATTGTTGGTCCCTTGTAAAGAAGCTGCCGATACTAAATACGGCAATGCAGCATCCACAGTGAAGACTCAGTTAGAGGGCTTCGCTAAAAACGCACTAAAAAGCGGAGCAGGTAACCCGCATTTATGCCAGTATCTCCTTACAATAGGCGATGCTACAGTGGACGAGCTAATACAAAAGGCGCTAGACATGGAGAGGCTCCAGCAAAGCGCCCTATTTATACAATCCCCACTTTCGCAAATACCAACACTACCACACACACACAAAGTTATGACACACACACAGGGACCAGCCCGTTAGCCCATGGTCAAATAAACTTTTTACAGGTACCCCTTAGGACATCACCACTAAATTACCAAAACCAACAATACACTCCGAACCCATCACAACGCCCTCCATTTCAACAAAGGGACCACAGGCTTGGAAACAGACGACCGAACCCCAGTACACCGATACAGAACATTACATGTAGCTTCTGACAAAAACGGGGTCATACGTACTCCGACTGTCTAAAACGCAAAAACACACCTTTCTGCGTGAATTGCAAAAATTATGGGCATGATGTTCGCGATTGCAGAACAAATCGTTCTGCTAGAATCCAAGATACAAGCCATGAAAGAAGGCCCCCTAGAGAAAACAGGCCAGGCTTAGAACAACGACCCTCCGGCGGACCCCGAGTGCATAACATAAGCCTCAAATGTAATTTCTGTGGCCGACGCGGACACACTGTTGACGTTTGTCAACAAAAACAGAAATGGGAGTCTCAGAATCAGGGAAACGACGCATAGTCGACCCAAAACTCCCCGGCTCGACTATAAACCCTCCAAAAAACAAACAAGGGTCACCTCAGACGCCCAAGACTAGTATCTCTACCGTAAAACTTCCATTGGACATCGGCCTACACGGCCAAACCAAATTAGTAGTGGATACTGGCGCTGAGGTTAGTATTATTAAGAAAAAGGCATTACAGTCCCTCGACGACATCAATACCGAGGAGGTGTATACACTACAAACGCCGTTTGGTACTGGAAAAACCTTGGGAAGCTGCCAGGGAAACTTCACACCGAAGCACAAAATACCCTGCAATTTCCAAGTCATTCAAAACCTTCCAGGTCTCACGGACGACGGATTGTTAGGAAATGACTTCCTAGCGAAGAATTGTAATGTTGAAGGTCCAAATATGGCGCTCAGGTTTCCTCGCACGGAAACTAACCTCGAAGAGTTCGCTATACCCCTAATATTTGCATCGGACGAAGCGTGTTCACAGAACGCAGTCGAAGTAGAAACACTAACAGGTAGCACGGAGGCCTCGAAGGTCAAGCTGTCTACTTGCAGTGTCCTCAAGGCATCTCAATTGGAGAATGCTGGCTGCAGCACACAGGAACACTATTCGGATAAAAGAACTACCAAAGATCCGGCTTGCGAAATAAGGCAGCACCAGATAGTCTTAGACGAACCTGTTTGCATACCTGCAAAATCTCAGATTGTAGTCAAAATCCCGTTGCAATTGGCGGAAGAAATGCTCTGTCTATCGCAGGAGATAGACGATGGAGTCTTCCTGGTAAATAGCTTACTCTCGTCAGGAATCAAAGTAGCGCCCATTGGAATCCTCAACGCTAACAATTTTCAAATAGTCCTGACAAGCCTCGACATAACGCTTGTCCACACTAAAGACTACACCGTCATCCCTATCTCCAACGGATCGGATGAAACAAAACTAGAGGAAGAAACCCCAGAATACAGAGAAACACGGTCCACGAGCCGGAAAAAAGGCGCTGACCAACCCCACAAAAGGTCTACTCTAACCGGTCACAAAGACCCTGTAGCCGCAAAGCCAATTAGAGGTAAAAACACGTCCAAACATGTAAGATGGCATAAGAGCCCTTCCAGAGACGCTTGCGGGTCCCTTAAGAAAACCCCAACGTCTGGCGCTTGTGAGTACGACAAATGTCCGGCACCTAAGGAAAGCCCAGATCGACAAACTCCATCGCCCAAAAGCTCAAGGACAAAAATACAAACGACAGACGCCTGCGAGTTCCAACAAATGCCTGAACCTGTAGGTATCACGGCACACAAAACTCGAACGTTCACAAACAATAGTTTTAAAAAAATTAAAAACAATAAAAACAAAATAAGCAAGAACAGAGTTACTAGAGCCGATAAGATGGCCACTCTGCAACACATTAAATATCTATACCCGGACAGTGACGATCCAGACGAACCCCAACATAACCCGCGCCTCGCCAGGTTAGTACAAGAACTCAACCTGGACGACACCCTAAGCGCGGAAGAGTCATCTGCCATAACCAAACTATGTTATGAGTACGATGATATTTTCTTCTTAAAAGGTGATAGGCTCACTCATACCATAGCCATCACCCACGACATTCCCCTGGTGCAAGACCAAGCACCCATTAATCAAAAGATGTACCGATTGCCTGAAACCCAACGCAATGTAATCAACGATCAGCTCCGAGAAATGTTGGATAATGACATAGTCCAACCGAGCAAGAGTCCATGGAATTCACCTCTCTTAGTCGTCCCCAAGAAAGCGGGACCTGATGGTGAAAAAAGGTGGCGCGTCGTCTTCGACTTTCGCAAACTTAACGAAAAAACGATTGGCGACGCCTATCCGCTACCTCGTACTAAACCAACTAGGTCATTCCCGATACTTCACTACCCTCGACTTGGCCAATGGTTACCACCAAGTATTAGTCGATCCCAAAGATAGGCCAAAGACTTAACTATGGACACTACGAATTCAAACGTATGCCGTTCGGGCTCAAAGGAGCCCGGGCTACCTTCCAATGTCTAATGAATTTCGTAATAACAGGTTTACAAGGCCTGGAATGCTTCGTGTACCTAGATGACATAGTCATCTACGGGAAAAACCTGGCGGACCACAACCAAAAGCTCCGCAAAGTCTTCGACAGACTGAGAAAGAACAACCTGAAACTGCAACCACAGAAATGCCAGTTTCTAAGACGAGAGGTTGTATACTTAGGCCATAAGTGTTCCAACAAAGGAGCACTACCGGACCCCAGCGAAACGGCATGCGTCCAAACATTCCCCGTTCCCCGAACAGTCAGACAAGTCCAATCATTTCTGGGACTTGCCAACTATTACAGGAAATTTATACCCGATTTCTCAAAGATAGTACGTCCAATCACGAATTTGCTTGTGAAATTTACTTGGACTAACAAATGTCAATAGGCATTTGAAGTTATTAAAAAATCCCTAATTTCCCCTCCACTTCTAATCTATCCCGATTTCAACCAACCCTTCAACCTAACCACGGACGCCAGTAGCGAGGCCTTAGGAGCTGTCCTCTCCCAAGGAGAAGTCGAAAGTGATCAACCTCTTGCCTACGCCAGCCGTACACTAAATAAAGCGGAACGCAACTACTCTACGATAGAGAAAGAGTTGCTAGCTATAGTCTGGGCCACCCGTAACTTCAGATGTTACCTACAAGGCCGAAAATTCACAGTCTACACAGACCATAAGCCTCTCAAAGGCGTCTTTAACGTCAAAGACCCAACTTCCCGCTTGGTGAGATTTCACCACAAGCTTTCCGAATTCGATTACAAAATCGAATACAAACCCGGAAAATATAATACAAATGCCGACGCATTCAGTCGCATCCCGCGGGAAGAAGCCGAAGACAACTCTCTCCTAGTAAAGGCCCAAGTCCAACATAAAATGGATTCGGACTCGGAGGAAAAAAACGGGGCGAACCCCCACAGTCATCTTAAATGCAACGCAGAGCCCAAAAACCCCGAACCGAGGAATCCCTCGTTGAGCAACCAGGATAACGAAACAATAAACACCAAACAAGAAAAACAGCCCATAAACCCACCAGATAAGGATCCGGACATAAATGAACCAAAAACCCCTGAAGTTATTACAAACCCCGAGGAAATCAGGACAATCTTACATGACTACCATGATTCTTGTCAAAATAGCCAGGGAAAGAGCCGCAAACGGTTTTTCGTTAAATTAAACAACGCAATTCAAAAGTAAACAAAATAAAAGTTTATTGCAAAATTTCGGAACAATTGTACAAGTTGCGAGGTGCACCGGAGGAAAGTATAATCGCAAGTAATCAACTATTGAGAGAGTAGAATCACTTTACACAAAAGCACAATTCAATATAACGGTCTAGATTTGAGAGGGATTCTAATACATCATTTAGTAGAATCTTAATATTGTATGTGATAAAGATTATTTAACATGTATATATATAAATTGTAAACTAGTAAATTTTACATCCTCCCCCGGCGAAATGTTGGAATCACTTCGGTTGTACCTCCAATGGGTAGAGTAGTTGAATAGGTCTTCTCATTCGAGTACCGTCATGGAAACGTACCTCACACGCTCTAACTCGATTGTCTCGTCCAGGATAAGCTCTTTCGATGACTGCTAATTTCCATAATGTTCGAGGCTTATTCTTGTCATAAACCAATACCACATCTCCTTCATGTAGAAAATCTTCTGCAGTATTTCTTTTAGAATGATGAACTGATCTAAGCAACTGTATATACTCAGTTTTCCATCGTTTCCAAAATGAATGAACAACTTTCAGCCGTTGTTTCCACATTACTCTTAATTCCGTTCCGCTAACCGAATCAGCAACCGAATTTCCAGTGTTAGAAGCATGATGACCTAATATACACGTACCTAAGAAGTTAGCGGGTACTAAAGGTGTTAAATCCAATGGGTCGTCACTTATATACGTCAGAGGTCGGTTGTTGATAACTAACTCAGCTTCTGTCAAAATTGTGTGCAGTTCGTCAGTAGTAAGCGTTGCTTGGCCTATAGTTAACCGTAAGACATTTTTCACACTTCGAATCAGACGTTCCCAAAATCCGCCCCACCATGGTGCTCGTTCAACAATAAACTCCCAAGCAATTCCATGATCACTAGCAAAACCTTGAAATTCTTCTGCTACAATCGTCTCAGCCAACTGTTTCATTTCCTTGGAAGCGCGTTTGAAGGTGCGGGCGTTATCCGAAATAATCGTCTTAGGAATGCCTCTTCTGGCTATAAATCGTCTCAAGCCTAACAAGCAGCTTTCCGTAGTCAAATCTGGAACAAGTTCAATATGAATAGCACGTACAACGGAACAAGTCAAGAGCATTATATAAACTTTCTTTGTACTAGTGTCTTCCTTAGATAATCTTGCAAATAAGGGTCCTGCAAAGTCAATTCCCGTAGTCTCGAAGGCTCGTGAAGAAGTCAAACGGTTTCTCGGTAAGGGGGCGAATGGCTGGTTAGCAGCTTTCCTAAATAATCGACGGCAAACTAAACATTCCTTAACAATGCCTTTAATAAGTTGACGTGCACGAGGAATCCAGAATTTTTCTCTTACTCGACTTAAGACTGTATTTACTCCCCCGTGTAAGGTTCGTGTATGGGCATCTCGCGCAATTAATTTCGTTAAATGACTTGATTTTGGTAAAATGATAGGATAAATTGAATCATAATCATTATTCATATGTACGAGACGACTGCCTAGACGTATGAGACCATTGCTGTCTATAACTGGATTCAGATCTAGAATTGATGAATTCGTTGGAAGCGGTTTTCCGGCCTTAAGCGCTTTCACTTCATCTCGGTAGTTTCTGCCCTGAATAATACGAATCCAATATTCCTCGGCTATCTCCAATTCTCTTGCTACTATAAACTTATTTGCAGTAATATGCTGAGTACGGACATTTCTTGCAAAACGCTGAATGTAAGCTGTAACGCGAAGAAGATGAATGTATGAACTAAACTTTTCGATATCCATTAAAACTTCTTCCTTTTTATCAATGGTTGTAGAGTCGGTCGTTTCTTCGAAAGACAGTAATGAAGATGTATTTAATTCAATATCGCCACACGATGGAGGCCATTCGGTAATTTCCTTCGATAGCCACGAGGGTCCGTTAAACCACGTTTCAGAATTAACAAGGTGTCTAGCGGACAACCCGCGTGTTAGGAAATCAGCAGGGTTACATTGTCCTGGACAGTGCCTCCATTCATCTAAAGTAGTATGCTTTCTTATTTCCATAACTCTTCTCGCTACGTAAGCATTCCATCGGCGTATATCTCCAACAATCCAGTGCAACGCGATTTTTGAGTCACTCCATAAATATATACCTTCCCAGCTCAAGTTTAGGCATTCAACTAAATACTTCCGTAATCGTGCAGCAATTAGAGCAGCGGTAAGTTCTAATTTTGGAAGTGTATGCTGGTTGCTACCCTCCTCCTTTAACGGTGCTATCCTACCTTTAGAACAAATGTATCGCACACTCACCGTATTTCCATGACATCGAATATATGCCACCGATCCATACGCAGAGGGGCTGGCGTCGGCAAATATATGTAATTGGAAAGAAGTTGAATGTTTCTCTAAGACGCATCGAGGAAGAGATATGTCTTTAAGTGCTTCAAGCTGGTTACAAGCTCCTTCTAAACCTTTTATTGATTCCATAGGTAAAACTTCATCCCACGGTAGCTTTGATCTCCAAAGATCCTGAAACAACACTTTGAGTCGGATAACAAAAGGAGTTAACATGCCTAAAGGGTCAAAAATTCGAGCTATTAATTGTAAGACATTTCGCTTGGTTATATGTTGTGACATATTCTTAACTATCATCTGAACATGCTCTAAGTCTACAGTCACTTCATCGGTAAAGGTATACCAAACTATTCCCAGAACTTTTTGCTTCGACGGAGGATCGTTGCCTGTAGTCATCTTGGATCGCAAAGAAAACTCATTCGTATTCCACTTTCTAATATTCATCGATGCACGTCTCATCAGAACACAAGCTTCTCGATAAACCCTGTCAGCTGCCTCCTTGCTATCGACACTCAGTACAAGATCATCCATATAAAACGACTTTTGTAATATCGCACATGTTTCGGGGAACTCCTTGCTCTCTTCTTCCAAGTGAATTTTCAAAACTGCCCCTAAAAGAAAGGGACTACATTTAACTCCAAAACTAACTCGGGTCATCCGATATTCTTGTCGAGAAGGTAAATCATGCGGTGAGCGTAGTTTTTGTGAAAACCAAAAAAATCGGTGTACATCTCGATCTTTCGAAGCCAACTTTATTTGAAGAAACGCCTTTTCAATGTCTGCAACTAAAGCAATTTCTCCTAGTCGGAACTTAAGTAAAATAGTCAATACATCTGGCAACAAATTTGGTCCGGCATTTAAATGATCATTTAATGAAAGGCATCCTGTTGCACGGGCCGAGGCATCGAAGACAATACGAAGTTGCGTAGTACTCTTGTCAGTGCGATACACAGGACGATGTGGCATATAATAAATTCGGGATAGATTATCTGGACTCGTATTAGCTATTTCTGCAAACCCACCATTAATCAATTCAGTCATTGCGGCGTCATATTCTATCAACTTTTTCGGTTCCCGTGATAATTTTGTTACTAAATTATTAAATCGCCGGAAAGCTCCTTCCCGGTAACTATCTAAAGCCGAGTCCTCATTTTGCCATAAAAGGGAGGCCTCGTATCTATTACCAGATCTTCGAACGTATTGTTTTGTGTCAACATCATCTTTATTTAAATTAGAATCGGTTATGCCTATAATTTCGAGATCCCACATTCGTTTTAAATCTAAGGCTAATGTATCTTCTTGACTGTGTAGCAAAGTGAACATAGCAGCAGAGTTCAATTCGTCGAAATAACCACTGTCAGCTTCAGGACCTTGTATAGTCCAACCAAGCGTTGTTTTAACTGCGGTCAATGTATCGGTAATTTTTTTGATTTCCCCAGAAACTAGCTTCCAGTAAAAGTCGGTTCCAATAAGTATCGAGATACCTTCTTCTGGATTCCCAAAATCACGCGAATCAGCGAGTATAAATCTAGAAATTTCTGGTCTATTATCATCCGGCATAGGCAAAGTGTCTAAACAAATTTCTGGAACGACAACAGCAATTATGGTTACCAAGCTGTCATCATGTATGCTACGTAATACTACTTTAACTCGATCACATGTTTGGGCTGGTGTATCCTGAGAGCAACCAAAGGGTAAAATTCTTATCCGTATTGTATCCAACACGTTCAAATTTAATCGTCTAGCTACACTTTCCCTAATATAAGACCGCTGACTTCCACCATCTAGTATGATTCTAACCAAAAGCGAAATTTCAGATGGGCTCGTTGAAGATGAAGCATACGCGCAGGCTGTTTGCAGGTAAACATTTAGAAAACGCGTACCAGAAGAACAAAAATTGGTAGTAGATGGAGAATTTAAATTTTTTGTAACAGCAGGCGTAAATTTGGTAGAAAATTCAGGGTCGCATACAGACGAAGCGTGCCGACCGTTACATTTACTGCATCGAAGATTTTTAACAGTGCATTTTCGTGAAGTGTGCCCCTTTCTAGTGCATTTAAAACATCGTCCGTCCCTTTTCAGAATTTCTTTACGCTCAGATAATGTCTGTTCCTCGTTACAACGATCGGTAAAATGGTTTCCAGATTTGCAAAATATACAAAATTTCTTACCTTCAACAGGAGCTAGAAGACCAGCAGCAGTTTTTACCATTTTAACACTGGAATTGTTAGACAATTTCGTAACACCTGCTCTTTCAATCGATTCAACTTCGCGTTTAACAAATCTTAACAATTTCTTCACACTCTCGTCCATATCAAATGATAAGGTATCTGAAGTTGAAACAGAAGAAACTGAGCCTGTCTCTGGATCACCATTGGGTTCCAAGTTGATTTGACCTCCGAGAAAGGATGATTTATTGGTAATCCCACACGTTCTATGAAACTCAATTCGTGAATAAGAGCCTTGAATTGCTCCCAAAAGGGGAGCCAGTCTTTATAATCACCCGCAAATTTTATTAAGTCTAATTTGGGTAATTTCACTGCACGCGATTTTTCGTTACCATTAGTGGACAATCCTGGATTGGAGGGCTGTAAGGTCTTATCTCGAAGCACCTGAATTCGTTGTAATCTCGTGTTAATACGAGAAATGCTGTTAATCACCTTATCATCGTACTCAGCAATAGTTTCGCACTCCCGTTCAAAATCTTCAGATTTAATTGTAGCACGAACACTTTCATTTGCCTTTCGCAAATTATCATTAGCCACCGTTAATCTCGATAAATAAGATGATAACTCCTCTATTGCATCGTCGAAATTGTCGGAATTATCTGGCCTTGCCTGTGATTCCGCTGCACCTAAATATTCAATAACACTTTTTGTCAGTTTTGTTATTTGTCCACGAATAACTCCTCGATTTGCGCTATCCATCATAAAAACCTGATTCGATCAAATGAATTCAATAAAACTGAGTTCAAGTACTGTAAATTCAAGTTCGATGTACGTGTAAACCCGATGGATAATAAAAAAAAAACCGTTACAAAATTGCTAAAAAACTTCTGAACAAACTCCCGGGTTTCGGCACCAATGTCAAAATAGCCAGGGAAAGAGCCGCAAACGGTTTTTCGTTAAATTAAACAACGCAATTCAAAAGTAAACAAAATAAAAGTTTATTGCAAAATTTCGGAACAATTGTACAAGTTGCGAGGTGCACCGGAGGAAAGTATAATCGCAAGTAATCAACTATTGAGAGAGTAGAATCACTTTACACAAAAGCACAATTCAATATAACGGTCTAGATTTGAGAGGGATTCTAATACATCATTTAGTAGAATCTTAATATTGCATGTGATAAAGATTATTTAACATGTATATATATAAATTGTAAACTAGTAAATTTAACAATTCTCCTTTCGGCGGCCACCAGGGCGTAATTAAAACGTACAAACGGATCAGAAGAAAGTACTAGTGGAGGCACATGCTTAGTGACATAAAGACCTACATTAAGCGGTGCTCTAAATGCCAAAAGATGAAAGCGTCACCACAATTCCGAATGCCGATGGTTATAACAGACATCGTAGAAAAACCCTTTGACAAGGTCTACCTCGACATGGTAGGTCCACTCGAGGAAACAGAGTCCGGAAATAAATAAATCTTAACGTTCCAGGACAACCTTACGAAGTTCGCCGATTGGTACGCCATGCCAAATGGGGACGCTATAACAGTAGCGCAAATTTTCTTTGACGAAATAGTAACGCGCTATCGCATCCCCAAACGAATTGTCACCGATCAGGGAAGCAATTTTCTGAGTGATTTATTCAAACAGGTATGTAAATTGCTAAGGGTGAAGAAACTTCACCCACAGTCAGATGGCGCACTGGAACGTGCACATAGACCATTAATTGAATACCTCCGAACCATAGTGGACGAAAATCCCAAATCTTGGGACCATTACCTGCGAACCGCTGCATTCGTGTACAACAACAGCGTGCACGAAGGGACGAAACTAACTCCCATGGACTGCCTTTACGGCTTCACAGCTTATGTTACCTCCAACTTAAAACGAGACCCAAAACCCGTGTAAAACCACGAGAGCTATAACCACATATTACGGTATAAGCTTCAAAAGTCTTATGCAACGGCTCGGAAAAACATATTGGCCAGCAAACAACGTTCGAAAGGTTACTACGATAAAACTATTCGCCCTATATCCTTCCATATAGGAGACAGGGTCCTCCTCAAGAGCGAAACCAGAAAACATAAACTCTCCCAAATCTGGGTAGGACCCTTTTTGGTAACCGGCGTCCCCAGCTCAGTGAACACCACGATACGAGTGGGAAAAAGAATAATCACAGTCCATAATAACAGGCTGAAGCCATATTATGACTAAACCAAATAAATAATACTTAAATGTTTAACATATCAAACCCCTCCATTTAATGCAATAGTTATTAAACTTTAATATTAGGACAACAAATTCATGTGTACAAACTATCTAATCCAAACCTCTCCTCCCCCTATAGACATGTCCTTGGCAATCATTATACTCGGATGGTTCCTGTCCCCTGTGGCAAAAGGCGAGATAGAGCCATATACAATAACTCCCCTGAACAACACCGGAGTACTCTTTGAAGACTTGGGAAGCCTGATGGTGTATCATAACACCTGGAACGTAATAACGGAACTGGACCTGTCCGAATTGGAAAACCAAACAATGTTGGCGGAACGAGCAGAGCATTATGTACGCCAACTCTGTGGAAATCATTCAGCAGCAACAGGCCTGTGCGAAATGCAGAAAAAACATGTTCATGCGCTGATGGAGAACATTAAGAGACGCACCAACGTCATTAAGGAGGCCGTACCAAAATCCCGAAAACCCAGATCGATATTCGATGGTATAGGAAATGCCATGCATTATCTCTTCGGAACGATGGACAGTGGAAACGAACGCGAGGTGTACAGTCGCTTGGACGAACTCGAAACAAATACCCAAGCACTCGCCGACCTAGAGAAACAGCAGATTAGCGTGGTAAAGACAACCTTTGACAGAATTCAGAAACCCTTAACGTCACTGGCGGAACGTCAAAGGCATATAACTCTTCAAATAAATGATCTGCACAACTTGACGGATAACCTGCAAGCTAGACAGTTAAGACAGGAAATTATTTCTACTCTCCTCCTCCAAATGGCCGAACTAGAGTTAGACAGCAGGCCTTATTAGATATAATAGTATCAAGTAGGAATAACCAAATCCACCCATTACTAATTTCACCCGGTGGGCTGTTAGAAATTTACCATAAATCCCATTCAGCCTGCCAGAATCCCCAAAACTGCCTCTCGATTCTTTACCAGACAACCGAAATTCGAACCCATTTATTACAAGAAAAAGTTGTAATTCGCCTCACCCTCCCTATATTCGACATTCCCAAATTTAAACTACAACAAATCCGATGCTTCCCAATCCATACGGAAAATAACCATTCACTAATCCCAGAGATTGCTTACTCGCACATAGCAAGTCAAATACACACACAGGAATTTTTACTTCTTAAACCGTCAAATATCCGTCAATATCAAAAAGTATCCAAAAACATAGAAGAAGACACATATATTGGCAGACTAAACACACCGATAACGAAAGCAACCCTATCCACGGTGTTGCGGATAAATGTGAGCAAAAGGCTTTTGAGATTTTAAACAAACTGCACTTTATTCCTGACTTCACAATGTAATTTCTTATTACTAATCACGAACTGACTGAACTGTCCTCAGCTGTAATACCTAATGATCTCTAAGTAACATCTGTTGTGAAAAACTAGCTGTGATCGAATTGAAAATTAACTGTAATATTGAATACTGTTTATACATAAGCTTATGTGATTACATTTGTGTGATTGAAAGTACAGGGTGATTATAAACTGAATACATTTTAAATTTACAAGTTAAGTTGAAATAAGATAAAATAAATGATCAATGTTGCTCCAATGAATCTTGTACATACTCCAATGTCTTAAGTAACTGGTAACTTGGCTAGCTTTACTACAGGCCGTTTGAAGATCCCCTTTGAAGTTTTCAGTGTTACGACGCGTATTAGATTGTCGGAACCAGGATGAGTCTCTATGATTCGTCCAAGTGCCCAAGTGGATGGTGGCAAGTTCGGTTCCTTTATTACTACCAGGTCACCAATGCTAAAGTTCTTCTGAGGTCCCGCCCATTTTGGTCGATGTTGTAGACTTGTGATGTACTCTGTGTGCCAGCGCTTCCAAACATCTTGCAGCATCTTTTGCAGTAATCGCCATCTACTTAGCATAGACATCTTGACGTCATTTATCTCTGGATCGGGTAGAGTTGTGATGGGTTGGCCGATCAAGAAATGACCTGGAGTGAGGGCGTCGATACTGTCAATATCATCTGATATGGGTAGTAGAGGCCTTGAATTTAGCACGCCTTCGATTTGTGCGACTAAGGTTGAAAGCTCTTCGTAAGTTAGCCGCATTTCCCCAATTGTCTTCTTCATCAACGACTTGACCGACTTCACTCCGGCTTCCCAAATACCGCCAAAGTGGGGTGCTGAGGGTGGGTTAAAGTGCCAGTTTATACTACAGTTAGATAAAAAATCTGAAACAAGAACATTGTGAGTATTTGAAGTAACTAGCTTGTAAATTTCATTGAGCTTCCTATTTGCTCCCACAAAATTAGTCGCATTATCGCTATATATGTTAGATGGAACACCTCTTCGCGCAATAAAGCGCTTCAAACAAGAAATGAATGCCTCTGAAGATAAATCACTAGCTATCTCTAAGTGTAATGCCTTAGTACTGAAACACACAAAGAGTGAAATATATCCCTTGGTGGTCTTTGCTCCTCGTCCTCTGTTCAGAAGAAGCGGAATAGGGCCTGCATAGTCCACGCCTACATTTTGAAATGGTCTTGTGAATAACACTCGTTGCGCAGGAAGATTTCCCATTAATTGATGAGTTGTAGCAGCTCTCTGTCGCACGCAAGTGACACAGTTTTTGATATGGTGCTTTACCATAGATCTGCACGCGATGATCCAATAATTTTGTCGAAGGGTGCTGAGTAAAAGTGATGTACCGATGTGATGATGTTTTTCATGCACGTGTGCTATCAGAAGTTTAACAAAGATGTTATCTTTTGGCAGGATTACCGGATGTTTGGCAGTGTAAGAGCAGGTTGATTTCTCGATTCGTCCTCCCACGCGCAAGATGTCATCCCTGTCCAAAAAGGGGGAGAGTGAAAGTAGTTTACTTGACTTAGCAATAAGCCTTTTCCTTTGTAGAGCTTGAATTTCCTCTGCAAAATTATCTGCTTGCACCCACCGTATACAAATGTTTCTTGCGAAGTTCAATTCCTCAGTAGTGAGCCATGGATACAAAACTCTGGATAATGGATTTTTGCAGTTTTGGTAGAATCGTATGCATCTAGCAATAATACGAAGAACCATACGTAAGGAAGATTTATTTGCGAACAGATCATGCAAAGAGTCATTTATAATGCTCCCAAGGAATGCATCGACGTAAGCTTCTCTTTTCTCCATGTCTACTTCTCTTGGCGTTGCCGCCAATCTTAATGTTGTTCTTTTTCTCCAATCACCTTTCAACCAAGGTGGACCTTGCCACCACAGCTCCGAATATAGAAGATTTGATGGTGACATTCCTCTGGATGCGATGTCCGCCGGGTTCTCTTTTGTCGGCACGTAATTCCAAAAAGGTCTCGGTACTATTGTCAATATAGATGAAGTTCTGTTGCCTATGAAGCATTTCCATTTTCGCGGGTGTGATGACAACCAGCTTAATACCACTTCGGAATCAGTCCAAGCGTAGCATTTTAGGTTAGGTATTAGAAGTGCTGATGTTATTGTTTGAAATACTTGAGTTAGTAGCAATGCTCCGCAGAGCTCTAAACGTGGAATTGATATCTGCTTGACTGGTGCTACTCCAGTTTTCGAAGCAAATAATACAACGTTGCATTTTCCATTATGATCAATGCTTCGAGAATACACAACTGCTGCATATGCTGACTCCGAAGCGTCCGAAAAGCCATGTAACTCAAATGTGTGACCCTCCGTTCTCAGCCAACGAGGTATGTGCAATTCTCTGATGAAGTTAAGGCTATTTTTAATGCTAATCCACTTGTCCCTGAGTTCGTCAGTAATCGGGGTATCCCAGTCATAGTGCTTTAGCCATAATTTTTGTAGTAGAATTTTGAATTGGACGATTACTGGTGAAAGAAGACCAAGTGGGTCAAATATTCGGCTGGACTCAGAGAGAATTGTCCTTTTGGTTATTTCGGAATCTTTAGCTGTATTGACCTCAAATGTGAAATAATCTTCCCCTGGTACCCATTTTAGACCAAGAACCTTAATTGAATCAGGATGCTCATCGATCCGCATTGAGGTAATTTCCCGCTGCTCAACAGGTAATGCATTGAGAAATTGTTGGGAATTGGATGCCCATTTTCGCAGTCGAAATCCCCGTAATTGTAAGAGTGTTGACAATTGATCCTGCAGTTGAATGGCTTCCTCGACAGTGTTAGTTCCCGTCATGAGATCGTCGACGTAAAAACTGTTTGTGATCGCATGTTCTGCAAGAGGAAATTGTCCCTGGAACTCAATTGTGAGTTCTTTGAGAGCTCTAGTGGCTAGAAACGGTGCAGCAGCAGTACCATATGTTACCGTATTTAGCCAGAGGTGTTGAATGGGTTGATCAGGATGCTCCCGCCAAATTATCCGTTGATAATTTCTATCTAGTTTATCTACTAGGATCATTCTAAACATCTTCTCCACGTCTGCGGTTACTGCTATTTTATGGGTTCTGAATGAAAGCAGAATTGGAATAAGATCTCGCTGTGCTTTTGGACCTACCAAAAGTTTTTGATTCAAGGATATTCCAGTAGATGTTTGGGCTGACCCATCAAAGACTACTCTCAGCTTTGTGGTTGTGCTTGATGGTCTTAAAACTGCATGGTGAGGTAGATATGCGTGCTCTGCGTTGCTGTGGAGTTTGTCAGCAGGCACAGATTCCAAATGTCCCAATTTAGCATATTCGGCGATGAAGTTACAGTAGTTTTGACGTAGATCTGAGTTCTGTTGAAGTCTTCTCTCCAAGGATCTGAACCTACTCATTGCCATGTCCAGTGAGTCTCCAAGGCATGCAGAATCTTCTTTGAATGGCAGGCGAACCACATATCTTCCCAAATTTTCGTCCACGCGATGGGTGTTGCAAAAATGTGACTCACAATGTTGTTCCTCTATCGTGTGCATTATATTCTGATTCGGAAGTTCTTCTACTTCCCAAAATCTTCTGAGTGCTGAGTCGATTTCCCCAATGTCTGCATGTAGTGACGTTACTGCTGAGGGTTTGCGTGATTTTAATAATGTTCCAGCTGCGATGTATCCGAATATTGTGTTCTGTAATGCGGGTAGATTGGGTGATGTTATGTGTTGTCCCATTTATAGAATATGAATGAACTGTTCAGCGCCTAGTAGAATATCTATTCTATTGGGTTGGTTGAAGTTTGGATCTGCGAGTGGATATCCCTTGATGAAATCCCAATCATTAATGTTAAAAAATTCTGATGGCTGTGGAGCGGTTAATTTGTCCAAAATGTATGCGTTAATTACGATTTGTAGTCTGCTTTCATATCGTGATGAAAGAGTGAGCCTTAATTTTCCCTTCGTGCAACCAGATTTTACAGAAGACAATCCCTGAACAATGACTTTAGCCTTCTCCCGTTTAAGCCTTAGCCGATGTACACAATCCTCCGATATAAATGAAGCTTGGGACCCAGAGTCGACCAACAACCGACAGAGTTGCACTGCACCTGAATTATCCTTCACATGGACGAGTGCAGTTGGAAGAAGCGATAAGCGAGTTGGGGTGATGTTGTAGGACGTGAAAGCGTTGATGTGCGAATTCTCTTTTATTTGTAGAGATCGATCATATGGACCTTGAGTGAACGCGGGTGTATTTCGATTGAGCGTGCCTGGGGCCGTTTGAGGCTGCTGCTCACGGGTAAGTGTATTATCGGAATGATATGAAGCGGTTGGGGCGTTTTCATGTGAATCTAGAGGATGTAATGATGAATGATGTTTCTTCTTGCAAAAGTGACAAGTAAATTTAGATCTGCATTTTTGAGCTTGATGTCCAGAGCTCAGACAATTAAAGCAAAGTGCATATTTTGATACAAGACTGCGTTTTGTAGCTGTGTCCATAGCCTTGAATTTAGAACACTTAAATAATGCATGGTCTTGAGCACATTCTGGACATTTTACCATGTTGTCCGAGTGCAAGACACGAATGGTAGCTTTACTTTGTTGGACCTTCTTAGTAACCGGCTCAAAGGCCTCTAGAGCGTCACATCGCTTGCTAAGGAAATCTAGAAGTTCCTGGAAGGAAATAATGATGATAATTTCATCGGATGTATCCGTTAATTTTCGAAGCATGGATGCGGATGACTGCGAAATGATTGGCTGATTTATATAAGCCTTGATATACGAGTTAAGGATGTGTCTCTTTTTATCGTATCTATTTACAAGTTTGTTCCATGCCTCCCTGTAATTAGCGTCAGTTATAGGAATATGTTTAATAAGTCCGGAAGCTTCCCCTTTCAAAAAGCCTTTTAAGTATTGCAGTTTGTGAACGTTTGACAATCCTTCTCGCTTGTCTACCGACGATAAAAACAAGTCTTTAAATGAGGGGCAATCCTTGTAATCACCATCGAAGGATTGGATTTGTATTTTAGGAAGCCTAATCTCGAAGAAACTGTTGTCATGATTTGAAATACTATCGAACATAGTTCTTTGTTGCTCGACAAAACGGCTCATGGTAGAATTCAAATCTTCGACTGTAGTGTTTCCCATAGTGTCACTATTTTTGAGAGTGTTGAGAGTTTTTAAAAGTAAGGGTTTCACTGTGAGATACTTGTCTTCGAATTCAGAAAATTCCGAAGTTATTCCTTCACTAACTAATTTATCGTCTACCAGAGTAAAATCCCTCCACAATTTTTCCAGCATATCTAAACGCGTTTCCATTTCCTCTATTGTTTTCTTTTCGACTGGAATATTTTCGGCAAATGACTTAAATTTAGTCATTGAACCCTTCAATCGACCTCTTTGACCTTTGAGAATTGCAGTGTCAGACATTTTGTTTTCTATTTAACTTTCACAAAATTAAATTCGATGTTCTTTTGCACCTAAGAGTTTTCTCGATTTTAAAGATTACGTTTTTGTTCATGTACCGAAGGATATTCACTGTTCTGTAATGCCCTTGAAATTATAAGTTCACAGCCCACACATTGAATGCCACACCGTTATTCGTGTCTATCGATTTCACTCAATCTAAATTCCTTATTTCAATAAGCACCTTTTCACTAAATATTGAAATTATTATTGGTATAATTGCAAAAGAAAACTAGTTCGAGAAGTTATTTTTATTATAAAAACTAACAAGTTCAATTCTTTTCAAAGTTCAATGCTTCATATATAATAGGCATTCAAATTCTGGTTAAATTTTCTTCAGGGCAAAATTAATTTGTTAAATGAATTAGTAGAATTGTGCAAATAGATCTTAATAAAACCAAACGTGGTACTTATCTACATTCGCATGGCATGAAGAGTTCTCTGCATTTGATTTAGGTTGATATCGCACTTTCCTTCCTTAATTTTGTTTCGCCGATGCCAACTTTCAATTGCACACATGACACATTATTCTCATAATTATATTCCTTCAGGTGTTAATTAATTCAGTGATGAATTCCCGGGTTTCGGCACCATTTTTTGTTGCCGATAAATGTGAGCAAAAGGCTTTTGAGATTTTAAACAAACTGCACTTTATTCCTGACTTCACAATGTAATTTCTTATTACTAATCACGAACTGACTGAACTGTCCTCAGCTGTAATACCTAATGATCTCTAAGTAACATCTGTTGTGAAAAACTAGCTGTGATCGAATTGAAAATTAACTGTAATATTGAATACTGTTTATACATAAGCTTATGTGATTACATTTGTGTGATTGAAAGTACAGGGTGATTATAAACTGAATACATTTTAAATTTACAAGTTAAGTTGAAATAAGATAAAATAAATGATCAATGCTGCTCCAATGAATCTTGTACACACGGAATGTGTTATTAAACTCTTATTTAACCCGCTAGAAGAAAACCCCAAATGCCAATTAAGGGCACAATTAACACCCAGGGATACCCTTATCAAATTAAAAAGACCCAATACTTGGTTATATTCTCTAGCCTCCCCAACAATAGTGCATATCACCTGTGCCCGACGATTACTCACTAATCGCTTAAGCAGACAGGGCATACTAGTAATAAATGAACCCTGTCAACTACAAATAGGCCCAAACACTATATATTACGAAGCAAAAAAACTTCATCCCTCAAAAATCTCCCAACCGGATGACTTCCCCAACACAAACGAAACTAAAATAGAGTTGGAAAATTTCATGGCCACACTCCCGGAACCACATGCATAGGAACACTCCTTATTGCTCCTTGGGGACAATACAAACCAATTAATACACCAGGGCACAAAATCTCTAGACGAGATTCGCACCCAGGTAGAGAAGGTTCGCAATAACATTAAATCCACAGTACCCCATACTTTATCCACCACCTCCCTATCCCTCTCAGGCATACTGGTGTTTGTCATAACAGCATATATTACAATAAAATATGTGGCTCCTAAAATCACACTATGGATTAGCCAGCGGAATGCATCGCCTCGTCAAAACGATGTACCACAATCTATACGATTCCCCACAAAACTTCCACCAAATCACAATCACCCCCGAAAACACAAACATATCCAAGGCCCCAAACGCTTCCACGAGTTAAATCCATTCAACTCGTATAAATAATAAAACCAGGAAACCATCTTTTATTATCCCATTCTTATCCGCAGTTTAAGTTCAAAAACAGAATCCAGATTTAAGTTCCAAAACAGAAATTCCCCAGATTTAAGTTCAAAAACAGAAATCCCCCAGATTTGATTTTCCCAAAAAAAAAAAAAAACAATACTGAAATGCAACGCCGAACAATAAACAAATCCCCTTCTTCAAACGCCAATAAAAATAGTGAATACAATAAAACAATACAAATTCCTTCTTCTCAACGCATATCTTATCTAAGAAAATTCTCTCAACGCAGATCTCATCCAAGAATACACCAAAAACCAACACAACCATAAACTTTTTTAATAAAAACCAAACCATTTTTAAAAAATAAAATAAAAATTTATAACCAAAAAAAAAACCTACAGCAAAGGTATATTTATAAGTACTACTCAAAAAACCAAAGAGAGAGAGTTCGCTGGACTAATCCCACCACTCCTCGCTGGTGTCCGTAATGCCACGATCGGAAGGATCGCCCACATCCACTCCATCCTCCTCCTCAGGGTCGTCGCTCACTCCAAAAATTGGAGGCTCCAACGAAGGAAGCGCATCGTACTCCCCGGTGATAACCAATTTTCCAAAAAAAAAAAAAATATATGTATATATATATATATTATTACATTAAAAAAAAACAAAAACAAAATAAACAAAAAAAAACCTTACCTGCAGCCACCCAAGTATCCCCACTCAGGAGTATCAACCGAACGGAATGATAAATCCCAACCTCCGCCGGAGCACCCCAGAAACCAACGGCAGGCTGCCCTGATCTTTTGAGCAGCGTCCTCACAGGACCCCGCCACCCACGCCGAACACTAAGTACAAAAACACCGTATACCCTTAAAACATGAGGGGAGCTGACTCAAAACCCTTCAGTCGAAATAATCTCCGTGAAGCTCATAGTTACACCTTGACAAAATTACAAATAGAAGTACGAAAACTATTGTGGTGACTCACCTGAAGTTAGCCACATTTTATTTTCCCGAAATACACCTGCCTATAAGTTACTTTTAGTTTTTTAGAAAAGCAACCGTTTCTAATTTTGAAGGATATAAAAGGAACTGAAAACAATAAGTTATGTATTAATAAAGAAATAAAGTCAAAATTTAAATTAAAAGGATTCTTTATAATCAATATTTAAATTGAAAAACAATTTGGAAAACAGTAAAACCATTAACGTTTGAAGATCTCAAGAAGGAAGGATGGACCCAACCGCACAGATAGATTCAGCGAAGAAATCAATTTTAAATAAGGAAATACGGTCCCAAGAAACGAAGACGATTACAAAACTCGTTTCTAAAGACACCTCACGTTTTGTACCGTATAGTAAACCCATTACTTCGCCGAAGACTGGAGTGACGATAACATCCATTACGAAAGATTACATACATATGGAGAAGACAGAGAAGAATCACATTTAAATCAAGGCGAACTCATACACATACAAATAAATTAGAGGATAACACATTGACCTCTAAAATTTCGTAGAGGTAGTTGCTTACTCATCAACAAGTTAATGGTGTGTCAACAACTACCTCCACACTATCTTCAAAACACGGACTTTTATTAGAATATATCCCTGACCAGACATTTTCAACTGATAACTATTCCTCTCCAAAGAATAGTTATCTTTTTCCCAGAAGGAAGATCCGAAATCCGATGCTGGATATTTTTGTCAAGAGCATCGGATAACGGATATGACCATAAACAAACAACATAAAAATTTACCAGCAAGTAGCCACTTCGTAAACAAATTCCAGAGGAAATTGCATATCCTCTTTCACGAAGTGGCTAACGGATAAATTTTCCTAGAAATCAAGGCAAGGCAAAAGTACATGGAAAATGATGGTGAAGCACCTGGGTAAGATTCCAAGTCTCAGGCTTAAAGCGCCTCGCCATCAAATTCCGATAAGTACATCGCCTTGCTCAAGGTCTATCGGTGCTTGAACTTGATCAAGCCAGTGAGAGGAAAAAGCTCTCACACACACGACCAAAAGCTTACCTAATGTTTAACGACTGAACGGAAGCTATACGATCGAGAGAGAAAGCTCAAAGCTTGCTACCTTTACCAAAAAGTTCAAGTCGGATAAACAGGTAAGTGGTCGTGAAGAAGATTTTAACAAGAGAGTCTTATTTTGGCGGTGAAAAAGGTCTGGTCGCAAAAAAAGAAAATCGGTTGAGTTTGATCGTGTGGTATTAGAGAAAAAAAAAATAAAAGGAAAAGTTTAAATATAAGAAAAGAAAGTTTAACAATACGGAAAGAAGTGTTTGAAAAAGAAAAAGATTTAACTGATTGATTGATTGTGTTAAAAGGAAAATAAAAGATTAACCGTAAGTAAAAGAGAGTTTCTATCACATAACACCTATACCCTGTGGCACCTAGCGCTGGGAAATTCCCTGTACATGCATCTGCATATGAAATGCCTCTAACTATATTAGACCGGTCGGTAGCGTCGAAGCACATGACAACCAGACGAGCAGGGTGATGCCTCGATTCGGGAAACAGAGGGAACAAGCATCTCCTCACAGTCGTACCATCAGGGTCACACGAAAACACTAAGTCTAGAAACCTACCCCCTACCCCCAGGGGACAGTCAGAAGAGGTAAACTCGCAAGAGCCCAGCAAGGAGAAGCAGAATCGGATCCGAGCAAAGGCGAAAAGGCGGGCCCAGAAGATGATGGAAAGTACCGATCAGGAACTTGCCTCCAAGCCAGGTACGAGTTCTGATCCCAGCAAGGGAAGGTGTGAGCCGACCCGAGCAAAGGAGAGAGCTCCAGTCCAGGGCGAGAGGAAGAAGGTTCATCAGTACGGAGGCAGGGCCAAACCGGGAGGGGGCATAAAAACCTACTCCGGAGCGGCAGCGAATGATCTCCGTCTCTTGAGGACAAGCACCTGCAAGTCTCTAAAGCAGCCCTTTTGAAGGCCATTGACTCCCGTCCTGGCAGGGTGGGTGACATCGGCGTGAACAAAGTGGCCTTGGAGGACGGGTTAATCACACTAAGGTGTGTAAACCAAAACTCCAAGGCATGGCTATGTGAAACTGTCAGGGGAATGTCCAACTTATGGGAGGGAATGAACCTGAAGGTGGAACGGGTGGATGTTTTAAAAAACATCAAGAGGGTGATGATCTTTGTTCCGGGGCAACCTGAGGACAAGTACATCATCATACAGAGGCTGCGGAAACAGAACCCCTGCATCGGAGATACCTCCAAATGGAAAGTGTCCCGAGTAGAGAGGTATGGGGAAGCGGCCAAAGGCGGAACCGCCATGACGGTATGGTGTCCGGCTGAAGATGTAGAGCTGATGAGGAAAGCAGGAGGGAAACTCAACTGCGGACTGGAGTCGGCCTTCGTCAAATTTCAGTCGGCCAACAGAGGTCAGACGGAAAAACCGTCAGTCGGTAGGGCGACTGGCAGTCAACCCAAATAATTAGGGGAGACGCCAGTAGGGAGGGAGGTGGGCCCGTACCGAGGGAGGTGGGTGGGAACACCCTGAAAGTTTGGCAACTCAATCTGCATCACAGTAAAGCGGCATCAAGTATGCTGTGTCGTTGTTTTGTGGAAGAGAAACTGGACATAGCGCTGCTGTAAGAGCCCTGGCTATGTAGGAAGAGTATAAAAGGGCTCCCAGAGAGAATTGCTAATCTGTTTTGCGTAAGTTCAGATAGCAGATCGAGATCCTGCATTCTAGTCAGGCGGGGAGTTCAGGCGGTTTTACTACCGCCACTCAGCTCGCCAGACCTTGCCGTGGTTCGTATGGGGTCCGGGGCCGGGGCTTGGGCCGTAGCCGCGGGCTATCTACCATACGATTCGCCGACCTCACCCCCGGGTAGGGAGGTGGAGGCTCTGGTGGAACATTGCAGGGATAGAAATGTGGGACTACTATTAGGTTGCGATGCGAACGCCCACAATACAGTGTGGGGCAGCACAGACGACAACCGGAGAGGCCAAGATTTGCTAGAATTCGCGGCAAGTAACAACTTGGCAATTCTAAACAGGGGGACAGAACCAACCTTCGTAGATGGAAGCCGTAAGGAGGTTATTGACGTCACCTTTAGTAATACTAAGTTGTTGGATAGAGTGCTCAGCTGGAGAGTGGCAGATGTGATGACGCTGTCAGATCATAGAGCCATAACCTTTGACATTCGATAAGGGGTACACAAGAGGCAGAGTAGGAGGCTGATCAGGTTACCTAAAAACAACAATAGCCAGAAATATATGGAGGTGTTAAGGGAGAAACTGATAGCGTGGACGCCCAGAGTACCCAAAAACACACTGCATGTAGAGAGACAGTTGTACACTCTACAAAAGGCTGTAATGGAGGGGTATCGCAAATCCTGTACTCCAACTGAAGTAGTGGACCAGGACCCAACCCCTTGGTGGGACAGGGAACTGGAAGCACGGAAGAAGGTGTGCAGGAAGGCTTTCAACCGAGCCATAAGGACTCAGGATGGGGAAGCCTGGGGCAGATACAAATCCTTAAAGAAAGAGTTGAAGAAAGCTCTGCGTAGGAAGAAGAGAGAATCGTGGAGAGACTTCTGCTCGAACACGAGAAACATATCTGAAGTCTGCCGACTTCAGAATATGGTCTCAGCTGACCCGGTCTCCAGGCTCGGACTGGTTCGGGACAGAACGGGTAAGATGTCAGAGACCGGGTGTTAAGTTCATAATTCTTTAATGTACTGATTTCCTAAGTTCAATCTATAAACTCCTATTACTTGTTATTTACATTTGTTTTGTATACATTTTTTGCGCAAAGAAAGGTTGTATTTTACAATAAATAACATATAACGTTTTGTTCATCTTCAGCAATTGAGTCCAGTTGTAAAGTTAGTTGCAGGCAATCAGTCACAGAGTGCAGTTGAAATAAAGTTATCGCTAAGTCCCAAAAAGTTTGGTTTTTAATTTCATTTCCTCATCGTTTGTTTTATTTTATTTGGATAATTCTCAAAAAGGCTTGAGAAATACACATTGGCGCCCGAGCAGGGACTTATTAAACGATATCAATTGCATTGGTAATAATAGTTAACGTGACTTCAACTCAAATCATTTTGTTTGCTGTGGTTATCATCTGGATTCAGTGCAATCTGTTACTCTGGATTTATTACATGGAAATCACATATTTTGAATTAAAGTGACTGCAACTCATATCGATTTGGATTCTTTGGATTTTTTAGCAGCGAGTAATTAATCAATTGCTGTGCAACTCTGCGGTTCTGAGTAACGGGTTACTCTGGATTTCTTTGAAGCTTAATATTCTAAATGTATAATAATTCAAAGGGATTTATTTCGTGAGTAAATATTCAAAATTTTAGTTGTGAATTTATTACTTTAGCATGAACTTTCTATTTGTAAATTAATATAAAATACTACTGAATTTGGTGCAATAAAGACAGTGCTTGAATTACTGTTTCTCAAATACTTCTCCGTTGTAGAGCGACGGTAAATTATACTCAGATAAGAACTTTCGTAAATCTGTTAAATCTCGGCTATTTTACTTAAATTTATAAATTGTCAAAATGTTGGAAGATAAAGATTTAAATGCTGATAATTCCGCAAATGAAGGTCAAACGAATAATAAAAGAAAAATTAGTGACTTACGCATACAGCGAGGTACAGTAACTATGCAACAAACGAAAATGAGAAATTATGTTGAAACACCTGATAGAAATATGCCATATTCGGAATTAGAAACGCGATTATCACTATTAGAAGGTTACTTAGTGAGATTTAATGCTATTCAGGCGCAATTAGAGTGTGAAGATCCAGAGGAGGTCAAAAGTGACAAAAGGGATTCATATAAGGAAATCTATATTTCAATAAAAAATAAGCTTCTTTCGCTAATGGACCAAAAACGTCCTAGAAATTCTGTATCTCTTTTGGAGGCGCCTAGTTTTTCGCATCAAGTAAAACCTAATGTTAATTTGCCAAAACTGCACATAAAGAAATTTTCTGGTAATTTCGTTGATTGGCCTGATTTTTATGCTGCCTTCACCACTCTTGTTGAGGATAACGAGCAACTTTCCAAGGTGGAAAAGTTAGTATATTTGCGTGGTTCGTTAGAGGAAGGTCCTCTTCAAATAATTAGCAACATAGGCTTAGACAACAAAGGCTTCGATATTGCCTTCAATCTGCTAAAGTCGCGATATGAAAATAAAAGATTAATTTTTCAAAGCCTTATAAAATCTTTGTTCGATCTTAAACCAGTAGATAAGTGTTCCATCATAGAATTAAGAACATTTGCTGACACTGTCAAATCACACTTGAGGGCATTGAGTGTCATCGCTCAACCGAGTCAGATATCTGATGGATTACTTCTTCAGCTTCTTAAGGATAAGCTTGATTCAGTTACCAACTTAAAATGGTAAATACAAGAATTAATAAATTTAAAACCCAACCACGGAGGTCTTCATTCACTGCTAGTAAAATTGATCTTACATGCAAACTTTGCAAAACAGTCGAACACGATATCGCAAAGTGCCAACAGTTTCTACAGTTGTCCGCCCTTGATAGATATGCAGAAGCCAAGCGAATGAACTTATGCATAAATTGTTTAAAGGTTGGTCACACAGTAAAGAATTGTCGGTCAGGTCGCTGTCATTATTGCAATTTCAAACACCACACTCTGCTTCATAGAGATTTAACACAGAATCCTTCCAGTGCAGATGGTTCTCCTTCATCTGATAACTCTAATCCTTCAACTTCAAATGCAATTGCTATGACGTCGCTAGTAAATAAATAGGATGCAGTCAAGCATTCTAATCTGGAGGCTCAAGGCGTTTTATTGGCTACCACAGTGGTTGGTGTAAAAAATATTGTAGGTGAGTTTTGTCACTACAGAGCATTGCTTGATTCGGGATCTGCGCTTCATTTCGTCTCTGAACGCTTGGTTCAACAACTTCATCTCAAGAAATCAAAGGCATTTGTAGATATAACTGGTATAGGTTCTACCATCACCACTGCAAAATATAAAACCCATGTCGTAATCAATTCTCGGTGTAATAACTATCAAACTTCCTTTGATGCATTAGTAATTCCTAAAATAACAAGCAATCATCCCATTGAGCGTAAGAACTGGAGCATTCCGGATAACATAACTTTGGCAGATCCCAAATTCCACATTCCACAATCAGTTGATCTACTAATTGGTGCTAGTCTCTTCTTCGAATTATTGGCCGTAGGACAGATACGTCTAGGCGCAGAATTTCCTATTCTTCAAAAAACTTTATTGGGCTGGATCGTATCTGGAGGAAAAAATGCATTCGCAGGCAGCTCAATGATTGCTGGTAATAGAACCGATGACCTTGAAGAAAACTTGGAACAATTAGTGCATAAATTTTGGGAAATTGAGAACTGCGCATCACAATCTAAGTCCTTAATAGCAAATGATGATTGTGTGAAACATTTCCAAGAGCATGTAAAGCGAGATAGTTCTGGAAGATTTCATGTTCGATTACCCTTTAGCAAAAGTCCCAAACTCCTAGGAAAGTCGTTATACATAGCCAAAAGAAGATTTTTAAATTTGGAGCGCAAGTTTGTTAAGGATTCCGACCTAAAATTGCAATACACCCAGTTCATAATGAATTATTTACAATTAGGACATATGGAGAAAGTCTCCCTTGATTTGCTTCCAGAAACTCATTATTTTTTACCTCATCACTGTGTCTTGAAACCTACAAGCAGTAGTACCAAATTGAGGGTGGTGTTCGATGCCTCATGCAAGACCACGTCAGGATACTCACTCAACGACGTTCTAATGGTTGGCCCAGTAGTTTGTTACGTCCGTAACAGATTTTGTTGTGCGTATGTTTGGGCTGAAAAGAAAAGAATTAAATAAGCGGAAGAAAACCAAAATTATTTATACTTACCTGTCTTTTGTTCCGTCCTCCAAACGAATTTAAGGATGAAGCTGCAAGAAAATTTATTTTATTATTACAGAAAATATTAAAGTACCTTACCTGCTCACTGATGAAGCACGGAGTCAAGGAAGATCCGTTGAGAGCCTGGTGATACTGAAGATGCCCTCCCTCGAAGATGTCGATGACCCTGATGCGGTGTTTAGATAAAACACTATTCCCGATACTAAAGTTTCTTTCCCTCAATGTCCCAACGTCCCAGAAATCCTGAAAAGCAACTTACCCAAATTTCCCCCTCAATCTCAAAATGTCCTACAAGACTTGTCCCGAAAAGCTGAGCTGAAAAAAACATCAGAAAAAGAAATAGAATCTTACAAATTAGATAAAATCTTGGTGCTGAAGCTGCAGTCGCTGTATGTACGGATATACATGTAACCTACCTTGAATTGAAATCGCTGACCGATGAAGTCGATGATTTGAAGCCTGACCTAGTTGTGTTAACCACTTGAAGACTCGCGGATGGAGTTGCGGAGACGATGAGTTGCTGTAAGGATAGAATAGGTTAGACAAATTCAGTATAGTTTAGGTATATAATATTCGTTAGTCTGGTTTAGGCATTTTACTTACAAATTTAGGGAAAATAATGTAAAGAATGTGGATAGGATAGGATAGGATTAGTTATTGGATACATATAGTTTTGAATTTTAGCTAGAATATAGATTAAGTTGAGCAAAAGCAATAATATTAGTTACATTTAGCTTACATATGGTTTGGACTTTTAGTTAGAATATATATTAATTTGAACAAAATACAATAATATTAGTAATTTAGTTAGGATATAAGTAGGATAAAGATGATGAATTTTGAGATAGGAACAGTTAATTATTTGAAATATGAAAAGATACTTACTTTGTGAAGAAGATGTAAGCCCAATTTGTCTGCTCACGATTCTGAGGAAATCTAGAAGAAAGGAAGAAAACCAAACATTTTTCGAACAAATATTTGCCGTCCGAGATATTTCAATAGCTTACCCTTTCGGAATTTCTCTCCTGTCGCGACGAAAACAAAAAATTACATCACACTTAACCTCACCACGAAATGATCACCAAATAACTTATGAAACTTTAATACCCGGAAACAACGACCGATATTCCTAGGCTGTCCGTAACCCAAAGCATAGGTTGGTTAGCAATTTAGAGGCGAAATAATATTATTAAGTGAATCAGAAACACGTGTACCTGAATGACAGCTGGAAACTTTGGAGCGAAAATTTGTACCCTTACAAAGATCGAAGAATTTTCCTAACAACACGGAAATGAATGTTAAATTCCGAAGATAGATTTAACATAGGAAAAAAGAATTTAATTTTAAAAATGTGAACCGATTCGCAAAATTATAAGCCGATTCACGAGTCAAGTTGATATTTTTGGGGAAAACGTCATAATAGGGGCAAATTATCTATTTAACCAACCCCTTTGGTAGGTGAAGCGGACAGTTTAGTGCGAATTTTTGGGAAGTTAATGTGAAAACGAAAAGTTAACCATAAAATATTTCTTAAGTGAAAGCGTAAATAGTGGAGGAAACGTCCAAAGTCAGCAAGAAAAGCAAATACGCAGATACCTGAAACGAAGGAGACACTAAGAAGATAACCAAGGAAGTAGATATCTACCTGTGGTAGGAGAGGATAAGGAGAAAGAGAAATTTTGAAAAGCTAAGTAACTTCTTTTTGTTTATTTCTTTTTATTTTTTTATTTATTTGGTTTTCTTCCGCAATCACAAAGTTTTCGCAAATGCTAAATGTTTATAAATAAATTAATGTTACGACTGAAACGTAAAATTTCCGTGAGAAGTGAAAAGGGGCCAAAGTGTTCATAGTGTCTTAATAAATTTAATGGAGAAATAAATTTTTTTTAATTTCATCAAATAAGCTGGTGTTTATAATTATTCCTGCGTTTGAGTCGGCAACATTTGAGTTCGTGGACTCTCATAACCACGTGGCGCCCACAGATATAGTGAACCCACCCCTTCTCCAACGAAGTTAGCTTAATTTATATGCTTCCAGGAAAGCATATAACAAACTTGGCGCCCAACGTGGGGCATAAAAGGGGTAAAACACCTGTCATATTCACCAACAAACACAATTTATTTGATATAAAATCATAAAATTTTTGTTGCCACTCAAATGTCAACGGAATGTTTCGCAACTTTATTGAAATGTGGCTCACGGCTGATTGAGAGCAACAGTCGCTGAGAGTTTGGCATCTTAACGAAACTTTGTACACTACGAACATTTTTACAGAAAAGGGGAAGTTATTTTATAGGAACATACCTGTTTGCTGAATTTATGTTGAGTTGCATTTTAATATTTGTAATCCTTTAAATGTTAGATCGGAACCACACTTTATAAATAACTTATTTATTAAGTCTTTTACACTTTTAAGCAAACACATATGTATTTTTTTTTTTTTTTGATTTGTTGCAAGCACATTTTTTTGTTTTTTTAGCACACACATGTTTCTTTTTTTTTAAACTTCAAATTTCAATTTGAAACTCTGCACTTTTGGGCTTCCTTTCCTTTTTTTTTTTTTGTTTTTGCTTTGCATGGGAAACACTGAATGCACATTTTCACGGGAAAAATTTTGATTTTCACTTCGACACGTTTTTGAATTTTAGTTAAAATTTTATACCACGCGGAGATTGGTGGCGTCACTTCAAACGGATGATCACGTATTACTAGGGAAGTTGAGAGATTCATTGACAAAATTTCGATCAGTTCATTGATGAGGGGAATTCATCAGAGCAGATGGAGTGATGATAAGATCATATGGTCAGCAGAGACTCTCTTTAACGTGAATTGATTTCAAGTTCACTGACCATGACCTAGATCAAGTTCTGACCTAGTTCTTTTAAATGAATTCTCCTAACAGATCTGTTTTAAACGTGGTAATTAACGAATATTTTGTGGGGAATTTGTTATCAAGAAATTGTCAACGTTTTGTTTACGGTTACATATGAATCTCTTCTCTTTCCGAAACTTGTGTCTGGCTATTTATTGGTAATTGTTGCTTGTAGCTTTGCTTGTTACAGAATATTTTAATTTGTTTATTTCTTCTGAGAAATCTCACTCGAATTATTGAGAATTGAAAGGAAAGGATTAATGAGAAAAATTTGAACGTAATATAGATTGTATTAACTTATCGATAGTACACGGAGTTGCTAAAATTTGTAAATCTCTTCTTGAATTTAGTTGTTGGGTTATTCAAAATTTTTTTTATTATCATATTATGCATGTTGCATAGGTAGTGCGAAATATCTATTTGGGAAAATAAACATTTGTTTGGGGTATTGTGGGTATTGAGTAGAACAGCGCGGATGTAAAATTGAGAAACTAATTGGCAATTCTACAGATTCGGGTATCTTCTATCTTATCATTGCGTTAATATTGTTTTAGGTTCAAGGCTTCTTCCTATGTTTAGTTGCTGGTTGTTAAATTGGAAGTTAGAGCGAAGTTTTTTTTTGGTGAGATATTCAAGGACTTCAACGTTACTCTAGTAACGTTATTCTAAGACCAGACGTCGTAAAAAGGAATTATTGTTTATAGATTAGTCCACGTAGTTTTTATTTTCATTCATCTAGTAGTGAATCACAGTCTTTCCTAGATTAGCGTTCTAATTATAAGTTATTTTTTTTATATTCTTAAAGTATAGGGATCAAATTCGTCTTGACTTAGTTTTTCTTTACTCTCTTGTACTTTGATTTAAAGATTGTTTTTTTTTGCGTCATTTGGTTCTTCTGAAGTTTCGTTATTTTGGAAAATCAGAAAACATGGAGATAAATAGACTCAATCAGGAGGAGCTCGCTTATGAGTTGACAATCCGGGGATTAGCTGTAGGGAAAGTAGATGACATGCGTTCTTCTTTGCGAGCAGTTTTAAAAGTAGAAAAGGACGGGAAATCAACTATAGTGAGCCCATATCCATTTACGGTCGAGCAGGATGTCCAAGCATTGAACCGAAAAGTGGAAGAAATAAAGGAACTTTTGGATGCTTTCGACGGAGACTCTAGTTCCTCTGAATATGCGAAAATTGTAACGAAGATCGAATGGGCCTTAGGGAGGCAGAATCGTATTAAAGTGGAAGACGAGGAACAAAAGAAGCATAAAACTCAAATAAGAGCTGAGTTACTTATATCTTTAGGAACTCTTAAATTGAAAGCAGATGGCGACGACGAAGATGATTATTCCGATACTGCTGAAGATCTTTCAATATCTGGAAGGGTTTTAACAAGTGCACGCTCACGAGTCCTTCTGCATAAATGGGAGGTAAAGTTCTCGGGGGAGCAAACGCAATCCCTAAATTCTTTTCTGGAAAGAGTGAACGAATTGGCAGAAGCTCGAGGAATCACCAAGGGTCAATTATTCCGCTCAGCATTAGACTTGTTTACTGGGAAAGCGCTTGTGTGGTATCGCGCAAATAAATCCAACTTCCACTCATGGTCGGAGCTAGTGAGGGATCTGAAGAAAGAGTTTTTACCACCGGATTATGACGACCGCCTGATAGAGGAGATCAAAAGAAG
This sequence comes from Leptarthrus brevirostris, assembly GCA_964036015.1. Lineage (NCBI taxonomy): Eukaryota > Metazoa > Arthropoda > Insecta > Diptera > Asilidae > Leptarthrus > Leptarthrus brevirostris. Next base: position 65,283,866 of record OZ038375.1, read on the forward strand.
GACACAAGGAAAAGACGAGTCAATTGGAATTTATGTCGCCATGATGTCAAATATGTTTGGTCGACTTACTGATCCCTTAACAGAAGTAGAGAAGTTAAAGATATTGAAGCGCAACATAGCCCCCTTTTATCAGGCTCAGCTGGGGCTTACGGAAATCAACACAATTAAGCAGCTTGTAGAATTAGGAAGACAACTAGAGTCGGTGAGAACCTCGGTAGAAGCATTTGTACCTCCGCCTACGAGACGAGGCAATCAGCTCTTAGAACCCAACTTAGCTTATGTTACAACTGAGTTAAATATGGTTTCAGTGATGTCCGAATCTAATCCCTCTAGAAATGAGCAAAGATGTTTCAAGTGTGGTCTAAGGGGCCATATAGCTAGATATTGCAGGCGAAATTTCAGTTGTTTTGGCTGTGGTGCCCCAGAGGTAATTCGCACGAGATGTTCCAATTGTAATGCAAGTACGACAGATCAAGGACCATCGACTTCGGGAAACGGGAACGGAGCTCGAAAGTAAGCGGCAAATCGAGTTATCCGCCAACGGCCGCAAATACCCGGAATCCTGCAAAGGCAAGAGAAAGTAGTGTTTTAGTTAGAGAAGGGAATGCACTTCACACACTTGTGGATTACGTTTTCGCTGAAACAGAAAACGACGTGCGCCCTCATCTAGTAGTGTCTATTCGTGGGATAAAATTTTCCGGATTACTCGACTCTGGTGCCTCTAGGACAATCATCGGTGGGCCTGCATTTAATTTACTTAAGGATACGGGGCTACAAATTAGAGAAACCAACGCAAAAAGAGTGAGCCTGGCCAATGGAGGTTCGGTAAATGTAGTCGGAGAAGTGAGTCTGCCAATTATGCTAGAGAACAGAGTTAAAGTTTGCGATGTTCTATTAATACCAGATCTTCCCCACGCTATTATCCTAGGCATTGATTTTTGGAGGGATATGCAAATCCATACCAATTTCGAGCGAAATTCTTGGGATTTCGGTGATACAGATGGGAATTTGAAAATCAGTGCTTTACAGAGTCAATCCAGGCTAACACCACAAGAAAAAATGGAACTGGAGACGATCGTTAGTCAATTTAAAGCCAGGACGGGTACAGAACTCGGGTGCACATACCAGTTTCACCATAAAATCGAAACAGAATCACCACCCATTAAACAGCGGTACTACCCGGTATCGCCAGCGATTCAAATGGCTATTTTTGAAGAACTCGACAAAATGCTCGAAATAGGTGTTGTGGAACCATCCAATAGCGCTTGGGCATCTCCAGTTGTCATGGTGAAGAAAAAAGATGGCACATATCGCTTCTGCGTCGATTACAGGAAGTTAAATAAGGTAACCAAAAAGGACGCGTATCCGTTGCCTTATGTGTCGGCCACCCTAGACAAACTGCGAGATGCGAAGTACATGTCATCGTTGGATATTAAGTCGGCATTTTGGCAGGTTCCCCTGGAAGAAAATTCAAAGCAGTACACAGCCTTTACGGTGCCGGGTAGGGGACTATTTCAATTTCGACGAATGCCCTTCGGGCTAAGTAACTCTCCAGCAACCTGGCAAAGGTTGATTGACCAAGTACTATCCGGGGAACTGGAAAGTAAAGTTTTCGTCTACTTGGACGACGTCATCATCGTGACCCAGAGCTTCGAAGAACACAAGCTCGTACTGAAAACTGTCCTGGAGAAGCTTCGGGAAGCGGGGTTAGTCCTGAACTATGATAAATGCGAGTTTTGCAGTGCCGAGTTAAAATACTTAGGGTATATCGTTGGTGAAAATGGCTTGAAGGTAGATCCTGAGAAAATCCAATGTATTTTGAACATCGCTAGACCGAAGAATGTATCGGAAGTACGACGGTTTATTGGGATAGTCGCTTGGTACCGACGATTTGTACATAATTTTTCAACTTTAATTGCACCAGTTACTGAGCTTCTCAAGAAGAAAATTAAATTTATTTGGACTGATGAATGTGAGGAAGCGTTTAAAAGAGTTAAGGATGCTTTAGTGAGTGCACCTATTTTTAATTGCCCGAATTTCGACGAACCCTTTATCATTCATACTGATGCATCAGGATACGGATTGGGTGCAGTTTTGACCCAACAGATTAAAAGGAATGATAGAGTGATAGCGTATTTGAGTCGATCCCTGAATAGGTGTGAGCGTAATTACTCGACGACAGAACGAGAATGCCTAGCGGTGGTATGGGCCGTCGAAAAATTGCGACCGTATATAGAGGGCTCCACTTTCACGGTAATTACAGATCACGCATCTTTGGTGTGGCTGCACAACTTAAAGGACCCCACGGGAAGGCTAGCGCGGTGGGCAATGCGTCTTCAGCAGTATAGCTATACAGTTATTCATCGGAAAGGAAAGGAGCATTTATTGCCGGACTTATTGTCACGATCAGTCCCGACAGTTGATTGTGTGAATGCAGTGCAAAAACAAGATAAATGGTATGATAGTATGGTTGACAAGATCAACAAAAGTCCTTCGAAATACCCGGATTGGAGAATTGAGAACAACGTATTGTGGAGACATTGTCGTCCACAGTATCCTGCTCTAGCTACGTTTGGTGACACCTGGAGACAAGTTGCAGCAAAATACGATCGGAAAGGTTTAATTTCTAGAGTTCACGATCATCCAACATCAGGACACCGCGGAGTCCAGAAAACGTTTGATCGGTTGTCCCAACAGTTCTACTGGCCCAAAATGAAGGCTGATGTGGCAAAATACGTAAAACACTGCCAGATTTGTCAAGCTATTAAACCCGAGCTTAAGAAACCAGGAGGTCTCATGGCCACCCGAACAACATATAGTAAACCATGGGAATCTATAAATATAGACTTTATTGGTCATTTGCCTCGCTCATGTAAAGGCTATAAGTATATTTTGGCAGTAATAGACCAGTTCAGCAAGTTCCCCATGTTGTTTCCATTAAGAACAGCCAGCGCAACTTCCGTCTGCCGTTCTTTAGAGGAATTTGTATTTTTGCTTTTCGGAGTTCCTAGAATATTAGTGTGTGACAATGGTACTCAGTTTAAGAGTAAAGAGTTTACGAAACTCTGCGCGGAGTATGGAACAGAGATACACTATACAGCATGTTACCACCCGCAGGCTAACCCGGTGGAACGCACTAATCAAGTGGTCAAATCAATGCTTCGGGCATATGTGTCCGAAAACCACAGGAAGTGGGATCAATATTTGGCCAAGATAGCATGTGCTATTCGCACATCAACACATGAGGTAATGAAGTTGACGCCATACTTCATCAATTTTGGGAAAGAAATGGTCATGCATGGAAAGGAGCACAAAAATGATAAAAGGGGGGAACCATTTGACGCAACGATTCGAGCGCAGGCTTTAGAAGATGTTAGGAAAGACGTGCGAAATAGATTGTTAAAAGCCGCTGAAGTAAGTAAACGTCGATATGATCTCCGAAGAAGAGATCAGAAGTTTTTAGTAAATGATCTAGTTTTGCGTAAAAATTATGTACTATCTGATGCCGCCGAATTTTTCACCGCAAAGCTTGCACCAAAGTACATAGGGCCCTTTAGAATAGCCAGGATTGTATCACCCTGGACGTACGAGTGGAAGGATCACGCTGGTAAAAACTCGGGTATTTGGCATTCGAAAGACCTTAAGATATATTACGGTGATTCTCGCGACAGCGAGTAGTAGATTTTTTTTTTCTTTGTTTACTTACAGGAACAATAGGAGTGTGGATAACCTTGTTTCAAAGTCAGAATAGTCGAAAGACTAAAGTGAGATTTCAAGGAAATCTCCCGGAGGAAAGGGAGGGAATGTTACGTCCGTAACAGATTTTGTTGTGCGTATGTTTGGGCTGAAAAGAAAAGAATTAAATAAGCGGAAGAAAACCAAAATTATTTATACTTACCTGTCTTTTGTTCCGTCCTCCAAACGAATTTAAGGATGAAGCTGCAAGAAAATTTATTTTATTATTACAGAAAATATTAAAGTACCTTACCTGCTCACTGATGAAGCACGGAGTCAAGGAAGATCCGTTGGGAGCCTGGTGATACTGAAGATGCCCTCCCTTGAAGATGTCGATGACCCTGATGCGGTGTTTAGATAAAACCCTATTCCCGATACTAAAGCTTCTTTCCCTCAATGTCCCAACGTCCCAGAAATCCTGAAAAGCAACTTACCCAAATTTCCCCCTCAATCTCAAAATGTCCTACAAGACTTGTCCCGAAAAGCTGAGCTGAAAAAAACATCAGAAAAAGAAATAGAATCTTACAAATTAGATAAAATCTTGGTGCTGAAGCTGCAGTCGCTGTATGTACGGATATACATGTAACCTACCTTGAATTAAAATCGCTGACCGATGAAGTCGATGATTTGAAGCCTGACCTAGTTGTGTTAACCACTTGAAGACTCGCGGATGGAGTTGCGGAGACGATGAGTTGCTGTAAGGATAGAATAGGTTAGACAAATTCAGTATAGTTTAGGTATATAATATTCGTTAGTCTGGTTTAGGCATTTTACTTACAAATTTAGGGAAAATAATGTAAAGAATGTGGATAGGATAGGATAGGATTAGTTATTGGATACATATAGTTTTGAATTTTAGCTAGAATATAGATTAAGTTGAGCAAAAGCAATAATATTAGTTACATATAGCTTACATATGGTTTGGACTTTTAGTTAGAATATATATTAATTTGAACAAAATACAATAATATTAGTAATTTAGTTAGGATATAAGTAGGATAAAGAGGATGAATTTTGAGATAGGAACAGTTAATTATTTGAAATATGAAAAGATACTTACTTTGTGAAGAAGATGTAAGCCCAATTTGTCTGCTCACGATTCTGAGGAAATCTAGAAGAAAGGAAGAAAACCAAACATTTTTCGAACAAATATTTGCCGTCCGAGATATTTCAATAGCTTACCCTTTCGGAATTTCTCTCCTGTCGCGACGAAAACAAAAAATTACATCACACTTAACCTCACCACGAAATGATCACCAAATAACTTATGAAACTTTAATACCCGGAAACAACGACCGATATTCCTAGGCTGTCCGTAACCCAAAGCATAGGTTGGTTAGCAACTTAGAGGCGAAATAATATTATTAAGTGAATCAGAAACACGTGTACCTGAATGACAGCTGGAAACTTTGGAGCGAAAATTTGTACCCTTACAAAGATCGAAGAATTTTCCTAACAACACGGAAATGAATGTTAAATTCCGAAGATAGATTTAACATAGGAAAAAAGAATTTAATTTTAAAAATGTGAACCGATTCGCAAAATTATAAGCCGATTCACGAGTCAAGTTGATATTTTTGGGGAAAACGTCATAATAGGGGCAAATTATCTATTTAACCAACCCCTTTGGTAGGTGAAGCGGACAGTTTAGTGCGAATTTTTGGGAAGTTAATGTGAAAACGAAAAGTTAACCATAAAATATTTCTTAAGTGAAAGCGTAAATAGTGGAGGAAACGTCCAAAGTCAACAAGAAAAGCAAATACGCAGATACCTGAAACGAAGGAGACACTAAGAAGATAACCAAGGAAGTAGATATCTACCTGTGGTAGGAGAGGATAAGGAGAAAGAGAAATTTTGAAAAGCTAAGTAACTTCTTTTTGTTTATTTCTTTTTATTTTTTTATTTATTTGGTTTTCTTCCGCAATCACAAAGTTTTCGCAAATGCTAAATGTTTATAAATAAATTAATGTTACGACTGAAACGTAAAATTTCCGTGAGAAGTGAAAAGGGGCCAAAGTGTTCATAGTGTCTTAATAAATTTAATGGAGAAATAAATTTTTTTTAATTTCATCAAATAAGCTGGTGTTTATAATTATTCCTGCGTTTGAGTCGGCAACATTTGAGTTCGTGGACTCTCATAACCACGTGGCGCCCACAGATATAGTGAACCCACCCCTTCTCCAACGAAGTTAGCTTAATTTATATGCTTCCAGGAAAGCATATAACAAGTTCAGAATGACTTGTTCAGTATACTTCTTCGATTTCGGTCTTATAAATATGCTCTAACTGCAGATATCTCAAAAATGTATCGGCAAGTGCGAATGCAGCCTTCGGATTGTAATTGGCAATGCATTCTATCCTCTTGAAATCTTTCGATTAGTTACCGTCACTTATGGTACCGCACCCGCATCGTTTCTCGCCACTCAGTATCTTAATCATCTTGCGCAAGAAGAACAATCAAAATATCTGCAAGGGGCAAAAATTCTTCAGCGATTGGTCGTTTGTTCGATCCCCTCGGTTTAGTTAATCCAATAATTTTTAAGGCGAAAATATTTCTACAGAAGACGTGGAGCTTAAAACTGCACTGGGACGAATCGTTACCACAAGATTTATACTCTGAATGGATTTCATTTCATGAACAACTTCATCTTTTAAAAGGTATAAGGATTCCTCGATATGCATTTTCTTCTCCGGCCCAAATAGAAATACACTGCTTTGCTGATTCCAGTATGGTGGCATATGGGACATGCATTTACATTCGCTGTATAAAGGACAGTGGTATATCCTGCAACCTGCTTACTGCAAAATCCAGAGTGGCTCCTCTGAAAACAATTTCAATTCCACGATTAGAATTATGTGCTGCGCTTCTTGCTGCTGAGCTTACATCGTCAGTCCACAAGCTCTTTGCTCCACTTATAAGAAAGGTGTACTGCTGGTCTGATTCCTCTATCGTTCTTTCCTGGCTATCATCATCCCCTGCAAAATGGAATGTATTTGTCGCAAATCGAGTAAGTAAGATTCAGGAGCTAACGCAGGGCTATGAGTGGCGACACGTTTCCTCAGAAAACAACCCAGCAGATCTCATTAGTAGAGGCGCGATGCCAGCTGATTTTATTGAATCCAACCTATGGTTTAGTGGACCTAGCTATCTCCGTGCACCCGATAACTTATGGCCTACAACTCGAATCGAGATAGTTGAGAATCCTCCAGAGAGAAGAAAAGTATTAACTTCATTAGCAGCTTCACCATCCGACGACCTAGTTGAATCTTCAAAATTCATCAATTCTTATTTGAAGCTGGTTAATACTTTCGCTTATATCTATCGATTCTACAGAAATGCAAAGTGTTGTTCGATAAATGCTACTGAGCGCACGCGCGGTCCGCTCACGGTTCAAGAGTTTGAGTTCGCGCTTAAGGTCGTTCTTCGTCTCGTTCAAAGAAAACATTTATTTGAAGACTATTGCCGATTATCCTCAAAACGGCCTTTAAAACAAAACAGTGTTATAAAGAACTTAGATCCATTTATAGACTCTGACGGGCTTATTCGTGTTGGCGGTCGTTTACGAAATTCGGAACTCGAGTACGAATCGAAGCATCAAATCGTACTCCCCAAAACGAGGTTTACTAATGCACTTGTTATGCACTATCATTTCAGGTACCTCCATGCCGGTTGTCAGACTTTATTAGCCAACCTACGTAATAGATTTTGGCCAATTTGCGGAAAAGGAGTAGTAAAACAAGCTATTCGATCCTGCATTCGTTGTTTTCGACTACGTGCAATGGTAATGGAACAGATAATGGGACAACTACCACGATCAAGAGTGCATCCGAGTCCTGTCTTCTATCATACTGGCGTAGACTTTTGTGGGCCATTTTATATCAAAAACCGGATTCGTAATCGTCCATCCTATAAGACATACATCTGCCTATTCCTTTGTCTGTCAGTCAAGGCAGTCCATTTAGAGGTAGCAGAAGGATTAACCACCGAAGCTTTCTTGTCTGTGTTGAGAAAATTCATCGCTCGCCGTCCACATGTCTCAGTTATTTATTCTGACAATGCCACAAATTTTGTAGGTGGATGCCGTCAGTTAAAGAAATTGAGGGAGATGTTTCACACACAACAGCATTCTGAGCCCATTCTAGAAATGTGCAAGAAAGATGGTATTCAATGGAAGTTCATCCCCCCACGCTCTCCTCACTTTGGCGGCATGTGGGAAGCAACTATAAAGCAAGCAAAATATCATATATTGGAGGCTTATTCATTTGACGAGCTTCAGAGAGTTTCATGCCAAGTAGAGGCCGTTCTAAATTCCCGTCCTCTCGTTCCGCTTTCTAGCGACGTCCGAGTACTTACACCTGTTCATTTTTTGGTTGGAGGTCCTATGACGTGCATTCCTGAAGCTTCTTATGTAGATCTTAAGGCACGATATCTTTCCAGATGGCAACATGTACAGGCGAAATCACAGACATTTTGGTGCCGCTGGCAAAAGGAATACCTTCAAAATCTTCAAGTACGCAATAAATGGAAGACGGTTAGTCCCACTATTAAGGTTGGAGCTATGGTCCTTTTGAAAGACGAAAACGCTCCTCCACTCAAATGGCCCTAAGGTCGTGTTGAAGGCATCCACAAAGGAAGGATGGCCATATTCGCGTAGTCATCATTCGAACTATAGCTGGTCCCGTCAAAAGAGCAATCACCAAGGTTTGTCCCCTACCACTACTGGATGAAATTGATTCAACGTTGAAAGCTGATGCTTTCAAGGAGGCCGGCATATGTTAAGTTCATAATTCTTGAATGTACTGATTTCCTAAGTTCAATCTATAAACTCCTATTACTTGTTATTTACATTTGTTTTGTATACATTTTTTGCGCAAAGAAAGGTTGTATTTGTGAATAAATAACATATAACGTTTTGTTCATCTTCAGCAATTGAGTCCAGTTGTAAAGTAAGTTGCAGGCAATCAGTCACAGAGTGCAGTTGAAATAAAGTTATCGCTAAGTCCCAAAAAGTTTGGTTTTTAATTTCATTTCCTCATCGTTTGGTTTATTTTATTTGGATAATTCTCAAAAATGCTTGAGAAATGCACACCGGGGACGAAACAAACGAAATTCTGCTGAAAACTCACTTTCCGGGAAGCTACAAATCGGACAGGCCGTGGCATATGAGGAAGCAAGAAGCAAATGCCTCGGATCGCTCTGAAGCGGAAAGGATCGTGACGCTTGAGGGGGTCAGACGATCTATTAGATCGTTTGAACCATTCAAGGCAGCAGGCTTAGATGGTATATTCCCAGCCCTGCTTCAGTGGGGCAGTGAGATTGTAGCACCAATACTTAAGGGTATATACACAACATGCCTTGCAATAGGATATGTCCCGGTTTTGTGGAGAGAGGCTAAGGTCATATTTCTACCAATATAGACTTCGGAAGGCTGGAGGATGCTCTTGCTGAACGTGGAACCGATTCCACTGTTAGGAGATGGATTGGAAACATGTTAAAGATAAGAGCAGTTAACATCCAGAGAGGTGAATCGAGACTGCGAGGGAGGGTGGACAGAGGTTGTCCACAGGGGGGAGTACTATCCCCCATTCTGTGGAACATTACCGTTGACTCATTACTTCGCAGACTTGAGGAAGAAGGCATACATAATGTTGGGTATGCTGATGACATAGCAATTATGGCAAGGGGCAAGTTCATACGTGCAGTAGCAGACACAATAAGAAGAGGTACGAGGGTGGTGGAGCAATGGTGTGTGGAACAGGGACTCTTCATAAATGTAAAGAAGTCTGATCTATTTGTTTCACTAGGAAAAGGAAGAATCTAGACTTTAGACCAATTGAACTCTTTGGGGAAGAACTCACGGTCTCGGGCTCGATCAAGTATCTGGGGGTATTCCTAGATTCAAGACTCACCTGGCAAAGACATGTTGAGGAGAAAATCCAAAGAGCGAACAGGGCTCTACATCAATGTGGGAGGGTGTGTGGGCGGAGGTGGGGTATCTCGCCAAAGGCCGCATACTGGATCTACACTATGATGGTGAGACCGATTGTATCCTATGCCTCTGTTGTAAGGTGGCCAAGCGCTTCTAAGCCTACAGTAAAGAGGCAATTGAGCAAGGTCCAGAGGTTAGCGTGTGTGACGATAACAGGGGCCTTTCGAACAACGCCGACAATGGCATTAGAGATGATACTGGGATTGCTACCTTTAGATATATATGTGAAGAGAACTGCTGCTTCAGCGGCACTTCGCATGGAGCGTGGAGCAAACTGGTGCAGATCTCGTGATAACCGAGGGCATAGGAAAATACTGGAACTTGTCAAAGATGAGATACTGGAATTGGAAATGCCTGTTGATGGTATAAGCAAAGTAAGGGTAATTGATAGGCACCACACGAAACGCTTTTACGGGATGGGTCCCTCCCTGAAGGCCGTATAACCGACGTTACAATATTCACGGATGGATCCAGAATTGATGGGAGAGCGGGCGCAGGTATCTTCAGTGGTGACCTGAACCTGAACACCCATCTTTGCCTGAGGATATACACCTCAGTATTTCAGGCAGAGATGCTGGCTCTGATCTATGCACTTGATCGAATACTAGAGAGTCGAGTGAGAGATAAGCAGATAGTGGTGGCACTCGATAATCAGGCGGTGATCAGGTGTATGGATGGTACAGATCTCAACACAGCTCTGTCACTGGAGTGAGTTCGCAAACTAAACGCGTGTGCCTCATCAAATGAGTTGACACTGGCGTGGGTCCGAGGACACGTCGGGATCAAAGGTAATGAAAAGGCAGACGTACTGGCAAAGCTAGGGGCTGCTTCGAGTTTCCAAGGTCCGGAGCCGTTCACTGCGCTTGGCATGGGTACTCCGGAGGGCCTGTTAGGAAAGTGGGCCACGAGAGAGCACTGGGAACGGTGGAATGTCGTGGACTCGCTCAGACAGGCTAAGATGGCAATTGTAGCGACCAGAAGTGCTGAACAGAGGGAGGTCCTGGATATGGACCGTAGGACCTTGCGATGGCTGACGGCACTACTAACAGGACATGGTAACTTCAGGTGTCATCTAAAGAGGATGAACATTCTCTAGGATGATATCTGCAGGCTGTGCCTGGAGGAGCAGGAGACGGCGGCACACATAGTGTGCCAGTGCCCTGCACTGGCAAGTAGAAGAAGGAAGCTGATGGGACACCACTGGATGGAAGAAGGAAGAATGGCAGAGGTGTCCTATAAGCAAATGCTTGCGCCGACCCGAGGAATCGAGGTGAGGGAAGAAAACTGGATTAGCCCAGATCTCTCTCGCTGAGATCGCAGGGGGTAGGGACGAAAAGGGACCCGGATAAAGTGGTCTGTTTCAGCAAATCCCTAGAGGGGTGTTTTTAGTGAGTAAAAATCTCACACTACCAGAGATAATCGGGTCTCCTGGTGTCTTTGGAAGATTTTCACCCCTCACGCAAAAAAAAAAAAGTCGAGAAACCTACCAGAATCATTCGGAACATCACCGCATTAAGCCAAGCCAGAGGAGGATACAGAGTCCTAAAATGACAGAGCATGTCGGGGAGCAGATATAGGTGAAGGAATTAGGCCACCAGAATCAAGAGAGTGAGCCCAACCGATGCTGGGAAAGTTGAAATCACCAAAGAGTACGATGTCCTCCGAGGGAAGCAAGAAATCGGACAAACCATCGATGGATGCAGCGAGCAATTCGTACAATGTAGATGGTGAACAAGGAGGAATATAAACAGTCAACACGAATAGGCTTCTGGTAGGGAATCTCAAGACAACACACAAGAGCTCGAGGTCGCAGGAGTCCGAAATGTCGACGCCCGAGCACGAGATACCCCCCTGATCGCACACAGGACCCCACCACCGACTGGAAAGCAAGGGTCGGAAAGATGACGATCCTGGCGAAAAACCTGAAACTCGGGACCATAAAGCTCGGAGTCAGATATCCCGGCACAAAGCCAGGTCTCAGCCCGCACAGAGCTTACACCTGAGTTATGAGTGTCGACATTTGAAGATATAGTCGGCGGAGCAGTGGCAACGTGGATGACTGAGTGGCGGGCACGCCTGCGGGCAGTGCGGGAAGGATGGTTTATGCTCCGGCCAACATTATGGGAGGCAAGCATACCAACGGCTAGCCCCTCCGGAAGTACAGGCGAACCAGCACCCGAGGGCTCGGAGACAGCCGTGGTCCCGGAGACAGCCGCGGTCTCAGAGACAGCCGTGGTTTCGGAGATAACCGGGACAGCCAGGGATTCAGAGATAGCCAGGGGCTCAGAGACAGCCAGGGGTTTGGAGACAGTTAGGTCGAAGCCAGAGGCAACGGACGGAACAAAGGAAGCCGGAGGCCCAGAAGAAGCCCCGCAACAAGTAGAAAGGGCTCTCACATCGGTGGCAATAGAGCCAATTAGATCTCTATTGGCCAAAACTGAAACAGAGCAAGCGGAGACATCAAGCTTTACCTGCTTGGCGATACGTCGAATGTCCTCAATCAACGGCAACACAGGTGGGGAGCCCAACGATGAAACCAGGCCGGGATCAAGGCCAACAACTGCAGCCTGAACATCAGCAAGTGAGTCGGAGATCGCTGAGGCCTTAGAGGCAACTCATTTGAGCGCCTCAAGACCAGGACACCAACAGCACTCCGCAACTTGTCCACTTAAGTGGTAATCATGCCAGTGACCTCGGCCTAAAACTGCAGGTCACCCTAGCGGGAGGAAAAAGAGCCAACCCTGTCAGCAACCAGAGCAAAGTCATTGGATAACGCTTCCATCAAGCCCCTCACCAACCAAAGGACGTGGCAAGGCTTTATGTCTGAACACTCAGCGCAAGTGGAACAAGGAGATGATTTAATTCCACGTTTCAGACATGTGGCATAGGAAAAGTGGCCACAGACACCATCGCAGGCCACCTCGTCACGGGCAATCTCCAACACAGAAGCCCCACACTTAGACATAAGAAAAAATTAATAAAAATAACAAAGAGAAAAAAAGAGATGGAGACCAAAATTAAAACAGAAATGAGTAATAAAGTAATAATAGAGAACAAAGTCAGTCGATAAAAAAATAAAAAGAAAGTGTAATGTGAGTCTCTGCCGTATTTTCACATATATAATTTAGTCACCGCCATCTCATGTAATTTTTTTTGTGTGAACTTACTTAAAACCAAAAATGAACGTGGCTTTACGTCATACCGTCATTACTACGTGAACGCGCCCAATTTTTTTTTAACCCTGAGGTTGTCTGCCCTGCTTTCTGACATGAGGTAAACGTAATACTTCCGACAAGTGAGGAAAGACATTTGTACCTTGTGACGGCTAGCTGAACAGCACAATAGTAAGAGTAGCATAGTGGCCACAGTACAGTTTTCATTCTGTGGAGTTTTAAAGGGGAATTTTCTCCCCATCCTCCCGGTTATTAGGAAGAAGACAAAAGTGAGGTTAATTGCCCTCAAAATTATAGAAAGGTGATTGCGACATTCATAGAACAGTCGCTTTTTTGTTGCACGCAGACGAAATTGCGGAAACCTCTTTAATAATTCTTCGCGGATTAACAGCGACTAGAAAGCCAACATAGGCTTCTCCTAAAGAGGGAAAAAGACCAGAAATTCCTCCGCGGGACGACTTTTTTTATTCTGGGGATTAAAATAACCTTATATATATCGTCAAACAAAAAGCAGAGATAAATTGACGCCTAATAAAGGCTCCATCAGGAAGGCCCACCCGCATAATCACTTTATTTGGGATTCCGTCATCCTATGCCTCACCACCCCTCCCTTCACAGACGAGTAGGAAGGATAGCAAGGTGTACCAACGAAACCAAGACTCAGAAGAAAATTCAGCCGCCGTCTAATGAGCAAGTCATTTACGCCCCGGCTGGAACTCCTGCATTTTATCCTCCAGAAAACCAAGAAAGGAACATGAAATTCTAGGAAAACAAAAGGGAAGTGCCGGCAAGTTTTGTGCCTTTTTATTCTATGTATATATTTACCTTACATTAATTATATTAAGTGCTAAGTTTCAATGACATATCGATATCGGATATGAAAATTGAAAATAGTTCAGTTTTAATTGCGGGTGTTTTCGATTTTGCTTCTGGGTTAACCCTTGTCCCTTGAAGAAGCAAATGCTTGTTCGAGATTGCGGTGCCATAACCCGAGTTATGCTGCGGATTGTTCGTTTTTGGCACATTTTACCCTTGGTGCTAACACTGGTTGCCCCCTGGTTCGGACCAGGAACAGCTGTGACACTACTAACACAAATGAAGTAGATGAGTAAAGTGACCTGGCATTGTGCTTGCGTGCTGCGAGTTTTTATATTTAATTAATTATTTTTACTGTTCTGTTATAAGAATGAAAAAAAGCCAAAAATCTTTGCAGTTTGCATTCCTTTTATTTTAAAGAGGAAAATTGCACTTTCGGATTCGTCATGTAGCCTTTCTTCTTCTTCAAAATACTCATTTTCATTAAATTAATGCTGTAGTAAACCAATAATTGCTGAAATTGCTGCTTTTTTATTAATCGCCATAATTTTCAGTTGGAATTTGACAGTGGCTGACACTAATAAACTCGAACACAGGGTTTAACACTTGGAAGCAGATGACACTTCGGTGCAGGGTCACAGTAACTCCAGTTGTCCCCGGCGTTATGCCTCGAAAACACTCTGCATAAGCCTCCTATAGAGCCTACTCACAGAGTTAATTTTAAAGCATATAATTACTTGTTACTTGGTTATTGTTATTTGGTTTTAGTTGAAATAGTCGCGGGTGAATCAACATTACTAAAATTAGTTCCCATAGCTCAGGGATTGTGTTTCGTATAACTTCATAGGGTGTATTTCTTTATTCATTCCGTGGAAGGAATAGAATTGAAAGTTGAAGTCAGGTTAAAGCAATTATTCAATAAACAATTTTTGAGGTTTCAGTTTTTTATATTATTTAAAATGAACGCGAAAGACATAATCCAACAATAAATTTTGTATTTATTTACAATTATGACTTTCTTTTCCTTCCCTTTTGATAATAAATTATTTTTTCCGTTTATTCCATCTACAACTTCGGTACAAAAAGAACGCGTTCTGTACGCGCCGGTGCTAATAAAAAACACGGAAAATTAGGAATAGAATATTCCGAACGAATAAAGAAACACATTGGCTCGTTCCGCTCATTCGGAATGAATAAAGAAATGCACCCATAGTAACGAAGTAATTAATTTCAATTTTAAGATTATAAAACGAAAATTAAAATTTCATTGTACCTCTCTTGTATGATATACCTAAGTTCAGTTTAGGGAAGTTTTGTTGTTGGGCATACTCAGCCTAGTAAATTTTACATACTACTTCAACTGTTAAGGCCCAGTGTGTTGATAAAGTTATTGTGGGTGATTTTAAGAATGTGCAAAGAAGAACGATCTGAAAGTCGGCCAAGCTATTATCGGTTTTTAAATCACAAATTCAAATTCAAATTCAAATTATTTTATTAGCAAATACCCTAAGTATATAGCTAACTAACCTAAGCGCTTAGGAGACAAGTCCATACAGCGCGTCCTTATAAAATTTGTTGCTGATTCCTAATTTTATAATCTTATTTTATATTTTAATACTTAATTACAAATTTTTTTTTTTATCATTTCAATAATTATTGTTAATCTTTTTTTTTTTTTTACTTTATTTCTGTAACTCTTATTTATTTATTTGGTACTTAGTTCTATTTATTTATTTTGTGTAATCCATTTAGTTTTTTATTTATATTATATTAAAATTTTTTTTTTTTATATTTTGATTCCATCTATCATCATCATGTTTTTGATTGTGTTTCAATTCTTCATTTCATATTTTAGTGTCTTATTATATTTTCAATTCAGTTTTATCTATAAATTATTAATCTTATTTCCTTCTGTAAATAAAAAGGAAATTACAATTAATGTTAAATGTTATAGCCTATTATATATTCCTAATTCTATTAAAATTTCCTTAAGTGTACTAAAATTCATGGCGTCTAGGAGTTGGGGAAGGGGTGGGATTTCGCCCTGTAGAATCTCCCTTGTGGTCGCGCACTCGTTCAGTACGTGTTTTATTGTTAAGATGCCAACAGAGATCTTAGGCATCCCGGATTTGGTGTTCTGTCAAATAAATGCTGGTGCGTCATCCGCGTATGGCCAGTTCGCAGTCTCATAAGCTTCATTGTCTCCTTCCTTGTCATGCTCGTCGGGAACTTTGGGGGTGTTGTTTTTTCCCAGTGTGTTCTAAGGAAGGTGCTGTTTGATTCCCACGCTCTTTCCTTCCTTTCTTGTAGGGTTTTTAGTCCAACTCGCATGATGAACGCTTGTGTTTGCGGGACGTAACGCTCTTCCATTTCATTGACCGGTCTTTTGGCCTCTTGGTCGACGGCTTCATTTCCGGGGATTCCCTGGTGTCCTGAGATCCACTGCACTTCTATTTTCCCTCTTTCGGCTATTAGGGATTGTCTAGCCCAGATAATCAGGGGTTCTGTGTTGGCGTGGTTGCTAATCGCCTCTATGCAACTTTTGGAGTCCGAGAAAATTACCGTCGGCTCTCTTTCTTCTTTGGCCTGCTTTATGGCCATTATTATGGCCTCCAATTCTGCCTCGAAGACTGAGGCGTCTTGGTGCATGACCGTCCTTCGAACATTGATGTTTTGGTCATTTCCCGGGGCTTTAGTTATCATAGCTGCCGTAACTTGCGTGTCCGTTTTTGAACCGTCCGTGTAGGTTATGTGTTTCCCTTTGCACTGTTCTAGTGTTTCCGCGTGTAACCTTCTATGGTCTTCCGCTCTGTACGTCTGTCGCGTCTTGTGTCTGTTCGTCCCCGAGTGCACGGCCGCAAGGGACATTCTACGGGGGTTTTCAGGGGGGGTTTCAGGAGGTGGGGTTATAGGTATACTTAGCCTATGTGCTATATTTATGGCTTCCTCTATGGCGTTGCTTGTTGACCTTCTGCCTTGAGCTTGTTCCTGTAGGTAGGCGTCAATTGTTATCCTGTGTGGTCCTTTGTACGCCATATGGTGCCTGGCTGTAAAATTGATCTGGGCCTTCAGGACCCTATCCTGTATTGGGCTTACACCTGCTTCCGTCCGTATCGTCTTATTTATGTTTGTCTGTATTCGTTTTAAGTATGTCTGTTTTGTCCTACCATACAGAAGCAGTCCGTACCCTATATGTCCGGTTAGTAAGGTGTTAGTAATCCTTAAAATGCTAGATGTTGACGCGCCTTTATTTTTTGCGGCCAGTGACTTCGCTAGTCCATTTATCCGTGTCAATTTATTACAGACTGCTTCTGTATGCTGTCGCCATGTCAGTTTCCTGTCAAATGTTAAACCTAATATTTTGAGTGTCCCTGCTCTACTTATTTGCACGAC
This sequence comes from Leptarthrus brevirostris, assembly GCA_964036015.1. Classification (NCBI taxonomy): domain Eukaryota; kingdom Metazoa; phylum Arthropoda; class Insecta; order Diptera; family Asilidae; genus Leptarthrus; species Leptarthrus brevirostris. The sequence continues at coordinate 65,300,973 of OZ038375.1, forward strand.
ATAGAAACTAATAGGGTTAGACGTTGGTGCTCTTTTCCTGCTAAAGGTGATGGCCTCTCCTTTCTCTATTGGTAGCAATGCATCTGTCTCCGAGCACCATGCTTGTATTTTAAAAAACGCCCTTCTAAAGGCTTCGTTCGGTTTGTCTTTCGCTGTCCCTAGTATTATATTGTCAGCGTACGTAAAGTAGTTTATATCATGTTGATCGTCAAGTAGTGTTGTCAGTCCGTGTTGATACGTGTTGTACAATGTCGTTGACAGTGGTGACCCTTGAGGAAGTCCATTGTGCAATGCACGAGTTCCAGATAGAAACCCATTTACCCTAACTCGAAGCGTTCTATTTTTTAGGAAATTTTGGATGAGGTGACAGAATGCTCTGTCTACTCCCCAGATAAGTAATTGTTTGATTATAATGTGGCTGCATACCCTGTCGTATGCTTTCTCCAGATCCAGGGATAGGACATGGTACTCTTTCTTTCCAGACAAGGCCCGCCCAGCACACGCCTCTAGTTCCAAAAGGAGCGAGGTGGTCCCTTGTCTCAACCTGAATCCGTGCTGATGTGTGGACAGTGCCTCCTCTATCACCAGTCCCAGTCTTGCACCCAGGACCTTTTCGAAGAGCCTCGATATGCAAGGTAGCAGCGATATTGGTCTGAGATCCTTTGGAGTTATTAAACTTGACGATGTGTTCGAGTTTTTCCTAAGTGGGATCTGTATCGCAATTTGCCATGAGCTGGGATAGTATCCCCTGCTCAGGATCCTGTTATACAGTTCCAGAATTTTGTGCTGGAGCAACAAGTCGGCGTTTTTTAACATGCCGTAGGAAATTCTGTCGTGACCGGGTGCACTACCTTTACAATTACTAAGCGTTTTTGTTAGTTCTTGAAAGGTAATCCGGTCTGTAAGGATTCTGTTGGGGTCTGGTGCGTATGGTAGGTCACTTAATTTGAATGTGTGTTTTTGGGAGATGACTGTTTGGGAAAAGTTGCTGTCTGAAGCATAATGTGACCATGAATTCGCTAATTCAGTGGCAATTTGCATGGAATCGTGAATTGTTCGGTCGTTCAACTCTAGGTTGGATATTATGGATGGTGTTTTATTTCCATAAAAGGATTTGACCTTTTTCCATGCATCGGCGAGGTTGATAGAAGGATCTGTGGAGTTTGCGAATATCTCCCAGGATTCCTTTTTCGCGATCTTTATCATCCTCTTGGATTTTGCCGATTCCCTACGGTAGGAGATAGCATTCTCCGTCGTAGGGTTCCTCTGAAACGTTCTCCAGGCTTTATTTTTGACCCTGACTTGCTTTTTGATTTTGTAGCTCATCCAATGTGGTTGTTTATGAGGGGCTGGGTGACCAGATGGTATGCACTGCGATGCTGCCATCCTGATGGTCTTCCCGATTAGAGCAGCTTCTCTGTTAATATTGTCCGCTGTGGGTAGATCTTTCGCTTTTTGTGCTGTTATGGCACGGAACCTTCCCCAATCAGCTTTGTGCTCTTTATATCTAGCGATAGTTTTATAGCTTGAGGTGGCATTTTCAGCTTTTATGATAATCGGGAAGTGATCACTTCCTTCTGGGTTGCTGTGCACGGTCCAAGTAAGTAAGGGTGTGATACTGGGAAAGGCTGTGGGGCTGTGTGCATTGAAATCGCCACCAAGAATTATAGGTCCCGGTAGTTGGTGAGTCAATCGCTCAAGGTCTGCCTGGCTTAGCTCCCGGTCGCACTCAATGTATATGGAGGCTATTGTTAATGCGGGTTTAGATTGGACTCTTACAGCACAGCAAGTTAGCGAAGTTAACAGTTCTACTTCCGTGAAGGAGAGTCCTGTGTGCACCAGGATGGCAGCACCGCCGTGCCTGGTTTGCCCCTCATTGTTTGTACCTACAAAGTTATATCCTATTAGCCGTTCAGGCTCTTCCCCTGCCAGGATGTTTGTTTCCTGTAGGATAATGATTTGAGGTTTATATTGTGCAACTAGCAACTGTAGATGGGGGAGACTATTATATAAACCTCTGGCGTTCCAATGAAGGATAGTTATGTCCTCCATGGTTTTGAAGAGTTAGGGTTATTGGTTCTCTATCCTTTATTCTTGCATAGCTTCGTCTTCCTCAATTTCTACCACGTCTGTCTCTGTCCTTAGCCGTATGTCTGGTCCCGCGCAACTCACGGCATTTACGTCGTGAATCTCGCTGGCCCGGCCGGTTAGAGCTTCCGCGATCAAGTTCGTCATTGTGTTGGGTGTCATTTGGATATTCTTCTCAATTGGATAAGATTTTTCTCTATTTTCTTTAATAATTTTAATATGTTCCATTGCTTCGTTATATTTTAGGTTTTGTTGTTGCATGTTTTGTAGTATAGGGCTGGTTGTCACTGAAGTGCAGGCCTTAGGCGTAACCTGAGTTCCCTCACTTGTAAGTGTAACATCACTTGTAAGTGTAACCACCTGTTCTTTTATTTCCGTGTATGTTTGTGGTTTTGAGATTTCTTTTTTTGCTTTGATTTTTTTAATTTGTTGAGATGGTGCTATCGTTTTTTGTGTTTGAGTTTGTTCTATAGTGTTTTGTTGAAGAGTTTCCTTTTCTTGCGTTAATGTGTTTCGTTTAGGGATCTGTTCGTTTTGTATTTGTGTTGTTATGTTTTGTTTGTTTGTGTTTTCAGTTTGTAGTGTCGGTAGTTGCCATTGCGTCGTTGGTATTTGCACTGTTGCTTGTGGAATTGGTTTTGGTGTTACTTGTATTGGTGCATTTATGTTTAGTGCCTTTTGTGCCATGGCCAAAATCTGCTTAAACTGCTCCTTCGTGGGGATATTATTTTTTACTTGCGCGAAATCGAACTCTCCAGTGAACCCTGTAGTAGGTACATGCTGGTTTGCGTTAGCTATTTGTGCAAAAGTTGGCTTGCTTGCTGCAGGGTTCAATGCGTAGAACATTTTTTTAGCTTCGTACAACGTGCAGTGGTGCTGCTGCTTCAATTTCAAGAACTCCTTCTGTAGTAGATACTTCGGGCAGTTCTTGTCACTGGAAGCATGCCCTTCCACCTTACAGTTTACGCATGCCTTTCTAGTGCAGGGTCCCTCGTGGGATTTCGCAAGCGCGCACGTCTCGCAAATCTCATCCCCAGAAGTGCAGCATTTTACAGTATGGCCCATGGTTTGGCACTTTCTGCATTTCATTGGGTTAGGGATGTATTCCCTAACCTCAATCCTTTCGAACCCTATTTTGATGTATTTCGGCGGGGTATACTTATCAAACGTAAGTATGACCAGGCCTGAAGGGGTTTGCTTGCCATCTATAGTTCGGTTGGCTTGGAATGCTTCTATTACCCCCTGCGGTCCCAGACCTTCTGCGATTTCAGTAGCTGTCATGTCGTTAAGTTTCCTGTAATATATTGTCCCTTTGGTCGAGTTTAATTTTGTATTGAGTTCGACTTTGACTGGTATGGTCCCCATTTTTTTTGTATTAATAAATTTCTCTGCAACTTTTTGATTGTGACTACCATCCTTAAGGTGGGTACACTTTTTATACAGTGTGGAGATTGAGTCTACTCTCTTGGCCGCAAGGAACAGGTTATAACTGCCCATTGTTTTGCCTCGCTCAGCACTTTGTATTGTCACATACTTCGGTTGGTCAACCTCCAACCTTTCTGTTACTTTAAGTGTGGGAAAATCGCTGTCAAGGCTAGTATAGCCTCGCTTCTTTTTTTGGGGTGGCCTTTGCGATCCTGGGTTGTCCCTCAGAATCGCGAAGTAATTCCCCTGGCCTTCCGGCCCCATCTTGCCTGCTTTGCAGGCCCGTTCCTCTTGTTACTTTCCCTTCCTGTATTTTAATTTATTCCCCTTTGTTAAGATTTTCTCCGCCTGTTATTTATTTGTCCCCTATATTAGGTATTACTATTCTTAAGCTTACCCTATTTTACCTATTCTATTCTATCTCTATTAGTTAAATTATCCTATGCTATTTCTTAATCTACCCTTCCCTTCCTAACCTATTTTGTTAGTAATTCTACTACTGTTAGTCCTAATTCTACTAATTATTCCTAATCTATCTACCCTATTTATGAATCTATATGTATTTGATTTATTTGTCTCCGTTTGTATGTTTACTTATAATGTGTATATTTTCGTAATTTGTCTGTGATGTAAAACATTCAATTTTATTTTGTTAGCCCAATTTCCAGCTTATTAGTCAATTTTTTAGCCAACCTGTCCTTTTTACATCAATATTTGGTGCACAAACCGGAGCTTTGGGAGCCTTCGGAGTTCCGAATGCTCCGAATGTCTGAATTTGATCACGTTTTTGCAAGTGAGGTTATGTTTACTCCTGCTAGCAATCCACTATTAATTAATTACGGAGTCCTTTCTCCTAACACCTTTATTCACACTAGTTTGCGATAGCGTCCTTCACCAGATAAATGAATTTCCTCTATATACTACCGCGATTACTATTGCAATTCTCAATTTTTTACTAGGCGTTCTTTTGACAGCACTCTTTCCTGTCGCTAGTACAGTCCGGAGTCCATTTTAAATCACAGAATTCAATAGTATTCATAATTTTTTTACTGGGCACCATATCAACGAACAAGATGCCATCGTCGAATTTACTTTAGTGCTGATGACGTCACTCTAATGACGTATCTGAAATCGTTCCTTTTTTTTTGGGAATATTATTAATATTGTTTAGCACGAGATCGAAATAAACATTTTTTTCTCTTGCTAGTTATTTTGTGCACAAATTAATTAGGTGACCGAGATATTTAACTATTGTTGTATGTACATTACAAAGGTATAGTCTGGGTGACACATCTTGATCCCAAATTCGGGTTTACTTGATGTAATGGATATTTTACCCAAAGGTTATGATATTTAGATATTCGTTTTGTTGGTTACTGATCACATTAAGTCGTTTTTCATTGATTTCGAGGTATATAATAGAATGGACATATTTCAGAAAGTCATTTGAATTTTTCTCAACACAATGTCTATAAGCTTTATTAGAGTGTTTAGATTTGTTGTATTCTTTCTTTTTGCTGACATTATCAAACCGATATTTCTATAGGTCTAGAGAATAATCTTAAAATGTATAGCTCTATTTGCATTACCTTCGCATAATTTTATATATTGATGTAGATTTCAGACCGAATATGATTAGGTAAATTATATTGCAATGTACTAATTAAGATTGATATGCCGTTTTTTGTTGTTGTTATACTCCCACTGAATTTTCTTGGATTTAGGCCAGTTAGATTTTAACTATTATAGTATATTAGGACTATGGATCTTATTGAATGTACCCTGTAATATTGTTTCTTATTGCATAATGTGAGTTTTTTAGGACACCCCTAAGGCCTCTTCCCATGCTTGTCTCCCTTTTTCCTTCCACCTCCATCCTAATGCTTGACATTTGAGTTTGATTTCTATTTTTTTTTTTTTTTCAGCTTACCTTTTCCGGTTGGGCCTACACCCTAGCCAGGTGTAGGAATAGTGGTGGGTTAGTACCTGAACCATCGCATACGGGGGCAGTTTTTTTCTTGCTTTTGCTAATTTCAAGGTGGTTCAGTGCGGCTAAGGGCAACAGGTGAAACCAGACCTTTTGCGCTTCCTTCTGTTTTCTGTTTCTCGTTTTTTTTTCTTTTTGTGGCAGACCTGAAGAAAGGATACCACAACTTTTCTTCGCCACAGGCACACGAACTTCTGTTTGTAGATGTGTGAATCGGATGTTCAAGGACCTACACCCCTTACCGACGAGCTAGGACGTTCTGCCAGCTAGCGCGTGCCATTTGAACATCTTGCGGCAACTTCACATTGCACATTCCGCACACACATACATTACAAAAGTCAAGTAGTTAAAAATGAAGAGAAGAAAACAAATAAGGAAGAGAACGAATGCAGACCGCAAAAAGAACAAGAACGGGCGATAAATAGATAGACAAGTCATACAAATAAAGAGAAGTAAATAAATAGATAAGAAAATAAAGAAGGAGACGAAAATAAACCTGGAATGAGTAAAAAAGTAAAAATAGCGAACAAAGTCAGTCGATAAAAAGATAGTCAAGTCGTTAATAAAAAAACGAAAAATGAAGAGAAGAAAACAAAATAAAGAAGGGAACGAAAGCAGACAGTAAACAGAACAAGGTCAGGCGATAAAAGATAGTCAAGTCATACAAATAAAGAGAAGAAAACAAATAAAGAAGAGAACGAAAGCAGACAGCAAACAAATTCAGGACGGAAGAGAAGCGAATAGGGCAAACAAGAACCAAAAAAAAGACAAGTTAAACGACTATCAGGAACCAAACAGGTAAAATGGAAAACGCAAAAAAGAAAAGAACAAATAAAAAACCAAAAATAGATAGCAATAACAGCAGCAGTAACCAAAGAAACAAAGCAAAAAGAGAAAAACGAAAGAGACAACAGAAGTAAGCAAACGGTCACGTCGACGGCGCACCAGCCAAAGACAGGACAGACAAACGGGAACAGAGAATACTACAGAACAAAACAAAAAGAAGGAAACGAAAACAAAGAAAAAGAGAAATTACAATCCAAAAAACAGAAAGCCAAAAAGGCAAGAACAAGGCACCATGGATAATACAAAAACAGGTCAAGAACCAAAAACTAAAATAATCACGTCAAGCAAGAACCAGATTACACCAGCATTACGAACTCATGTCAGGCTAAATGACCTGAGAAGAGAATGGGTCACAAAGGACTACTACCGCCAAAAACAAAATAAAATAGATGTCAACAGACGACATCAACAATGGCAAAAACGAGATCAATACTGGGTCAAATAGTGACACACAGAAGGAAACGTCAGCACACAAAGATGAATGACAACAATAACGGCAGAAATAAAGATAAAAGCAAAAACAACAGCACAGTCTTAGAATAGATACCATATCATATCATCATATCTATACTATGGCACAGTGGTCAACAACAAGCCAACAAATAAAGACAAGAAATCAAGAACCGTCGACCAAAGCGGTAAACAGAGATGTACGGTTGCCGAAGTAGCGAACTTAAAAAAACAAAAACAAAAGCACAGCCGCCGAAAAGTACACACCACTAGCAAATTCAATTGAGCAGGTGTAAGGGAATAGAGGGGAAAATCACGGCAATAATCAAAAACAGAAACCAAAAACCAAAACAGCGGTAACCGAGAGTACCGCAACAAAAATGTCACCTACGAGATCACCAAGGCTACCAAATAATGTTGACAAATCAAATTAGCAGCAATATAAACACCAGAGAAAACAAATCAAGGCAACCGTAATACCGCACAGTTACCGGAGTATCGAAAACTCAGCTATTACACAGTTAACACCATGAAGGAACGGAAAAAACAGCAAATAAGCAAAAAGAATAAATGAAACCAGCCTTTATATTTGCTGCCGAGTCTTCTCTAATTCTAATTTTGTGGTACCAGCTCGCGGGCAGCACAATTAGCTTTTTACTTTTAACTCCGAATTGACGTTTCTCGCAGTGGCATTTGTATGCTGTCGTGTATGTGCAATCTGATACACCCCACAGCGAAATTCTTTTGCTGTTGCTGATGCTGTCGACTAAAGGCTGGAACACAATGTGGCGCTGGCGCTCGTAGCTGGCGCCGTAGCTAACTCGGAAATGTCAAATTTGGCGCGCGCCAAAAGTTAAAAATATTGAACTTTGCGCTACAGCGCCAGCTACGCATTGAACCGCCATCTCTTAATTTCCATATTTTGAACTTTTGACAGGTCTGGCTACCGCGCCAGCTACGAGCGCCAGCACCACATTGTGTTCCGCACTTAACGTGCAATCTGATACAGCTATAATCCTAATTTTGTGGTGCCATCTAGCGAGCAGCATGATTAACTTTTAATCAAAGATTACTTTAGGCTATTCTACATCCAAAAGTTCAGCTTGGTCGTCGACTTCACAGCTCAATTCAACGCTCATATTTCTACATTGGACTTAGAGTATATAAAGGCTGAAACACATTCACTGAAACACATTCACGTAATTTCTTTTGGGATGAACTTCATAGTTGCCACCTACGAGTAAGTAACTAAATGGAGTGGCCCAACAGCAGAGATTTCCGTAGCCTGTGCCTAAAATGTGTGAGCTTACACGCACACAAGAAAAACCGTACAGGACAGGCTGAAGAAAAAATCTTTATATGAAGGTGCTTTGGTGCACTTTTTAAACTTCTGGAGAAATCTGTTTGAAATTGCAATTTAAAAAGCAGGTTTTTCACTAAAATTTGTAATTTTTATTACGGCTTTTCATCACAAGAAATTTAACTAATTAATTTGCAAATCAGTAAACACTTCAATAATAAAGTTTTCATCTACTAACTCCTTGCTAAATTTAATTACACCACCGCCTTTGTAAGTGATAACTGAAGAAAATATGGCTGCTGACCCAAAGGTAAACAAAGTTTACCTTAATGCAAAAAGTGGGTATTCTATAAGTTAATAGTGTGTTTAACACCGCCTGAAATATTCTTATCACAAAAGAAAGTTATTTTCTCTACTTTATCTGTGAAATTAAATCCCCGGGTGTTTTAAATAATTTGAATTTTTGCAAAATTGCACTACACACTTCATTGTCACTAATCGTTTAAAACTTGAACTTTTCTCAAATAGTTTTGACACAACACGCAATAGTTTTATATTTTTGTCCTATCAATTTAATTCTTACTTCAACATTACAGGACGATAAAATTAGCACTTTTTCAACCACAACACTCACTTAAAGAAAAATGTCAAACAAGTGACAACACGAGACGAAAAATGAGAGCAAAAAAACCGTAGAAATCGGCACACTCATGTACACAGATTTTACACGCTAGGGCCACTCCATTTAGTTTCTTACTCGTAGGTTGCCACAATAAATGCAGTAGCCGTTGCGCCAAAATGAACTGCAACTTCGACTTTGAAAAATTTTAATGTTGACGCAGATTTTACTGTACTGACAACCAAATAACTTTGAATGCACTGTTGGAAAAATGAGAAAAACAAACTTTTTGGTTCTGTAATTTTTCAATTGGCATTTGTTTTGGTTGAGTTTATTTATCGTGGAACGAAAATTTATTAAAATGGAGGAACAATTGATAAATATTATGCGTGAGCATCCTGTAATGTGAGCCATGCATTACATAGTCGCGCCATCTCTGTGTCGATAGCACGGAGCACATACATCGCCCTATAATATTTTTGGTATCTCTGAGGTTGGAAGCCCTGCTTCTGCCATGACATGAAAATGACATTTCCGTAAAGGAGAGATTACCATTTCATGTCGTGACAGCAAGCTGGTCTGGAAATCTTGCAGAGGTAAGTAAACATTATTTAAAATCTTAATCTTACATCATCAGAGCCATCAAGGCTCTGATCAGCTCCTAATGAGTGTTTTTATTACTATTAGGAAAAAGTAATATCCCCTTTAATTTCGTTCTCCTGGCGAACGAGCTAGTTGACGGGAAGCGTGGCGGTAAAATTTTCTGGTGCCGCAACTAATTGCTCAGGCGGTGCGTGCGAGACGCCGGTTCCCAAACAATTCAAAAAGGGGAATAAATAACAATTGACGCCTGAGACTGTAATCGTTCTGGCCTCATCAGGACGGGAAAAGGAATCACAAAATTAGCGTCAGCGGAACGCTCTATCCCTCCCATTCAGAAGCAGCATTGAATTGGGTAAATATCCTAGTGTATTTAATGACCAAAATATCTTACAAAAAAACAAGAAAGCCAACGAACTATCGCATCTCCTATTTTTATTGTAGGGGGGACTTGTGTAAGGAGGGCAAGTGGAAATAGCACACGGCAAGTGCCCACGTAGTACCTTAGCACTAAGCCCGTCACTAACAGGAGGCACTCCCTGAGTCCCTGACAGCCTGGAGGTAATTCCAGCAAGGAAGTGTAAACAGGCGGACTAATCTTGCCTTCTAGGCCACATACAATCCTTAACACCTAACAGGGAAGCACTAACATGGAAATAAAAAGGAAAGGAAAACAATGGAAATTGAGTGTACCACGGAGGTCGGCAAGTTATTGAATTTATTTTTGCTCTTAGTATAAATTGTTTTTGATTATTTCTTTTGAGAAGTTGTCCAAGTCAAATAGGCAACTTGATTCTACAACTGGAAAACATGTTAGAGATTAAGATAACGTACAATTTTGAGACACATATTTAAAAATTCTTGTTTGCAAATTACTGTCGATTAAAGTGTAGTGACAGGGATAACAAGTAATCTCTGAATAGCCTTGCACAGGTCATAATTAGTGATTAGTCATTTGTTTGTTGGATATAAGACAGTGAAGTCAATTAGTGATTCAGTGACAATACCCATTAATTCTAAAGTATTAGAAAAAAATAGAATTTGCAATTGTTTTAAGGCATTTGTGTAAACAGTGATAGATATGCAGGTGGATTTTTATGCAATTTTTGGCAAAGATAGTAGCAGGACTGTAATTGTATTCTAACCCGTTAAATATTGCAGAAGTTTCATTATAATTAGGCTTAAAATGATAACTTAATAGTAGATAGTAAGGTGAATTCCAGTGGGCTAAGCGCGAAATTAAATGCTAGAAGCATACACGATCTTTTAACTACATAAGTACCTAAAATAAGTCCGAGTAATTGTGAATGCCACAAGCGAACGTCACAAGGTTTCTTTTTAGTGTTGATCAGGGAAAGGTTTAATTAGAAATTTACTCTTGTATATGCGTAGACATAATTATTTTTCGCTTATATCACCTCAGAAACATATGTCTGGCCAGATATATTTTTCCCCTGACGAATAGATTCATGATTCCGTTGGGTTGTTGTTTTTTTTGGTTGTAAATCTACGAGAATTGTAGTTGAACATAGCTAAGTCTTAAATTTTGCGCTTTCCGTTCAGTAACAGGGTTTGAACTAATATCAACATTTTCTTTTTCTTTATTTGCAAAGCCTATCTGGAACTTGTTAGCTTAATAGTAACTAAGCTCTGTATCATGTATTGCATTAAGAGCAGGAGTTAGTAGAGATAACTTTATTAGGGTAAGGTCAGAGGAGAATGTTTAGTATTTTTAGTGTCAATCAAACACATTGTCTTTTATTATGAATATATCTCATATATATATAATGTAATTTACTTCTTTTGATTTCAGGAACCCCCCCTAACATAGCTGCTTCCCTTTCTTGTTTCCCTCATCCTCTAGCTCCTCATCCCATGCTTTTTTTTTGAATTTGAGTGTATAATTTTTTTTGTGATTTTTTTGTGTGTTTCAGTATCCTTTTATAGGTTGGGCCTGTACCCTAGCCAGGTACAGGGATGGCGTGGGTTAGAACCTGAACTGTCAGTCTAGGGGGTAGATTTTCTTTTAATGCAATTTTCATGACAGTTCAGAGCGGCTAGGAACTGGTGACACCAGACCTGTTGTTCCTCCTTCAAGTTCTTTTTCTTTTTGTGGCAGATCTGAAGAAAGGATCCCACAACCTTTCTTCGCCACAGGCACGCGAAATTCAGTTGTAAATGTGTGAATCGGATGTTCAAGGACCTACACCCCACACCGACGAGCTAGGACGTGCTGCCAGCTAGCGCGTGCTACTTGGACTTCTTGCGGCAACTTCACGTTGCTCATACGCACACACATACATTACATAAATGGCGCCCAACGCGAAGCACGTCTTCCCTAGGGAAGACACTCCAGCATCTTCTGGAGGCTTTGCGCCTCGGAAGAGATGGCTTGTCAGCTTAGGCTGATCTGCTAGTCCTTCTCGGACGTAGGCAATGCTTGGCCAGAACGGCAGTCATCTCGACTTTTTTCTTTTTTTCTTTTTAAAGCACCTTCGAGGCCTAGTACCTCTAACCTGGCATGCCTAAAAGTGTCCGTAGGCATGCCAGCTTTTGCAAATAGGACACAGTATCCAACTATGCCCTGTCCTCGGCCTGAGATGATCGATGCTCAGGATTAGTGCTGGCGTCCCTAGCGATGTCCGATGTCGCTTCGGATGTGCCTAATCTTTGGGATCAGAGGAGTCTCATGCCGTAGGGAGCTGGTGAGTCAGACGAACACCCGACTTAGGCTATAACCAGCGTGACACTTCGTAGGTCGCATACGCTTGTACGGCCCCGATGCTGTCTCGGTATGACCGCGAAGATGCTCGTTGAGTTTGCTTAAGCTCAGGGTTAACACCTAGCTTCACAGGCAGGACATATGTTGTGGGTTTTGGGAACCTCATGGTTCTCACATTCCATTTTCTTTTGAAAATTTTTCTTTCTTCCCATAATTTCTTTTATTCTTTTTGGTGAATACCGTAAATTCTTTTAATTTTTTTTTACCCCCTTTCTTTTCATTGATTTTTTTTATTGTTGATTTTTTTCTGTTTTGAATTTTGTTTTGTGTTTGATTCTTTTTCTTCCTTCCTCCTTGTTACCTCTCCCATCCCTAGCAAGATAGGAGAAGAAGCTGTGGGGGAACCTGAAATTATTTGAGTTAATTTTTTTTGGTTTTTTTCTTTCGAAAATATTTTCGGATGAGTTGGTATTCTTTTTTTTTAAATTTGATTTATCTTGATTTTTTTTTCAAATTCGTTTTATTCTGATTTTATTAAGTTTTCTTTATCAGTTTTGCCTACGTTTTTTTTGCAGCATTATTGTTTCTGAAATTTTATTCTTATATATATCATTTTTTTAAAAAATATCATAGCTCTAATTTTCCTTTTATTTCCTTTTGGTGTCCTCACTGGGTGAAAGAGATCTTAGGAGTTGTGACTCCCGTATTTATGGCAGAGACTCTCAGTTTCAAAATCTATATATTCCCTTTCTTGAACTTACAGGAGCTGAGACTCCAGCATATTTAGCGAGACCTTTTGTCTCAAACATTTAGATAGACAAGCGGCAACCTTGCTGCTATTAAAAATTGTTTTTTTTATTAACTTTGCATAGTTTATTCGGGGATGATTCATCATTCTCCTATCCCTAAAACAGACATGGTTTCTGAAGCCCAAGGGGCCAAGCCCAAACAGGCTCCAGGACAGCCAGCCCCACCCAAGACGAGAAGTAAGACGAAGGCCTTAAACCAAACCTTTGGTTTAGCCAGGCTGTCGTCTGACTCGACGCAGGGATCTGTCGCTCAGCCTAACGCTGACGCAGCAAACATTCTTCAGGACCCTGCTATATTACAGGCCTCGAACCAAGTTCAGTCGTTCCGTTCGAACTTAACACAGGCTGACTTGTCTAAACCCCCGCCAGATTACAACCAACGAAGGCAGACTGCCAATTACGAGTTGGTTCCCGACCAATTGATAAGTCAAGCTCAGCAAATCGTCGGATCCAGTCAGTCTCTTGACGGAGCTTGGTCTTGTTTTAATACCAGGCAGGCTCAACCGGCAGAGGATCTCCGTCGTCTGGAGATAACTCCCCATCGCTCCGGGGGACCGCAATACACCAAGCCGATCCAGAAGCCTGAGGACTTGAACCAACCTCCAGTTTCCCCTCATTTAGATGGGTCAAACATTCATCCGGCAACAGCAGCAATTGCTCCGGAGCAGCTGGCTACCATCATGGACGAGCTCAAGGCCAAGATGCTAGACCTGTTGAGCACCAACCTAGCTCAATCCATCCTGGAAAGGTCTGGCACAGCTAGTAGTCCTGCAAGAGCCGAACATGTAGGTCCAGCCCCTTTTCCTAACCTTCGTCAGCTGAAAAACAATTCAGCTTCGCTTGAGCAAACAGCTGCTAGAACTCAAACAACCCATGACAACCCTCGATGGCAACACCAGGCCTATGAGCGTGAGCCTTTTCACTATCAGCCTAGACAGAGATCTACGCATAGCAGTGCAAGCTATCAAGCCAGGCGCCCATCCATCTTGGCGTCCTGGGGGATACAGTTTAGCGGTCGCAATCCATCCTTTTCAGTCGACGACTTTTTATTTCGACTTGAGCGACTAGCGTCCAGTGCACATGAAACTGATGAAGAGCTTTGTGCTAACGTCCGCCTTCTGTTGAAAGACGATGCAGAAAACTGGTTCTGGAACCAGTTCTGTCGTGTCTCTCCGAACTTTGGCTGGGGACTATTCCGAGCTCGCATCAGACAAGAGTTCGGCTCTGCCGAAGGAGGCGGAGGAGTTTCTTGATTTCCCTGTGACGGGAATGGAAGAAGTGAGGCGCACCCCAGACGCGGCAAGTCGTGTGGCTTGTAGGAACTGTGGCGTTGCGGGACACTCCTTCCACTCTGGCAGTGATACCACCACCTATTCCTGTGGGGTGGATGAAGTGAGGCGCACCCCTGAAGCTGCCGGTCGTATGACTTGCTGGAACTGTGGCGTAGTGGGACACACCTTCCACTCCTGTCCCAGTGAGACCAGGAGACTCTTTTGCTATACCTGTGGACAACCAGGAGTAGTGTCACCTAAGTGCTCCAGGTGTAACCCGGAAAACGCCAGGGCGAGTGGTCGAAGCAGGGGACCCCAGGAGACTCTTTTGCTATACCTGTGGACAACCAGGAGTAGTGTCACCTAAGTGCTCCAGGTGTAACCCAGAAAACGCCAGGGCGAGTGGTCGAAGCAGGGGACCCCACTCGCCGAAGAGAATAAGGCGACTTCAACGACCCCCTGAATTACCCTGCGGTATCACAATATACCCAGACTGATCCCTCTCATAAAGAATGTACCACCCAGACAAATCCTTTTTACCTCATGCAAGGAATGTCCTTGCATGAGAGGCAACTGAATTATGACCGAGTAAGAGCTCGTATCTTTGCAGAGGAAGTGACTCTTCCTCTCAATCGAAGAAGACGACGATGGAGAGAATTCCGAAAGAGGAAACGTGCAAGGAGAAAGACTCAACAGTCTTTAATATCTACAATTATTACCAACCAAGACGACGGTCGTCCCTACGTCAAGGTGCAAATAGGCAACGAGTCACTTCTCGGCTTGCTCGACAGCGGTGCCAGCGTGAGTTGCTTAGGACAAGGAGCCCTAGAATTTGTCCAGCGCTCAGGCTTAAAACTCTCCGCATTGTCAGCCTCAGTTCGTACCGCCGACGGTACTAGCCAGTCCGCCCCCGGCACAATAAGAACTGCAGTCACCTTTCGAGGACAGACTGAAATTTTCACCCTGTTTATAGTGCCTGGCCTAAGCCAGCAATTGTATTTAAGCGTCGACTTCTGGCGAGCATTTCAACTTGCGCCAAACATTATTTCCTCTCTCGACGTACAGTCTTCTTCTTCGATTGAGACGAACTTTCACCACCTAACATCACCGGATAGAACCAAACTTGATACAGTCATCGCGCAATTCCCTTCATTTACAGCTCTAGGCTTGGGAAAGACCCACCTAGAAGAACATGTCATCGACACTGGCGATGCCTTGCCGATCAAACAAAAGCACTATCCCATTTCTCCAGCAATCCAAAAGCTGATGTACGACGAACTCGACCGTATGTTGGAGTTAGGGGTAATTGAAGAGTCCAACAGTCCCTGGAATTCCCCAGTTGTACTTGTACGTAAACCTGGGAAGGTCAGGCTCTGTTTGGACTCTCGCAAGGTGAACTTAATCACTAGGAAGGACGCCTACCCCTTACCCCACATCGATGGATTGCTAGGTCGACTGCAGGACACCCACTTCATTTCTTCCATCGATTTGAAGGACGCCTTTTGGCAAATTCCTTTGGAGAAGCAGTCAAGGGAGAAGACAGCGTTCACAGTGCCCGGTAGGCCGCTTTACCAATATTCTGTCATGCCCTTCGGATTGTGCAATGCCCCTCAAAGAATGTGTCGATTAATGGACAAGATTATTCCTGGTAGGTTGCGCGAACACGTTTTCGTTTATTTGGACGACTTATTAGTTGTATCACCTGACTTTGATTCCCACCTCAAAACATTACGAGAAGTAGCTGATTGTTTGCGCAGCGCTAAATTAACGATTGACGTCGAGAAAAGCCGTTTTTGTGTCAAGCAAGTCCGCTACCTCGGTTTCATGATTGGAGATGGAACTCTGAGAACTGACCCCGAGAAAGTAGCAGCGGTGGCGGATTTCCCTATACCCCGCTCTGCTAAACAAATCCGTAGATTTCTCGGAATGACGGATTGGTATCAAAAATTCATCCCCAATTATGCTACCCTGGCAGCTCCTATTACGGACTGCTTAAAGAAAAGCAAGAGTTTCTCATGGACAGACGACGCGCAGCAATCATTCGAAAACTTAAAACATGCTATGTGCCGTGCACCAATTTTAACAACACCTGACTTCTCTAAGAAGTTCTTCATACAATGTGATGCCATCACCTCCGGTGTTGGTAGTGTACTTTTTCAAGTTGATGAGTCGGGCGCTGAAAGACCTATTTCTTATATATCCAAAAAGCTCAATCCAGCACAGCGCAACTATAGCATTACTGAATTGGAATGCTATGCAGCTGTGTTAAGTGTAAAGAAATTCAGAGCTTACGTTGAAGGACATCCATTTACCATCATCACAGATCATGCTAGTCTGAAGTGGCTGATGAGTCACTCGGATCTCTCTGGACGATTGGCTCGATGGAGTTTAAAGCTGCAGGCTTTTGACTTTCAGATTGAGCATCGTAAGGGTTCGCAGAATGTGGTCCCTGACACTCTGTCCCGAGCACACACTGAAACCGCAGAGGAGTTGAAAGTAAGTGCAGTCGACGTAGACTTAAACTCGCCATACTTCTCCATGGAAGAGTATGAGCAGTTGAAATCGGCTGTGCTTGCTAACCCAACACAGCTCCCTGATCTCTGTGTCTCGGACGGGTACATTTACAAGAGGACCCAACCCCGACGCGGTAACTCGATGCAGGAAGACTTAGCCTGGAAGCTTTGGGTTCCATCGGGTCTGGTGAAAGGCTTGATCCATGAGGCTCATGAGTCACCTCAGTCAGCGCATGGAGGCTTTCACAAAACTTTATCTAGACTCCGAGAGAAGTACTACTGGCCTTACATGGTAACACATGTACGCGCATATGTATTAAGTTGTCAGGTGTGTAAGGAAACTAAATCCCCTAATACCATTTTGCGACCACCCATGGGCAAGCCTATGGAAGCACAACGTCGATTTCAATTTCTGTATATTGACTTCCTCGGACCATATCCCCGCACCAAACGCGGAAATACCGTAATCTTCGTAGTATTAGATGGCTTTACCAAGTTCGTCCTTATCAAGTCCATGCGTGCTGAACGAGCAGATTTAGTCAGTGCCTTCTTGGAGAAAGATGTCCTGTCTGTCTTCGGAGTCCCTGAAACCATTTTCTCTGACAATGGTAGACAGTTCGTCTCCAGTACCTTCCAGATGCTGCTGAACGAATACGGTATAAAACATATTAAGACTGCTAAATATTCTCCGCACCCTAATGCTTCAGAACGAGTCAATAGGTCCATTCTGTCTGCTATTCGTGCCTATTTGCAAGACGATCATAGTTCATGGGACCTACACCTTCCCGCCATTGGGAGTGCCTTGCGTACTTCAGTACATCAATCCATCGGCACAGACCCATACTATGCTCTCTTCGGACACCACATGGTACAACATGGTTCAGCCTACCCCATTCTGAGACGACTTGACCAGTTGAAATCTGGCGAGATAACAGTCTTGCCCACGGCAGACCGTCTCCAGTTGATTCGCTCCCGTATTTATGATCACCTCCAGAACGCGCACGAAAAGCACGAAAAAGCCTACAATACGCGCTGTCGCGACGTCACATACACTCCCGGTCAGGAAGTGTATTGTAGAGTCTTCGCACAAAGCGACATGCCGAAGGGTTTTAGTGCTAAGCTGGCCAACAAGTTTACGAGGGCCAGAGTTGTCAAGCGCATAGGACAGAGCCTGTATCAGTTGGAGGATATGCAAGGCAAGTCCATTGGAACCTTTCACGCCAAAGACATCCGGCAGTGAAAGCTATCCAATCATAGACAGTCCAATTTCAATCGTCCGTCCGTCCGAACATTATAAAATCGTCCATATTTTGTTGTTAGTCCGTCCGTCCGCCGTCCTAGACAGGAATGCCCGGCTCAGTCGGTAGAGCATGAGACTTGTCTCAGGGCGTGGTCGTGCCACACGTGTTTTAATCGATTAGTGAGGAAGATCTGAACTCTCCAGCTTCTCATTAGAGCTTGGAGAGGAAAGATCGGACTCTCGGCTCGAAGTGAAAGTGACCGGCCATCCTACTTCCTCTCATCAGGGAAGGAAGCGATACCGGGACCTGCCACGACAACGTGCCAGCACCAGACCCTGTGATGATCCTCCGCCTCCACTGAACTCGAGTACATCCTGTCTCACTCTTTTTAGTTCCTCTCTCATCGGATCGCTAGAGCTACAGGCCTTGAGAGAGAGACCTGTGTTGTAATGTGAGCCATGCATTACATAGTCGCGCCATCTCTGTGTCGATAGCACGGAGCACATACATCGCCCTATAATATTTTTGGTATCTCTGAGGTTGGAAGCCCTGCTTCTGCCATGACATGAAAATGACATTTCCGTAAAGGAGAGATTACCATTTCATGTCGTGACAGCAAGCTGGTCTGGAAATCTTGCAGAGGTAAGTAAACATTATTTAAAATCTTAATCTTACATCATCAGAGCCATCAAGGCTCTGATCAGCTCCTAATGAGTGTTTTTATTACTATTAGGAAAAAGTAATATCCCCTTTAATTTCGTTCTCCTGGCGAACGAGCTAGTTGACGGGAAGCGTGGCGGTAAAATTTTCTGGTGCCGCAACTAATTGCTCAGGCGGTGCGTGCGAGGCGCCGGTTCCCAAACAATTCAAAAAGGGGAATAAATAACAATTGACGCCTGAGACTGTAATCGTTCTGGCCTCATCAGGACGGGAAAAGGAATCACAAAATTAGCGTCAGCGGAACGCTCTATCCCTCCCATTCAGAAGCAGCATTGAATTGGGTAAATATCCTAGTGTATTTAATGACCAAAATATCTTACAAAAAAACAAGAAAGCCAAAGAACTATCGCATCTCCTATTTTTATTGTAGGGGGGACTTGTGTAAGGAGGGCAAGTGGAAATAGCACACGGCAAGTGCCCACGTAGTACCTTAGCACTAAGCCCGTCACTAACAGGAGGCACTCCCTGAGTCCCTGACAGCCTGGAGGTAATTCCAGCAAGGAAGTGTAAACAGGCGGACTAATCTTGCCTTCTAGGCCACATACAATCCTTAACACCTAACAGGGAAGCACTATCATGGAAATAAAAAGGAAAGGAAAACAATGGAAATTGAGTGTACCACGGAGGTCGGCAAGTTATTGAATTTATTTTTGCTCTTAGTATAAATTGTTTTTGATTATTTCTTTTGAGAAGTTGTCCAAGTCAAATAGGCAACTTGATTCTACAACTGGAAAACATGTTAGAGATTAAGATAACGTACAATTTTGAGACACATATTTAAAAATTCTTGTTTGCAAATTACTGTCGATTAAAGTGTAGTGACAGGGATAACAAGTAATCTCTGAATAGCCTTGCACAGGTCACAATTAGTGATTAGTCATTTGTTTGTTGGATATAAGACAGTGAAGTCAATTAGTGATTCAGTGACAATACCCATTAATTCTAAAGTATTAGAAAAAAATAGAATTTGCAATTGTTTTAAGGCATTTGTGTAAACAGTGATAGATATGCAGGTGGATTTTTATGCAATTTTTGGCAAGGATAGTAGCAGGACTGTAATTGTATTCTAACCCGTTAAATATTGCAGAAGTTTCATTATAATTAGGCTTAAAGTGATAACTTAATAGTAGATAGTAAGGTGAATTCCAGTGGGCTAAGCGCGAAATTAAATGCTAGAAGCATACACGATCTTTTAACTACATAAGTACCTAAAATAAGTCCGAGTAATTGTGAATGCCACAAGCGAACGTCACAAGGTTTCTTTTTAGTGTTGATCAGGGAAAGGTTTAATTAGAAATTTACTCTTGTATATGCGTAGACATAATTATTTTTCGCTTATATCACCTCAGAAACATATGTCTGGCCAGATATATTTTTCCCCTGACGAATAGATTCATGATTCCGTTGGGTTGTTGTTTTTTTTTGGTTGTAAATCTACGAGAATTGTAGTTGAACATAGCTAAGTCTTAAATTTTGCGCTTTCCGTTCAGTAACAGGGTTTGAACTAATATCAACATTTTCTTTTTCTTTATTTGCAAAGCCTATCTGGAACTTGTTAGCTTAATAGTAACTAAGCTTTGTATCATGTATTGCATTAAGAGCAGGAGTTAGTAGAGATAACTTTATTAGGGTAAGGTCAGAGGAGAATTTTTAGTATTTTTAGTGTCAATCAAACACATTGTCTTTTATTATGAATATATCTCATATATATATAATGTAATTTACTTCTTTTGATTTCAGGAACCCCCCCTAACATAGCTGCTTCCCTTTCTTGTTTCCCTCATCCTCTAGCTCCTCATCCCATGCTTTTTTTTTTGAATTTGAGTGTATAATTTTTTTTGTGATTTTTTTGTGTGTTTCAGCATCCTTTTATAGGTTGGGCCTGTACCCTAGCCAGGTACAGGGATGGCGTGGGTTAGAACCTGAACTGTCAGTCTAGGGGGTAGATTTTCTTTTAATGCAATTTTCATGACAGTTCAGAGCGGCTAGGAACAACTGGTGACACCAGACCTGTTGTTCCTCCTTCAAGTTCTGTTTTCTCGCTTTTTTTCTTTTTGTGGCAGATCTGAAGAAAGGATCCCACAACCTTTCTTCGCCACAGGCACGCGAAATTCAGTTGTAAATGTGTGAAAGGGATGTTCAAGGACCTACACCCCACACCGACGAGCTAGGACGTGCTGCCAGCTAGCGCGTGCCACTTGGACTTCTTGCGGCAACTTCACGTTGCTCATACGCACACACATACATTACAATCCATATTTTTAGTTTTATGAATCTGTCAAATCAACTGTCACGCAGTCAAAATGAAGTTAGCGCAGTGAATATAGCATGCATGTGCAGTAAAGTCGACTTTGTCGCAACGGCTAACGCAAAGTGCAATTTACTGCAGTGAATGTATTTCAGGCTTAACTATAAGGAGAGGCCCTAAAGCCAAAAAACCTCGGCACTTTTCTTGATGTAGTTGAATCGTTGAGTTGTGTTTGTTTTCGTCATAGCAGTAGTAAAACAGCGACATTTCTAGAGGTGGGCCAAAATAAATTGGAAATTAGAGCGTAATCGCATTTCACCATTGCCTCAAAGAATTGCGAATGATTTTCTTTTTATAGCGAATATATATCACAAAATTAAATAAAAACTTTTAAACATTTTAATCACGAATTTAAGTTTTTAGTGTCCCTTTATAAAAGTTAAATCACGAGCCACTGGGTTAGCTAAGGAGAAGCAAAAAATTCGGTCTCAGAAAATGTAAACAAACTAAGAACGCCAAGAAAACTTCACTTCTTTACGTTCCGTTGCTGTTCTTAGCGTGTCAATGCAATTATATCAAGCTTAAGAACTAACAAAACATTATTTTAATCCAAAACTTCCATGAAACACGATATTCCACGTGTATAACGCCGATTGTTTACACAACACCAAACTGCGCACTTCATTTCAACAATTTCACTATTAAAGTACACTGTCTACAGTTCAAAAAGTTGAAAGCTATTAGCTTTACAGTTTTCTAATATATTGCACTAAAATAAAGAGTAAAAAACACTCGAAACTTCATATGAAATTACAAAACAAAATTGTTAAGCCATCAAACAATTCACGATAATCACTTTGACAGTTCGTAAACTAAGGAGAAGAGCTCTCCGTCGTCACCTCGCCTAAAAGCCAAATGCCGATCACACGTACACGGTTTCACAGATGAGGGCCTTTCCTGTTGTTGTATATTCTAAGGCATTGGAAAAGCTCAGCGTGATTTTTGACAGGAAACATATGATTGAAACGTCATTTGAAGTCACTTCATTTTGAGTTTAAAATTCGTTTATTTGTGAAAGTATAGTAATAATATGGAAAATATAGACATAACTATTATGGTGTTCAAAGTTTGAATAGCTTTTTTAATCAAAAACAATTTTCAAGTGCGGGAATTGGTAATATTGGTTTGGGTCATTAAGTTCGCTCGCCTGCTTTTTCAGCGTCGACTTTGAAATTTCTCGAAGCTGGAACTGACGACCACGCTGACGCCCACGACCAAGCCGGGATGTAAAAGAACAATTCGTTTAACACGTAGTCAAAGCCGACGACCAAGTCGAACTTTTGGATGTAGAATGGCCTTTATTACTAGATAACCGGCAGAGTTTGTGGATAAGAGACAC
Source organism: Leptarthrus brevirostris (assembly GCA_964036015.1). NCBI lineage: Eukaryota > Metazoa > Arthropoda > Insecta > Diptera > Asilidae > Leptarthrus > Leptarthrus brevirostris. Next base: position 65,323,211 of record OZ038375.1, read on the forward strand.
GAATACTTTTCATATATGCATTTACAAATATCAAATGCACTTCACTCATTAATACATCGACAGTTTACGCACATTAGTAAATAACTCAGTCATGTGCTTCACATGAATTCTTTTTATTGGTCGTACTTTTCGGCGATACTTTTTTGACAAGAGTGTGTGATTCTCTCCGGATGAGAACAGAACTTTTAAAGGAGTAAGTGATTCTCTCAAATAATTTTGAAAGCAGTAAATGACTGGACACTACCTGTAATCTTTATTTGCATGGATATTCTTATGACTTTAAAAGCTGGATATATTTCGTTTTATTGTGGTGCCAGTGTTACTTTTTCAAGATTGGCTGGGTATTTCAGGGAACCGGTTATCTAGTAGTGAGTAATCTTTGCTTTTAACTCGTACTGACGTTTCTCGCAGTGGCATTAACCCTCGTTCACGAGTGCGATTCGTCGCATGCGACTGTAATTTGATTGGCTGAAGCCATATACCTGTTACTTGACATGCTGGCTTTGTCTAACGTCGCTGCGATTGTAAAAATAATCGCAGCAATGCTCTTGATTTGGTGCGATTGTTACACATAACCAAACATAATTGGTTTGTTTACCTTTTTGAAAAGTGCTTGTTGAATGAAAAACGGCTTGTATAAATATAATATGTATGTAATTTGTGTTATTAGATATAAAAATTACTTATTATTATTTTACAGCAAATGAGAAAATAGCAATAAAACAAATATTCGCTTTTCTTCTTTAAAAAAATTATTAACACATTAACTTAAATTCGCGTTCTCGATGCACTGTTAATATTTATATTTGGAATGATATATATTACTTAAAAGCACTAATTATGTGCAAATTCAAATGTAAACAACAAATTTTCGTTCGTCAACCTTGTGAACGAGCATACGATGAAAAATAATCGCAGACTGAAACAAAAGTATTCAAAAAGTGAGATGAACGAGAAAATCGCACGGAGTCGCGTCGCGCTTATGAACAAGCCCTTAGTTAGGTAAAAGTATGCTGTCGTTTATGTGCAATCTGATACAGCTGGCAGCGAAATTATTTTGCTGTTGCTGATACTGTCGGCTGATGTGCAATCTGATACGGCTATAAGTGAACACAATACCGGGCGTTGGCGTTGTTCCAACACAACGTGACAACGTATGATATGACGTGGATGTTTTCATCATTTCATTAGTACGTAACCTTAAACTGTGTAATGAAACTAAACCAGGTATTGGATAAATTTCCATTAAGAACTAAGAAGAAGAAGAGAAATATTGTTGTTACCTACGAGTAGTTGTTATTTACTTAACCAATAAATCTTTATAGTTTATGGTTGTCAAAGTATTTACAACTTGTTTCGTTTTTATGTAAAAATGGAGGAGATAAGTATAAATATACGTCTTGCAGAAATTAAGAGAGATCTGTACCAAGGAATAATGGAATGTAATAAAAGAGGACTAATTCACAGTACTAAGTGGTTAGCAGAGTTGAGCCATGGTCTTATAGATATTGAGGCCGTCAATGGGACTTGCTCGGATTTTTCGGATGGGATTTCTAAAAAGGATTATGATAATTATAGTTTAGCCAAAACATACTTTGACACTAGAGAATATGATAGGGCTGCCTTCTTCACACGTAACTGTGACTCCCCGGTGCCCAGGTTTTTGCACTTTTACTCTATGTATATGGCTAAAGAAAAGAAACGTTTAGATAACATGACAGATACATCTAATTTGGATGATAGTGGGCATGCAAAGGATTTGTCAGAGCTCCTAAATATTCTGAAATCTGAGCACAGTCAAAATAAGCTGGATGGATACGGTTTGTACTTGTATGGGGTAGTACTAAAGAAGCTAGATTTAAACCAAACTGCAGTTAACACTTTTATTGAATCAATACATTGTACGCCACTTTTGTGGGGGTCATGGATTGAGTTAGCGCCTTTAATATCTGATAAAGAACAGTTGCTCGGGTTAAATTTTCCTAATCACTGGATGAAACAAATCTTTCTGGGTCATGCTTTTATCGAATTGTATCTAAACGACGAAGGTCTTAAACAGTTTGAAGACTTACGTCTAGCCGGATTTGGAAAGTGCGTTTATATTACATCTCAAATGGCAATTGCCTATCACAACAAAAGAGGTAAGTTTTATTTATGGCATGATCTTATTTATTTTTTACTCCTATTATAACCTATATTACTCTGTTTATTATTTAATTGTCAGTTTTCCTATTAAGGGACTATGTTAAATCCTATTTAATTCATTACAGCTATACTTAAGTCTATAATCCGGCTACCTTTATCGGACTACTACTGGTGTTTTTATAATTCATTTTCTAAAAAATTGTCTTGAGGTGTTGTCTTATGAACTACCTTAAAAGAGTTTTGCAACATATATAGTTTTATACTTTTTTTTTAAAATTTGTATTACAACTTAGCACATAGTACAGAATTATATTTATTTAGGGGGAAATTACATTTGGATTAAGACAGGGCATTGGCTGAGAACATGCAAAACGGTGTCGTCTTCTTTCCGCATCCTCTGAACAAACTCGGGTCTGCTACCCCTATTCTTATGGAATGAGCCATTAATTGTGCATGGTCTGTTATGGGGAAAAGTCAGTCAGTGGTCAGGCAATTTTGGGAATTTTCACTGAAGTCAAGAAATTTGTTCATCCATAAGTTCAAATCATTTTCTGCTGAAGGTCCCAATCAGGAATGGTATAAATGGAGCCATCACTCAAATCTATTTCTGAAAATTTTAAAAGTATTTCAAATTCTATTCTACTGTATAAATGGTACTATCATTCGAAGTTTAATTCTGAGAAATTTAAAGGGAAATTATATTTAATTTCTATTCCACGGCATAAATGGAGCCATCACTTGAAGTCAATTTCTGACAAATTTTAAGTGAAAAAATATTTAAATTTCTATTCCACGAAATTAATTCATATCGGTTATTATTTCTGGCATATAATATGCTCTTAAAATAACAGCATGAGAGGGGAGTTGCCCGATTCTTAGAAAAATGCAAAAATTCGAGGAATAGATGGTACGTAAGGAACCCAGGAATAAATAAAAGTGTAAATACCCGATTTAAGTAAAATCCCACTAATTTATTTAACACTATTAATTTGTTTCACACAAAATAGCACTTGGCACGGTGATAAGAAAAATTCTATATACACTCATTCTTCGATTTACACGGTAGATACGTACCCGGCAAAATCCTGCAAAAGGAAACCGTGTAAATCGTGACGCCGAATTTATACTAAATAGAAGGTTACATATGTTCAATTAATTTAATGCTTATACCACTTCAATTTATTTTTGAAAATGAAAATATAAACATTAGTTAATGCCGAAACGGTACTTAAAAAAACTATAAGACATATTAATACAAACTAACAACATAAAACGTGAGCTTTGTCACAGAAAATTCATCAACGTTTCTCATAGGAATAGTAATGAATCGGAATAGTATGGAATCGGGTATTAGCATTTGCTTACTTTGGCGTGTATTTTTATAAATTTCTTCATATTGACTGAGCTCATTTCTTATTGTTCTTTGGAATTTCAATGCTCTCAGTATCTGGACATCTGTTCAAAAATAAGTTTACAGTTCTCTCTCAGAAATTTCCTCATCCTCAAATAACTCTTCTAGATCTGAAATATCAAAATTGTTAAATCCCAAGCCTCCAATAGAATGAGCTATATCTATGATATTGGCATACATATTTTCAGTTGAAGTAACGCTTCTTTTGTTAATTATTATTCAGGAAATATGACTTTCCAGCAAGAATTTAATCTTGAGTTATTTATTTTTTATTTATTATTTTATTTTACATCTGCAAAGGTTCGCCTTATATAGTAAGTAGAAACTATTCCCTGATCTTGAAGTTGAATTGACGAAAGTTCACTGAGAGGCAAGAATAATGGCTCTTGGATGACTTGGTGAATTGTCTAAAGGCAATAGAACTTTAAACTCAAGGTTTTTTTTTGTAAATAACCTTTCATGTCAGGTACAAACAATTGCTTGTAGAACCAATCTTAAAACATTGTGTACGTCATCTAGGCTTAAATAAAGTCACCCTATTCTAGACTGCTTTAAATCCGCTGGCCGATCTCTCAGGTTTTGACAAATAAGTTCGGGGCATTTTTTTCCAATAAGCAGATCTCATCGGCAATAAATACTTGATCAGAATGTGAGTTTTCTTCAATAATTTTTGCCAGCTTTCCCTTGATTGCATCAAATTCCGCAGTAGATAGAATCTGTTGTTTTTTTAAAGAGCTAAAAATGAGGTTTGCTTCTTATCGAATTAGAAACCACCGGTACTTTTTTTACTCTATCCAAATTACTAGAGCTTTTTCTACTGAAAATTTTGTGCTTACGGCAGTCCCCTGCCTACACTTTTGGATTCCATTCGCTTTATTGTCCTAACAGCTGCCTCATCCATTCCATATTCTTTTGCTACGGATGTTGATCTGTTTTCTTTTTGTTGACATTATAGGGCTATAATAAAATTAAAATACAAAAATAATACAAAATTGCCTTTTTAACCTGTTATTAGAATTCACTTGGACGTTTGTTTTCTTTTAAACATAAAACAAATGACTTTGACGTTTGCTCTTGAAGTTTTTGAAAAGGGTGCGTTAAATAACTTTTAATCGAGGTTCTTTAACCGACTTCCCAAAGAGGTTCTGAGTTCGATACGTATTTTTATTTTCATTTAAGTTTTTTTTTGTATGGCCGGGCATAATTTTGTAACGAGTGGATCGATTTGGATGATTCATTTTTTGTTGGGTAGAGTATGTTCCCCGATTGGTACCATGTCAAGTTTTAGACATTACTTTAGTCTCGGAACAATCCGCGCACTTAATAACGGAGTGGAAGGTATCCAAGGAACCATCCTTCTCCGACCAAGCCTATAACGAATTTGGTATAACACTACACAAGCTGACGTGCCCTCCTTATAAAAACAGGCTAAGGACAAACTGGGACCACTACAGGATGGTCCTCAGTAATAGCCTGCCTACTACAGGTCCACCCGTAATTGAAAGTAAACAAACCCTTGACAAGGTGGTCAACACTTTGACGCTTGCGTGTAATGAGGCGACACAAATTTCTTGCTCCGACAGGGCAACTAATGTATGGACTTCTTATAAAGAATGCCTCAAAAAATTCAAGAAATTGATTAGGAAAGCAAAGCCATCCTCGTGGAAGGGCTTCTGTAATAAAATCGAAAGCTCTTCTGAAGCGAGCCGTTTGCGGAAAATCCGCTCAACAACGCCATTCACCCCAACCCAAAGTGATGGAAGTTCGACTTCATCCAGTCTTGAGTCACTGGAGTTATTTGTCAACACGCACTTTCCGGGGTGCTGAGCAACCGGTAATGTTGAGTTGCCGGGTACTTCGGGCGGCCAAGAACTGGTCCACAAAGTACTTAATGTGAGTAAACTGAAATGGGCAAAAAGAAGCTTTAAGCCCTATAAATCACCGGGATTGGTTGGTTAGTCGGGCTGTTTGTTGCTAAGAAGCACCAAATTCACTCGGAGGCCATGAAGGCCCATTGTGAGTGCCCTTAAAAAAAAGAAAAAGCATGGTCAGAACTTAAAACCACCCAGATCTCTGTAAGAATCTATTTAGGTCCACCAGTGCTATCTCCGCTAAATCGTCCAAGTTGTCAAAGAACCTTGCTCCCAAACAGGCGAGTCGTCGTTCTTTTAGAGCCGGACATTCGCAGAGTAGGTGCACTATGGACTCAATTTCTTCTTCGTCTCTGCAACTTCTGCAGAACTCATTCGATGGTACGCCGAGTCTAATGCCCATAGCTCCTATGGGGCAGTGTCCGGTGATGACGTCGACGAGTGTTCGAATGCGCTTTCTATCGAAGGATAAGAGATTTGAAGTTCTGCTCTGATTCAGCTCCGGCCATATACTTCGTGTTGTGAGACAGTAGCTGATATTTTTCCACCGTTCCGAAGTCATGTTGGAGTAATGTCTATCAATTTGACTTTTTGCTTTTTTTTGAACCATTTTTGGCCAGTTCGGCGGCTTTTTCGTTACCCTCTATACCGAGATGTCCTGGAACCCAGCAGAGCCTAAGCGTATGTTGTGAAATATTTCTTAGGGCTCTGATACAATCTTTCACACATTCTGACTTTATCACGTTGGAGTTCAGCGCCTTGAGTGCTGCTTGACTGTCCACACAAATAGTGATCTCAGTTGTTGAAATCTGTTTTTCTTGGACAATCAGTTCAGCTTTCATTATAGCGTATATTTCCGCTTGGAAGATGCTGCATTCGTTGGTGAGTCTTTACGACTTAGTCATTTGCAGCGCCTCCGAAAAAACTCCAGCTCCAATCCCCCTTTCCGTTTTCGATCCATCTGTGAAGATGGCAGTTCCTTTAATTATGTTTTCAGGATGCTTCCATTCTTCTCTATTAGGTATGATAACGGAAAAGGGTTTTCTAAAGTCATATTGTGGCTTCATATAATCAGTTGAGGGGTGCAACCCATTTTGATTAAAGAAGTTCAGTATGACTGCATGTCCAAAATTCTGTGGTATCCATTGGCTGTTTTCTCTGAGTCTGAGGGCTGCCAGGGTTGCCATTCTTTTCGTGTGGAGTTCTATGGGTTGAAGGAGTAAAATGGCTTCCAAACCAGCTTGTGGTGTGGATTTTATTGCACCTGTTGTTCCCAAGCAAGCGAGCCTTTGCACCTTTGCTAAAAACTTAAGGTGAGATTTCTTATTTAATGCATCCCGCCAAACAATTAACCCATGGGTAAGAATAGGCCTGACGATCGCTGTGTACATTCAGTGTACAATGTGCGGTTTCATGCCCCATTTCTTAACAAAGGTTTTCTTGCAAGCATAGAACGCATTGAGTCCTTTCTTTATCCTCTCTTCCATATTCCGTCTCCAATACAATTTGGAATCGAATATGACGCCCAGGAACTTTGCTTTCGAGGAGAGTTTGAGGGCACTACCTTTAAGTTTTGGTGGTTTCCAAATAGGTAGTTTGTATTTCTTTGTAAACATTACCAATTCTGTCTTACGGGGGTTTATAGTAAGACCGTTGTCCTCTGCCCATCTTGATATGTCTGTCAAAGCAGAGCTCATAACATCACTGACCGTTTGTAGGAACTTTCCTTTTGTCAGCAAGACTATGTCGTCTGCGTACGCTACTGTTTTAATGTCTTTACTGACGAGAGATTTGAGGATTTTGTTTAGAGAGATGTTCCAAAGCAGGGGTGACAATACTCCCCCCTGTGGTGTACCTCTGTGAACTGTTCTCCTAATGGAAGAATCCCCTAAACTGGCATTTATGACCCTGCTATTAAGCATTGTTTGTATCCAGTTTGTCAGAAATATTTCATTTCCAGATTCCCCTAAAGAGGAAGTGATGGATCCTGTTTTAAGGTTGTTGAAGGCTCCTTCAATATCAAGGAAGGCAGCCAAGGTATATTCCTTATCATGAAGAGATTTCTCAATCGTTCTCATAACCTAATGTAGTGCTGTGTCTACAGACTTGCCTTTAATATACGCGTGTTGTGCATTACACAGGTACTTGGTTGACTCGAGATGTTGCCTGAGATGTAGATCCAGTACCCTCTCTAGTGTTTTCAATAGAAACGATGAGAGGCTGATTGGTCTATAATCTTTGGCTGTTGTGTGGCTTGGTTTCCCTGCTTTGGGAATAAAGGCCACACGCACCTCTCTCTATCTTTTCGGTACGTATCCGGTAATATGGCATGCTTCAAAGACTGCTTTAAGCCAGGGAGTGATACTCGTTACAGTATTTTGTAGCATAGCGGGGATGATTCCATCCGGTCCTGCAGATTTGTAGGGTTGGAAGGATTTCACCGCCCATACTACCTTGTACCTTATGCAGTCCCCGATGGCTGCCAAGTTTTCCATTGGAAGTGGAAATTGCTGAACATCTTGTTGTTGATCTTCTAAATTTCCGTCCGAGCATCCAGGGAAATGGGTGGAGACGAGCTGTTCAAGAATTTCCTGACTGTCCTCTGTCCAGGAGCCGTCGTCTTTACAAATGTGCCCCAGAGGTGTAGGGGCTTTGGCTAGGATCCTGCAGAGTCTAGCAGCTTCTGTCGGTGACTCTGTTCGAACAGTAGTTAATCCAGGATGTTCTTTTTGCAGTTCTCGTTTTCTTTTTAAATTCATTGAAGCTGAAGCGATATAGTTTCCAGTCTTCTTCTGCTCTTGTTTGCTTGGCCTTATTGAAGAGTTTCCTGGTCTTGGTCCTAAGTAGTCAAAGTTCCTCTGTCCACCATGGAGCATGACTTCTTTTAGGTGGTCGACTAATAGGACAGGATCTCTTGAAAGCGGCCGTTAGCGTATTCGTGATGAGGTTGACTGATTCCTCGAGTTGTGTTCTGTTCGAAATGTTGCCCTCTGGTGAGGACTTTAATCGACTTGCTACAAAAACAGAGAATTTATCATAGTCAGTCTTGACAGGGTTTCGAAAGGGTTTACCTATCCGAATTTCAAAGTTGATGCTGAAGGTTATCCTAAAATGATCCGAAAAGGAGAATTTAGGTGATACTCTCCAGTCACTAACCCTAAATTTATCTGTGGTTTGAGCTAGTGTTAAATCTATTACTTCCTGCCTAGATCTGTTTTGAAAGGTAGGATGCCTTCCTCTGTTGCAGATACTTAGTTTGGAAAGTAGAATAAATTCAAAAATAGACTCACCTCTAGTGTTTGTGTCGCTGCTCCCCCATTGAGTATGATGAGCGTTGGCGTACATTCCAATGACCAGATTTGCTCCGGTGGTGCTGTAGTAGCTAACCAGGTGTTTCAGGTCACTCGATGGAGGGTTCTCTTCTTCGTATGGCAGGTACGCGGATGCGAGAATGAGTTGTGGTTCATTCTTGCGGTCGCATACTGCTACTGTAAGGTCGCAGGTACTGAAACGATAAGAAACTAAGAAATTTAGCTTTTTGCTTACCAGGATGCAGCTTCTCAATTTACCTTCCTTATTTGTATGTAGGAGCTCATAATGTTTTGTCCTTAATCCTTCAATTGCAGCTCCGGAGAGCCACGGTTCTTGGATTAGGGCAACATCTATTTTCTCCTCCGCCATGAAGAGCAGCAGGTCGTCGGTGTGGTGCAGATTAATTTGCACCACCCTTAGATTTCCAACTTCCTTCATTTGAGATGGTGAATCTGAGTCGCCCCAATCCGAACTTCACCACCCCTGTAGCTGCTCTTAGGACCGTGGCGGACGCGTGGTCCATCGCTATTTTAAGGTCTTGTCCCTCTCCTTTTGTTCTGGGTTTAGAGGACAGGACCTGCCAGCCGCTAGTACACAGGCCTTTGTTCTGCAGCGAGATTAGCCGCAGTGTGGAGCTTACTTCCAATACTGGAGGCGGTATCCACACATGGGCTAACACGTGCAGAGGCAAGCTTGCAGCTGGAACAGCCTCTAACCTTGCTCCGGGCCAGAGGTCTCCTAGATAACGGATGCATGTAATCAGGAAATCGTAGGATTCCTTATTTTTGCATCCAATAATCTTAACACCCTTTCGCCAGCCAGCCCCGTCGAAGTTGCAGATGTTTCCCACATCCCTTGTTTCTCCGGCGGCTAGCATGGCCTCCATTATTTTGGCTTCCACCTTTAGCCAGTTTTCCCTCGACATTTTACCGTCCGGATCGCTCCGATCGATCACTGCCAGAGTGAGTTCTTCGCTGCTGGTGAGAGTGGCTTTAGCCTTCGTCTTCATATTTTCATTAACTCCATCGTCAGCTGAGCGTGTTCTCTTGGGATTTGACTTTGCTGTATCCCTCCCTTCAGACTTTGTGGTCCTCGGTTTGGTAGGTTGCTTTGCCTTACCCCTTGAGTTGTCACCCAGAGTTAGAGTTACCTTGGATGTGGAGGGGGCTTGAGTTGTGCTGTTAAGACGTTTCTCGCCCTTGTCCTTCTCCTTGGAATTTTTGCTCTTTTCAGAGGCGTTTGCCGCGGATGTGGAGAGGGCTTGAGTTGTCTTTATAGGACGTTTCTTGCCCTTTCCCGTCTCGCTAGGCTTCTCTTCCTCTTTTTTGTCTGTGGCTATTGAAGCTGCACATGTCGTTGAGACTTCGGGATTAGATGGCATCATCCTAGCTGAACTACAATTAGCTTCCGAGATACTGATTCCGTGGCTAATGGTCATTTATGAGGCTTGCCTTAACCTCACCTATATTCCATCCTCATGGCGAAGGTGACTCTTAGATGTATATAATAAAGAGACAATTAATCCTTCCAAGTTGTCTCTTTCGCAACATGCATACACTAAAGGTAAGTCCGTAGAAACAGCCCTACACGAACTTACCACAATCATAGAGCTTTCGCTACTACAAAAAGAATACCCACTTGCAGCCTTCCTTGATATTGAGGGTGCCTTCAACAATATCAGGTCAGAGGCGATAATGACATCCTTGAGGCTTGAAATTGATGACCCTCTCATTGAACTTATTGACCTCATGCTAAAAAGCAGGGTCATTGTCTCAAGCTTGGGAGGATCCATTATCGAAAGAGTGGTAACCAGTGGTACCCCTCGGAGGAATCCTTCCATCACTCTTATGGAACTTAACTCTGAATGAGTTATTCACAGACCTGGAGTTGTCTGGTCACAAGGTTATCGCCTACGCCGATGATATTGCCCTGATATGTTCAGGTAAATACCCCAACACACTGGCTGAAGTGATACAATACGCCCTCTCCAAGATTTTATCATGGAGTAATGGGTGTGGTCGCCCAAGCATTTCTTTGAAACAAAATTTGACTCTTTCTTTCCCACCAGATAGGAATGGGAAGAAGGTCCTCCCCAATCTACACCGACGGCTCCAAAATGGAAGGCAACGTGGGTGGAGGCATCTTCTCGAAACATTTGGACCTCGATGTCTCATTCCGCTTGCCTGACTACTGCAGCGTGTTTCAGGAGGAAATCATATTTATAAAGGTTGCTGCGGACCGCCTGAATCATCTAACGCTACCCACAGATAATATATGTATTTTCACAGATAGTCACGCCGCTATTAAATACCTCTCCTGGCTCGGTGCACAGGGAGGAACATGTCCACCCTCAACGTGGTATCACAATGGGCCTCCTTGGCCTAAGTGTACCTTTCTCAAATTTTAAGTGGGGTGCGGGTGAAACCTAGCTTCGTAACTCGTGGACCGATTTGCATGATTCTTTTTCTGTTGTATACAGTATGATGCCCCATTGCTAGCAGTGAAAAAAAATTTTCCTATGGTGGGGTCTGAAGGGGGAGGGGTAGTCTAACTCCGTAACGCGTGAACCGATTTGGATGATTCTTTTTTTGTTGGGTATCTGTTTCCCGATTGGTATCATGCCAAAAATATATTTAGAGGGTGGGTTAAGTGGGAGGGTGGCGGTAGTGAAACCTAACTTTGTAATGCGTGCACCGATTTAGATAATTCTTTTTTTGTTGTATAGAGTATCATCCCCCATTGTTATTAATGAAAAATGTTGGGTGGGGGAGGGGGGGGGGTAGTTTAAATTCGTAACGGGTGGACCGATTTGGACGATTTTTTCTTTGTTGGGTAGAGTATGTTTCCCGATTGGTACCATGTCTAAAAAAATATTGGTGGGGTTGGGATGGGGGTGTGCGGAGGGGCGCTATGGCTTGTGATGTGAGTTGGAGGATGGGCGGCGCCTAGCTTCATAAGACATAGACCGATTTTTTCCATTCGGTTGTACAGAATACGTTTCCTGATTGATAAATGATAACAATTTTGTTAATTGACTACGATGATTCTCTGACTACGACAATTTTCTGTATTTTAATGTAAAATTCCTTCCCCGCAATTAAGATGATTATTCTTTGGAGAGGAATAATCATCCCACAATTGCTGGGTCAGGAGTTTTGGATTTTTCGTTTGTCCAAGAAATTAACGTGGTGCGTTTCAGCCCCCCCCCCCAGCGTTTGGACTATTCGCCTGGCCAACATAGTCGGGGTAGATCCCGTCGGGGACGGGGTAGTGAAGCTATGGTGGAACCCGCCCGGCGGTCAATCACTATGTGAGGGCCTCGCGTGCCGACGTGGACACGTCGCATTCCCTGGACCTCTTCCTTACCTGTCACGGGGAATCCATCAATACTTTAGGTAAGTCAATAATTCACCTTTGTATTTTTATCCATTTGTTAAATGCATTCTTTCTTTCTTTCTCATTCGGTGTACTGGTGCTGTCAGGCAACACACTCTGCTGCATGCATTCCCCGCCGGACATCCTAACAGCAGCCGACGAGTCATCGAGCCAGGGCGGCAGGCGTGACGCTGTGGCCATGCGTCGACCGACGGCGTCTCCACCCCACAATACAATGCCGCGGATAACGCCGCTAAGATTTTGGCAGCCCACCCTTTTTCTTCCTAGGGAGTGAAATTAAAATTCATTTCTTCTCCTTTTTTTTACATTTAACTTGTGTACTTTAGCTTTTTGTTTAAAATTTTGCTTGTTTCGTTTTTCTTTGTATCCAATTCTAAAAATTTTATAATATAAAAAAATAAAAATAAATTTCTTCGGTTCATTTTTATTTCTGTTCCTTTCTTTCCCCCTATTCTTTTTGTTTGGTATACGGGGATTTAATAGTGAGTTGCGCAGCGATCATCGATTTGGTTGCGGTTTCGTTGTTGACGCACGGCGCGTTACGTTCTTATTTTCTTTATAGATATATCCGTTCTCGTTTCATCCATATTTCTCCCATCCTCAGGCATGATTTGTTCTTTCTTTGCGCGACCAGGAGCAGGGTGGCATCCCTCTTCGACCCACCCCATTCTCTATCGCAATAGCTAGTGATCCAGCATGCCATCCCCAATCCTGCTCGAGCTTCTGCTGACAGGCGAGTGTCCAGCAGAGGCAATTAGGTTGGAGATAAAGTTCTTTTATAGAAAAAAACTAGACCCATTGTGCAACGGCCCATATACAATTACAGAAATAAACAATGTAAATTGATTGATTGATTGAGATTGAGAAAAAGCATTTAATAAGCCATTATAAATACAAGTACAATAGGCATATTACAACATACTAGTCTATGTAAATATAGCATAAAAATAATATTGTAACTAATTGTGTCGAAAAACAAGTTAAAAAAAATAAGTAAGCGATACGAATAGTACCATTACAATTGACGTATGTACATACCATTATATTATTAAACTGTATCTAACGAATAGGTAAAATAAGTATATAACAATTTAAACAACCTTTAACAATTGATATAGGTCAATTATTGACTAGTATAGTAATAGCATAAAAAAATAAAGAAAAAAAATTAAAGAACATTTAATTCAAATATTCGTTTAATTTTTTTCCCCCAAAGGGGGTAGATGTAGTAACCTAAATACTCAAATCCATTAAGTGCACATAAATATCAATCCTGACCCACCACAAATTACACTTTGCAATTTGAGGTAAACGAAAATAAAGCCAGGCAGTAGAGCCGAATCAAACGTAAACAAACAATTAACCAAAACTCTGACCTGAGCAAATAAGTACTTTGAACTTAGGTAGTAAGCACTAATTTTGTATAATTAGAGTATGCGAATTGAATAAAGAAGATTAGTCGAAACCAGTCTTTTTCGATATAGGAGTTAAAGCTTTTACAAGCTGCTCCTAGTATAATCTTCTAGTTTGGACTTAAAGCTAATTTAGCTGCTCCACTGGAGTTAAAGCTTTCACAAGCTGCGTGCTGAGAGACGACACCAATAAAGAGGCTTATCACACGCTAGCCGACATAATCAAATTCATCCCCTGCTGATCGCCCCTGATACACTTCTGGAGATTTATCACAAATCCCATGCCACGTGTTCAAGCGCCCAGAATTGTCTATCAATTCTCTATCAAACGGCAGAATTACGAACACATCTGTTACAAGAGAAATTCGTTATCAGAATAATGAAGTTGCAACAAATCAGGTGCTTCCCTATACACACGGAAGCAAATCATTAATTGGTACCGTTAATAGAATATTCCCATATAGCGAGTCAACTTTCGATTCAGGAATTCCTACTATTACAACCGGAGAACATGAAAGCCTATCGGAAAGTCACTCGTCATGTCGAGGAAGATACTTACGCTGGTTTGCTAAATACGCCGATAACAAAGGCAACACCATCGGATGAATGCGTAATCAAGTTGCTCTTCAATCCCCTGGATGAAAATCCTAGGTGTTCGCTAAAGATGCAAATACCCCCCAGGGACATTTTAATTAAATAAAATAGGCCAAATTCCTGGCTATATGCATTGAAGTCAACGACCATCGTGCATATTACGTGCACCCAGCAATTGCTCACGCATCGCCTCTCAGGACACGGAATCTTGGTCATTAACCAACCCTGCCCTGCCGAAAACAAAACAAAAACAAACAAAACGTACTTTCCGAAAACAAACGAAACAACTAAGGAGTTAGATTCCTTTATGGCTAAATACGAGTAGCACTCTAAAGCAGAAGCACCACGCACGAAACTGCTATTAGGTGACAATACTAACGAGCTGTTGCACGAGAGTACGCAATCATTAGACCAAATACAGGCCAAATTACAGGAGTTACATTTACACTCCCGGGTTAACACACCCCATATACTCTCAACAACCTCATTGTCACTTACTTGCTTAATGCTCACCGTCATTTACATGACAGCCAAATACAGTCTTAGAACATGACAGTCTTAGAACCGAAAGAGCGGCCTCAACGGTCACAAACACTGCCCAGGGCACGATCCATTCAACTGGTGTAAATAAAAGATGAAGACCATTCGTAGAAATTCAATATAACATTTAATAGACACCCCTAGAGAACTTAGAAACATAAAAATAAAGAAACTGAAATAACACAAATAATAATGTTAAGAATAAAAACGCGAGGTGGAGTGCTACCGCAATCTATGGTCGAGAAGAGACCGTAGCACAAAGCAAGTACTACCAAAAATAAAAGGACAAAATAATAAGGAAATAAGATTCAAATTATATTATTAATAGTAAGAGAACACTAAATCAAATTGAATTTTAATAGAATAAATTACGCGCCGTGGAGTACTACCACAATCTACGGTCAAGAAGAAACCGTAGCGCAAGCAAGTATTAACAAAAATCAAAAGGGGAGAATAATAAAGAAAATAAGAACGTAACGCGCCGTGCTTCAACAACGAAACCGCAACCAAATCGATGGTCGCTGCGCAACTCACTATTAAATCCCCGTATACCAAACAAAGAGAATAGAGAAACAAAATGCCAACACCACGTCACACAAAAAAAAGGAAGGGGAAAGAAAGAAACAGAAATAAAAATGAACCGAAGAAATTTATTTTTATTTTTTTATATTATAAAATTTTTAGAATTGGATACAAAGAAAAACGAAACAAGCAAAATTTTAAACAAAAAGCTAAAGTACACAAGTTAAATGTAAAAAAAGGAGAAGAAAGGAATTTTAATTTCACTCCCTAGGAAGAAAAAGGGTGGGCTGCCAAAATCGTAGCGGCGTTATCCGCGGCATTGTATTGTGGGTGGGGACGCCGTCGGTCGACGCATGGCCACCAGCGTCACGCCTGCCGCCCTGGCTCGATGACTCGTCGGCTGCTGTTACGATGTCCGGCGGGGAATGCATGCAGCAGTGTGTGTTGCCTGACAGCACCAGTACACCGCATGAAAAAGAAAGAAAGAATGCATTTAACAAATGGATGAAAATACAAAGGTGAATTATTGACTTACCTAAAGTATTGATGGATTCCCCGTGACAGGTAAGGAAGAGGTCCAGGGAATGCGACGTGTCCACGTCGGCACGCGAGGCCCTCACATAGTGATTGACCGCCGGGCGGGTTCCACCATAGCTTCACTACCCCGTCCCCGGCGGGATCTACCCCGACTATGTTGGCCAGGCGAATAGTCCAAACGACGGGCTGGGGTGGGCTGAAACGCACCACGTTAATTTCTTGGACAAACGAAAAATCCAAAACTCCTGACCCAGCAATACTCTATTAACAAAATTGTTATCATTTATCAATCAGGAAACGTATTCTGTACAACCGAATGGAAAAAATCGGTCTATGTCTTATGAAGCTAGGCGCCGCCCATCCTCCAACTCACATCACAAGCCATAGCGCCCCTCCGCACACCAACCCCCATCTCAACCCCACCAATATTTTTTTAGACATGGTACCAATCGGGAAACATACTCTACAAAACAAAGAAAAAATCGTCCAAATCGGTCCACCAGTTACGAATTTAAACTACCCACCCCCCCCCCCCTCCCCCACCCAACATTTTTCATTAATAACAATGGGGGATGATACTCTATACAACAAAAAAAGAATTATCTAAATCGGTGCACGCATTACAAAGTTAGGTTTCACTACCGCCACTCTCCCACCCAAACCACCCTCTAAATATATTTTTGGCATGATACCAATCGGGAATCATATTCTACCCAACAAAAAAAGAATCATCCAAATCGGTCCACGCGTTACGGAGTTAGACTACCCCTCCCCCTTCAGACCCCACCATAGGAACATTGTCCGGTCCCGGGCTGGTGTCATTGGAGCTGGGAGGAGGGGTTTTAGCCGGTAGTCCACCCTGGCGGGAGTCCGGCACTCCGTACGTAAATGGATATCCCCTCCTCCTTAAAAAAAGAAAAAGAAATACAGTTCCTACACCATATATGACTTTTTAAATTTTTTATCCATATCCATTTTATCCATACTTTTTCAACGGTATATTTGTATTTAAGTACCGAAAGATGCGGATATATTGCAATGCCAAGTATCGATACTTTTCGATTCGGTTCCCATCTCTAGTCCTAACAGGTCCATGTACGCTCGTTGCCATGGTCTTTCCGTCATCGCTTGAGCTCTCACTGGTGGTCGTAAGATGGAATTTGGTGCTATCGTCTCCTTGCAGGTGTCGCAAGCTAATACATACGCCCGTACATCAGCGGTCATCTTCGGCCAATATAGGTGTCGTCGTATTCGCTCTAAGGTCTTGCCTATGCCTCCATGTGAAGATTGGGGCGGATCATGCGCCCTCGCAGACTTCTGGTACCAAGCCTCGTGGAATCCAAAGCTTCCAGGCTTCTTCTTCCTGAACTGGATCACCAGTTCTGGGCTGCGTCCGAATGTATACATAGCCGTCGCACAAAGTTAAGTCTGGCAGGGATGACTTATGCTTCTCGACTCGGTCCCGAAGATCCTGATATTCTTGAGAGTCGAAGTCTGGCGCATCTTGTTATGGTCGCTATGTAGCGGCACCTACAGTGGTCATGTATCACCTGACCATCGGCTATATGAGCCGAATCCCTGTACCAGGTGTAAGGGCAGGATGCTATGCCCTTGCTTTTTACGAAGCCCCGGCCCTGCACCAAACCGCATTAACATCCGGAAGATTCGCCTCCTATAACCAAATCCAATACTCCCCAATATTTTCGTACCTAAAACACCTGAAATAAATAAAATTGCCTACGGGTATCAAAAGGGGCATAATCAGAGGCAGCGCGTAAAATACATTTAAAAAAAACGCCTCAAACTCAGAAATCGCTAGATGGAAAGCCGAGAAAATAATTTAAAAACAATTAAATTATTTTCAGAAAAATCCTCGACTCCCACACAAAATGGCTTAAAATCGTCAAACTTGTTACATTCTAATAAGAACGTAACAGCTACATAACGGCACCAACAGTTTAAACCCCGCCTACATACGGCACAACTAACGCGACCCGATCAAAAAATCCTCAGCCGCCTGTAAGAGAATACGAAAATTCAGCCAAAAACGGCCTGGCTGCAAAAAGAGTTCTAAAAATGGAATTCGATTCCCGTCAAAGCAGCAAAAATTGCAACAGATTTGCAATTAAAAATGAACATCTGGCATCAAGTGGCCTGATGAAACCGTTTACGTCACGAAGTGTATACAAAGTTCGATGGTAACAGGGGCCGGTAGAGTGGTGTGAGTGGCTTCTGCCGGCTGAGGAGATTGGCGCGAAGAGTTAGTTGGGATTGAAAACTGGAGAATGGTAGACGGTCTCGTGGGGCGCGCGCGTAATTAAGTTTACTTCTATATAGAAAGAAAATAGAACTTTTCATTTTTATTTCGCTGAATTTTTTCGTGAGAAGAGTGTTTTTAAAGAGTTTTTATCCAGAAATATCAAAAGTTAGTTGTGACTGAAATCTTGAGCTTGGTGGATGGTTTCGTAGGGCGCGCGAGTTAATTATTTCATATATATATTTACTCAAAGATAACCACAATTCGTATTCACCTCAATCAGAATGTCTTAATTAAAACACAACCGTTTCTTTCACATAGAAATATTCACTTTATTTAATTGAGTTATCGGTATACATATAATTGATTACAATACTTCTGTTTAATTGAATATAATTTGTTATAACACTTTTAGCTTATTTAATTACTTTCTTAATATTCTTATAACGTTTTACTTTCCCGATCTTTTCAGTTGTAAATCTCGACGATAACTAACTGTTTTTCATTCTATATTCTTGAACCTTGATTTCGTTTTGTACGTTGCAAGGTAAGCATTCTATGGTTAGACGGAAACTCATATTTCTTTGCATATTCAGTAAGATGAACTTTTACTGAAAATTACTGCTTTATCTGTTAGACTGTGGGATCGTTACTTGAGAGCTTTTTAATGCAACTTGCTGAATATGTGTTTTGAAATGTGGGAAAGTTAATTGAAGGTCTTTTATTACCATGCCATAGGTTTCGGCTTGGTTTTTATTTGATAGGAATTTGATAATTTTGGATTTTCATCTTGCCTCAAGTCATGTTGCGTATCTATATACGTAACTCCTCCCCGCTTTGACTCAGAAGACTGTTCCTCTATATTGATTATATTAATTTTATCTTTTTTATTTCTCCAAGATATGTATCCGATTATAATCAATATAATTAAAGTCACTATCATAGTTATGCTTACACTTGTTCCATACATCACTTTCTTATGGTATTTGAGTTCTTCAATTTCTTTTATATTCTCTATATTGTTTAGAACAAGTTGATCAAAATTTATTGGTTTTACAAATTTTTTATTGATTTCTTTTGAAGGATAGTAGTATTTATCAAAAAACGAAATTTTTTTATTATAAAACTTGTTATCCCTAATGCCTAAAGTACAATTGCTGAAGTTAATTATATAATTACCAGTTAATATAAACTGTCTCCTATCACAAGTTTGTAAGAGACTATCGTTATAGGTATTTTTTACTAAAATGGTTTCATCGTCTATTTCTTCTACACTTGTAACATTATTGTATACTAATTTACAATTATTTTGAACAACACAATTCTTGCTTAGTTTCAGTTTTCTTAAAAGCATTCCTTCGTTCATCTTTATGCCTAACTCTTTTATAATTTCTAATAAATCCCTCATTTCTGTTTTCCATATAATTCTCTTTCTTTTCATTTTGTTTGTTAATATATTTCAGTTTTTTTCTATTTAATGTCTCTACTAATAGAGTTGTATCTGTTAATGTATGTTCTTCTCTTGGGGTCATTTCGATCATGGTATGGTATCTATCGTTATAATTACCTATGGCTTTTTGCATTTTTTGCTCGAGTGAAATATCATCTTCTATCGCTTGAATTTTCTCTATTAAAGTGGAGTGCAATCTTTCAATTTCTGCATTTCCGGTGTGGCTGTTGGGTTTTGTCCAATGGACTTCTATTCCTTTTTCTTGCAAATATCTTTTTACTTGTTCTGACTTAAATTCGTTATCAATAATAATCTTTTTTGGCTTGTCGAATGTCGCTAGATATCCCTCTAATATGGCGATCTTCTTTACCCAATTTCGGTCATTTATTAAATAAGCCACTGCGAACTTAGTTAATTTATCTATAATCGTAATAAAGGTTTGCTTTTAATAATGGAAGGTATCCAAATGAATAATTTCATTTTTATTCCTTGGTGTTTCAGTTATTTGTAATTTTGGTTTTACTGGATTCCGATCATATTTAATTGCCTGACATTTTTCGCAATTATTAATAACCATTTGTATTTGTTCTTGAAATTTTGGATAATAAAATTTATCTTTCAGAGTATTATATGTTTCATTGATTCCGCTATGAAGAGATTCTTTGGTATGGTATAACGAGATTTGTTTGTGACATTGTTCTTCACTCTCTATTTCTCTAGCTCTTTTCGTGGCTTTCATAAATTTTATTCGTTGATCCCCTGAAAATAACTTAAGAATACACTGTTGAACTTTGTTGTAATCGGCGTCTTCAACTTCAGAATAGACTCCTATACGTCCTGATTTTATGTGCTTTCTTAGTATCTCAGTGATTACTTCTTCTTCGTCTTGAGGATTGATTTCTATAATTCTTCTTCCATATATTGTTTCTATCTCCTTAACTGGATTATATGTTAAAATAATCTGTGTTTTATATTTATTCACGATTTCTTCCCTAATACCAATGTGGTCCAAGAGTTGTTCGCTGACCGAATGTATAGTATCTGACAGGTCCATATTGGATTCACTGCTATTTCTATCATTAATTTTTGGGCTTTCTTCAAGTCTGCTGAGAAAATCCGCAACTCTGTTTTCTTTCCCTTGAAGGTACTCAATTTCGAAGTTATACTCTTGTAATCTTAAAATCCACCGTTGATTACGCTGAGAGAACTCTTTACCTTTATATTTTGAATTTAGATATTTAATCGGGGCATGATCTGTAACAATTTTAAATTTTCGACCATATAAATAGGGTCTAAAATAAGTTACAGAATACACGATCGCTAAGAATTCTTTGTCCGTTACACTATAATTCCTTTCATGATTATTTAATGTTCGTGATACATAACAGATTGGGTGACCGTCTTGCGAAAGAACTGCTCCAATTGCGTAATCACTAGCATCCGTTGTAACGACAAATAACTTTTCGTAGTCGGGAAATTTTAATATAGGATGAGATATTAATAATAATTTTAGGTCTTCAAACGCTTGAATATACTGTGGATCTTTAGTGTTTATCCTCGCATTTTCCTTTAAATATTTGATTAGGGGATATGCTACTTTAGCATAATCTTTGATGAATTTACGATAGAATCCTGTCATGCCAAGGAATCTTTTCAATTGTTTCTCTGTTTTAGCTAACTAAATTTTCATGATATCTTGTACTTTATTTGGATTCGGTTTGATGCCCTGCTTTGTCAATACATGCCCTAGGAAATTTGTTTCTTTATTCATGAAGCTGCACTTGTCCGCTTGAATTTTTAAATTATGTTCCGCTAATCGTTTGAATATCTTTTCTATTCAATTAAGATGTTCTTCTAAGGTAGTTGAAAATATAAGTATGTCGTCTAAGTAAACGACGCATATTTTATTAATATGCTCCCTTAATATTTCATTTATTAATCTTTGAAAGGTTGCCGGGGCATTTTTAAGTCCGAACGGCATCCTAACAAATTCATAGAGACCTAAGGGCGATACAAATGCTGTTTTATGTATATCTTTATCAGCCACTAAAATTTGATGGTACCCTTTTGCTAGGTCCAATGAGCTAAAGTATTGGGCCTTACCCAATTTATCCAAAATACTTTCGATATTTGGCAATGGATACTTATCGTCTATGGTAATTTGATTTAATTTTCGATAATCTACCACTAGTCGATATTTTGGGATTCCCGAATTATCCTTCTTTTTTGGAACTACAAATATTGGCGAAGAATATTTACTATTACTTTTTCTTATGATTCCCTGTTTCTCCATTTCTTCTAATTGCTTTTTTAATTCTTTTTCGTGTTGGGGTGGATAGCGGAAAAGTTTTGAGTTTACTTGTTCCGTGGTTGTGGTCCTAATTTCATGGACTATGCTTTTGGTATTTGTTAACTGATCCCCTTCTTTAAATATTAACATTTTATATTTACCTAGGAGTTTTCAGGCTCCTGTTTTTTCTTCCGTATTTAGTTGATCTAAATTTATATTCCCTTAATCCCCTTCTTCTAACGTATTGACTTCTTCTTGGATTATTTTGTTAAGAAATGGTATTTTTGCGTGATTAGTTAACATAATCTCTTGATTCGCTATATCGACTGTTTTTACATTCTTTTCTATCCAATCCATTCCAATTAAGAGGTCATATGTATTATTTAAATTTATTTTTACCCATTTCATTCTTGCATTTTCCGGTTGCTGAAACTCTTCTGGGCATCTGGTTTTGACCAATTCCGTATCTTTTCGGACTTCCCCCTCAATAGTATTAATTTGTATATTTCTTTCCCCTAAACTTTCATAAATTTTATCTACCAGGTTTTTTGAATTTAGTAAACTAACTGTGGACCCAGTATCCACTAAAGCAACGTACTTTTTGTTATGTATAGTTAAAATGATATATATTTTTTTATTTTCCGAGGCTAATTTATAAAAAACTCGTTATTCCCTATTTGATTAACTTCATTTCCGTTTCTGGTGCTTAGATCATCTACATCCATTGGTTGGACTTGATTATTGGTACTGTTATTTTGATAATTTGTTTGATTTCTATTTATGTTATTTAGGTTACTGTAATAATTTGGTCGTGTTTGTCTATAATTGCTATTCTGTTGTCTGTAATTATGTACGTTTTGCTGTCTATAACTGTTACTGTAATTATGTCGTGTTTGTCCTGAATTGTTATTATAATTTCGTACTTGTCCGGAATAACTATACACATTATTGTTACTCTGATTATTTCTCTCTGGTCTAAAGTTATTATGATTGAAAGGATGTCGCAAATTGTTATAATTTGTTTGAGGAAAATTTGGTCTTTGAATATGTTTATCTTTAATCACTTGGTTGATTTTATGCCATTTCACATTATACTGATCTTGTCCAACATATTTATTGATAACTTGTCTCATTTCTTCCAAACTGAACTTATTATACAATTCTGATGCTAATGCACCAGCAGTAATTTCTTTGATTTTTAAGACTAACACATTACTAAGATGATTTACAATTTCTGTTTGAAACTCACTAAAAATTGCACACTCTGAGATATCAGAAACAAATATTCTTATTTTATCTACTAATTCTTCAATCGTACTTACTTTTAACATACTAATTTCCTGCATAATTCTGCCCTGATCCTTAGATGGTTTGAATTGTAGTTTTAATTTAGTTTTACATTCCTGCCATGTTGTTGGAGGTGAAGCATCTAAATAATTTTTTGCAGCTCCTAAGATCTTTTCGTTGTAAACTATTGTATATGCTTGAGGTGCCTGTTCTCCGTAATCTGCTAATGCTCGGTCTACTGCTGTCAGGAATGCTGGTAGTGTTCCTGGTTTTCCTTCAAAACTAGGTAGGTACCTGAGGTCTTCTTCTATCCTTCTTCGTAATGATGGATGTTGGTTCTGTCGGCTTAATATGTCCGTTAAAACAGCTAAACATTGTCCCACCAAATCATTATTTCCTGGTCCTGGTTGTGCCATTCTTCTCTGTTGGTCTAATATTTGGTTTCTTTGATGTCTTCTTTGTAGGTTTTCCAGTGTTTATCCTTGTGGTCGTTTCTTCGTAATCTACTAAATGTTACTTTAGATTACTTCGTATCACACTTTCTTGTATAAACACTTTATTTTCACTTTCACTGGATTCCAACTCTACAGAGAGGAATCCTACCGACTGCGCCAGTTAATTATTTCATATATACATATATTTACTCAAAGATAACCACAATTCGTATTCACCTCAATCAGAATGTCTTAATTAAAACACAACCGTTTCTTTCACATAGAAATATTCACTTTATTTAATTGAGTTATCGGTATACATATAATTGATTACAATACTTCTGTTTAATTGAATATAATTTGTTATAACACTTAGCTTATTTAATTACTTTCTTAATATTCTTATAACGTTTTACTTTCCCGATCTTTTCAGTTGTAAATCTCGACGATAACTAACTGTTTTTCATTCTATATTCTTGAACCTTGATTTCGTTTTGTACTTTGCAAGGTAAGCATTCTATGGTTAGACGGAAACTCATATTTCTTTGCATATTCAGTAAGATGAACTTTTACTGAAAATTACTGCTTTATCTGTTAGACTGTGGGATCGTTACTTGAGAGCTTTTTAATGCAACTTGCTGAATATGTGTTTTGAAATGTGGGAAAGTTAATTGAAGGTCTTTTATTACCATGCCATAGGTTTCGGCTTGGTTTTTATTTTATAGGAATTTGATAATTTTGGATTTTCATCTTGCCTCAAGTCACGTTGCGTATCCTATATACGTAACTTGCGCGTAATTAGGTTTACTTCTATATAGAGAGTTGAGGGTTTGAGTTGAACTACTGACGGGGACAGACGTGCCGCCGTGTCTTGTCCCCAAAAACAAAAAAAAAAACTTTAAATTCGGTTGCGAAAGCGCGATTTCAAGTTAAAATTATTTAAAGTGCTGGTGCCATCTTCGCCGGGGTGAGGGGCTTTTATGCTCTATTTTAAAGCACACTCTGGTGAGTCCGTTCCATTTGAATATCTTTTATTTACATCCAACATTCAATGTAGCACAATCGTGCTGCATTGAATGCGTTTAACGGGTCTCCACTGCTGAGCATTTGGCTACCTGTGTCGAGATCAAAGTTCAGCAGCAGTTTGTGTACGTTTTTGTTTTGTTTTGTTTTGGGCAAATTAAGACCGGGAATATGCAAAAATTTTTATTTAATTTTTGCAACATTCGTGGCTTGAAAAGTAACCATTTTTCGGTTTACTGCCACTTGATCGCGGAAAATCCGGCTGTTTTTGCACTAAGCGAAACCAAGGTTGTTTCCGATTCTGATATTAATCAGTATCACATCCCTGGTTATCACTTAGTGCCACTCTTCTCTCCTCAGAGGGGAATCGCGGTTTATGTTAGAAAAGATGTGCCATTCTCCCTTCTCCCTCAATTTTCTTCTACTAATCCAGAATTTAATTATGTCTGGATTAGATTTAAACTCTATCGGCACATCATTCATTTTTGTTTTTTATACCGCAGCCCGAATATGTCTGATACTGACACTGTGTGTTCCTTTGATAAGTTGTCCTCCGATATCGATAAGATTTTGGAAATATCCCCCTCTTCTGAAATCGTTCTTGCTGGCGATTTCAACGTCCACAACACACAGTGGCTCAGGCATTCTTCTACCACAAGCCCGTCTGGAAGACACGTCGAGTTATTTAGTGAGTCTTTTAATTTACAGCAACTGGTTGAGTGTCCGACTCGTGTTCCTGATACTTTAGGGCACAACGCGCATCTTTTAGATCTATTTCTAACATCGCATCCAGAAAAATACTCGGTTTCGGTGACGTCTCCCTTGGGTAATTCGGACCATTGTCTAATCTCCGCCCAATTCTCCATCTCCTCTCTGACAACCACTAACCTAAATTCCATCAAAAGATTAGTGTGGCATTATAAAAATGCTGATTGGGCGGGACTTAATAAGTATCTCAGAGAGCTGGATTGGTCCGATTGCTTTTCTGTGAGAGACGTTAACAAATGCACCGATTATATCTTAAACATCCTTTGGTTCAATGACTGTTTCGCAGCCATTAAAAATAAGGAAGCAGCCTTCCAGGCATATAAATTGTGCCCTTCAGAGGAATTGAGACGTATCTATAGAGATGCGCGGAATATTTGCAATTCAGCAATTAGTCGGGCAAAGTTCAATTTCGACCAGAACATCAGACGGAAGGTTTTTTCTACCCAAAAGGGTAGTAAGGGTTTCTGGTCTCTAGTAAAAACCGTAAAGAACAATTTCACCTGTTCGTCAACACCACCACTCATTTATAATGGGAATGTTTTTACTGACTCATTGGACAAGGCCAACCTGTTTGCTGCTAATTTTGCTGCTAATTCATACTTACCACCTTCATCGCAGCCACTTCCATCTCCATCACAATGTACTAGTAGGCAAAAGACGCTACACTTTCGCACTCGCGAAGTTTTTAGAGTACTTTCAAAACTCGACGTGTCCAAAGCTACTGGCCCTGATGGTTTCTCGCCCCTTGTTTTAAAATGCTGCGCCTCTGCTTTGGCTAAACCTCTGCGCAAACTTTTTCACCTGTCATATTCAACAGGAATGTTTCCAAGTGTATGGAAACTTGCTCATGTCCAGCCGATACTTAAAAAAGGAGAGGCATGCGACCCCTCTAACTACAGACCAATTGCACTAACCTCGATCATATCTAAAGTTTTTGAATCACTCATCAACTCTCAGTTGTTGAAATATCTAGAAAACAACCATCTTATCAACGATTGCCAGTACGGTTTCCGCACTGGCCGCTCAACCGGAGATTTACTAACGGCTCTAACGGAACGTTGGAATCATTGTCTTCATAATTTTGGTGAGTCTGAAATCGTCGCTCTTGATACTTCAAAGGCTTTTGATAGAGTCTGGCATGCTGCCCTTTTAGCCAAACTTCAAACATTTGGTCTGCACCCTACCCTCGTTAAATGGATAGAGAGTTTTTTGTCAGGCCGTTCAATTCATGTAGTAATTGACGGAGTTACATCTGATTCCTACGAAATAAATGCCGGTGTACCTCAGGGTTCAGTTCTTTCACCAACCTTATTTCTTCTTTTTATTAATGATCTCTTATCCCTTACTCTCAACCCTATTCATAGTTTCGCCGACGACAGCACCCTTGATTTCGCGTACTCATTTGATTCTGTTATGAACTCACGTGGAAATGCTACAGAAGCCAATCGGGAACGCATGTTTAGATCATTAAACAACGACATTTCCAAGGTCCTTGCTTGGGGCAGAGCAAATCGTGTTACGTTTAATGCATCCAAAACCCAATGCTGTTTAATGTCCCTTAAAAAACGCCCAGTTCACCCCCAACCCATTTCAGTCGACGGAGTGAATATACCCAATTCGCCCTCCCTAAACATCTTGGGTATCGAGATATCCAGCAATCTTAGCTGGACTGATCATATATTTGCAATCGCTAAAAATGCGATGAAATGTTTGGGTTTTCTACAGAGATGTAAGAAATATTTCACCCCACCTGACTTAGCGCTGATCTACAAGTACCACATTAGGCCTAGACTTGAATATAATTCCCATATTTGGGCAGGGGCCGGACACACCGCACTGTCCGCGTTAGACAAAGTCCAGCGTAAAGCTGTTAAGCTTATTGGCGATCCCTCAATCTCTGAGGGTCTTGACTCTCTGGAGCATCGACGGAATGTCGGTTGTCTCTCACTCTTCTATCGTTATTTCCATGGCCGTTGTTCTAACGAAATTGCTAGCCTGATTCCTTGTAGACTCATGACAACGCGCGATACAAGATCAACAAGTCGCTTCCACCCCTATACTCTCCAGGTCAAATTTGGACGTACCGTCAAATTTCGGGAATCTTTTCTAAGCAGAACAACACGAATGTGGAACAGTTTACCATCTTCTGTTTTTCCCTCGTCTTATCAGCCTGAAACTTTCAAACGGGGCGTACATCGACACCTCCTTCACCCAAACTCCTAACCCATTTCCCTCATCCTTAATTCCTTTCCTGCCAAGGCTGTGCTTAAGCATCATAGGGCATCCCCTGAGCTTTGGCATCATCATATATAAAAAAAAAAAAATATAGAAAGAAAATAGAACTTTTCCTTTTTATTTCGCTTAAATTTTTTGTGAGAAGAGTGCTTTTTAAAGAGTTTTTATCCAGAAATATCAAAAATGAGTTCGGCGGTAGAAGAAAAACATCACGTCATATGGTTGCTGAAAATGTTAGAAAATTGTCAATAAGGAATGAGGCCTGACTGAGATTAATGGAGAATGGGTTCAGGATTGCAAGTGTTAAATTCCAAGAGGTTGTATTGCAATAATGATGTGACGGTAATAAGTCCCCTCAAAGAAAGCATTTTTTTTAAAGCATATTCTTCAGTACACGTAAGTTTTTTTATTTTGATTGTGCATGCAGTTTGTGAGGCTGTCAAAACCACCAGGTGACGAGCATAAGTGAATTCCTCGAATCAACTAACTTTTTTTATCAATACAAAAGTGATAACGTCGCGTCTTCAATATCTAAAATTATTTAGTTTTACAGAATTATTTCAATGTTTAAATCTTAATTTGAATCTACAAAATGTTGGTCATAATTTCTTAAAAGTTGCGTTTGAAGCGTTTCGTCAAATTAATTGGCAATTTGGACTGTTCTGAAAGCGAAGTTAACTCGCAGTGTGAAGAAAAAAGTTTTATTGAGAATTCCTATATTGTGTTTTGTGAAGGATATTAAGACTATAAATTCGATACACATTGTGTCGTTTGATGGAAGTTTTATAGTACCTAGAATACCCATGAAAACAAACTGATTGCTTTAACTTAACTAACTTTTTTTATCAATACAAAAGTGATAACGTCGCTTCTTCAATATCTACAATTATTTAGTTTTACAGAATTATTTCTAGGTTAAATCTTAATTTGAATCTACAAAATGTTAGTTATAATTTCTTAAAACTTGCGTTTGATGCGCTTCGTCAAAATTAATTGGCAATTTGGACTATTCTGAAAGCGAATTTAACTCGCAGTGTGAAGAAAAACGTTTTATTGAGAATTCCTAGATTGTGTTTTGTGAAGGATATTAAGACTATGAATTATATACACATTGTGTCGTTTGATGGAAGTTTTATAGTACCTAGAATACCCATGAAAAAAAACTGATTGCTTTAACTCAACTAACTTTTTTTTACATTTCAATACGAAAGTGATAACGTCGCGTCTTCAATATCTACAATTATTTAGTTTTACAGAATTATTTCAAGGTTTAAATCTTAACTTGAATCTACAAAATGTTGATCATAATTTCTTAAAAGTTGCATGTGATGCACTTTCGTCGAATTAATTGGCAATTTGGACTAATCTGAAAGAGAATTTAACTCACAGTGTGAAGAAAAACGTTTTATTGAGACTTCCTAGATTGTGTTTTGTGAAGGATATTAAGATTATTTATATAGAAAAGTGCATGAAGTTCATTCGATATAAAAACTGTTACTCCAATTTCGTGTTACGCAAACAATAAATCATTAAATAGCATTCAAATAACTTAGTTAGTTTTATAGAATTATTTCAATGTTCGAATCCTAACTTGAATTCTACAAAATGCTGGTTATAATTTCTTAAAAGTTGCGTTTGATGCGCTTCGTCGAATTAATTGTCAATTTTGACTAATCTGAAAGTGAATTTAATACGTTACATTAACTATTTTTTCTACAGTTCAACTCTGCCTGTACACATTTAACCAGACAAATGCGCATTTTTGTTGTTGTTTGTTTTGCAAATATTAATAGAATTAAGAAAAAAATGAAAAAGACATAGTAGGCTCTATCAGGTATTTTTTTTTGAATTGTCAGACTTCGTAATGCTAAATTAAAATTAATTGCTTAGACTTATCATAGTTTGGTAGGAGTTTAGTTCCATACGATGTATTCAGCCTCAGAGCCTCTTTGCAAAGAGGTTAATTGACCCTGACCCTCAGTCAGTTGGTCGTGTGCCCTCCACAGGAGCGGTTAACTCCATTTTTTTAAATAAAATAATTTTTTTTGATGTGCCTTGATTAAGCATTTCTCTCTCTCTCTCTCTCTCTCTCGCTCTCTCCTCGTCGTCCTTCCCTAGGGCGGCTATATCATCGCTACGTCGGTGGGCGGGGTCCTCACAATGAGGTGAGTGGCCCTCTCTCTCTCTTTTATAGGTCGTTCCAAGGGCATCTAGTTGACATGGGCCCCCTGGATGCATAGGGTGGTTGGGGCATGGGCCATGCAAGGGGAGTCATGACACCAGACTCCCCCCAACGGTAGCCGGTAAGTCGGGCAACGCCTGCCTGCATCCTTTTCCTCCTGTTTTATTCCTTTTTTAGGTAGTTTTCAGTTTAGATTTTTCTTTGGGTTTTTTTTTCTTTCTTTTAGTTTTCTTATTTTCGCGGGTGTTCCTTTTTTTTCCTTTCTATTTCTTAAATTTCTTTTTTTTTTGGTTTTTTTCGGTTTGTCTCACCCTTCCCATCCTAGGCATGATTATTGGCTTTTGTTGCGCGACCGCGGGCGGAGATGGCTTCCCCCTTTGAACCCCCCTCTCTATCGCAAAGCTAGCGATGCCAGCATGCCATCCTCCATCTCTGCCCAAGCATTTGCTGACAGATGAATGTCCAGCGGAGGCCGTGATCCTGACTGACATCAGCTAACTTTCATTTGATGTCATCCAGAGTCATAGCCTGCCTTGGGCAATCATCCAGCAGCAGTGGCGGTCCCAGCCCGCAACAAGAGATGGCGCCCAACGCGCTGAGGCTGTAAAGGTTTCAAGTACGTGCAGGCTTGTGACTGTAACTTTGGTCAAAGCTCTGAACTTGAAACCTGAGCCCACGCGAAAGTAGTTTTC
This sequence comes from Leptarthrus brevirostris, assembly GCA_964036015.1. Taxonomy (NCBI): domain Eukaryota; kingdom Metazoa; phylum Arthropoda; class Insecta; order Diptera; family Asilidae; genus Leptarthrus; species Leptarthrus brevirostris. The sequence goes on from OZ038375.1 coordinate 65,353,569, forward strand.
GAGGTGGTCAAGTCCTCTGGTACCGCGGCTACAGGCTGTGACGTGGCCTATTGTCCGCCCGAGGACCTAGCCATCTCAACCCCGTCGGCAGAGACTCTTCAAGAATAGCAGACAAGTAGCCGGCGATAGCCAGCTGTCTGTCTTGGAGAGGCTCTGCCCGACATTCTTAGGGTTTCCTTTTCCTTCCTTTTTCTCCAAAATGCAAAATTTTTTGTTTGTTTCGAAAGTCGTTTTTCTCGTTTTTAAATTTTATCCTTCCCTACCTATCTTCCTTTTCCCTCAGGAGGCCCGACTGCATCGCCTGATGTCTGGAATGCATCACGTCTCCGAAGAAAGTCGATGGCTGGCTTTTCCTAGCCAACCAGCTGACTCGGAGACCTGGTGTCTTCCATTCATATGGTAATGACAGGTGTCCTCATCCTTGTTTCCCGGTAGGCGTGGCAGACTTACTGAGGAGAGAGGACCACTCAGTGGGGTGGCCGTCTCTAGATCAGACAGGGAACGTCGACGTTGAGAGAGAGAGAGACAGTTATTCTTTACTTTAACTTAATTTTGGTTGCTTTCCGCAAGAGAGAGAGGTCATAGTAGACATTTTGAAGCTTTATTTGAATTCGCCTTGTATATTTACTTTGAACTGTTAGGAATTCTCCTTTAACTTTGGCTCGTGTTGTATATTTACTTTGAACTTTCAGGAATTCTCCTTTAACTTTGGCGCGTGTTGTATATTTATTTTGAACTTTCAGAAATTCACCTAAATTAAACCTCGACATTTAACTTTGCGCAGGGTTAGACCTGTGAAAATTTTCCTTATTGCGCGACTTAACGTGAACGTTTTAGAAGATAATTCGCGGTTGTTGAATTGCTGTTACTGAATTGAATCTGAAGAGCCTTCTAAGTACACCAACAACACTTTTGGTATTGTCTTCATAGTCCGAGATTGCTGGGAACTCCAAGGCTAACTGCGGATCAAGACAGCACTGGTCCTCTACCTAGCGGCAAAATGTGGGTAGCTCGTTCACCGCCTGGAGCTTCGGCGGTCCCACAGAAGTTGTGCACCGTCTGTATGGACAACCTAGCCACAAGCAACGCAATACTGACTAGCTGTGGCCACGAGTTTCACGAGCATTGTTTACGCCAGTGGGAGAAATCAAGCCAAGTATGTCCTAATTGCCGACAGGAACTTCATAACCGGAACGACGGAACGGGCGCTATTCCCCGTAGATATAATACGAGAGCGGCCACGCGACAGCCAGCAACGTCAGCCCCTGAAGAGGTACGGCTAGCGGAGCCACAAGCTCAAAGTTCGAGACCAGCCTCAACAACAGCTTCATCCCGGAGTCCGAGGAGACGAATAGGAGGACGCGGCCCACATCCCGAGAGCAGTCCACCATAGCAGGCGAGCTGCGTCCGGAGGACGTCCCTCTAGACAGGTCCGCCAGTACACAAGCTTTGTTAGCAGCCATAAGGTTACAAATCGCCGACGCTGTTAGGGAGGAGGTGGCGAGAGGCCTCCAACAACGCCGGTCACCTCCGGCTCCACTTCCACGTATGTCTGCTACAGACTCCTGAGCAAACGCTTCCCGAGATATGCCTAGTCTCGACAACATGAGGGGACAACCGGGACCCGATTTCGTCTCAGTTCGGCCAAGTCAGCAGAGACACCAATATATTCCACCATATCAGCCTAACCAGCACCATCAGTATGACACACCCAACCCGCAACGACACAGTCACCATGGATACAACCGGCCAAGGCGCTCAGCAAGTCCCATCAAAAGATGGCAACTTATGTATGATGGGGACAATTCAAAACTTGACGTGGAAGAGTTCATATTCCGGGTGGAGACACTGACAAGAACCAAGCTAGGTGGAGATCTCAACCTTGTCGTCGATAATCTACATACCCTCCTGGGAGGAAGAGTGAACGGATGGTTCTGGACAATGCGACGACAGAACCCATCCCCGCCATGGGAACACATAAAGCTGGCCCTGAGGACAGATTGGGGCGAACACAGAAGCGACGTTGACATCTGGCGGAGGATGCTGAACCGACGACAGAGGCCCAACGAGCTCTTTGCATCCTATTGGCAGGACATGGTTCATTTGCGAAACCAGCTCCGTGCTCCCATGACGGAGATGGAGTTCGTCGAAAACGTCCGCATCAACTTGCTACCCTCTATCCAGGAACAAATTTGTTTGCACCATACAACATCAGTGGCGTAGCTTCGGGCTTTAGTTATGGAAATGCAGACCACTAGAGCACGCATTCGTTCATCTTTGCCATCCATGTCAACCGGTCGAGAGTTAATGAATATTATCTGCCGGAAATTCCGATGAGGCTCGACCAGGAAACTGCTGAGCACACGTCAGAAAGCGGACCACATAAAGCAGCCATCGAACCTGCCCAACGGCCGACGCCCATCTGCTGGAACTGTGACCAGCCTGGACATTATTACATCGATTGCGACAAAGAGCCTCAAGGTTACTTCTGTTACGGATGCGGAAAGAAGGGAACCGTGAAGCCGAGATGCCCAAACTGCAGTCAGAAAAACTACCGTCGGGTCGAGGGCAACAATAACAGTCCTCGACCACCAGCATATCAGAGGAGGCCTGTAGAGCAGAGAGACTATGGACCGCGGCCGAACCCAGTAGCATCAATCCCGACGAGGCAATTACCGTCATTATCCCAACAAACGTAGACACTCTAGTTAAAGCTCCTGACTCCACAAGGGAGCAAACACCATACTGTCCAACAACTTCAGAATCACCGCTACTTCTCGACTTATGCTCTGAAGACGACCAGAATTGGCTTGAGAGGTGCACACCCAACTTACTGGACCACTTGATGAATGCTCCTGACGACAACTCGGATTCAAGCATGCCAATACCACTGGTGCCCATACAGGTTGCACCACCCAAGACGCAGTTATTGGAAACCGAAGTGATGCCAGTACGGCTGCTACAGCGAACTCCAGCACCTGCGGAAGAGCGGACAACACCTACAGCTCGACCTCTGAAGCCATATCATCAACGACTCAGAGAGTATCTGGAAGCTAGGCAACGTATATTCGCTGCAACTATATGGCCCCAACCAGCAACGATAGCAAGCATGTCTCAACCTCTGGACCCAAACCAATGTCCACTATCTACAACGGACCAACTTCGTCTACAACACGTGAAGCAACTCTTCCCGTCGTACTCAACGCTAGGTCTCGGGAAGACAGAGTTAGTCCAACACCTGATAGACGTAAGAGACGCTGCACCCATCAAGCAGCGTTTTTATCCGGTCTCACCAGCCGTGCAACAACTGGTGGACGCCGAACTTCGCCGGATGAAAGAACTTGGCGTGATAGAGGAAAGCCAGAGCCCGTGGAGTTCGCCCGTGGTCCTAGTGCGGAAGCCAGGCAAGGTCAGGCTGTGCTTTGATGCGAGGAAGGTCAATGCGGTGACAAAGAAGGATGCCTATCCACTACCGCATATAGATGAAATCCTTAGTAGACATTACCTGCCTTGATCTTAAAGATGCTTTCTGGCAGATCCCACTGGACCAACAATCGCGCGAAAAGACAGCTTTCACAGTCCCCGGCCAACCCCTCTATCACTATACGGCGATGCCATTTGGACTGTGCAACGCGCCCCAGGCAATGTGCCGGCTGATGGAAAAGGTCATTCCCTACGATCTTCGAGACCAGGTGTTGGTGTATCTCGACGACCTGTTGGTGCTGACGGAGGACTTCGACTCCCACCTATCGCTCCTCGCTAAGCGAAGCCCAGTCCGCATTTGAACTGCTCAAAAAGCAGCTAACTTCTTCCCCAGTGTTGGTGAGTCCTGACTTCACCAAGCCCTTCATCATCCAGTGCGATGCGAGTAAACAGGGTGTGGGCGGAGTCTTGATCCAGTTGGACGACAAGGGAAATGAACGACCACTTGCATATGTGTCCAAGAAATTGAATTCGGCCCAACGCAATTACACAATTACGGAGTTGGAATGTTTGGCAGCGATGATCAGTATCGAAAAATTCAGGGCATTCGTCGAACTCATGCCATTTAAGGTGGTGACGGACCATGCGAGCCTGCAATGGTTGATGTCCCAAAAGGACCTCAATGGACGCCTGGCCCGGTGGAGTCTAAAGCTTCAAGGCTTCGACTTCACCATAGAACACCGTAAGGGCAGCCTGAACGTGGTGCCTGACGCGTTATCCCGCGTATACTGTGACGAAATAGCAGCCATTGATCCACCAACAGTGCGCGAACAAGGCCCGCAAGTCGACTTAGAGGCACCAGACTTCGACTCTCGAGAATATCAGGACATTCGGGACCGAGTCGAGAAGCATAAGTCGTCCCTGCCGGACTTAACTTTGTGCGACGGCTATGTATACATTCGGACGCAGCCCAGAACTGGTGATCCAGTTCAGGAAGAAGAAGCCTGGAAGCTTTGGATTCCACGGGGCCTGGTACCAGAAGTCGTTGCGAGAGCGCATGATCCGCCGCAATCTTCACATGGAGGCATAGGCAAGACATTAGAGCGAATACGACGACACCTGTATTGGCCCAAGATGACCGCTGATGTACGAGCATATGTATTAGCTTGCGACACCTGCAAGGAGACGAAAGCCTCAAATTCCATCTTACGACCACCAATGGGAGCTCAAGCGACGACGGAAAGACCATGGCAGCGAGTGTACATGGACCTATTAGGGCCGTATCCTCGCACGAAACGAGGCCATGTGTGCATCCTGATTGCATTGGACCATTTCTCTAAGTAAACTCTGCTACGCCCACTGCGAAAGGCGAGCACGACACTAATTTGCAGCTTCGCCGAAGAAGAAATCTTCCACAAGTTCGGTGTCCCGGAGAATATAGTAACAGACAATGGTCCTCAGTTTCGGTCAGCCTAGTTCGGTAACCTCTTGGAACGATATGGCATTCAACACCTTCGTACCGATCAGATCAGAGCTTATGTTAAGGACGAGCATGACAGATGGGATGAGAAGTTGAGTTGTATAGCGAGTTCTCTCCGGAGTTCAGTTCACCAGGCTATTGGCTTCTCGCCTTATAAGGTTTTGTTTGGCCAGCAAATGGTCGAGCATGGTTCTGCATACGCGCTACTGAGACGGCTACAGGCTGTGAGTGAAACAATAGACGTAGATACTTCCGACAAACTCAATTTGATTCGCGAACAGGCCCGGAAAAATTTATGCAGAGCTTTTGAGCAAGGTGAACTGACCTAAAATACACGTTCTAAGCCTGTAAGCTTCGTTGTCTCCGCCGCATATTATACGGACTGGAGTTGGGAGTGTGAGCACTCCAACTGATCCATCCCTACGATGGCGTCCTTCACGGACATCGGCTCACCCCTTCGCTTCGTCACTAGTCCCAGTGGCCCATCATTCGCTACAAAGTGCTCTAAGAACCAAGATTCTCCAGCTTCACTACGAGCCCTCAGCATTTTTATAGGCGTGAAATTGTGTCCACGTCTCACCTTATTGCCTGTATCAGGCTTCATCTCACACCACAAGCAATTTTCTTTTCATCGTACTATCAGACCAGATAGAAGACCCAAGAATAGTCGGCCTAGACGCGCGACAGCAGGGCCTGGAATAGTTTCGTGAGGATAGCCATACTGGAGTGTGTGTGTCCTATCCTAATGATGATAAACGTCCACGAAGACTGAGTCTTATGACCATAGTATCGGCGTGACGTAAACTGAAGGAGGAAGGTGCATACATATACCAAGGTCCGGTTTGCACGGCAAGAATCGCGATCCTCGTCCAGGTTGTGAGGAAGCGTGTCGCGTGGTCAGGCTGGCCAGTATGTGGGATCAGGTTGCTCAACGTTTATCCTCCCATATCAACCCTTATAGTATACCATGCTCCGTGCTCTCAGCCTCTCTTTACCGGTGTAAAGTTGTGTTTACGCCTTACTTATAGCCCCATCAGGCTTCAACTCGCACCGCTAACCAACAACACTTAAACTCTCGCACTGGGCGACCAGCGTTGTCTATGAATAACACTCCATATTGCATGATAAGCTCCGAGCCCTCCGCAACTCTACCGACATAACATTTGTGTTTGTGTCTCATTCTGTCGCCCGCCCAAGGCTTCAATTTGTACCACCAACAGTTTTACCGCTCAAGTCAGGTCAGCCCTGTCAATGGTTCCATCGACCAACACGCATACCCTAGAACAAGTGTTCAGTCTGTATAGCCCAGATCCCTCAGCATCTCTACCGGCGTGAAGTTTGTGTTCTCGCCTCACACTAACGCCTATACTGGCTTCAATTTCAACACCCATCGACAAAATTTTTGTGCTGTCCCAATCATCAGGCCAGCCTTTCAGTTCGAAGACATTCGAGGAAACTTGATGGGAACCGGTCCCGGAAGGATCCGGCCCGGATGCGTGGCAACACAGTCAGGGATAGTTAGTGAGGATAGCCATACTGGAGTGTGTGTGTCCTCTTCTAGTGATGATAGGCGTCCACGAGTACTGAGTTTTAGAACCATAGTGCCGGCGTGACGTAAACTGAAGGAGGAAGGTACATACACAAACCAATGTCCAGTCTGCACGGCAGGAATCACGAGCTTTGACCTGATCGTGGGGGGAGGCGACGTGCTTGTCTCGGTGAGACCACTACTGAGGTCAGGCTCTGATTTCACTGGCTGCTCTCTCATAAGGAGTATGTTCGGGGGAATCTTAGTCCTGACGAGCGGGACGAAGAACCAGCTACACTATCCCGACCGGCCGTCAACGGTGATCCGGTTGTATACCATCGACCGTTTCCATACCTATCTCGTCAGTCCGCACCGAGCCTTCAGCAAAATTTTACCGGCGTAAAGCTTTTGTTTACGTCTCGTCTCCATGCAGGTTTCATGCCTCTCAAATCCCCCTAACTTAACATGTTTTTGTCAAATAAAGCAGCCACCGGTTATTCCGTTGCGAGACATTAACGGCGGCCTAGTTCACTTAGTGGAACAGTAGAGGTCCTCCCGACTCAACCTTCCACTCCTAACCTCTCCTTAAGAGACCTTCTGGTTAGGCTGGGCCTAGGGGCCCCTCAACACTCCCTTTTCATCTTTTACTCTCAGGCCTTAGTGCTTTTTCTGTCTTAACGACTGGTGAACTATTTTGTGCGACTGCTCACAACCATCCAAGGGATGTCGTCCTTAAAGGACTGCGTTTCGCCGCTCTCACCCCCTTCTCCGCCCCACCACCGGATCCTCTTAGTCTTAACGACCGGCTAGCTCAGATAAAGCATGAGACTGCTGATGGGTCGTGCCACACATTGGGCGCCTGGCAAAGCTACGCGAGAATGCCTAGAGTCACCTGCGTCTCTCTCATTAGGAGCACGAAAGGAACTCAGGCTCACTCTCGCTAACGGAGCCATGAACTCCGGTGTAAGCGACCTTCTCAGCCTCCTCTGCTCTTGCAGGCTCAGCAGCCGAGGCTGCCCTGTTATGGTCGCTATGTAGCGGCACCTACAGTGGTCATGTATCACCTGACCATCGGCTATATGAGCCGAATCCCTGTACCAGGTGTAAGGGCAGGATGCTATGCCCTTGCTTTTTACGAAGCCCCGGCCCTGCACCAAACCGCATTAACATCCGGAAGATTCGCCTCCTATAACCAAATCCAATACTCCCCAATATTTTCGTACCTAAAACACCTGAAATAAATAAAATTGCCTACGGGTATCAAAAGGGGCATAATCAGAGGCAGCGCGTAAAATACATTTAAAAAAACCGCCTCAAACTCAGAAATCGCTAGATGGAAAGCCGAGAAAATAATTTAAAAACAATTAAATTATTTTCAGAAAAATCCTCGACTCCCACACAAAATGGCTTAAAATCGTCAAACTTGTTACATTCTAATAAGAACGTAACAGCTACATAACGGCACCAAAAGTTTAAACCCCGCCTACATACGGCACAACTAACGCGACCCAATCAAAAAATCCTCAGCCGCCTGTAAGAGAATACGAAAATTCAGCCAAAAACGGCCTGGCTGCAAAAAGAATTCTAAAAATGGAATTCGATTCCCGTCAAAGCAGCAAAAATTGCAACAGATTTGCAATTAAAAAAGAACATCTGGCATCAAGTGGCCTGATGAAACCGTTTACGTCACGAAGTGTATACAAAGTTCGATGGTAACAGGGGCCGGTAGAGTGGTGTGAGTGGCTTCTGCCGGCAGAGGAGATTGGCGCGAAGAGTTAGTTGGGATTGAAATCTGGAGAATGGTAGACGGTCTCGTGGGGCGCGAATTACGTTATTCGCCAAATATTTGAATAAAAAAAATAATAATTTAACTTCAAATAAAAGAGTTATTTAATGGTTATAACTTTATTCAACTGAACTTTACAGAAATCGCTAATAAACTGAATTTTCTAGCTTAATTAAGTTTACAAAGAAAGATCTTTTTGCTGACGCTATGTCTGGAAATTTATGTGAAAATGCATTTTACAGGTGGATAACCTGAAGCTCTAATTAAGCTTGAGGTGAGGCTATGCCACGTGACTTATGTTGCATGCTGATGGGAAGGTGTTGTTCGGTGTGACGTAACTCCTCCCCCCTTGGTGTAGCGATGGCCAGAGAAAAATGGCCCTATGGGTTCCTTCTGTAGGGATATCTGGAAGGTCCGTGGATGCTGCGTTGATTCCAACTTGTTGTATGGTTTGGCGTTTGTAGTTCTTTTTAATTAAATATACTGTGGCTGCTGCGAGGATCCCGAAGATGATCGTAGACGTACTCAAATTTAAGTATTCTAGTTTTCCAGATTTTGTTACTAAGAGATCGATGGCTTCCTTATTCTCGATGTGGTAAGACTTTAATTTCTGTAGGCTTAGATGTTCGGATACGGATGAAGTGGTAATATTACTGAAAATTGCGGGGAGAATGTGAATCTCATCCCAATGTATGCTGGTCTTTGCTGAATATGTGATGCCATTGATTCTTACGTCGCAATTGTTGAAGTATATTAAAACGGTTCCTTTTAGTCCTTGGTGATTGAAATTGCAAGATGAATTTATTTCCGTCTCTGGAGTGTTGACGAGAAGAATAAAGTTGGGTTCTGGTTCGAGGATTTCTGTTGTAATTGCAGTATCGATAAGGTTACATTTTGCTGGCTCGTTCTGAAGAAGTCTTCCGATGCATTCTGAATCATTGGTTTTTTCTTGTTGGGTTGATTCCTGGCATAGGTATGTTCCTTCTATTTCCGGGCACCTTTCGTCGAAGTATTGAATATTTTGGGGGTTGTGGATAATATAGGGTTTTGTGGATATTTTCTTTGTGTTATTGATTGGTAATGGAATTATGTGTAACAGGGAATAGTTTTCTTCGGAAAGTATTGGGATTCGGATGTTGAAAATTATGTTAGTGTTATTGTAGTATGCTTGTAGACTTAATAGCTCGTATATATGTTGGTCTGATTTTATTTTAATTGATTGTTTTTCAAAAATTTGAAAGATTTCTGATATTTCATCTGGGTTTAGGATTTGTTTGGGTATAATGTTTAAGCGGGCAAGGACCAATGTTTCTGCTAGACTAGTCAAGTGAGAATTTAATAGGTCAATATTATAATTTATTACATTTAGGTATTGCATATGTTTTAAGGAATCTTCTTCGGCTCTGATTTTATTTTTAGTTTGCTCATGATAGTGGTTCAAATATTCTTCAATAATTGTTTGTTGGTTATTAATGTGTTCAGTTATGTTTTCAAATCGTTTTATCATTGCGTTATTTATACTCGTTTGTCTATTTAAATCGGATTTTATTAAAGATTGATTAGCTATTAAATTATTTATTTCTTCGTTAAGGCGGCGGGCATCCTCTGCATCCATATTACCCGTTATAAATTTTATTGCCGTACCTAACCCATCGATTAATCCTCTTCTATTCCTAATTCTAGGCATAAGTGTTGTTAATTTCTGTTTTAGTTCGTTAAGTTTTATTTGTGTAATTTTAAAAGTATCTTGTAATTCCTTGATATTTTCGAAAGTTTCTAACGATTTTGATATCTTTTCTATATTCCGTTCATAATGACTTAAATTAACTATATGTAGGAGGTTATTATAACTTTTAATAGTTCTTGCTTGTCCAAGTCTTATAGGTAGTAGTCCTTGTACGTTTGTAAGGTCTCGTAATTCTAGTCGTTGTCCTTTAATCAATCCTGTCATTATTAACCTGAAATTTTAATTTTTTATCTTGATTTTTGATTTGTGAATTTTTTGATTTTTATCGTTTATAATTTTAACTAACTTATCTCGCTTAATTCTAGTTTTAGTAAACCTAGGCGTAAGCTTATTCCTTCTATTCTCTTTCCTATAAACTAAGAGACCTCTTCTTAGTTTCTTTGGAGGAACTCTTTTTTCATTTAGCTTGCTAATATTTTTACTTACTATCTCTTGCACTCTATTTTTAATTGATGGATAAAGCTCTGTTTGAAATTTGTTCAATTTTTCTAAGTATTCATGTACGTTATTATGTTCTAAATTGTTCTCGAATTTATACGTTCTACCATAAAATAATTCATAAGGTGTGAGCTTAGTAGTGGAATGGATGGCATTATTGTAGGTGATAATGGTCTCATTCAGGATTTCATCGTGATCCTTTTCTTTATGTTGGTTGTGGATAATTCTGTATATTTCTGTTAGCGTGGAGTGCATTCTTTCTACCGGGGAATTACTAGTAGTTTGTTGAAAGGAAGTTATGTGGTGGATTATATTGTATTGTCTACAAAAATCTTTGAAAATTATCGCGGTGACTTCCGCTCCTTGGTCTGAAACTAACTTTTTAGGGATGCCGTGAAGGCTCATAAAATGTTTTAATGATTTTATAATTGTTAAACTGTTTCTAGTACCAAGTGTATATGCTGCGGCAAATTTGGAAAATTTGTCGATTATCGTTAAAATCTGTTTGTTGTTTATGCTGTATATATCCGTGTGTAGGATATCCAGAGGTTTGTTTGGGGTTTCTGGGACTTGAAATTGTAATTTAGGCGGGTTTCTATCATATTTAAGTGTTTGACATGGTTCGCAATTATTAATGACTTGTGTGATTTTATTTTTCATAAATGGGAAGTAATATTCACGCTTTAAATGGTTAAGTGTTTCGCTAATTCCGCGATGGTTGCTTTTCGTATGATAGTCGTTGATTATTTGATCTTGTTCATCACTATTTACTATGTCTTTTAAAATATCGGTACAGCGGATAACTTTGAAGATTTTGGACTGCGAAAAGTATTTCGAATAGACGTTTTGCACAATTCTGAAAGTATCATTATCGGCATATATAGCATTAAGTCGGTTTGGGGCTAAATACTGTTTAAAGAGACTAGTTATATTCTCTTCTGTAAACTCTGGTAATCGAAAGGTTCGACGAAGTTGATTTTTGAATGGGACCTTTAATGAAATTGGGGGTCGTTTGTTGGATTTCTCTAAGATTATTTGAAGGTTGAATTCATTGAGCGGACGCTCAGATATTGGGATTCCGTCGTCGAGATTTTCCTCTGCTGAGTGTACTGTAAAACCAGAGGTGCCTTGTACTGAAAGGTTTTCATTTTCATTAGCATTAAGTTCTATATTTCCAGAGTTTTCTGGTTTAATGCGGCTTAAAGCATCGGCGTTCGAATTTTGAACTCCTTTTTTATAGACTATCTCGTAGTCAAACTCTTCGAGTTTTAAGCGCCAACGAATCAATTTAGAGTTGGGGTCTTTTAAATTCATAAGCCAGAGGAGAGGCTTGTGATCAGTGACAATTTTGAATTTATTGCCAAATAAATACGGACGAAAATATTTTGTCGCCCAAACAATTGCCAATAACTATTTTTCTATTGTAGAGTATTTTGTCTCTGTTGTCGTTAGAGTTCTGCTGGCGTAGCAGAAAGGTCGATCGCTACCGATAGGTCCTTGTGATAGGATAGCTCCAATTGCATAATTACTCGCATCAGTGGTTAATACAAAGGGTTTAGAAAAATCAGGATAGGCTAGTATTGGATCATTTGTTAAAATATCCTTACAGGTTTGGAATGCTTTAACATAATTGTCATTGAAGTCGATTTTACTTCCCTTTTTTAAACACGCTGTTAGTGGTTTCGTCATTTTTGCGAAATCTTTTATAAATTTCCTGTAGCACCCAACTAGACCGAGAAATGATTTAATGTCTTTTGGGTTTCGAGGTATAGGAAAATTTTGAATAGCGGAAATTTTATCAGGATTTGGTTTAACCCCCTTTTCGGTGACTATGTGTCCTAGGAAGTTTATTTCCTTTTTCAAGAACTCCGATTTGTCTAATTGTACCTTTAAATTGGCTTCTCTTAGTTTATCGAATATTTTTTAAGACTTTCCAAATGTTCTTGGAGGGATGTGGAGAATATTATAATATCGTCGAGGTACACTAAACAAATTTTCCCTTGGAGATCCTTTAGGACGTTGTCCATTACGCGCTGAAAGGTCGATGGGGCATTTTTCAGCCCGAAAGGCATTCTATGGTATTCGTAGTGACCTCCTTCAACGGTGAAGGCTGTTTTTTGTATATCCCTTGGATCCATCTCTATCTGATGGAATCCACTAGCTAGATCGAGAGTGGAGAAATACATGCACTTCCCAAGTTTATCAAGTATTTCATTGATATTTGGAAGCGGATAACGGTCGCTGATTGTTTTCTCGTTTAATTTGCGATAGTCTATGACTAATCGCCACTTAACTTTACCGCTAGCATCTCGCTTTTTCGGAACTATCCAGACAGGAGAGCTCCACGGTGAATAGCTATGTCTGATTATGTTTTGTTCCAGCATCTCGCTAATTTGCTTTTTTACTTCTTCCTTGTGCACGTAGGGGTATCTGTAAGATTTTGTGTAAATAGGGATCTCATCGGTGGTAAGAATCCGATGTTTTACTTTATTCGTAAAGCTTAATTTTTGCCCTTGTTTAAAGAATATATCTTCGTAATTTTTACAAAGTTTTAAAATCGATTTCTTTTCTTCTTGGTTTAAGTGGGTTGTTCTAATTAAATTGTTAATGTCGTCGGTGCTGATCGTATTTGTCCTTTCGTTTTCAAATTGGACATTAAAGTTGTGGAGTTCGTGAAATTCTGAAGATGGTAAGTAATCGACTTTTATGGGTTGTTCTAGGAATAAATCTAGGTCAGAGTCTGTCTCATTAACAACTAACACTGAACTAAACCAGTTTTCGGCTACGTAAAGTCCTTCGGATATCATTAAGCCGGGCTTTATTTCGGTAGTTTTAATAAATATATTACCATTTTGAACATCTACTTGCAACTGGGTTATGGATTTAGATTGCGGGGGAATAACGTATCTTTTCGATATAAAATTTGGCTTGAAATGCAAGGGTATTACGGCGTTTTTTGTTGCTAATACTTGGTCTGCTAAATCAACTTTAGCGTGTAATAAGGTTAAGGCATCGAGTCCTAAAAGGCCGTCAAAATAACTATGAAATTTAAATATTAAAAATTTTGTTTTACCAGGCTGGTTAAATTCTACGAAGTTCGGCAGGGTAACTTGCTTATCGATTCTATGTTTGTTAAGTGCAGTAGTTATATTGATGGGGTTAATTAATTGGACATCTTGGGGATGAACGAATTCTGGATTAATGAATGATGATGAAGCGCCGGTATCTATCAAAAATCTTAGGCGTCGACCAAAAGGGGATGATATTTGAATGTACGGAAGAATAAACCCGTGTTTATTGACGTCTATGTAACCGATTGGTTCGTCGAGGCGGGAAATTGAAAATTTGAGTCATCTATTTGGATAATATCTTTATCGTATTGATCGGCATTATAAAATCTATCTAATTCTTGAATATGATTAGGCGTCCTGACATCTGGTTGGGAGGCATTCGGATTAGAGATGTTAAATAATTCTTCACTAATTATTCTGGGTGATCCAGTCTGTCTAAAATAGTTACTTTGCGGTTGTCTATTTTGAAGTTGATTTGGTCGAGTAAATCTACGGTAGGTATGACCTGAACAAACATCCATTGGTTCTGGGACTGGTAACGTTTGTTGTTGCGTTGGAGGAAATGAAGGACGTATGTTAAAAGATTGCTGATTAACTGGTCGGTTATTAAATGATCGTTGATTGAATGAGTTATTTCTACCAAAATTGTTATTAGCTGATGAAGTTTGGTTAAAGGGATTAGAATGATATGATGTATGTTGATTAGGAAATGATCTTACGTGTGGGTTGAATGGTCTATGAAGTGTTGAATACGCGTTGAGTCGAGAATTATTTTGAGAAGGGTTTCGCTTATTGTTATTACTGTTATTAGCTCCAACGTGGTATGGAGATCTCAGGTAGGAAATATTTTGTTCTTTTACGCAATATGAAAATGCGATTGGTAGAGTTTCGGGGCGCATCGCGCGAACTGTTGAGCCAAGGGGTTCCTTTAATCCTGTGAGGAACGCGTTTAAGCACATTTCGGAATATAAATCTCTCTTAGCTCTAATTACGTTTGGGTTATTTTCGTGAATTTGAACGTGATTAAATATCGTTGCTTGCACTTCAATAACTTCACTATAAAATTTCTCAACGGTACTGTTTCCTTGTCTTAGGTTATGTAAATCTCTAATAAGAGAGGTTTCATTTCTCTTATCAGAGTAATGCAAGATTAAGTTTGTTTTTATCTGTTCCCAGTTTAGTGAGGTGCCATACATGTTTAGGACCTCATTAGCTTGTCCTTCTATTTTATTTCTAATTGCACGTAATAATATTTGGGCATATGGCGTGCCATCTGCTATTGTCACTAGGGATAAAATTTCCTCTACATTGTTAATAAAATCGTAAAGGAGTCTATGATTCCCGTCAAATCTAGGGAGATCCTTAATCGCGTCTGGGACTCTCAAGGAGTCGAAAACGTTTCTTACAGCGAATATTTGGTTTTGGATTTGAGGATTTACCGCGGGTTCTACGTTATTGGAAGCATTAGCCATTCCGCGAATTTGTACTTGAGGATTTAATGCCGGTTCAATATTAACATTTTCGTTAGCATTTCGCTATAATTTAAATTGTTTGATTGATTATTTGAACCACTATTCAATAATTCTCTATTAGCACTTTCACAATCACTTTCTTCACTTATCTGGTCTAAAGGGATATTTATTAGGGTACGAGGGGACCAAAATTTTTTATTATACGGAGCTGATTTTGGTCTACCAGTTTTAAAGCGGTTAGTAAACATATAAGGGAAAAGAATTTAAGGAGAGAAAGGAAAAAAAAATATTCAAATACTTGACTTACATGTATCCCAAAACGATGACTGTTATGATGATTATCTTCATTTCCAGCACGATATTCCTTCGTTATGAGATCCGATGTCTTTGAATGATGGATAGGCGTCTATGAGTAGAAACTCTCCGGTCCTGTTGGTGCCACTGCTACTGATGTCCTCTCAACTTGCGATATTCCTTCGCACTTTACTTCACAGCACTTTTATCCTTATATTAGTTTTGTATTCATTCGGTAGTGAGATGTCAACTTAATATCACTACACTCGATAATTATCACGGTAAACCGCCGTTTGTTTTATCGAAGATCAATAAAATATTTTCTATCTCGCTACACTGTTGGTTATTTTCTCGATAATTATTACGGTAAACCGCCGTTTGTTTTATCGAAGATCAACAAAATATTTTCTTTTACGAATGAATTAAGGATAGGACCGTTCGCCTATCCTACCGACTGCGCCAATTACGTTATTCGCCAAATATTTGAATAAAAAAAAATAATAATTTAACTTCAAATAAAAGAGTTATTTAATGGTTATAACTTTATTCAACTGAACTTTACAGAAATCGCTAATAAACTGAATTTTCTAGCTTAATTAAGTTTACAAAGAAAGATCTTTTTGCTGACGCTATGTCTGGAAATTTATGTGAAAATGCATTTTACAGGTGGATAACCTGAAGCTCTAATTAAGCTTGAGGTGAGGCTATGCCACGTGACTTATGTTGCATGCTGATGGGAAGGTGTTGTTCGGTGTGACGTAACTCGCGCGCGTAATTAAGTTTACTTCTATATAGAAAGAAAATAGAACTTTTCATTTTTATTTCGCTTAAATTTTTTGTGAGAAGAGTGCTTTTTAAAGAGTTTTTATCCAGAAATATCAAAAATGAGTTCGGCGGTAGAAGAAAAACATCAAGGCTGTGGTTGCTGAAAATGTCAATAAGGAATGAGTGGCCTGACTGAGATTAATGGAGAATGGGTTCAGGATTGCAAGTGTTAAATTCCAAGAGGTTGTATTGCAATAATGATGTAACGGTAATAAGTCCCCTCAAAGAAAGCATTTTTTTAAAGCATAATCTTCAGTACACGTAAGTTTTTTTATTTTGATTGTGCATGCAGTTTGTGAGGCTGTCAAAATCACCAAGTGACGAGCATAAGTGAATTCCTCGAATCAACTAACTTTTTTTATCAATACAAAAGTGATAACGTCGCGTCTTCAATATCTACAATTATTTAGTTTTACAGAATTATTTCAAT
The DNA here is from genome assembly GCA_964036015.1 of Leptarthrus brevirostris. Classification (NCBI taxonomy): domain Eukaryota; kingdom Metazoa; phylum Arthropoda; class Insecta; order Diptera; family Asilidae; genus Leptarthrus; species Leptarthrus brevirostris. The sequence continues at coordinate 65,370,063 of OZ038375.1, forward strand.
GTTTAAATCTTAATTTGAATCTACAAAATGTTGGTCATAATTTCTTAAAAGTTGCATGTGATGCACTTTCGTCGAATTAATTGACAATTTGGACTAATCGGAAAGAGGATTTAACTCGCAGTGTGAAGAAAAACGTTTTATTGAGACTTCCTAGATTGTGTTTTGTGAAGGATATTAAGACTATAAATTCGATACACATTGTGTCGTTTGATGGAAGTTTTATAGTACCTAGAATACCCATGAAAACAAGCTGATTGCTTTAACTCAACTAACTTTTTTTACATTTCAATACAAAAGTGATAACGTCGCGTCTTCAATATCTACAATTATTTAGTTTTACAGAATTATTTCAAGGTTTAAATCTTAACTTGAATCTACAAAATGTTGATCATAATTTCTTAAAAGTTGCATGTAATGCACTTTCGTCGAATTAATTGGCAATTTGGACTAATCTGAAAGAGAATTTAACTCACAGTGTGAAGAAAAACGTTTTATTGAGACTTCCTAGATTGTGTTTTGTGAAGGATATTAAGATTATTTATATAGAAAAGTGCATGCAGTTCATTCGATATAAAAACTGTTAAGCATAAACTCCAATTTCGTGTTACGCAAACAATAAATCATTAAATAGCATTCAAATAACGATATTCTAATACGACCACTATTCATACTTAGTTAGTTTTATAGAATTATTTCAATGTTCGAATCTTAACTTGAATTCTACAAAATGTTAGTTATAATTTCTTAAAAGTTGCGTTTGATGCGCTTCGTCGAATTAATTGTCAATTTTGACTAATCTGAAAGTGAATTTAATACGTTACATTAACAATTTTTTCTACAGTTTAACTCTACCTGTACACATTTAACCAGAAAATGCGCATTTTTGTTGTTGTTTGTTTTGAAAATATTAATAGAATTGAGAAAAGAATTAAAAAGACATAGTAGGCTCTATCAGGTATTTTTTTTTGAATTGTCAGACTTCGTAATGCTAAATTAAAATTAATTGCTTAGACTTATCATAGTTTGGTAGGAGTCTAGTTCCATACGATGTATTCAGCCTCAGAGCCTCTTTGCAAAGAGGTTAATTGACCCTGACCCTCAGTCAGTTGGTCGTGTGCCCTCCACAGGAGGGGTTAACTCCATTTTTTTTAATAAAATAATTTTTTTTGATGTGCCTTGATTAAGCATTTTTCTCTCTCTCTCTCTCCTCGTCGTCCTTCCCTAGGGCGGCTATATCATCGCTACGTCGGTGGGCGGGGTCCTCACAATGAGGTGAGTGGCCCTCTCTCTCTTTTATAGGTCGTTCCAAGGGCATCTAGTTGACATGGGCCCCCTGGATGCATAGGGTGGTTGGGGCATGGGCCATGCAAGGGGAGTCATGACACCAGACTCCCCCAACGATAGCCGGTAAGTCGGGCAACGCCTGCCTGCATCCTTTTCCTCCTGTTTTATTCCTTTTTTAGGGAGTTTTGAGTTTAGATTTTTCTTTGGGTTTTTTTTTCTTTCTTTTAGTTTTCTTATTTTCGCGGGTGTTCCTTTTCTTTTTTTTCCTTTCTATTTCTTAAAATTTTTTTTTTTTTGGTTTTTTTCGGTTCGTCTCACCCTTCCCATCCTAGGCATGGTTCTTGGCTTTTGTTGCGCGACCGCGGGCGGAGATGGCTTCCCCTTTTGAACCCCCCCCCCCTCTATCGCAAAGCTAGCGATGCCAGCATGCCATCCTCCATCTCTGCCCAAGCATCTGCTAACAGATGAATGTCCAGCGGAGGCCGTGATCCTGACTGACATCAGCTGACTTTCAGTTGATGTCATCCAGAGTCATAGCCTGCCTTGGGCAATCAGCTTGAAGCTTCAGACTCCACCGGGCCAGGCGTCCATTGAGGTCCTTTTGGGACATCAACCATTGCAGGCTCGCATGATCCGTCACCACCTTGAACGGCATCAGTTCGACGCATGCCCTGAACTTTTCTATACTGATCATCGCTGCCAAACATTCCAATTCCGTAATCGTGTAGTTGCTTTGGCCAGAATTCAATTTCTTGGATACATATGCAAGTGGTCGTTCGTTTCCCTCGTCGTCCAACTGGATCAAGACTCCGCCCACACCCTGTTTACTTGCACCGCACTGGATGATGAAGGGCTTGGTGAAGTCAGGACTCACCAACACTGGAGAAGAAGTTAGCTGCTTTTTGAGCAGTTCAAATGCGGACTGGGCTTCGCTGGTCCAGACAAATTTGCTGGTCTTCTTCAGCGTATCCGTAATGGATGCTGACAGGTCGGCGTAGTTCGGAATGAACTTCCTGTACCAACCTGCCATGCCCAAAAAGCGGCTCACTTGACGAACGGATTTAGGGGGAGGGTATTCGATGATGGCTGCGACCTTCTAGGGGTCCGTCTTAATCCCTCCATGGCCGGTTATGTACCCTAAGTACCGCGCTTCCTTTAAGCAGAACTTACTCTTCTATACGTTTATCGTAAGTCCAGCCTTCCACAAACATTCCGCCACCTTAGCGAGGAGCGATAGGTGGGAGTCGAAGTCCTCCGTCAGCACCAACAGGTCGTCGAGATACACCAACACCTGGTCTCGAAGATCGTAGGGAATGACCTTGTCCATCAGCCGGCACATTGTCTGGGGCGCGTTGCACAGTCCAAATGGCATCGCCGTATAGTGATAGAGGGGGTGGCCGGGGACTGTGAAAGCTGTCTTTTCGCGCGATTGTTGGTCCAGTGGGATCTGCCAGAAAACATCTTTAAGATCAAGGCTGGTAATGTACCTTGATGGAGGAAGTCTACTAAGGATGCCATCTGTATGCGGTAGTGGATTAGCATCCTTCTTGGTCACCGCATTGAGCTTCCTCGCATCAAAGCACAAACGCTGCTTAATGGGTGCAGCGTCTCCTACGTCTATCAGTTGTTGGACTAACTCCGTCTTCCCGAGACCTAACGTTGAGTACGACGGGAAGAGTTGCTTTACATGTTGTAGACGAAGTTGGTCCGTCGCAGATAGTGGACATTGGTTTGGGTCCAGAGGCTGAGACATGTTTGCTATCGTTGCTGGTTGGGGCCATATAGTTTCTGTTGAAACGTTGCCAATAATATCAGGTGCCAAATTGAAAAGTCTCCAAAAATCCACACCGAGATATAATTCTTGGGTCAGGCTGGGCACGATGTACAGACGTACAGCCTTGGTATCACCCCGAAAGGTGATCTGCACGTCCGCGTGGCCCAGTACCTCGGGTGTGTCTCCGTTGGCTACCATGAGCTTCGTACGATATCTGCTCCATGAAACTTGAGCTTTGTCCAACCTCTCCAATGCGTTCTTACCCAAAACGCTGACGCTGGCTCCACTGTCCAGGAGACCAGAAAGAGTCTGCCCCAGCAATAGCACCTCGGCATAAGGCCGGATGTCGTGAGGTGCAGTCACGAACGCTGAGGCTAACCTCTTCCTGTTCTCTCGAACTCTTCTCCAAAAGGCTCTCAGCTGTAAGGTTGAGCGCTTTCTTGGAATGGTGGTGTCGTGCAAGTTATCAGTTTCGGCAAATATTCTTTGTCTGGCTTCCTGATATTCTCTGAGCCGTTGGTGGTAAGGCTTCAGAGGTCGAGCTGTTGGTGTTGATCGCTCTTCGGCAGGTTTTCGAGGTCGATGGAGCAGCTTAACTGGTATCTCTGGTATGTCGTCGGGTTGCAATGTCGGAGCATTAGGTATTCGTACGGGCACTAATGGTGTTAACATTTTCGAAGAGTCCGGTGTGTCTAACAATTGGTCGAACAAATTGAGTGGAATTTCATTAAACCTGTTCGGCTCATCCTTCGTTGATAAGTCTAGCAATGGCAACCAATCAGATGATGCTTCTACGTACGGTGTTTGGTCCAAGCGAATTACGTCTTCTGCGATGGTGTTTCGTCTGGCTGGGGTGTTGACGGCCGTTGGGGAGTCGGAAGCAGTGCTGGGGTCGGCCGCGGTCCATTGTCACTCTTCTCTACAGGCCTTCTCTGGTATACCGCTGGTCGAGAGCTGTTGTTGTTGCCCTCGACCCGTCTAAAGTTTTTCTGGATGCAGACTGAAGTTTTTCTGGATGCAACTCAACAGAGCCTGGGTCTGAGCTAGGTAGAACTACTTGCGGCGAACGTTCTCGACGAAAATCAATTGTATGATTTGCGGCGTTGGAAGTGGCAGAGGAGACTGGACGAGATACTGCTCCTAGAGCTGGTGGATTGGTTGCTGTTGGTTTGTTACTACTAATGGTGTAATCCGTTGGCGACACACTGGACAAGTATCATTCGACGACAACCATCCTTGAATACATGGCCGATGGAAGATGTGTCCACACTTTGTATCGACCAGATCTTTATCGGGAGACAAGTTTTCATCCATGCAAATCGTGCATGGTTTTGCTGCCATCACTCCAGACGCAGCGCCTGGTGGTCATCTTGAGACAAACATGGTCATGTGCGTGCAAAAGTGAGATATAGAACCAAAAAAAAACGGCTCAGCAGACGAAAGTTAATTAACGTAACGCGTCAATGTCTGGAAACAAGTCAAGTCAAAATCTGAAACAATATCAAGTTAAAATCTGAAAAAAAATTTCCAGTCAAAATCTGAATTGAAATCAGGTAAAAATCTGAAAAAAAATTCAAGCCAAAATCTGAATGAAATCAAGTAAACATCTGAGAAAGAGAAAAAACAATTTTCAAGTCAAGATCTGAAAAAAATCAAGTCAAAAACTGGAATAAAATCAAGTTAAAATCTGAAAAAAAAATTCCAGTCAAAATCGGAATCAAAATCAAGTACGAATCTAAAAAAATTTTCAAGTCAAAATCTGGATGAAATCAAGTCAAAACTGGAACACAACTAGAGTAAGTTAATTTCAAAGAAGAAGAATGGAAGAAAATAACTCGCTCCCTTTCTTGTTCAAGGGACGGCCACCCCACTGAGTGGTCCTCTCTCCTCAGCAAGTCTGCAACGCCTACCGGGGAACAAGGATGAGGACACCTGTCATTAGCCAATGAATGAAAAGCATCATATCTCCGAGTCAGCTGGTCGGCTAGAAAAGCCAGCCACTGACCTTCTTTGGATACGTGATGCATCTCCTCTATCAGGCGACGCAGTCGTGCCTCCTGTGGAAAAAGGAAATAAGGATAGGATAAAATTGAGAAGAAAAAACATAAAAAAGAAAAAAATTAAAAGAAAAAAAACGACTTTTGAATGAAGAATTTTAAAAAAGAAAAAGAATTTTGAAGAAAAAGGAAGGAAAAGGGAAGGGAAAAGGAAACCCTAAGAGTGTCGGGCAGAACTTCTCCAAGACAGACAGCTGGCTATTGCCTGCTACTTGTCCGTCATTCTTGGAGAGTCTCTGCCGACGGGGTTGAGATGGCTAGGTCCTCGGGCAGACAATAGGCCACGTCACAGCCTGTAGCCGCGGTACCAGAGGACCTGACCACCTCGAAGACTAATCTCGCGTAGGCTCAGATTCCGAGTTCAGTGCTCTAGCCTATAATACGGCTACGAGCCTGCAAGTACTCGGAATCCTTAAGGCCCCACGTTGGGCGCCATCTCTTGTTGCGCGCTGGGACCGACACTGCTGCTGGAAGATTGTCCAAGGCGGTCTATGACTCTGGGTGACGTCAACTGTAAGTCAGCTGATGTCAGCCAGGATCACGGCCTCCGCTGGACACTCATCTGTCAGCAGATGCTTGGGCAGAGGTGGAGGATGGCATGCCCGCGGTCGCGCAACAAAAGCAAAAATTCATGGCGAGGATGAGAAAGGGAGGTAAACGAACGAGAAGAAAAAAATTTTAAATAAAAGAAAAACCCGCGAAAAGAATTTACCAAAAACGAAGAGAACACAAAAAAACTTGAACCTAGAAAAAATGGAAAAAAAATGCAAAAACAGGAGGAGGAAGGATGTGGCAGGCGTTGCCCGACTTACCGGCTATCGTTGGGGGAGTCTGGTGTCATGATTTCCTTTGTATGGCCCGTGCCCCAACCACCCTTGCTTCTAGGGGGCCGATTCCATCTAGATGCCCTTGTAACCTGAAAAGAGAGAGAGAGGGCCGCTCTCCTCATTGTGAGGACCCCGCCCACCGACGTTGCTAGGACGTCCCTATAGGGAATGCGACATGAGAGAGAGAGAGATAAAGAATGAAAAGACTATTCTAGGTCCATTCCCTTTATTAACAATCTAAAATAAGAAGAAAAAAAGAACTCTAATGATAGTCTATATGTATTCCGATATGAACAAAAAGAAATGATCAGCCATAAAGCAACGAAAGGAATTAATCAAGGGTTTTGATCCTTTAAGTTCTTTAGTTTTGATGGGGCAAAAAAAAAGAAAATTGCGCAATTTTTTTTTCTTTTCCTAATGGTCGGTTTTTTTCCAAGTGAGAAAGAAACCAAGATTTCATCACCTGAGTTAGTTGACAAAAATTGTTAAACCAGTAAAATTAGAAGCAAGTTATAGATAAACATGGGGGGCATTTCACTCGAAGCGGACAGCGAAAAAAATGTCAGGTACTGGATTTTGTTCATATTTGGTTTAATTGTATTTCTATATGTCCTGAATGAATGTGCATTTTTATTTTATTTTCTATGAAGCCTCGTTGCCCTTTTATAAGCCTTTAAAGAATTGACAAAATTTGAATTTTTTGAAAAAAAAAGTTTGCTATTATTCATAGTGATAGAAGAAAAGTAAATAGTGTTATCTTATTGACAAATAAATGTGTTTCGTGGCAGTTATTACAGGGTTGAAAAAACAAATTTTTTTCGTATAAAAAACCGGAAGTAAACATATCAAAACAGATTTTACTTAACTTCGGTATTTTTAAAAAAATTTATTTTTATCTCAAAATGTATCTTATAGTTCATAAATAATATGTGTAAAATTTTAGAATGGGATCTGCATTCGTTTCGGAGATATAGAATTTAAAGTTAAATTTTTTCATGTTTCCATGCAAAACAATCGCACTGGTCAAACGCCGACTACGCGCTGCACTGTGTTCAATGCAGATCCCATTATGAAACTGAACAAGCAGTTACTGTACATTTGAAGTTATTTTTTGAGCTATTTAAAAAAAAATTAAAAATGGCGAAGTTTGTCAAAATTTAATTTTAAATATTTATTTTGGATTTTTTACATGAAAATATTCAATTTCGAATTCGATACCACGACTGTGAAGAGCATACAATTTCCTATAAGAATCACTATTTTACTTATTTTTATATAAGTTTCTTAATATGATTAATTACCTTTGAAACAGGTCAATAATAACTTCTTCAAAATTGTTTGTTGTCCTCTTCGCGTGAAATGCCCCATGGCCAAAACCCTGATGAAATACATACAATTGAAATCAATGACATTACGCTACTTACAGCTAAGAAGAAGGCTTATGTTCCAATTCAAATTCTATTATTAATGCATACTTAATACTTAATGCTCATATGAAAAATTATACCCATTAATATTGAATACTAAAAAAAAGATAACCAAAGAAGAAAAGAGAAAAATAAACCTGAGAAGAATGGACCTTTTGAAGTCCCGAGATGTCGATGTTCTGACCTTCCTGGGGTTGTGTTGTGTTGTCTTAGCTTTGTTGTTCACTGTTTTTTAGTTAGGTTGTCTCAGTTTTGTTGTTCCGTGTGTTGTTGTCGCAGCTTTAAACCTTAGAACAAGTTTCACTTTTGTTGTGTTGATGATGTTGTCGTAGCTTTAATTGTTAAATAATTTGTCGTCTTAATTAGGTTGTCGCAGCTGTGATGGTTACATAAATCTCTTACTTTTGTTGTTCCGTGTGTTGTCGTCGTAGCTTCAAACTTTAAACAATTTTCGCTTTTGATGTTGTCGTAGCTTTAATTGTTAAATATTTTGTCGTTTCAGTAAGTTTGTCGTAGCTTTGATTGTTACATAATTTGTCGTTTTAATTAGGTAGTCGCAGCTTTTAACTTTAAAACAATTTTCACTTTTGTTGTGTTGTTGATGTTGTCGTAGCTTTAAGTGTTAAATAATTTTTCGTTTTAATTAGGTTGTCGCAGCTTTGAACTTTAAAACAATTTTCACTTTTGTTGTGTTGTTGATGTTGTCTTAGCTTTAATTGTAAAATAATTTGTCGTCTTAATTAGGTTGTCGCAGCTTTAAACTTTATGAGATATTTTGTCGTTTTAGTTAGGTTATTTCAGTTTTGTTGTTCCGTGTGTTGTTGTCGCAGCTTTAAACTTTAGAACAATTTTCACTTTTGTTGTGTTGTTGTCGTAGCTTTAATTCTTAAATAATTTGTCGTCTTAATTAGGTTGTCGCAGCTTCAGACTAAAAAATTTTCGCTTTTTATGTTGTCGTAGCTTTAATTGTAAAATATTTTGTCGTTTTAATTAGGTAGTCGCAGCTTTGATTGGCTGTATTCAGCGGCACTCAGCCTTCTCAGCGTAGGCTGATGTGCGAGACGTCAGGCTATGTTACAGCGGCTTGATTGCGCTGAATGAAAATTCTAAGTTAGCTGCTAGTTTACTTAATTACTAGTTAATTACCTGCTGTCAGCCTCTTTAAAACTTGTGCATTGTCTTTTACAGAGTAAACGCACTCGCCAACTTGAAATTTCTTAGTTTCCATTTTCATTAAACAAAAACAGACGGAACAAACAAATGACAAAAATTGTCTTCTTCTTACTCAGCCTACTTCAGCCGAAAATATTTGGGCTGGAAAATATGACAAGAGGCTGAGTTAGCGGCTAAGTAAGAAAATGCATTGCGGCTGGGAAGGCTGAGTACCGCTGAATACAGCCATTGTTAAATAATTTTGGTTAGGTTGTCTTAGCTTTAATTGTTAAATAATTTTTCGTTTTAATTGGGTTGTCGCAGCTTTAAACTTTAAAACAATTTTCACTTTTGTTGATGTTGTCGTAGCTTTAATTTGTTAAATATTTTGTCGTTTCAGTTAGGTTGTCGTAGCTTTGATTGTTAAATAATTTGTCGTTTTAATTAGGTTGTCGCAGCTTTGATGGTTACATAAATCTCTTACTTTTGTTGTTTCGTGTGTTTTTCGTTTTAATTAGGTAGTCGCAGTTTTAAACTTTAAACGATTTTCACTTTGGTTGTTGTTGTATCTTTAATTGTTAGATATTTTCTTACCTTTGTTGTTCCGTGTGGTGTTGGCGTAGCTTTAAACCTTTAACACTTTTCACTTTTGTTGTTTGGTTTTATCTGTCCACGCAGTTTCTGTACGTGTAAAATTCAACTCTTTAGGGATGGAGGGGGGGGGGGGGGGGGGGGGGGGGGGTGATAAGAGTTTCAGCGTAAAAAAAAAACCTTTTTTTGTGAATTTTTTTTAAGGAATGGATTGAGCAAATTTATTGAAACCTTTTGTACATTATTAAGCATACTTTTAACAATATTCTGTAATTTTTTCATGCAGAAATATTGCAAAACAAGCCGGTGACAGAGCTTGTCCCAGAACGTCTTTGAAAAAATATAATTTGCGGTGTTTTCCCTGTATCTCGGTCGGAAATTATCTGAAATCAAAAACCATTAAAATTTAGTCAAAGTATTATCAAACCCTCCCCCCAACGTTCTCCGATTATTTTTTTTTCATTTAAAAATTGTTGGTGGTCATCTAAAGTGTAAACTGCTATTTTCCATGAATAATTCCGCCATTTTGTGGGTGGGAAACCCCCTTAATGTAAAAAAAAAATTTAACTAAACGTTGGGGGGAGGTATTTTATATGTAGAAAATGTGTACCAAGTTTCAAATGAATCGGTCTAGTAGTTTTTAAATGGCAGTGAACACGGACTTTGAAAAAGTAGTTTTGAGAAAAACGTGTGTAAAGTTTATGAGCGCACGATTGAACGTACAACGACAAACTGACGCTCGTCTCTCGTTTTAAAATATTGTACAGTGTATAGTATACATACAAATATAAAATATGTCTTTATGGCTTTACCTACCTGGCTATACTAAATAGAATATTCTCGAAACCCTCGAAACTAAATAGAATATTCACGAAACAGGATAGTTGACCAGAACAATAGAAGTGAATAAGCTGTATACCTGCTCGACAGCTGCACTAAAGGACAGGGGACTAACTATAGACCATAACTTCAAGAGTTTTGCTCAGATCGACTTAAAATTTTGAGAATATATTCTTGAAATGTTTAACAATAAGATAAGACAAAAAAAATCGATTTTTCGAAAGTGTAAATCCTTACCTTACACTCCCGCTGCTGTTTTCTCGTCATTAGCACAAATATTAACTCGGCTTAACCGGTTTCGTCAGATGATTTCACGCCAGATGTTGCAGCTTGGTTTCAATTCATTGCAATTTCACTTGTTAGAATTTGCTTTGAATTTTATTTTTTTTGTATTTTATCGCAGTCAGACAGTTTTCAAGTTGAAATTTTGCACATCTTCATGAGTGGCTGTGGCTTTCAACTTTCTGATGCCGATAAGTATACCGTTGGGAGGCGGGGTTTAAATTTTTGTGCTGTTATGCAGCTGTTACATTCTTGTCGAAATGTAACTTTTAAGACACTTTTAAGCAATTTTTGTGCGGGAGCCGAGGAATTTTTATGCAAATAATTCAATTGATTTAAATTATTTTCTCGGCTCTACGTACAACAATATCAGCGCTTGAGGTGTCTTTGGAAAGGAAATTCCACGCTGCCTTCAATTATGCTCTTTTATGTGCGTAGGTATTTTTTTTGTTCTTCTTGCAGGTGTTTCTAAGTAGGTGAAATATTGGTGGTCTTGGATTCGGCTATAAGAGCCGAATCTAAGAGATACTACTGCGGTCTGGAGCAGAGCCGGGGGTTAGTGAAAGGGCATAGCATCCGAAGATTGAACCTAGTGCAGGGATTCGGCTCATATAGCCGAATTCAGCACCATGTTAACGGCTAAAGGACGTTTTCCGCGCATAAATTGATCCAGTGGTCAGGTAATACGGGACCACTGGATGTGTTGCTACATAACGACCATAACAGCTTCGAAGACGTCTGAACCAATAATTCCCTCGAAGATGCGCTACTGTCTTTTCTAGCCCAACGTGACCCATATCATCATGAGTTGATTTTATCATCCTCCATCCTAACCCTTTAGGCACCACGAATCTGAGTCCTTGCTCCGTTTTACATTAGAGTCGCTTTTCTTTGACAATAAACTGCTTCGAAAGTTCCTTTCCTCCAGTGCTATTCGATTCATTTTCCAAGATGTCCTTAATTTCTTTCAGGGGTCTTTATACTGCAGCGTTGCAATCCAATCAGTCTCAGGTAGCCCGATTGCCATAATGGGCAAACTGGCTTCCTCTACTTCCGTTGATTCACCAACAGGATTTCGGCTTAGTGCATCCGCGTGTTTATTCTGCGCTTTTGACCGATATTTAATTTCGAAGTCGAATTCTTGAATTTTTAACCACCATCGTGCATGCTTTGGTATAAGGTCGCATTTCGAATGACTATCTTTTAAAGCGGTGCAATCCGTAAATATCGTAAACTTCTTGCTTAGGAGATAATATTTAAATCTTTCTAGACTCTACGACTGCAAGAGCTTCCAATTCGAAACTGGTCCATTTAGCTTCTTGTTCGCTGCAACTTCGACTGAAATATGCCACTGGATGACTATTATTGTCGGTTGAAATCTGTATAAGAATTCCGGAAAGACCAACTGAACTGGCATCCGTATGAACTTCGTGTTGCATATGAGGGTCATATAGAACCAATGTTGGTTGTGAGCAAAGCACTTCCTTTAACGTTATAAATGCATTCCGCTCCTCTGGTCCCCACTGAAATTGAACAGATTTGCGTGTGAGGTGATTTAGCGGTGCTACAATACTAGCATAGTTACATACGAAATTCCGGAAGTATCCGCTTATGCCTAGAAACTCTCTCATTTCTTTAACAGAAGTTGGTTCGGGGAATTCGCGGACTGCCTTGATTTTATGAAATCCAGGGGTGATACCATTCTTTGTTACCTCATGTCCAAGGTAGTTGATCTTATCGACAAAGAAGACACACTTTTTTAAATTAATTGTCAGACCTTCCTGGCATAAGATTTTAAAGAACTCCTCAAGTGCTTTTTGATTTTTTGTCCGTCGATGAGACTACAATATCGTCCATATAAACATGGATATCTTTTGTTGACATTCTTTTACATATAGCTGACATAAGCCGCATGAACACAGCAGGAGCATTGGTCAATCCAAAAGGCATACTTTTAACTTGAAATTGTCCATCAGGAGTAACGAATGACGTCAGATGTTTACTTTGATCCGAGATTGGTACTTGATAATTCCCGCTAAGTAAATCCATGGTAGTAAAAACTGATTTTCCTGTCAAACTATTGAGTTGCTCTTCTATGTTTGGTGTCGGGGAATTTTCGCGTTTGGTTATAAAATTCAATTTTCGGTAGTCTATGCACATACGGAGTGCTCCACATTTCTTTTTAACCATCACTACCGGACTCGAATATTCAGAAGTCGATGTTTTAATTATGTCGCATTCAAGAAGTTCAGTAACAATTGCCCGCAATTCGTCCACTTGTCGATACGGTACACGGTATGGCTTGTATCTCACTATTTCAGGCGATTTTAGTTCAATTAATAATTCCACAGAATTAGCTTTTCCCAATTAACTCATATTAAGGGCTTCGGCGTCGCGAAATCGGTTTAACAAACTAACTAAATCGAGCAGTGTCTCTTGTTTCACGTTTTCACCTGTAACGACATTAGATGGTTCAATTGATTGACGTGTAATAACCATTTGGTTTATTTTTTGATTCGCGCTAATCTCAATTTGCGGAGATTTATCTGTGATGTTCGATTCACGAGTAATTTCTAGCTTACCATTACGTTTAACTACTAATACATCTTTTGAATTCCAAAAGTTCTGACCGATGATCATAGGAGTTTCTTGAAATGAATCAGGAACGACCATAATGGTTACTTCAGCTTCCACACCATCAACTTTCAACGGCTTCGTAAATTGCGCGACTGCCTGACAACGACCACCACCGAAACCGAATAAATCGACATTTGATGGTTCAAAGATATTTCTAAAAATTGATGCATCCGATTCCCGAATAGTTGTTATAGGACTACCTAAATCCAAGAATGCGAAGAGGTGCACACCATCTAGCTCTGCGTATCGGTTATAAACAGTTTTTGCAGAAATAACATTTATACGCCCTGAATTTCCACGGTTATCACCACATTTTGATTTCTGAGTATTAAACCTTAAAGCATCATTTGGTCGTTGGCATTGAAACGCCTTATGATCCTTCTGCCCATATCGATAGCAATGAATTATTTGATTTTTAAATTATTATTATCGCGTTGTATGACAACATTAGGACCTCACTTGTAATGTTTCGATTGCCCAAAATTATTCATATCAGCAGATTGTTGCGCGCTGGGACCGACACTGCTGCTGGATGATTGCCCAAGGCAGGCTATGACTCTGGATGACATCAACTGAAAGTCAGCTGATGTCAGTCAGGATCACGGCCTCCGATGGACATTCATCTGTCAGCAGATGTTTGGGCAGAAATGGAGGATGGCATGCTGGCATCGCTAATTGCGATAGAGAGGGGGGGTTCAAAAAGGGGATGCCATCTCCGCCCGCGGTCGCGCAACAAAAGCAAGAAATCATGCCTAGGATGGAAAGGGTGAGACGAACCGAAAAAAAGAAAAATGATTTTTAAGAAATGGATCAAAGAAAAGAAGAAAGAATGAAAGAAAAAAAAACCGCGAAAATTCTGGAAAGAAAAAAAAATGACAGAAATTTTGAAATTTGAAAAAAAGGAAAAAAAAACCAAAGAGATTTTAATTTCAAAAGGAAACAAAAAAAGGAACAAAACAGGAGGAAGAGGATACGAGCAGGCGTTGCTCGACTTACCGGATATCGTAGGGGGAGTCTGATGTCATGTCTCCCCTTGCATGGCCCATGCCCCAGCCACCCTATGCATCCAGGGGGCCGCTGTCATCTGGATGCCCTAGTGTCGTCGTATTCGCTCTAACGTCACGTCACGTCACCACCTTAAATGGCATGAGTTCGACGTATGCCCTGAATTTTTCGATACTGGTCATCGCTGCCAAACATTCTGTAATTGTGTAATTGCGTTGGGCCGAATTCAATTTCTTGGACACGTATGCAAGTGGTCGCTCGTTTCCCTCGTCGTCCACTGGATGACGAAGGACTTGGTGAAGTCAGGACTTACCAACACTGGGGAAGAAGTTAGCTGCTTTTTGAGCTGTTCAAATGCGGACTGGGCTTCGCTGGTCCAGACAAATTTGCTGGACTTCTTCAGCGTATCCGTAATGGATGCTGACAGGTCGGCGTAGTTCGGAATGAACTTCCTGTACCAGCCTGCCATGCCCAAAAATCGGCGCACTTGACGAACGGACTTACGGGGATTGTATTCGACGATGGCTGCGACCTTCTCGGGGTCCGACTTTATCCCTCCATTACCAATGATGTACCCTAAATACCGCGCTTCCTTTAAGCAGAACTTACTCTTCTCCACGTTTATCGTAAGTCCAGCCTTCCTCAAACATTCCGCCACCTTAGCGAGGAGCGATAGGTGGGAGTCGAAGTCCTCCGTCAGTACCAACAGGTCATCGAGATACACCAACACCTGGTCTCGAAGATCGTAGGGGATGACCTTGTCCATCAGCCGGCACATTGTCTGGGGCGCGTTGCACAGTCCAAATGGCATCGCCGTATAGTGATAGAGGGGGTGGCCGGGGACTGTGAAAGCTGTCTTTTCGCGCGATTGTTGGTCCAGTGGGATCTGCCAGAAAACATCTTTAAGATCAAGGCTGGTAATGTACCTTGATGGAGGAAGTCTACTAAGGATGCCATCTATATGCGGTAGTGGATTAGCATCCTTCTTGGTCACCGCATTGACCTTCCTCGCATCAAAGCACAGCCTGACCTTGCCTGGCTTCCTCACTAGGACCACGGGCGAACTCCACGGGCTCTGGCTTTCCTCTATCACGCCCAGTTGTTTCATTCGGTGAAGTTCGGCGTGTCTTCCCGAGACCTAGCGTTGAGTACGACGGGAAGAGTTGCTTTACCTGTTGTAGACGAAGTTGGTCCGTTGTAGATAATGGATATTGGTTTGGGTCCAGGGGTTGAGACATGCCTGCTATCGTTGATGGTTGAGACCATATTGTTGCTGCTGAAACGTTGCCAATAATATCAGGTGCCAAATTGAAAATCCTCCAAAAATCCACGCCGAGGTATAGTTCTTGAGTCAGGCTGGGCACGATGTACGGACGTACAGCCTTGGTATCACCCCGAACAGTGATCTGCACGTCCGCGTGGCCCAGTACCTCGGGTGTCTCTCCGTTGGCTACCATGAGCTTCGTCCGATACTTGCTCCACGAAATTTGGGCTTTATCCAACCTCTCCACTGCAACGCTGGCTCCACTGTCCAGGAGACCAGAAAGAGTCTGCCCCAGCAATAACACCTCGGCATAAGGCCGGATTTCGTGAGGCGCAGTCACGAATGCTGAGGCTAACCTCTTCCTGTTCTCTCGAACCTTTTTCCAAAAGGCTCTCAGTAGCAGGGTTGAGCGCTTTGGTTTTCTTGGGAGGGTGGTGTCGTTTACGGGATCAGTTTCAGCAAATATTCTCTGTCTGGCTTCCTGATACTCTCTGAGCGTTGGTGGTAGGGCTTCAGAGGTCGAGCAGTTGGTGTAGTCCGTTCTTCAATCGGGACGGCTGTGTGTCGCTGCAGCAACTGTATTGGCCCTGCCTTAGTCTCCCCTGACTGTGCATTGGGTGGTGTAGAACGTATAGGCACCAATGGTATTTGCATCTCAGAAGTAGTGCTGTTATCCGATGCGTCTATTAACTGGTCCATTAAGTTAGGCGGGCATACCCTTGATCTGCACTCGTTGTCTTCTGTAGGAATGGTCAGCAGTGGCAATAAGTCCGATGAAGGTGTTATATCCGGTGTTGAGTTTACGGAAGTTATGTCTGGTCTAGTATTGGTTATTCCTGTTGGGATGTAGGCGGCTGTTGAGGAGTCGCAAGCAGTGCTGGATTCGGCCGCGGTCCATTGTCCCTCTGCTCTACTGGCCTCCGATGGTATGCTGTCGGTCGAGGACTGATGTTGTTGCCCCCGACCCTCCTCAAGTTTTTCTGAACACAGACAGGGCACCTAGGCTTGACAACCCCTTTCCGTCCGCATCCATAACAGAAGAAACCCTGTGGCTCTCTGTTGCAGTCTGTATAATAGTGTCCACGCTGGTCACAGTTCCAGCAGATTGAAGTCGGCCGTTGGGCCGGTTCGATGGCAGCTACATGTGGTCCATTTTCTGACGTGTGGTCAACCGTATCCTCGTCGTGCCTCATCGGAATTTCTGGCAGGTAATATTCATCAACTCTCGACCGGTTGTACATGGATGGTAAAGATGAACGAATGCGTGCTCTGGTGGTCTGCACTTCCATAACTAAAGCCCGAAGCTGAGCGCCTTGGCCGGTTGTATCCATGGTGACTGTGTCGTTGCGGGTTAGGTGTTTCATACTGGTCATGCTGGTAGTGCTGGTTGGATTGATATGGTGGAATATATTGATGTCTCTGCTGACTTGACCGAACGGAGATGAAATCGGGTCCAGGTTGTCCCCTCATATTGTCGAGACTAGGCATGTCTCGAGAAGCGTTTGCCCAAGAGTTTGCTGCCGCTATACGTGGTTGTGGAGCTGGTGGTGACCGGTGTTGTTGGAGGCCTCTCGCCACTTCATCCCTAACGGCGTCGGCGATTTGTATCCTTATAGCTGCCAACAGCGCTTGTGCGCTGGTGGACCTGTCTAGCGGGACGTCCTCCGGAGGCAGCTCACCTGCAATGGTGGACTGCTCTCGGGATATGGGCCGCGTCCTTCCATGAGTCTCCTCTGGACTCCGAGATGAAGCTGTTGTCGAGGCTGGTCTCGAGCTTTGAGCTTGTGGCTCCGCTAGCCTTACCTCTTCAGGGGGTGACGTCGCTGGTTGTCGCGTAGCAGCTCTAGTATTATACCTACGAGGGATAGTGCCTGTTCCGTCGTTCCGGTTATGCAGTTCCTGTCGGCAATTGGGACACACTTGGCTTGTTTTCTCCCACTGGCGTAGGCAGTGCTCGTGAAACTCGTGTCCACAGCTAGTCAGTATTGCGTTACTTGTGGCTAGGTTGTCCATACAGACTGTACATAACTTCGGTGGGACCGCCGAAGCTCCAGGCGGGGAACGAGCTACCCACATTTTGCCACTAGGTAGAGGACCAGTGTTATTTTGACCTGCAGTTGTCCTTGGAGTTCCCAGCAATCTCAAATTGAGACCAAAATTTCAACAACAAAAAATTCCGTCCAAAGACCTGGTACAACAATCGAGCCAAAGTTCTGAGCAATTTCAAGTCCACAAAAATATGATAACAAAATGTCACGCCCAAATTTTGAGAAAAAAAATTCTCAAGTCAAGATATGATCAACAAAAACCAGCCGAAGTTTTGAAAAAAATTCCGTTTCAAAATTCTGAGATAAAGTAATCGATCAAAAAAATAGAAAAAAAAAATCACGACCAAACTTGAAACAACAGAAAAAACTCGAGCCAAAATTCTGAAGATAATTCAAGTCAAAAAAAATATTTAAAAAATTTTGAGCCAAAGAAAAAAAAATCACAAGTCCAAAAATATATATTGCGAAAAATAATTTAGCCAAAGTTAAGAAGATCGCAAAATTATATGAGAATTTGATCCAATGAAAAAAAATTTTGAGCAAAAGAAAAAATCACAAGTCAAACTATACGCGAAAATAATTTTGAGCAAAAGTTAGAGAAAAAAAATCACAAGTCCAAAAATATATATTGCGAAAAATAATTTAGCCAAAGTTAAGAAGATCGCAAGTCCAAAATTATATGAGAATTTGATCCAATGTAAAAAAATTTTGAGCCAAAGAAAAAAAAGAATCACCAGTCCAAAAATATATTGTGGAAACAACTGAGTCAAAGTTAAGAAAAATCACAAATCCAAAAATAGATAAGAAAATTCGAGCCAAAGTTAAAAATTTAAGCCAAAGTTGAAAAAAAAATCACAAGTCCAACAATTCTAGAAAAATCAAATTACGACGAATCAGTATTAATCTCTCTCTCTCTCTCAACGACGACCTTCCCTCGTTGTTCTTGGGACGGCCACCCCACTGAGTGGTCCTCTCTCCTCAGCAAGTCTACAACGCCTGCCGGGGAACAAGGATGAGGACACCTGTCATTACCGTCTGAATGGAAGACACCAGGTCTCCGAGTCAGCTGGTTGGCTATTAACAGCCAGCCATCGACCTTCTTCGGAGACGTGGTGCATTCCAGACATCAGGCGATGCAGTCGTGCCTCCTGAGGGAAATGGGAAGATAAATAGGAAGGATAAAATTTTAAAAAATTGCAAAAAACGACTTTTGAAAATAAAACAACAAAAAAATTTTGAAGAACGAATATTGAAAAGGGAAAAAAAACTAGAGCGAGAAAAGGACAGGAAAAGGAAACCCTAAGAATGTCGGACAGAACCCCTCCAAGACAGACAGCTGGCTATCGCCTGCTATTTGTCTGTTATTCTTTAAGAGTCTCTGCCGGCTGGGTTGAGATGGTTAGGTCATCGGGCAGACAGTAGGCCACATCACAGCCTATAGCCGCGGTACCAGAGGACCTGACCACCTCGAAGACTAGTTCGCGTGGGCTCAGGTTCCGAGTTCAGAGCTCTAGGTACTTATCAGCGAGCTTCGAGCCTGCAATTACTCGGAACCCTTAAGGCCAGCGCGTTGGGCGCCATCTCTTGTTGCGCGCTGGGACCTACACTGCTTTTGGATGATTGCCCAAGGCAGGATATGACTCTGGATGACATCAACTGAAAGTCAGCTGATGTCAGCCAGGATCACGGCCTCCGATGGACATTCATCTGTCAGCAGATGTTTGGGCAGAGATGGAGGATGGCATGCTGGCATCGCTAGCATTGCGATAGAGAGGGGGGGTTAAAAAAAATGCCATCTCCGCCCGCGGTCGCGCAACAAAAGCAAGAAAATCATGCCGAGGGATACGGGATGGGTGGGACGAAACGAAAAAAAATTTTCTGAAAAAAGGGAAGAAAACGAAAGAAAAAAGAAAGGAAAAAAAACCGCGAAAATTCTGAGAAGAGAAAGAAAAAAAAAGTTGACGAAAATTTTGAAATTTGTAGAAAGGGAAGAGAAAAAAAACTCGAATGAGAAAAAAAAGGAACACCCGCGAAAAGGGAAATACACAACAAAAACCAAAGAGAATTTTAAATTAAAAAAAAAAACAAAAAAAGGAACAAAACAGGAGGAAGGGGATAAGAGCAGGCGTTGCTCGACTTACCGGATATCGTAGGGGGAGTCTGGTGTCATGACTCCCCTTGCATGGCCCATGCCCCAACTACCCTATGCACCTAGGGGGCCGATTTCGTCTAGATGCCCTATTAAAACCTGAAAAGAGAGAGAGGGCCACTAACCTCATCGTGAGGACCCCGCCCACCGACGTAGCGATGTTCACGGCCGCCCTACGGAAGGACGACGAGAGAGAGAGAAGAAAAGAGGTGTTTACATTAGACTCATGTTATCGATTTTTATTGCAGGAACAAAAAAATTTTTATAAATTTTTTTTTTTAAATATCGAGATACCCCCTCCGAGGGAGGGCACAAGACCGTCTAGCATAAGGCTAGGGCCTATTTATCCCGTTGCAATGGGGCTCTGAGGAAGTCACCTATCTTAAATTTACTTTTGCGAAGATTGTTTATTCACTTTTGCGAAGATAGTTTATTCATTTTTGCGAAGATGGTTTATTGTTATTAAATATAAAAAAAATCGTCATAAACAACTATAGAAATTTACTTTTGCGAAGATTGTTTATTCACTTTTGCGAAGATAGTTTATTCATTTTTGCGAGGACTGTTTCTTGTTATCAAATTTAATAAACTTTATAAGTAAAATCAACACCAAAAATCGGCATAAACACATATATAAATTTAATTCGGCGAATATAGTTCCTTGTTATTAAAATTCTTTAGGTAATGTCAACACCCAAATCGGCTTAAGCGTGTATCGAAATTCGCTTTTGCGAAGATAGCTTATTGTTATAAAAAAAAACTCGGCATAAGCGCAATTTGAAATTCACTTTTTTTGCTAGGATAGTTTATTCACTCTTACGAAGATAGAGTATTGTTAATTTTATTTAAATTTCATAGATAATATCAAAAAAGGTAGGCATAAACACATATAGAAATTTAATTTTTGCGCATATAGTTCGTGTTATTAAAATTCTTTAGGTAATGTCAACACCCAAATCGGCTTAAGCGTGTATCGAAATTCGCTTTTGCGAAGATAGCTTATTGTTAATTTTATTTAAATTTTATAGATAATATCAAAAAAGGTAGGCATAAACACATATATAAATTTAATTCGGCGAATATAGTTCCTTGTTATTAAAATTCTTTAGGTAATGTCAACACCCAAATCGGCTTAAGCGTGTATCGAAATTATGAAATTCACTTTTTGCTAGGATAGTTTATTCACTCTTACGAAGATAGTTTATTCACTTTTACGAGGACTGTTTCTTGTTATCAAATTTAATAAACTTTATAAGTAAAATCAAAACCAAAAATCGGCATAAACACATATATAAATTTACTTTTGCGAATATAGTTTCTTGTTATTAAAATGCTTTAGGTAATATCAACACCACAATCGGCTTAAGCGCGTATTGAAATATGAAAATTCACTTTTGCGAATATAGTTTCTTGTTAAAAAAAAATAATCGTCGTAAACATGTATAGAATTTTACTTTTGCTAGGATAGTTTTCTGTTATTAAACTTTTTATAGGTAATGTCAAAACGAAATAAGCGTATGTATAAATTCACTCTTGCGAAGATAGCTTATTGTTATCAGAACAAAATAGGCATAATCGTATGTATAAATTCACTCTTGCGAAGATAGTTTCCTGTTATTAAATCAAAAAAAAAATCGTCGTAAACATATATAGAAATTTGCTTTTGCTAAGATAGTTTATTCACTCTTGCGAAGATAGTTTCTTATTATCACATTTTATAGGTAATATCCAAAAAAAATCGTCATGACATATATAGAAATTTACTTTTGCGAAGATAGTTTCCTGTTATGAAACTTTATAAGTAATATCAGAACAAAAATCAGCATAAACACATCTAGAAATTCACTTTCGCGAAGATAGTTTCTTGTTATTAAATTTTAAAAATTCGTCGTAAATGCATGCTGTAATTCGTAGCTTGCAAGTTCCCTTTTCACATCCATCAAAAATTATTCGTGCCTTCAAGACATCTAAGAATGCCAACAGGTAAAAATCAGCATAAACACATCTAGAAATTCACTTTCGCGAAGATAGTTTCTTGTTATTAAATTTTAAAAATTCGTCGTAAATGCATGCTGTAATTCGTAGCTTGCAAGTTCCCTTTTCACATCCATCAAAAATTATTCGTACCTTCAAGACATCTAAGAATGCCAACAGGTAAACAATGTTTAATGTTGTTTTGTCTTTTGTTTATTATATTTATGGATTTCAAAATTTCTTAGGGTCTGTCTGCAAGGTCTCCAAAACTCACGCTGTGATGCCCTTTTTGTGTGGCTATTATGTTCAGCATTGATGATGAAAGTTGTGATGTTCACGATGGTTAAATTCTACAAGCACGACGCCGCATAATCCCGCCGACATTACGTCATTTTGCGTTCTATTGTCACATAAATATATGAGAAAGAAAAAAAACAAACGACTCACCCCCTTTTTCCTTTTACAATTTAATTGTTTTGCATTAAGTTTTTTTTTGTAGCAACAACAACATAAGCATTAAGCTTCAATCCATTTACTCTTTAGACCTACCCATCTACATAAACAAAAAAAAACTGTCGAACAATTGAGCGAAATTTAGCAGCACTTTGCAATCTTTTTCCCTTCTTATATTATATGAGAACTTTTCATGTAACACTTTATGCAGCACCTTTTTTTTATCGTTTATTAAGTTTTGTGGGAATTAATTTCACATAAAATATAATAAAATGCTTCCGTTGTATACAATTAACTTCACTAAGCACTTTATCGCTTTGAGACGTCAAATCTTTTCATATTATTTTACACTTTCAACTTCTCTTTTTGGTTTATTTTAATTCACCACCAATCCATTTTGCCATAAATTCGGCCTTTTTAAATACCCGACCAACAACTTCCAAAACCAACCATCGACTGACTCTCTCATCACACCGAGATTCTTACGTGCCGGCAGAAGACACGCACACACTCTCGTGCCATACCGCTGCCGACATCCCAACTCCCCTGCTCAGGCAACGGCGTAAACGGTTTGGCTCTTTTCATTTCAGCCAGATGTGCAATTTCTGTTGCGAATTCTGTTGCAATTTGTTGCTTTGACTTGAAAATAATTCTATTTTTAGAATTATTTTTGCAGCCGGACCGTTTATGGCTGTAATTTTTCATTCTTTTTACAGGCGGCTGAGGATTTTTCTATTTGGTCTCGTTATTTCTCCCGTTTATAGGCGGGGCTTGGGTGTGGTGTTATGCGAACAGTTGCAATTTCTATTGAAATGTAACTTTTAGCAATTTTTAGGGAATTTATGTGCAAGAGTTGAGAAATTATATGAAGATGATTTAATTGAATTAAATTATCTTCTTAAGCTCTCCGCACACCGATATTAACGTTTGAGGGGTTTTTGAGAAGGGAATTTTATGCTCTACCGAAACCCGAATATTATGCGCGTATGAAAAAAAAATTTTTATCCCTTTTCAGGTTTTTTTGTTTCAGGTATTTTGCAGGTGAAAAAAATGTGTATGCTCTTGGATTCGGCTATAGGAGCCGGATCTAGTGCCCTGAAATGCAGGTAAGTATTGTGGGGTGCCTGGAAATTCGAGTTAGGATGTCCCAATGCTGGAGCGGGGCAAAGGTTAGATGATGAGCATAACCTCATTGGTCTAATCAAAGATAAGGGATTCGGCTCGCATAGCCGAATCCAAATTTCACCCAGTATATATATATACCCTGTGCCCAATGGGACCTAAATTGACGTGGTGGTCAGATCATCCGGAACCACTGGATAACCTGTAAAGGCGACCATAACAAGATCGTTTCCTGGAATTGACGGAATTGATGCATCATCGCAGAATTTTTAGCACTCGAAGTTCGTTGTTTCCTAGAAAAATTCTTAATATTTACTAGCAAATCCGTGAGGGTAGTGCAGTTGGCAGCAATCATAACATTCATTAAATCCCTATTATTAAGCCCTGATATAATATATTTAATGACCGATGTTTCACTAAGAGATATTTAATTCGCTATCGCGACCATATTATAGGAGTACGACTAAATTGGTTCTCCCTTATTACGGTGCGATGCCATAAGTTCCAGATGAATAGCTGATTCATCCAATACAGAAGGAAACGCAATCAGTATACTTCTTTTAAATTCGCTCCAATCAGAAAAATGTTGACTCTCACGAAAGAATTTAACAGCGCCGTCAAGCTGAGAAACTGCATAGAAGAGAGTTGTACGTTCATCCCAACCATAAACTGTACGAAGGTCTTCCACTACATGCACCCAGTCTACTGCTGGAATATCATTCCCATTAAACCGAGGAATTATGAAACTTGCTTCATTCACGGATATACGAAACGTCGCATTAGTATCGCTGGTAGTTGTACTGGCATTTCTCCTAGCAAGAGTCAAATCACGTAAGTTGACTTCGTTCTCTTTTCGGAGTACCTATAGTTCACGCTTCAAAAGAGTGTTTTCTCTTACAAGGAGAGAAGTGCTGTCGTTCGTTTATTGATTCGGTGTTGAGCTAATTATATGCGGCTCACCAATTGTAAGCGGTTTCGAAGAATCCGTTGGCGTTGTAACGGTTCGCAACTGCGCGTCTTGTATAGCCACACGTCTGTGGCGTCCTTTGCCTTATCCCCGGTTCATAATTTTCCACGTATGTTTCAATATGAGCAAATAATTATTTACGTACCTTGCTTCAGCATAAAGGGAATATGGTGTTGTTACCTGACCGCAGCTCACAGCACACCACTCTAACACAAAATTCCTCAAGTTTCAATTTGTTTATTGCACTCGTACTATGTTTTAATTCACTCGTACTTTGTTTTAATGCACTTTCTCGCACTTCGTTGTTTTCAGTGGATTATGGATTGTTATCCCACTTCTGAAATGTTAGCTAAATATTACCCAACTAACAATATTCGTATTATTCTTCTGAAATGTAAGCTAGCTATAAATTTGTCTATACAATAACATTTGCACGAACCGATATCGGAGCTTGAATAGCCCGGGCTAGCCGCTCTCTTGCGGAGTTATTAGTAAGAGAGAGACAGGGCTTTCGTCTCCCATACTACTATCGCAATCTACTGCGCTAGGGGATTAGTAGTTTTACCGCATGCAATTTATTAATTATTAACTACCATACTACGCACTGGCTTGTTTACTTTTTCTTAAAATGATTAACCAAGCACACTTTGGTTTTACAATAATTATCAATTGTTTCGATTGACACTTAATTTAGTTTTTATTACACAAGCTATCTTATATATGTTTTCCTTATATTTATTGTTCACACCGCCTGACGCGACGCTTAGAAACAGACTCTTCTCTCCTACTTCCCTAGAATCGTAGTCAACCGATCTACAGAAGAAAAGAGCTTTCGCTCTTTTTCTTTGTTTTTCTACTTTGTCCTTCGTTCTTTGGACAAAGTCGCTGTAGATCGTTTCGTTCGTGCTGATTAAGCAAGTTTCTTTTGCTTATCGTATATTTGGCTACCGTGTCAAAGGAATGTCGACGGTAACCCGAGCGCGTTGTTAATCAGGAGTTGGATTTGAATACATGGCAACTTTGTTGCAACGTAATTCGGTGCATGAAATCCAACTCGTTAAATATTTGTCGGTTTTAGTTTTATTTTCTCATGAGTTACATTTAAATATGTTACAACTTTGTTAGAACATAATTCGATCTATGAAATCCAACTCATTAAATTTTAACGACTTTTGCGGGA
Source organism: Leptarthrus brevirostris (assembly GCA_964036015.1). Lineage (NCBI taxonomy): Eukaryota > Metazoa > Arthropoda > Insecta > Diptera > Asilidae > Leptarthrus > Leptarthrus brevirostris. The sequence continues at coordinate 65,395,096 of OZ038375.1, forward strand.
TTCTATGGAATTTGGCTTATCTTAGTATAAGCGAATCCAATCTGTAGCATGAACCTTATTATTGATTTTAATTACATCAGCGCATTGCATCCATGCAAAAATCAGCATCAAATAAGCACCACAGCTTGTTTTGAAATTTGGAAGAAAAGGTTTACATGAAACAACTCGCCGAACAGCAAAAGCTTTATGCAGAAGAAATCTCGAACATAATTCGCAATTACAAAAAAGACTCCGCAGTCAGGAAGACAAACGTGAATTATTTCGAAGAAAGGCTGAGATTTTAATTGCTGTTGATGAGTTTCATTTGGCCAATATCTTCGAAATAAATTGTTTTGTAAATGGAGTCAATGTTTAATATCCTCGAAAATAGCATATAAACGTGAAGGTGCTTTTAAGCCCCAGTATTTATAGAGGTTATCTTACGTATTTAAGAGAAAATATAGAACTGAATTTATGACAGTACGACTCTATTGAAGAAGCGCATTCTCCAGGCGTTGCTCTTCGAGTGCATCTACTAATTTGTTGTACAACAAGCCCGTTTCTTTGCGACCTTTTTAAGGAGTAAAAGTAGGTAGAGATTATCACTAGGTAACAGGATTTGTTTTTGAAATAAGAAGTGTGTATTTTCTGGAATTGACAAGGTCACTCTATAATATTTAAATTTATACTTAGCTTAAAATGAATATTAAAAAATTCAAGTATTTACAAGAAAACATTAACCAAAGTTTAAATCCACGCTCCAATAGAGTGAAATGTTTAAGTCTAATAAAGACTAAAAAAATGTCTGTAGTGTACAACATTATGTTCTATAAGACATAGCACTAACAATTAAGCAATGATGAAACAAACAATCTTAAATATAGTGTAATAAAGTAAACGTAAAATCTAGGTATAAATTAGTGTGCACTATAAATTTTAGTAATTATTTATTTGTTTAAGATAACTGCCTTAACTTTATTTCGTTTTCTTTGCAGATGTGGACAAAGCTATAGATATATTTCAAGATTTGCAAAATATTGACCCATATCGGCTTGACAATTTAGACACGTTCTCCAATTTGTTGTTCGTGAAGGAATTGAAAACAGAAATAGCTTCATTGGCTCACAAAGCAGTTGAAATAAATAAATACAGACCAGAAACTTGTTGCGTGATTGGCAAGCGATTTATATTTAGTATATAGCTTTTTAAATAAATTATATTTTATTCTTAGGCAATTATTACAGCATAAGATGTGATCATCAAAAGGCAATAATTTATTTTCAACGAGCACTTAAACTAAATCCTCAATACCTGTCAGCGTGGACTTTGATGGGCCATGAATTTATGGAACTTAAAAATACAAACGCGGCTATACAAAGTTATCGGAAGGCAGTTGGTAATTTTTTTTATTTAAGTCGTGTAAATTTGTATCTACTTAAATTTCAGAAGTGAATAAGAGAGACTATCGAGCCTGGTACGGCTTAGGGCAGTCGTATGAAATTCTGAAAATGCATTATTACAGCCTTTACTACTTTAAGATAGCCCATCAACTGCGGCCGTACGATAGCCGAATGTTAGTAGCTCTTGGAGAAACTTATGAAAAACTAGACAAAAGCGCAAATGCAATAAAATGCTTCCAAAAAGCGTGTAATGTAGGAGACATTGAAGGAATTGCTCTTTTTAAGTTAGCTAGTCTTTACGAAAAACTGGGTGATATTGAAAATGCAGTTCCTGCTTACTTGTCGTATTGCATGGACGAAAGAGCAACTGTGGATAAGTCCTCTTTATATCACGCTTTCATTACATTAGCAAATTATTATGAAAGTAAAGGCAACTATAATGAAGCCTCACACTTTGCATACAAATGTTTAGAATCTGACGAGGTATAAATTTTTTTCAATTAAGTCTTTCTTAAATTTTTTTGTTATTTCCAGAAGAAAAGCGAGGCTAAATCTCTATTAAAGACTATAGAAAATAAAAGAGCTGTGCGGTCAACAACACCGCATTCAGTGGGGGAAGATATAGATTGTAATGAAGTGTGGATGGATGAAAGCGGTATGGCCATAGAAGGTGTTGGAAATGACAATTGTCGTGTTGATAGTCGCATAAAAAACGAAAACATCGAACAAGATCAAAATGTAGAAGCAGATTCTAATGTAATGAATGTTTCAGCAATATCTATGGATTAGATACAAAATTGGGCCATTAGTAAAGACAATTGGTCTCAACTACATATATTTGACTTTGTAAAGAAATTGTAATGTACATATGTTAGATTAAAGGTACATATTTTTGTTTTGTTAAATATGTATGTAGTGAAACATAAAACCAGCTTTAATACTTAAAAGAGCTTTGCAACAATTGATAACTACTTTAGTTTATAAAAATTAAGTAAGGAAACGGCAATGATATCTGCTAGGTACGGATTACAAATTACTTTTGATTCTGCACGAAGTTGTTCGCTAAATTCGGCAAAATATTAAATAATTTTCCAAAATAATAATAATAAATATGTGTAATGTGTGCAACGTGAAGTTGACGCAGGATGTCCAGGTGGCATGCCCAGCAAAAGGCCTAGAGACGGAGTGGATTATTTTAATTTCTTAATAAAAGCTCACGGGTTCATCTGGTCTCGAACCCGGGGCCCATGGCATGGTGGTCGTGCGGCTCAACGCATTGATCCAACTCCGTCTCCGGTTGTAGCATTCCTCTTTCAGGTCTGCAAAAAGGAAAAAAAAACAGCAATTGAGACAGATTGAAGAGAGAGAAACAGGCTTAGTGACTCCTCACTCTCCCGGTCACTGAACCATCTTGATATAAAACACTTCAACTGTGTTATTTTACCATTAACTTAGGACAACGTTATTGATTTAACTGTAATCCTTAGATATGTTAACACCGTTTCCTTGAGAGGGGGGGGGGGGGGGGGGGTGCTTCCTTTATTTAGTTACAACGCTACACAACTTAAAACTCTTTTGTACGGAGACTAATATACGGTTTACAATGAAATTTTAATTAACTTAAACTTTTTTCTTTTGTACAGAATTCTAATCAACTGTAGCTAGTGTCCACTAAAATTTTTCCACTTATTCAATTAATTTTAATACAAACGAAATCTTAATTACTTAAACTTATTCCTTTTACATGAAATTCTGTTTTTTATCTGAGCTGGGAAATGCGTTTACGCATCTAGGTGACCGAAGCCACCGGTGTGCGGGCATCACTTGTCCAACGACCAGTCCTACCGGATAAAACTTCCCTCCCTTCCAGGAATCGTCTTGGAGACATTACCTCGCGGTGGAGTCCTATATAACAGCCTCCGACGAAGCACACGAGCCAAGAGGAGCTCCCTAACAAGCTAGCAGGCGCTAACGTTAGGGAGTCCCGCTCTTGTCTCCCTCCTTTTGGCAAAGGACTCCCCTCACAAAAGCGGCAATCTCTCGCCAGTGGTCCTCTAAGAATGCCAACAGGTAAAAATCAGCATAAACACATCTAGAAATTCACTTTCGCGAAGATAGTTTCTTGTTATTAAATTTTAAAAATTCGTCGTAAATGCATGCTGTAATTCGTAGCTTGCAAGTTCCCTTTTCACATCCATCAAAAATTATTCGTACCTTCAAGACATCTAAGAATGCCAACAGGTAAACAATGTTTAATGTTGTTTTGTCTTTTGTTTATTATATTTATGGATTTCAAAATTTCTTAGGGTCTGTCTGCAAGGTCTCCAAAACTCACGCTGTGATGCCCTTTTTGTGTGGCTATTATGTTCAGCATTGATGATGAAAGTTGTGATGTTCACGATGGTTAAATTCTACAAGCACGACGCCGCATAATCCCGCCGACATTACGTCATTTTGCGTTCTATTGTCACATAAATATATGAGAAAGAAAAAAAACAAACGACTCACCCCCTTTTTCCTTTTACAATTTAATTGTTTTGCATTAAGTTTTTTTTTGTAGCAACAACAACATAAGCATTAAGCTTCAATCCATTTACTCTTTAGACCTACCCATCTACATAAACAAAAAAAAACTGTCGAACAATTGAGCGAAATTTAGCAGCACTTTGCAATCTTTTTCCCTTCTTATATTATATGAGAACTTTTCATGTAACACTTTATGCAGCACCTTTTTTTTATCGTTTATTAAGTTTTGTGGGAATTAATTTCACATAAAATATAATAAAATGCTTCCGTTGTATACAATTAACTTCACTAAGCACTTTATCGCTTTGAGACGTCAAATCTTTTCATATTATTTTACACTTTCAACTTCTCTTTTTGGTTTATTTTAATTCACCACCAATCCATTTTGCCATAAATTCGGCCTTTTTAAATACCCGACCAACAACTTCCAAAACCAACCATCGACTGACTCTCTCATCACACCGAGATTCTTACGTGCCGGCAGAAGACACGCACACACTCTCGTGCCATACCGCTGCCGACATCCCAACTCCCCTGCTCAGGCAACGGCGTAAACGGTTTGGCTCTTTTCATTTCAGCCAGATGTGCAATTTCTGTTGCGAATTCTGTTGCAATTTGTTGCTTTGACTTGAAAATAATTCTATTTTTAGAATTATTTTTGCAGCCGGACCGTTTATGGCTGTAATTTTTCATTCTTTTTACAGGCGGCTGAGGATTTTTCTATTTGGTCTCGTTATTTCTCCCGTTTATAGGCGGGGCTTGGGTGTGGTGTTATGCGAACAGTTGCAATTTCTATTGAAATGTAACTTTTAGCAATTTTTAGGGAATTTATGTGCAAGAGTTGAGAAATTATATGAAGATGATTTAATTGAATTAAATTATCTTCTTAAGCTCTCCGCACACCGATATTAACGTTTGAGGGGTTTTTGAGAAGGGAATTTTATGCTCTACCGAAACCCGAATATTATGCGCGTATGAAAAAAAAAATTTTTATCCCTTTTCAGGTTTTTTTGTTTCAGGTATTTTGCAGGTGAAAAAAATGTGTATGCTCTTGGATTCGGCTATAGGAGCCGGATCTAGTGCCCTGAAATGCAGGTAAGTATTGTGGGGTGCCTGGAAATTCGAGTTAGGATGTCCCAATGCTGGAGCGGGGCAAAGGTTAGATGATGAGCATAACCTCATTGGTCTAATCAAAGATAAGGGATTCGGCTCGCATAGCCGAATCCAAATTTCACCCAGTATATATATATACCCTGTGCCCAATGGGACCTAAATTGACGTGGTGGTCAGATCATCCGGAACCACTGGATAACCTGTAAAGGCGACCATAACAAGATCGTTTCCTGGAATTGACGGAATTGATGCATCATCGCAGAATTTTTAGCACTCGAAGTTCGTTGTTTCCTAGAAAAATTCTTAATATTTACTAGCAAATCCGTGAGGGTAGTGCAGTTGGCAGCAATCATAACATTCATTAAATCCCTATTATTAAGCCCTGATATAATATATTTAATGACCGATGTTTCACTAAGAGATATTTAATTCGCTATCGCGACCATATTATAGGAGTACGACTAAATTGGTTCTCCCTTATTACGGTGCGATGCCATAAGTTCCAGATGAATAGCTGATTCATCCAATACAGAAGGAAACGCAATCAGTATACTTCTTTTAAATTCGCTCCAATCAGAAAAATGTTGACTCTCACGAAAGAATTTAACAGCGCCGTCAAGCTGAGAAACTGCATAGAAGAGAGTTGTACGTTCATCCCAACCATAAACTGTACGAAGGTCTTCCACTACATGCACCCAGTCTACTGCTGGAATATCATTCCCATTAAACCGAGGAATTATGAAACTTGCTTCATTCACGGATATACGAAACGTCGCATTAGTATCGCTGGTAGTTGTACTGGCATTTCTCCTAGCAAGAGTCAAATCACGTAAGTTGACTTCGTTCTCTTTTCGGAGTACCTATAGTTCACGCTTCAAAAGAGTGTTTTCTCTTACAAGGAGAGAAGTGCTGTCGTTCGTTTATTGATTCGGTGTTGAGCTAATTATATGCGGCTCACCAATTGTAAGCGGTTTCGAAGAATCCGTTGGCGTTGTAACGGTTCGCAACTGCGCGTCTTGTATAGCCACACGTCTGTGGCGTCCTTTGCCTTGTCCCCGGTTCATAATTTTCCAGGTATGTTTCAATATGAGCAAATAATTATTTACGTACCTTGCTTCAGCATAAAGGGAATATGGTGTTGTTACCTGACCGCAGCTCACAGCACACCACTCTAACACAAAATTCCTCAAGTTTCAATTTGTTTATTGCACTCGTACTATGTTTTAATTCACTCGTACTTTGTTTTAATGCACTTTCTCGCACTTCGTTGTTTTCAGTGGATTATGGATTGTTATCCCACTTCTGAAATGTTAGCTAAATATTACCCAACTAACAATATTCGTATTATTCTTCTGAAATGTAAGCTAGCTATAAATTTGTCTATACAATAACATTTGCACGAACCGATATCGGAGCTTGAATAGCCCGGGCTAGCCGCTCTCTTGCGGAGTTATTAGTAAGAGAGAGACAGGGCTTTCGTCTCCCATACTACTATCGCAATCTACTGCGCTAGGGGATTAGTAGTTTTACCGCATGCAATTTATTAATTATTAACTACCATACTACGCACTGGCTTGTTTACTTTTTCTTAAAATGATTAACCAAGCACACTTTGGTTTTACAATAATTATCAATTGTTTCGATTGACACTTAATTTAGTTTTTATTACACAAGCTATCTTATATATGTTTTCCTTATATTTATTGTTCACACCGCCTGACGCGACGCTTAGAAACAGACTCTTCTCTCCTACTTCCCTAGAATCGTAGTCAACCGATCTACAGAAGAAAAGAGCTTTCGCTCTTTTTCTTTGTTTTTCTACTTTGTCCTTCGTTCTTTGGACAAAGTCGCTGTAGATCGTTTCGTTCGTGCTGATTAAGCAAGTTTCTTTTGCTTATCGTATATTTGGCTACCGTGTCAAAGGAATGTCGACGGTAACCCGAGCGCGTTGTTAATCAGGAGTTGGATTTGAATACATGGCAACTTTGTTGCAACGTAATTCGGTGCATGAAATCCAACTCGTTAAATATTTGTCGGTTTTAGTTTTATTTTCTCATGAGTTACATTTAAATATGTTACAACTTTGTTAGAACATAATTCGATCTATGAAATCCAACTCATTAAATTTTAACGACTTTTGCGGGATTCTATGGAATTTGGCTTATCTTAGTATAAGCGAATCCAATCTGTAGCATGAACCTTATTATTGATTTTAATTACATCAGCGCATTGCATCCATGCAAAAATCAGCATCAAATAAGCACCACAGCTTGTTTTGAAATTTGGAAGAAAAGGTTTACATGAAACAACTCGCCGAACAGCAAAAGCTTTATGCAGAAGAAATCTCGAACATAATTCGCAATTACAAAAAAGACTCCGCAGTCAGGAAGACAAACGTGAATTATTTCGAAGAAAGGCTGAGATTTTAATTGCTGTTGATGAGTTTCATTTGGCCAATATCTTCGAAATAAATTGTTTTGTAAATGGAGTCAATGTTTAATATCCTCGAAAATAGCATATAAACGTGAAGGTGCTTTTAAGCCCCAGTATTTATAGAGGTTATCTTACGTATTTAAGAGAAAATATAGAACTGAATTTATGACAGTACGACTCTATTGAAGAAGCGCATTCTCCAGGCGTTGCTCTTCGAGTGCATCTACTAATTTGTTGTACAACAAGCCCGTTTCTTTGCGACCTTTTTAAGGAGTAAAAGTAGGTAGAGATTATCACTAGGTAACAGGATTTGTTTTTGAAATAAGAAGTGTGTATTTTCTGGAATTGACAAGGTCACTCTATAATATTTAAATTTATACTTAGCTTAAAATGAATATTAAAAAATTCAAGTATTTACAAGAAAACATTAACCAAAGTTTAAATCCACGCTCCAATAGAGTGAAATGTTTAAGTCTAATAAAGACTAAAAAAATGTCTGTAGTGTACAACATTATGTTCTATAAGACATAGCACTAACAATTAAGCAATGATGAAACAAACAATCTTAAATATAGTGTAATAAAGTAAACGTAAAATCTAGGTATAAATTAGTGTGCACTATAAATTTTAGTAATTATTTATTTGTTTAAGATAACTGCCTTAACTTTATTTCGTTTTCTTTGCAGATGTGGACAAAGCTATAGATATATTTCAAGATTTGCAAAATATTGACCCATATCGGCTTGACAATTTAGACACGTTCTCCAATTTGTTGTTCGTGAAGGAATTGAAAACAGAAATAGCTTCATTGGCTCACAAAGCAGTTGAAATAAATAAATACAGACCAGAAACTTGTTGCGTGATTGGCAAGCGATTTATATTTAGTATATAGCTTTTTAAATAAATTATATTTTATTCTTAGGCAATTATTACAGCATAAGATGTGATCATCAAAAGGCAATAATTTATTTTCAACGAGCACTTAAACTAAATCCTCAATACCTGTCAGCGTGGACTTTGATGGGCCATGAATTTATGGAACTTAAAAATACAAACGCGGCTATACAAAGTTATCGGAAGGCAGTTGGTAATTTCTTTTTATTTAAGTCGTGTAAATTTGTATCTACTTAAATTTCAGAAGTGAATAAGAGAGACTATCGAGCCTGGTACGGCTTAGGGCAGTCGTATGAAATTCTGAAAATGCATTATTACAGCCTTTACTACTTTAAGATAGCCCATCAACTGCGGCCGTACGATAGCCGAATGTTAGTAGCTCTTGGAGAAACTTAAAAATGAAAAACTAGACAAAAGCGCAAATGCAATAAAATGCTTCCAAAAAGCGTGTAATGTAGGAGACATTGAAGGAATTGCTCTTTTTAAGTTAGCTAGTCTTTACGAAAAACTGGGTGATATTGAAAATGCAGTTCCTGCTTACTTGTCGTATTGCATGGACGAAAGAGCAACTGTGGATAAGTCCTCTTTATATCACGCTTTCATTACATTAGCAAATTATTATGAAAGTAAAGGCAACTATAATGAAGCCTCACACTTTGCATACAAATGTTTAGAATCTGACGAGGTATACATTTTTTTCAATTAAGTCTTTCTTAAATTTTTTTGTTATTTCCAGAAGAAAAGCGAGGCTAAATCTCTATTAAAGACTATAGAAAATAAAAGAGCTGTGCGGTCAACAACACCGCATTCAGTGGGGGAAGATATAGATTGTAATGAAGTGTGGATGGATGAAAGCGGTATGGCCATAGAAGGTGTTGGAAATGACAATTGTCGTGTTGATAGTCGCATAAAAAACGAAAACATCGAACAAGATCAAAATGTAGAAGCAGATTCTAATGTAATGAATGTTTCAGCAATATCTATGGATTAGATACAAAATTGGGCCATTAGTAAAGACAATTGGTCTCAACTACATATATTTGACTTTGTAAAGAAATTGTAATGTACATATGTTAGATTAAAGGTACATATTTTTGTTTTGTTAAATATGTATGTAGTGAAACATAAAACCAGCTTTAATACTTAAAAGAGCTTTGCAACAATTGATAACTACTTTAGTTTATAAAAATTAAGTAAGGAAACGGCAATGATATCTGCTAGGTACGGATTACAAATTACTTTTGATTCTGCACGAAGTTGTTCGCTAAATTCGGCAAAATATTAAATAATTTTCCAAAATAATAATAATAAATATGTGTAATGTGTGCAACGTGAAGTTGACGCAGGATGTCCAGGTGGCATGCCCAGCAAAAGGCCTAGAGACGGAGTGGATTATTTTAATTTCTTAATAAAAGCTCACGGGTTCATCTGGTCTCGAACCCGGGGCCCATGGCATGGTGGTCGTGCGGCTCAACGCATTGATCCAACTCCGTCTCCGGTTGTAGCATTCCTCTTTCAGGTCTGCGAAAAAGGAAAAAAAAACAGCAATTGAGACAGATTGAAGAGAGAGAAACAGGCTTAGTGACTCCTCACTCTCCCGGTCACTGAACCATCTTGATATAAAACACTTCAACTGTGTTATTTTACCATTAACTTAGGACAACGTTATTGATTTAACTGTAATCCTTAGATATGTTAACACCGTTTCCTTGAGAGAGGGGGCGGGGGGGGGGGGGTGCTTCCTTTATTTAGTTACAACGCTACACAACTTAAAACTCTTTTGTACGGAGACTAATATACGGTTTACAATGAAATTTTAATTAACTTAAACTTTTTTCTTTTGTACAGAATTCTAATCAACTGTAGCTAGTGTCCACTAAAATTTTTCCACTTATTCAATTAATTTTAATACAAACGAAATCTTAATTACTTAAACTTATTCCTTTTACATGAAATTCTGTTTTTTATCTGAGCTGGGAAATGCGTTTACGCATCTAGGTGACCGAAGCCACCGGTGTGCGGGCATCACTTGTCCAACGACCAGTCCTACCGGATAAAACTTCCCTCCCTTCCAGGAATCGTCTTGGAGACATTACCTCGCGGTGGAGTCCTATATAACAGCCTCCGACGAAGCACACGAGCCAAGAGGAGCTCCCTAACAAGCTAGCAGGCGCTAACGTTAGGGAGTCCCGCTCTTGTCTCCCTCCTTTTGGCAAAGGACTCCCCTCACAAAAGCGGCAATCTCTCGCCAGTGGTCCTCCCTCTGCCGCATGACCCCAACTATATTGTGCAGGATCACACTGCCTGTATCCGCCTACAGTTTGGCTTCCTCCGCTCTCCAACGGACACATTCGAAGAATGTGTGGAGAGCGCAATCCGACGGAATCCATCCCACCTTTCTTGCCAGAACGCCATGGTCCTGGCCCGAGCCCCTCTCGCGGCCTCCCCCCAGAATGGGTTCCTCCCGATGGACGAACTGCCACTCCTTGGCTAAGAGGTCAATGGGTATGACCCCCACGACCACTAGCACTGCCGGTTCCGAGACCTTGCGGCAAGAGCTTGCAATGCGGAGCGCTGCACGGCATTGTACCGCAAATATACACTGGCGGTACCTTCCCCACCGCATTGCATCAGCCCAGACTTTTGCTCCGTAGAGCATTATGGCCTCGGCGGTGCGCAGGCGTCTTTTGCAGGGTCTGTGTCCGCCAATGTTGGCCATAACCCTGCTCAGGCCGCAGTCACCGCAGCCGCCTTATCGGCCCGGCCCTTGATCTCGTACCACAAGAAGAGCCTACAATCGAGGCTCTTCCCCAGGTATTTCATCGCGGGCCACGTCTGAACTGACATGTTTCCTACCCGCATTTCGATCAGCAACGGAATGAGCGGATGGGTAATTAAAAGGGCGTCCACAATGGATCGGACCGTCTTCGCATCAAGAGGGGCGTTCGTATTTGCATATAACGATCCTGTACCCCAGTCCCCAGGGATTCTCGTTGAGATCCTTGCCCAGCCGCTGCCATCGCATCGGCGCTTACTCCTTTGGAAGTACGAAGGCCCTTCTTCGCTATCTTATAATCGGCAGTTCTACGGGCTGCGTCGGGGTCTCGTCGTTTAGCTCGTTGAGCCAGCCGCCTGAGACGAAGACATATCCGCCTCAGTTCCCCGATCTCGGGGTGGCGACCCTCCCTGCCTCCTCTTTTCCGTAGCACGGCCTCGGCAAGCGCGGTGGATCAGACTCATTGTGGAGTCTACCATCCGGGCGGCTTGCTCAATAAATGGCAGACCTTCCAAAATCCCGTCCATGGTTCGCCGGTGGCGTACGATGGTTTGAGACAACCTTTCGACGTCCACTCTGGCGATATCCCATCTGGGCGCTCCTTGCAGAAGCGGGACCCGCGTTGGCGCTATATCAAGCACACGGAACGTAATATATTGGTGGTCGCTGGTTGTATAGTTCTCGATCATCTGCTAATACTGCACACTTGCAACCAAGATTTCCGTCGCCAGGGAGACATCAATAATTGCCTCCCTGTACCTAGAACGCTGAAAGGTGGGCGTAGGACCAGCAGCCCCGTCCTGGACGCAAAGTCCAGGACTCCTTCGCCGCGGGAGTGAATAATGGGCTCACCCCCCCTCCCTTCGAGACCTACGCGTTCATATGTCCAGCTACCACCAGCTCCCCATCTATGCCGCGGACCGCATTCTCCAGGCCATCCAGCTTGGCCTGGAAATTCGCTATTTGCTCGTTTGGAGTAAAGTAGCAACTGACATAAGTAACGTCCTTGCTCCTTACCCAAACGAAGCCAGGGCCCGCATCATGCTCCGCAACGCTAAAACGTCGCAGATACAGGACCCAGATTGCCGCGGTATTAACATCACTCTAGAGGCATAAAAAAAGGCATTACTTTGATAATTTATTTTGAGAAGATGGGAAAAGAAATCGGTTTGATTTTTTCATGGACTATTAAGGGTACATAGAAGTATGTAAAAAAATTGAAACTTCTACGTGGAGCTAGATAGCCAAAAATCAGCACTAAAACCGATAGAGGCAGGTGTCTCACAAGGATCAATCTTAGGCCCCATTCTCTTCAATCTGTTCACGTCTGATCAACCTGCAAATGAAAATGGCGCAACACTTCTGTACGCAGATGACTCCTTAACATATGCCCAATCAAGCTGCCCGATTTTGGCCGTAAATAAGGTCAACCTTTCCCTCGAAAAGCTCCAAACTTACTATAAAAAGTGGGGAATCAAAATAAATGTCTCAAAATCTGAACTTATCTGCATTCGAAAACCTTCAACCGGGCGAAACCGGCAAGCCTCAAAATCCAGGCAAATCAAAGCCAGCTACAATGGCGGAATTATTGCCCCGACCCAGAAAGCGAAATATCTAGGAGTGAACTTCAATGAACTCCTAAGATTCAATGCTCATGCCAAAGCTGTTATTACCAAAGCAAATTTCGCCTACATCCTGCTTAGCCCAATCATCAATGTCAGGAATGGACTCTCAACCAAAACCAAACTTTTGCTGTACAAGCAACTTATAAGACCCGTCATTACGTACTGTTTCCCTATTTGGCACACCATCCCCCCAACCCACACTACCCGCCTCGGTAATCTCGAGAGGAAAATTCTTCGTGCATGCACGGGACACTACAGAAAGGAGCCTCACAAATACTACTCCAATAGCGAGCTATATGAAGCCGCAAACATTACTCCTATCAAGGAATACCTAGTCCACCTAGCGACAAAACAAATGGAAAAGATTCCATTTCATCCCAATTCCCTCAACAACTTACCGGACCTTCTAATATCGGAAGACTTCAGATATCTCTCACCCCTGCTTCTTACGAAGCCCGAAAACATTTATTTCCACAACGAAAGAGTAACCTTTTACGATACGAAAGAAATTCACTTCCGAGGGTAGTCCACAATCTTAAGTTCACCATTAATTAGGACCCAACTGACCCTAAGCAGATCCTATTCCTACACCCTCTCTTAATTACTAACTCTTCAAGAGAAAGAAAAACCTACGGCTGATGTAGCGCAACAGCCGTATCGAAGGAAGACAACGCAACGAGAAATTCAACAAGGAGACAAACATCGAAGAAGGGCAACGAAGGACGACAACCAATCGAAATGAAGGCCGAAGATAAGCCTCTACATGAAAGGAAACCATCCGGAATCAAGAAGGATTACAAATTGACAGTGTTTTAAAAACGCGCGGTCCGCACTTGACTTGACTTGACTAAAAATTAAACAGTTTGTGTTGTACCGTGAAACAGTGAAGACAAGTGAAGTGAAATTGTGAAAATGCCTCCTAAAACGAGTGGTAAAACTGCTAAAAAAGCTGGTAAAGCGCAGAAAAACATATCTAAGACCGATAAGAAAAAGAAGCGCAAGACGAAGGAAAGTTATGCTATCTACATTTACAAAGTTTTAAAGCAAGTTCATCCTGATACTGGAATTTCGTCGAAGGCAATGAGTATTATGAACAGTTTTGTGAATGATATTTTTGAACGTATTGCTGCTGAAGCATCTCGTTTAGCGCATTACAATAAACGTTCGACAATTACGAGTCGTGAAATTCAGACTGCTGTAAGACTTTTGCTACCAGGTGAACTTGTCAAGCACGCCGTTAGTGAAGGAACTAAATCTGTTACAAAATATACCAGTTCCAAGTAAAATTGCAAACCGTATTAATAAATGGCCCTTATCAGGGCCGCAAAATATCAATAAAAAGAGTTAAAATTATTATTGAATATTATGCAGTTTTTTTTATTTATTTGTAAATCTTGTCAAATAAAAATGTTCTTAGACAAACTATATGTCGTATTGAAAGTTTTTACTAAATAAATCTATAGAAAATTTTGAAATATTTAATTAATATATTATCGAGATTAATACTCCTTTCGTACATATTCTCATCATTTTATACACCAAAACGTTTGGAAAAATTTAGCTTTTCAATAGTCTATTAATTAGAGTCTTTTAAGTCTTAATAATGTTTTAATTTACGTCATTAAAAAAATCGCCGCTATTTATTTATTATTCAAATAAAAAAAATTTAACTTTTCTAATTATGTATTTGATGTGTAAAATTTGTTAGCTTTTCCAGGAAATTCTTTCATTGTAATAATTCAAATTAAATAATATTTTACTCTTTAATAAAATAATTTCTGGTCGTTTTGTTTTTTTTTTTTAAATTTATTTATCGAAATAAATTTTTAAGCACGTTCACCTCGAATACGACGAGCCAATTGAATGTCTTTTGGCATTATTGTAACACGTTTAGCATGGATAGCACACAAATTAGTATCCTTGGTGACCCCGACGTGATTTGAGTGTAACACTTGAATTACGATTCGCAACTTTCATCAGAGCAGCCATCATCAATTATCAACCTTTAAATCTTGTAGTACTTCAGCGGCAGAGTATTTAGAATGGCAACAGACAAGAGTCCAACGGACATCGATCAGATGGTCGCCGAACAACGAAATTATGGCTCATAAGTTGAAAGAGTTATTTCAAATTACAACAAAGACTCGCCCGAAAGAAAGACTACAGCAGATTACTACGTGGAAAGGCTCCGACGGCTGGATACAGCGTGGACCTTGTTTGACACAATGGACAAGGAAATACGAAGTTATCCAAATGCACCGAAGGATCATTCCTACTTTACAACATCCTATTATGCTGACTTAAAGAATCGTTATAATCAGTATAAGGCACACTTCATAGGAAAATTGGCAACTTTAAAAGGTCCTACGATAATCCCAATTGAAACACATAAAAATAAAACAACTGCAGACAAACAGCAGATTGATAACGGATCAATTTCGACAGACATCATTAAGCTCATTCGAAGACAAAGAGCAACAATTGATTCACTCTGAAATGTTAGAAAATAACCAAGAATCAAGAGCATATTTTGAAATAAAATTGAAGGAAATCAAGCACTATTGGACTCAAGTAGAAGAACAATATCATAGCATCTTTGAATTAACCGAAGCTCCGGCTACTTATGGGCATGATATCGATGGATATGTTAATCTAGAAGAGAGAGTTCATAAGTGCCTCATAATGCTGTCTAACAAGCTTGACCAAGCCTCAATTTTACAATTGCCATCAGTATCGCCAACAGCCACTATGCTGAAGCTCCCAAAAATTACTCTGCCAAAGTTTGACGGTGATTACTCCAAATGGCGACACTTTTATGATTTATTTTCTCAAATGATCCACAACCAGGCAATGAGCAACTGCCAGAAAATGTGGTACCTGAAAACAAATCTTGTTGGAGAAGCCGAAAAATTACTGCGGCACTTTACGCTAACCGAAGAAAATTACAATGCTGCTTGGAAAATGTTACAAGAAAGATATCAAAATCCGAAATTATTAGTCGCAGCGCTGGTTAACAAATTACTGAATCAGCCGTCTCATGCAGGTGAAATGTCCTCTGCTAACGCTATTAAGACTTTGCACCACACAAGAATGCTTGTTGGGCTTGGAAAATCTTGGAGTTTCCACATCAACCTGGGATCCTCTACTACTCCATATAATGCTCAAGATAAGACAACGCATTATCACTATGAGCAGTCTCTGACAAATCCAAAAGAATTGCAATCTTTAAAGGATTTTCTCTCATTTCTTGAATCACGATTTCAATCTCTCGAGGCGTTGGGTCATAAAGGAAGAAGCTTGGAAGAGAACCACAAAAGGCCAAGTGCAGCTAAATCATTAACGTCAATTATATCATCAAGCTCGAAATGCATAGCTTGCAATGATAATCATCCACTTTTCCGTTGCCGAAGCTTCTTAAACTTGTCACCTATACACAGACTAAACTTACTGCGCAAACATGACATATGTATTAATTGTCTAAAACCGAGGCATATGGCTTCAAAATGTACTTTCAGGGAAGCGCAAGATGTTCTCGGAAACACAACACACTGGTACATATGGAGCCCACCAAGGTCTCTGAAGGTACAACGTCAACTTTCTTCAATAAATCTGCAGAGAAAAAACTAATTCCCGGTGTCCAGAAATCGAATTTCAACAACGAAGACCTACATCGTACTCCCGTAATCAATACAGCAATGAGTGATAAACCACTGACATTAACGACTTTAACTAACAAAAGTCAAGTAAGTCAAGTTCTATTGAGCACCGTACGAGTTAAAATAGTGAGTGACAATGGAAAGGAAATTGAATGTTGCGCCATTCTCGACTCTGGTTCAAAACTAAATCTAATCTCAAACAGAGCTGTTAGAAAACTTGGTGTGACACCTGCTCAGGAATCAATGTACATCCAAGGCATTGGAAGTGGAAAACAACATTCACAGCGAAGAATAAGCGCAACACTGAAATCCAGAATAAATGGATTTTCAACCAGATTAGAAGCTTTTGTCCTGACACAAATAATTTCTAATCAACCAAGTCAACCAGTAGACACCACAACTTGGAATCTACCACACAATATTCAGCAGCTATTCGCTCGACCGGATCACATAGATCTTCTTCTAGGTGCAGAATTTTATTACCATTTTCTGTGCGATGAGCAAATATAATTAGGAGAGAATCTGCCAACCTTACAAAATACAGTGTTTGGATGGGTAATAGCAGGCAAAATTAATCAGACAACACAATCCTCAACTACTTGCGGAATCTGCACTGAATCAGATATTGAAAATGCCATTGAGAAATTCTGGAAAATCGAAGAAGCTGAAGGAAGCCGAGAGAAAAACTTAACCTCGTCCGAAAAACAGTGCGAGACGCACTTTATTCAATCGAGCCAGAGAGATAGCACTGGACGATTTATAGTACATTTGCCATTTGCAAAAGATCCAAGCATTCTAGGGCAATCAAGAGACATAGCTCTAAGACGATTTCATGCATTAGAGAAAAAGCTCGCGAGAAGTTCAGAATTACGGCAACAATATATGGATTTTATGAATGAATACATACAACTGGGTCACATGGAAGAAATCAACCCAAGGAGTATTCCATCCTCGCACTACTTCCTTCCTCATCACTGCTTATTAAAACCAGACAGCAGTACTACAAAATTAAGAGTAGTCTTCGATGCCTCAGCGAAGACATCAACAAATACATCGCTTAATGATATATACAGGACCAACAATTCAAGATGATATTTTCACTATTATCTTACGGTTTCGATTACCCCGTTTCGTTTTCACCGCAGACATACAGAAGATGTATCGGCAAGTGAAGCTTCACGAAGAAGACAGGAGATATCATTTAATATTTTGGAGAAGCGACCCAAATCTAATGCTCAAATGCTATCAGCTACGTACTGTCACATATGAAACATCTTCAGCACCGTATCTAGCGAAAAAATATCTTCAACGGCTAGCTGAAACTGAAGAAATCAATTATCCATATGGAAGTGAAGTTCTTCGAAACGATTTCTACGTGGATGATGTTATGACAGGAGCAAACAGTCTCGTCACAGCCCGTGATAAACAAACACAGTTGATAGCTCTATTAAAAAAGGGAGGTTTCATACTACGGAAGTGGTGTGCTAATCATCCACATTTGTTGCAAGACATAGCTCCAGAAGACCAGGAAGTTCAATTAAACTTTACGGATGAAAAGGACTTTTCTATCAAAATCCTGGAACTAACGTGGATGCCAAAAACAGATCAATTCTGTGTTAGAAGGACTTGGGATGCCACTGACAAAATAACAAAAAGAGCAGTCACAACTCACATTTCCCGATTATTTGATCCGCTCGGTATTATGGCTTCCGTTGTAGTCACTGCCAAAATGTTTCTGCAAGAGTTATGGAAACTTCAGCTTGATTTGGATGCTGCGCTACCGATGGAACTCCACACAACGTGGACAACGTTTCGCAACGGGCTACGAACATTGAACAACATTCAATTTCCAAGCCATGTGTTTTCAAACGACACACCCACGTCTGTACAACTGCATGGCTTTGCCGATGCGTCAGAAAAGGCCTACGGTGCCGCCATATACATACGTTCAATCAATAGAGAAGGAGCAGTCATTGGTCGTCTTTTATGTGCCAAATCTAGAGTAGCGCCAACGAAAAACTAACTCTTCCACGGTTGGAATTAAGTGCAGCCAAATTAGCAGCAGAATTGATTCAAAGAGTTAAAAGGGGCTTAAAATTAGACGATATACCTACCTATTTATGGACGGATTCAGAAATCGTCCTCGCCTGGATAAACGCCACAACTTCGTCATTCTAGACCTTTGTAGTTTATTTATTTATTTATTTAAGCTTAATACAAGCTATTGCATCAAAAATACAAAAAATAAAAAATTAAATACAAACTATAACTTAATACTAATTCTACAGAATATAATAAATGAATAATTAAGAATAAATAAATAAAAAGTATAAGCTACAATATGAGCTATATATAGCATACAATATGAGCTATATATGAGCTATATGTAGCAAACAGAATCGCTGGTATTCAAGAGATATCGATTCCGTAACAATGGAGACACGTTAATTCAAAGGAAAATCCTGCCGATATACTTTCCAGGGTGATAAATTCAGAAAAATTAAAATATTGCAATCTTTGGTTTTATGGTCCGCCATTCTTACATGGCGAAGAATGTATATGGCCAGCACCTTATACCAAGGGTGCGCAATGTGACCTGGAGAAAAAAGCGTCCGCACTTTCGACAACTACACATACAGAAACAAAAGATTACCCAACTCATTTTATATACAACATAAAACACGGAAACTCCTCCCTACGGAAGCTGAAACGTATGAAACGTATTGTCGCGTACATCTTACGGTTCATCAAGAGGTTGAAAAGATCAGCCAGTAGCTCCACAACAGGACCCACTCTCACTGTACAAGAGTTAGATGAGGCACTGTTCACGATTGTCAGCACAATGCAGGAAAATGAATTCAAAGAAGACATCTAATATATGAGACAACGAAGGGAAATTAATAAGACAAGCTCATTAGCAAGCCTTACACCATTTCTAGACGAAAGAAATATTCTCCGCATTGGAGGTCGATTAGACACTCTCATATGACGCCAAACATCCCATTTTGCTGCCATATACACATGAAATCACCAAACTGTTAATAGCCGACATACACCGACGGAATCATCATGTAGGTCCACAAGGACTTCTATCCATTACAAGACAACGTTTTTGGCCCATCAAAGGGAAAACTATCGTTCGCTCAATTGTGCAGCATTGTGTTCCGTGCGCTAAAAGCAAGCCTAAACTGCTAACACAGATAATGGGCAACTTGCCGCCTCTACGAGTGCAACCAGCAGCCATTTTTTAATTCAGGTGTCGATTTCTGTGGCCCTATCTGGATCCACTACAAAATAAGGAATAAACGACCACAGAAGGCCTACATTGCAGTATTTTGCTACTTCGCGACAAAGGCGGTTCATCTCGAGATAGTTAGCGATCTTACAACAGACGCATTCACAGGAGCCTTAAAGCGATTTATCGGCCGGCGGTGACATTGCAAAAATTTATACTGTGATAATGCAACGAACTTTGTAGGTGCACAAAACCAACTAAGAGAGTTGAGCAAGGCAATATACTCACAACAGTCCCAGCAGAAAATATCTTTGATTTGCAGCCAAAAAAGTATCGACTTTCACTTCATTCCACCCAGAGCATCATATTTTGGTGGGTTATGGGAGGCTGCTGTTAAGTCCGCAAAGTATTTACTGCAACGGACAATCTCCACAGCATCAGTTACATACGAAGAACTGGAAACCGTTATAATAGAAACAGAGGCGATTCTTAACTCACGCCCTTTGACTCCAATGTCAAAACCTACGCATAATAGTTTACTGAGACATTGGAAGGCCGTATCACATCTTAAACACGAATTTTGGAAACGTTGGTCGGTGGAGTATTTGCATGAATTGCAGCACCGTCTTAAATGGAAGCAAACAGTGCAAAACATTAAGCCAGGGACAATAGTCGTCATCAAGGAAGATAACACACCAGTTATGAAATGGCCACTAGGCAGAGCCGTGGGGTGCGAGTAGTTGATTAACGCACGGCGACGAACACATTGCGGCGTGCAATTCACAATCTTGCTCCATTGCCATGTGATGAAGAACTCACAAATGCAATTCCTGCAGACCAAGATGAAACAGATAAACCAACTCCTTCCAAACGCCAGAACCCTACTGATGAAACATCAGTCCAATCGATTATCACAACCGAGCCACAAAGAAAAAAGATGCGTTTGTCTTTTCGTCCGTCCATGACTTCTTTATTACTAATTGCCCTTATACTCCCCCTCATATTAGCGGATCCTATTGAAGTTACTCAGTTTAAAACTCAACTCGGAATGGTTAGGAAAGGTTAGGTTAGGTTAAAGTGGCTGCCTAAAAAGGCACACTTAGGCCTAAGAGGCCCTTTGTGCTACCACGTTGAGGCTTGAAATTTACAACCCCATAAAATTACCTAAGGAATAGGAGGGTTCTGTCCCCTGTACACCGAACCAGTTTTTTTATCTAGTAGAACTAGTTGACGGGAAGTCAAAATTATTTTTGACTGGGTTGTGAAGGATGTTCAATCCTTAGTTCATCGTCGGGAACCATTTTGAACTCCCGATAAATCGAGTCAGGTTTTTGACATCTATGGAGCCTAGCTCGGTTAGCTCTTTGAAGAAGGGGGAGCGAAAAACCGGTTCCTACGGTTGGCTAGGGCCGGGCAGTTACCGAGGAGGTGAAGTATGGTTTCCTCTTCCTCCTCGTCGTGGCAACTCCTACAGAAGTCGTTTGAGGGCACGCCCAGCCTATCGGCGTGTCTACCTATGAGGCAGTGACCCGTGATTACGGCTACTGTAGTGCTAATTTGTTTGCGTCCGAGTAGGATAAGCCCTCTTGACCGCTTAAGGTCAAGCTTTGGCCATATCTGTCGGGTAATCGGGCAGGTGTGTTCTTCTTGCCAGTTGTTATTTGCAATCTTGAGAGCCTCCTGTGAGAGCTCCATTTTGTATGTAGCTAGCGGTTTACCCGGCTGGTGGTTAATGTCGGAATCAGGACGTGTGATACCGATTCTAGCTAGTTCGTCGGCTCTACAATTGCCCGGAATATCACTATGTCCAGGCACCCAGATGAGCCGCACTTTCAGGTGCTCAGCTATGTCATTTAGTGTTGAGCGACATATTATGACCGTTTTAGAGGTTGTGTATACTCCCGAAAAGGATTTAATAGCTGCCTGACTATCTGTGAAAATACATACATTTCCTGTAGGTAGCGCTAGTTGATTCAGGCGGTCCACAGCTACTTTTATAGCCATGATTTCTGCTTGAAACACGCTGCAGTAGTCAGGTAAGCGAAATGAGACATCAAGGTCCAGGTGTTCCGAGAATATTCCTCCACCCACTTTGCCATCCAATTTGGAGCCGTCCGTGTAGAGATGCACTGAGTTCTCCCATTGGGGAGGACCTTTCTCCCACTCCGATCTGGTGGAAAAGAAGGAATCGAATTTTGCTCCGAAGAAAGGCTTGGGCGAGGTGTAGTCGATATTGCTGGCATTTTTATTTTGCAATATTTTGGAGTAACCGAAATCAGTTCGCTTCCAGGTCTGGATTGAGTTAAGCCTAATGGCGGCTGACGCTGCGGTTTGCTTACCAAAGAGATCCAACGGTAGAAGGTGGAGAATAGTGTTCAGGGCTTTGGAAGGTGTGGTACCCAGGGCACCTGTAATCAGCAGTGCTGCCATCCTCTGAACTTTGTCCATTGCTTTGAGATGGGTTGCTATATTTAGTGCCGGCCACCAGACAATCACCCCATACATGAGTATAGGCCGTATGACACTTGTATAGAGCCAATTCACAATGCGTGGTTCCATACCCCATCTTTTCCCTATAGCCTTCTTACACGAGTACAGCGCTACTGTGGCTTTCCGTACTCTTTCTTGGATGTTAGGCTTCCAGGTAAGCTTTCTATCTAGGACTAAACCTAGGTACTTAACCTGGTAACACAGTTCCAGCCTAACCCCGTCTAGTGTAGGGCAATTAATAGGAGGTGTTTTATGCCTCCGAGAGAGACTCTGTTTTGTTAGGGTTTATACCTAGACTACACCCATCACTCCATGATGAAGTCTTGGAGAGGGCGTGTTGTAAAACCTCAGCCAGTGTATTGGTGTGCTTTCCTGAACATACCAGGGCAATATCATCGGCGTAGGCAATAACCTTGTGACTGGATAACTCCAGGTCTAAGAGCAACTCATTTAGAGTTAGGTTCCATAAGAGTGGTGAAAGGATTCCTCCCTGAGGGGTGCCTCTAGTTACCACTCTTTGGATATTGGATCCTCCTAAGCTGGAGATAACGACCCTGCTTTTTAGCATAAGGTCAATAAGTTTGATGAGAGGGTAGTCGATTTCAAGCCTCCTCAAGGATACCATTATCGCCTCTGATCTAATATTGTTAAAAGCACCCTCAATATCAAGGAAGGCTACAAGTGAATATTCCTTCTGTAATAGCGAATGCTCTATGATTGTGGTAAGTTCGTGTAGGGCTGTCTCTACGGACTTACATTTAGTATAAGCATGTTGCGAGAGAGACAACCTGGAATGATTGATTGTCTCTTTAATGTAGATATCTAGGAGTCTCTCCAAGGTTTTGAGCAGAAAGGAGGAGAGACTAATGGGCCTAAAATTATTGGGCTTATAATGTGAGGCTTTTCCTACCTTAGGGATGAAAACCACCTTCACCTTCGTCCATGAGGATGGAATATAGGTGAGGTTAAGCAAGCAAGATGACCATTAGCCACGGAATAAGTATCTCGGAGGCTAGTTGTAGTTCAGCTGGGATGATGTTATCCAATCCCGGTGATTTATAGGGCTTGAAACTTCGTATCGCCCATTTCAATTTTCTTGTATCAAGTATCTTGTGGACCAGTTCATGGTCGCTTGGATTATCCGGCAGCTCTACTATTCTGTTCGTAGAGCAACCCGGAAAGTGCGTGTTTACAAGTAGCTCCAGCGACTCAAGACTGGATGAAGTCCAACTACCATCACTCCTGGTCAGGAGGTTAGGGGTGATGGGCGTTGTTGACAGGATTTTCCGCAAACGACTCGCTTCAGAGGAGCTTTCAATTTTATAACAGAATCCCTCCCATGAGGATCGTTTTACTTTCCTAATCAGTTTCTTAAATTGTTTGATCCATTCTTTATAAGAAGTCCATACATTAGTTTTTTTCGGTTGGGTAAAAAGTTTGCGACACTGCTTTCTTAGGGTCATGATCTCACTGGGCCACCACGGAGGTTTGGGCTTGCCTCTAGGGACCCTATCGGGGCAGGAAATTTGTGTCGCCTCATTACACGCAAGCGTCAACGTGTGCACCACCTTGTCAAGGGTTTGTTTACTGTCAATTACGGGTGGACCTGTAGTAGGCAGACTATTACTGAGGACCATCCTGTAGAGGTCCCAGTTTGTCCTTAGCCTGTTTTTATATGGAGGGCACATCATCTTGTGAAGTGTTATTCCAAATTCAGTATAGGCATGGTCGGAGAAGGATGGTTGCTTGGATACCTTCCACTCCGTTATTAAGTGGGCGGATTGTTCTGAGACTAAGGTAATGTCTAGAACTTCCCGCCTAATTGAGTTAGTAAAAGTGGGTTCTGCACCCATATTACAAATGTGGAGGTTAGTTCCGAGAATAAAATCAAAAAGTAACTCACCCCTTTCGTTTACGTCCGAGCTGCCCCAGACTATATGATAGCGTTGGCGTCTGCTCCGATCACCAGCGTCTTCCTTTGTTTAGTGGCTTCCTTGATCGCATTCCTGAGTAGTGTATTAGGAATGTCCGCCACATCGTGCGCCATGTAGCTGGAGGTTACCCAGATATTGTTGTTTTGTAACTCCAGTATGGCTGTTGTTGTGTCCTTATCACTGAACTGTGTGAGAATAAATGCGTTAATATTATTCTTAATGCGGATACATGACCTTGGTTTACTAAATAGAGGAGCTTATAACCCTTCATGTTGAGTCCGCAAACCTTGTTTCTGATGATCCAAGGTTCTTGGACAAGGATGAGCTCTTCTCCTTTTTGCGCAAGACGAAGGAGAAGGGCTGCGGACGCTGCTTTTGAGTGATGGAGATTAATTTGAACCACTCTTAACATCACTGTGTCCAGGTGAGGATACCTCTATCACAGTGATGTCAGCAGTCTCCCCATCATTACTGGCATCTTCATCAGTGGAGGAACCAAGAAGTTGGTCCTCCAGTTCTGGTCCAGGATCCGGGAGGGTGTCGACTACCATAGCGTCGACCGTCGCCTCACCATCTTCTGGTGAGGGAGTGACAACGGCAGAAACTGTCATTTCACTCCGTTCTCCTTCCTTTTCCTCGGTGTTGCTTGAGGAGGCTGCTGAATTCTCCTCTAATTTACTAGCATTAAGCGCCTTTAGGTCCTTTTCATAAACCTTCAGGCCGATGGAGCTGAAGCCATAGCAACTAATGCCATTGCATTCAGCAAGTATGGCAAGGGACTGCTCGTTTAGGATCATAATAACCTGTCTTGAGCTTTCCTTGACTTCGCCCACCTGGGTCACCTTCCAATCATGGGTAGGTAGTTCAGGGTTGGACATTTGGAAGAATTTAAGGATCTCTGCAGGATCCGAAGGTTCAGCTGGTACCCAAGCCCGTGACCTAGGTCTACAGGGGATTTTATCCCTGGGAACTGCTTCAATTCTTGCGCCAGTCCAGATTTCGCCAAGACGGGAAACTGCCTGGTCAAGAAGCTCCGCCGACCTCTGGTTCGAGCAGGCAAGTAGCTTAACGTGGTCTTGATGCCAACCAGCATCAAGACAACGTGGAGGAGGGCCAGGGTTCAACGAGAGAACTTCCATATACACCTTCAGCAACGCCATCTCCACCATCTTCCATTTATCAGGCGTGATGGAGTCGTCCGCGTTGCTGCGATCTATAATCGCCCTTACTAAGCTGTCCTTCGCTATCTCGCTGAAGGACTTGGCAGTGGAGGAAAGGGGGCCTATCGCCTTAATCCTTTTGGAAGATGGCTGCTGCTCGTTAGGCGAGCGCAACCTCTTCGGGGTAGCTTGTAACGGGACTTTGGAGGCCGACGCGCTACCTTGGGCAACAATCTTGTTAGCCCATTGCAGAGAAGTTTTATCCTTCTCTCTGAGGTTTTCTTGAGACACGGAGCTCAGTTTTCGGATTATTCTGAGCGCAGTCCGTCTCTCTTTGAAGGCCACCGTTAAGGCATTTCCCTTCTGCTTGGTGGTCGTAGGGTTGAACTGGGGTGTCCTGAGAGGCGCGCTGGAGGATGTATGTCCGGGTATTTTAGCCTTGGACAGGGACGCGCTACCACGCGCAGGTTTTGCAGAGGGAGGAGGAACAGTGCTGCTGCTACCGGGTTTGGGGTCCTTGGCAGTGGCGTACACTTTCCCCGAGGAAGGGGGTTCACAGGACTCCTTGGGGAGAGTCACCGTGTTGGCCTTAGGATTATTGGAGGAGCGAGCAGAGCTCGCAGAAGGTTGCCCACTTAACCCGTGGGCCGGGTCTGCCTTGACGGCGGGTTGTCCCCCTATTCGGGTGGACGAAGTTATCTCGGTTTTATCCGAGGCTGGGTGTTTTTTGTGCATTTTAGAATTCATAGTCGACCACTTTCGCGACAAGGCGGTACTCATGGTCTCGATATATTATTGGGGTTGTGGGGAATCAACCAAGGTAGAGCCCCTTACCATGGCGGTACTGCATACTCCTTGAGGCGGACAGGTATCAAGGAGGCTCCGTTAGAATACAGCTAGTTACTCCCAGCTGCAAACTATCCAATAGGCACGGAAGACGCTTAACACCCTGGATTGGGGGAGTTTGATCAAGAGAGTGACTGTCTCTCCGCCCGTCATCATTAGCCAGTCTATAGTAAACTACCTGACTGTTACCAGCCACCCCACGTGGAGGGAGATGCGGACTTCCTACAGTATCCACAGTTATGGCACGCCAACAAATTAGTAAAAATTTGTTAACGCGTTGGTCCCCCTGTGAATCTGCAGGCTGCGGCCATGCCGAAGAAATGTCCAAAACCATAAACATGGTCCGAGAAAACGAGCAATACTTAGTCAGTTTGCTAAAAAAATCAAACTTCAGTGGTTGACTCCACCATAAACATCATAAAAAAGGATCAAATAGCAACTGAAGGCAAATTTAAGGCACTGGATGAGCAAATACAGCAACTAATTAACCGAATCAACAGTAACGGAGAACATACTCAACAAGCAAAAATCCAACATCTCTTTATAGCACTAGCAACTTTTCCGATAACGTTAAATGGCTCTGGCATTTTAAAGATTCAACCAAATTGCATAATCAAAGAGCATCATGTAACCATTCATGGACATCAGATCTACACAAGTGAATCTAGAACATCGTACACAAAATTGGGATTATCGTATGACACAATAACCGCTGAGAAGTTGCCAATAAAATTCAAAGA
This sequence comes from Leptarthrus brevirostris, assembly GCA_964036015.1. Classification (NCBI taxonomy): domain Eukaryota; kingdom Metazoa; phylum Arthropoda; class Insecta; order Diptera; family Asilidae; genus Leptarthrus; species Leptarthrus brevirostris. The sequence continues at coordinate 65,421,903 of OZ038375.1, forward strand.
AAGTTCCAAATATCAAGGTCAAGTTGCTGCATTAGAAGAAATCCAAAATCAACTAAATTCTTTAGACGTCTCCAACCTACCGCATCAGATCAACACTAACTCAGTTCATCAATTCACCATAAGCTACATGGCATTGGCTCTTGTCATTATCATCACCCTGTACCTCGGAATTGACATCAGAATTAGGTCAAGTAAAGGGAAGATTTCTGCCTCTCCACCACAACAGCGATGTCCCAACTATGTCATTCATGTCTGATCAAATTGAACATCCGTTCAACGCGGGGAGAATGAACAATATCAACATCATAATTATTAAGGTAACATAAAAATTCTAATTGTATTTCATTTCAATTTAAAGTCATTAAACCTATCAGTTCCTGTTTTTATTGTGCTAAACATAAATGTAAATTGCAAAACATAACAATTACCTAGCTCTAATTTCACTTTCTTTGAATCAAAATAATTGTTCAATTAAGTAGGTAAAGTTTAATGTTGCAAAATTGTCACGAGTGGATTTTCTCAGCGTCAGCATTAATAACGTTTACATGAAGTGTAATGAACTTGTCTGACCCACATTGACTTGCGCTGAGGAAATTCCAATAATGACCAAAGCAATAAGTATTATCATCATTAGTCGTAAGCACATATTTTTATATAAATTTACGTTCAATAAAGAAGTCTTTATATAAATTCAGTGGTACACTCTCGGCAAATTTCATAAAGTGTATGATAGTGCTAAAGTGAACAGAGAGTTTCGATTTGTCAGTCAATGAGGTAACTTTAAACAGCAAGAAATTTTTAACGTAGTCAAAGAAAATGTGCGCGAATTGTTTACGAAAAATAACCTAACGCTGTTTTCTGACGATATTAGAAAGTATCACTAAGCGAATATTGAATGGGAAGATGACCGGGGAAAAGAGTTCGTCAACAAGCGATAGCAGCAGCAGCAGCAGCGGTTCCAGCACCACCGGCAGCGACAACACGATGGAAGTCACGAGCAAGGAAGAATTTCCCGATCTTCCGGAGTCATCCAGCGAAAAAAGTGAGTACGAGCTGGTGCAGAATAAAAAGTGCTGTAATGTATGGGTGTGCGTGATGAGCAACGTGAAGTTGCCGCAGGATGTTCAAGTGGCACGCGCTAGCTGGCAGCACGTCCTAGCTCGTCAGTATGGGGTGTAGGTCCTTGAACATCCGATTCAGACATTTACAACTGAATGTCGCGTGCCTGTGGCGAAGAAAGGTTGTGGTATCCTTTCTTCAGGTCTGCCACGAAGGATAAAAAAAAACGAGAAAACAGAAAAACAGAAGGAAGAGCAACAGGTCTGGTGTCACCTGTTACCCTTAGCCGCACTGAACCATCTTGAAATTAACCAAAAGCAAGAAAAAGACTACCCCCATATGCGATGGTTCAGGCACTAACCCGCCACTATTCCTACACCTGGCTATGGTGTAGGCCCAACCTGTTAAGGAGGGCTGAAAACTAAATGAAAAAAAAATAAATTAAATTAAAACACATGCGGACGGAGTGAGAAGGGATGAGGGGAGGAAGAGGATGAAAAAAGCTTCCGGGATTCCTGAAATCAAAAAAAAATAAATATTTATCTCATTCTCGTAAATATATTCAATTAAAATTAATTATAATATCTTCATTATTATTAGGAACTCTCCAAAATATATATATTTATATATCTAACTACTGAAAATCTAACAATATTACAACCAGCATATTAATTATTACTCAATTCATTTTCCTAGACTTGCGGGACCAGTTAGTTTTTTTTTCTTCTTCTGTTTGACTAACAATGTATGACCTGAAGAATGTGATCTAAAACGAAATCGAAGAACTCTATCCTTTTTATGTTTAAGAGTAAGAATAATGAAAATATCACGAATATCACGAATATCGTGAATTTTATGATTACCGACATTGATATCTAGCTAGATATTAATGGTTCGAGGCGGCAAAGCGCGACTTAAGTTCAACCGAGATTTTTCTTATAAAAAAAATATAATCACTCAGGAAAGAATTAAAAGATTTCAATTAACTTAATAACTTTTATTACAAGAACGTTACTTCTATGACACGAGTTACAATCAAGACTGAACTCATGATATATCTACTTTAGGAATTATGCCTCGTATGCTGACGAGACGTCTACCTTGTTTCCTGTTATCTGGAAATTTTAGCTACTTGTTTGTGACAGAAACTTAAGCTAACAAAAATGAAATAAAGAAATTGCTGATTCAATTGAATGCTATGTTAATGAACTTTATAATTATGAATCTATGGAATTATGAATCTATGGATATGTGCAGCATGCCTAACTCCTCCCCCTAGGTGTGAAGCGTCGGCCAAAGGTAACGTATATTTTGAGGTCCATCTTCAGGAGGTTTAGGAAGGTTTGATGCATTTCCACTGTATAAGGATGGTGGGCTGATGATGCGTGTAGAAGATTGCTTGAGTATAAGGTAAGTTGCCATTAAGGATATGATGAAACTCAGGATTCCAATCGTTCCCAGCTTGTAGTAATCCCTTTGATCTGTCTTTAATTCAAGAAGTTCGATTGCTCTCTTATTTTCGATGTGATAGGATTTGAGCTTCTGTAGTTTAAGGTCTTCTGTCGTGGATGAAATATTAATTTGGTTCAGTACGATCGGATAGATGTGGACGTCATCCCAGTAGGTATTGATACTATCTTGATAGATGATGTTGTTGATCTCTACTGAGCAGTTTTCAAAATGAATGAGTTGCGTGCCTTCGATTTGTGGGTGACTGAATTCGCATGACGATTTTATCGGGGTTTCTGGAATATTGGTCAGGAGTATGTAGTTTGGTTCAGGTTGAAATATCTCCGCTGTTTGTATCCGTTCGATGAGTCTGCATTCTGCCGGTTTGTTCTGCATAAGACGGCCAATACAAGTAGAGCTGTTTGTCATCTCTCGGTAGGCTGATTCTTTGCAGTAGTAGATGCCTTCTATTTTGTTGCATGCTTCGTCAAAATATTGAATATCTCTTGGGGTTTGGATTAAATAGGGTTTTCGTACTATCTATTGGCAAGGGGATGATATGGAACATGGAGTATGTTTCGTGGGATAATACAGGTATTTGCACATTGAAAATTAAATTGGAATCGGAATAGTAAGCTTGCAAACCTAGTAACTCATAAACATGTTCATTGGATTTAATATCAATTGATTGATTTTTAAGGTTTTGATAGATATCTGTAATTTCGCTTGGACTTAAAATTTTACTTTGAAATAATATTTAATCGGGCAAGTACTGTGGCTTCTGCTAAATTTGTCAGGTGACTGTTTAGTAAATCAATATTGTAATTAATTTGGTTAAGATATTGACTGTGTTTTATTATATCTCTGCCGTTATTAATTCTATTGTCGATTGTCTTTTGATAATAGCTCAAATACTTCTCTATCGATTCTTGCTGATTATATATGTGATTTGTTACATTCTCAAAACGTTCTATCATCCTATTATTTATTACTGTTTGTTTATTTAACTGGTTTTTGATAACAGATTGGTTTGAAGTCAAGTTTTCAATTTCCTTATTTAAGCGTTGTGCATCTTATAGTCCATGTTTCCCGTGATACTTTTGATAACCGTACCTAAACCGTTTATTAGACCTCTTCTTTTTCTAATGTTAGGTTTTAGTGTATTGAGTTTATGTTGAAGATCTAATAATTTTAAGTTCGTTATTTTAAAAGAATCTGTCAGTTCGTTAAAGTCGTCAAATGTCTACAGTGACTCGGCTATTTTGTCGATTGTTTGTTCGTCATTGTCTAGTGGAGTAAGTTGTTATACTTTGGTATTGTTCTAGCTGTTCCCAATTTCATTGCTAGTATTTTGTGTCCCGTCAGGTCCTGTATTTCCAGTTTCTGCCTTGTCACATTCGTCAATCTGAAACTTGCGTTTAATTTTTAATTTACCTTTGTGTAGTTTCTTATTATTTTTAGTGATAATATAATTTCTCTTATTCTGTTTTATTCTGTGCTTAGTAAACCTACGAGTTAACTTATTACGCCTACATTCTTTCCTATGTACTATGTCTCCCATTGGTAGACTTTGGGGTTCCTTTCGACCCTCATTTAATTTAGTTATATATTTCCTTACTTTTTCTTCTACTTGGGCTTTAATCTCTGGGTATATTTTTTGTTGAAATTTATTTAGTTTACGTAAGTATTCATGAGTACTATTGTAATTTAAATTTTTATTGAACTTGTAAGTCCTGCCGTAGGATAATTCGTATGGCGTGTGCTTTGTTGTGGAATGTATCGCGTTATTGTATGTTATAATTGTTTCATTAAGGATTTCTTCGTGATCCTTTTGTTTATGTTTATCATAAATTATTCTATAGATTTCGGTTAAGGTAGAATGCATTCGTTCGACAGGTGCATTGCTGCTGGTTTGCTGGTAGCAGGTAATGTAGTGAATGAAGTAAATTCAGCACCTTGGTCGGAAATTAATTTCTTTGGAATGCCGTGAAGGCTAATGAAGTGTTTAAGTGATTTAATCATTGTTAAGCTGTTTCTAGCTGGAACCGTATAGGCTGCCGCGAATTTTGAAAATTAATCTATGATTGTTAAAATCTGATTATGGTTTATGCTGTATATATCTATATGTAATGTATCTAGAGGTTTCTCTGGGATTTCGGGAATTTCGAATTTTAATTTTGGTGGGTTTCCGTCATATTTCATTTGATGGCAGTAGTATAAATATGGGGTTTCTGGCTCAAATGAGCAATGAGCACCTTAAAATTGGTAAAATTGTGAGGGAAATTGAGGTCTGACGTCACATTTTTGCTCATTTTTCATGCGCCAGAAACCCCATAGCAATTTTTGGAGGAGCAGAAGAGAGATAAGGATGTCGGCCATCTTGGATTTTGGGTTTTCGGTCTTGTAGGCTACAATTGAGAGATAAGGAAGAGAGATAAGGATGTCGGCCATCTTGGATTTTGGGTTTTCGGTCTTGTAGGCTACAATTGAGAGATAAGGAAGAGAGATAAGAATGTCGGTCATCTTGGATTTTGGGTTTTCGGTCTTGTAGGCTACAATTGCTCTTCTTCTTCTTCTTTGGTTTGCACCTAGACTTAGATCTGAACCTTGTATCTGAACCTGGATTGTTTAGTAAGATAAGGCACCTGTCGGCCATCTTGGATTTTGGGTTTTCGGTCTTGTAGGCTACAATTGAGAGATAAGGAAGAGAGATAAGGATGTCGGCCATCTTGGATTTTGGGTTTTCGGTCTTGTAGGCCACAATTGGTCTTCTTCTTCTTCTTTGGTTTGCACCTAGACTTAGATCTGAACCTCGGATCTGAACCTGGATTGTTTAGTAAGATAAGACACCTGTCGGCCATCTTGGATTTTGGGTTTTCGGTCTTGTAGGCTACAATTGAGAGATAAGGAAGAGAGATAAGGATGTCGGCCATCTTGGATTTTGGGTTTTCGGTCTTGTAGCCTACAATTGGTCTTCTTCTTCTTCTTTGGTTTGCACCTAGACTTAGATCTGAACCTTGGATCTGAACCTGGATTGTTTAGTAAGATAAGGCACCTGTCGGCCATCTTGGATTTTGGGTTTTCGGTCTTGTAGGCTACAATTGAGAGATAAGGAAGAGAGATAAGGATGTCGGCCATCTTGGATTTTGGGTTTTCGGTCTTGTAGGCTACAATTGGTCTTCTTCTTCTTCTTTGGTTTGCACCTAGACTTAGATCTGAACCTTGGATCTGAACCTGGATTGTTTAGTAAGATAAGGCACCTGTCGGCCATCTTGGATTTTGGGTTTTCGGTCTTGAAGGCTACAATTGTTGTTGAAGATAAGAGTTTGTTGTTTTGAGTTTTTAATTAGGAAGTACAGCTTTATCAGCTAAATGAAATAACATGATGCGAATTTAATTGGAAAACAGAATATTGCGTAATAAAAGATTTCACAACTTTGAGTAAATAGATGAAGATTATTTTTTATTTCTTTTGCAAATTCTTATTTTTATGATATCATTTGTTTCCAAGCAAGTTTTAGCATGTTTTTCTGCTCGAGCTGTGATTGATAATCGAGCTGGTGACTGCGTAGAAATTAATAATTTGGTGACAATGTTGAGGTCGTTGAGTGATAAGGTTTTGTAGATGAACCTGACCTCGTGCTGAAAATAAGAGTTTGTTGTCTTGAGTTTTTAATTACGAAGTACCCCTTTATCAGCTAAATGAAATAACATGATGCGACTTTAATTGGAAGCAGAATATTGTAACCTCGAACTTTAAAAGATTATCATGCAATTTCTTTTCCAGGTCTAAATATAGCCATTAATTGATTACTAGTTAAAATAACACCATTGAGGAATAGCCAAAAGAATTTCTGTAATTAATGGAAAAAATCTGATGTTTAAAAATAACATGCATCGCTTTGCATAAATCCGTTGATAAGTAATAAACGTCTAGTCAAAGTAGCTGGAATGGCTTCTTTCGGTACTTTGGAGAGGTTTATCATGTGAAGAACTTGCAAAGAAAATAAATATATTTTCATAGCCTTAACTTCGTTTCTTTATGATTCAGCCGTGTTAATCTTAATAAGGCAAACCATTGATTCGTAATTATGCTTCAAATTTATACCAAACTAGCAGCTAACAAACCCATATAACAACCTTGAACTTCAGATAGGAAGACGAAATTAACATGATCATTGCGATCGTTGTAGCACTTTCTAAAAATAGCCTCAAAGCTATGAATTTAGACTAGGACAAACAAAATCGAGGTAGCTGAAATGTCCTCTTTCGATACTTTAAAGAGATTTATCATGTGAAGAACTTAAGAAAATAAATTTTTTATATGCGTCATGTAACAATAGACCCAAATTGTGATCTCACCGAGTTCAGTTTACTTTGAGTTTGTCATATAATTTTGGCAAATGTCAGCTTCCGGGTTTGTTGCCGTTGCAGCAGTTTCTAAAAATAACCTCAAAAACTTTGAATTGGGACGATAGAACAAACAAAATCGAAGTAGCTGGAATGGCTTCTTTTGGTAATTTAGAGAGATTTATCATGTCAAGAACTTAAGAAAATAAAAACATCTTTTCATAGCCATAAACTTCGTTTCTTCTTTTTTCAGTCGTAATAATCTTAATATGGGAAACCATATTTTTTTTCTTGAATCGTAATTATGTTTTAAATTTAAACCAAACTGATAGCTAACAACCCTATATGACATTTAAAATTTTAATTATTGTATGAGTCATGTAACAATAGACCCAAATTGTGATCTCACCGGGATAAACGAACGAAAAAACTACTATCCCAATGACCTTTTCAAAATTTATAGAGAAATGCAGCTGAACCAATGAAAGAAATTTAAAACGCCTTAAACAGGGTTTTAATAATCGTATTGAAAGCTTTCTATTGGAAAATGATGATGAAGAAATTTTGGATCCAAAACAATTTTTCTACAAAATCAAACCTCAAGTTATAAATCTTCTTAAAACAAGTTTACAGAAACACAATGCTATAAAGTTCAATATTGAATTATTTTGTGAATTTATGAAATATGCTAAAACTGATGATGTAGATGAAAACGAAGTAGCTTTAGATATAAAATCTTTTCAGGCGAAGCTGAACATAGCATCCGATAGTTTTCAATTTCCAGACATACTCGATAGAATGATGAAACAAATTATTGCAAAATCTGAAGAATTTCAAGAAATTGATAGCGGTTGAGCTCTTCTAAGAATCATCCACATTGAAGTAGAAGTATGATTGTCGTTTATTTATTAAAGCCTTAGATGTAATTAAAGGTGCAATAAATATTAAAACTTTAAATAAGAAGCGCTATGTGGTAATCTCGAAAAGAATTTATGTTGTAAGAAATCAAAGTATAGAAATACGATTTTTAGATTCAGATAGATTTATATCCTCTAGCGTAGAAAAATTGTTCTTTGATTTAGACAATCGAATTGGTTAAAACAATATGTTGATCTTAATACTTCGCATAGATCAAAAGCTGTTAACACTTTTCAAAAAAGTTTTTTTAAATTAGATAATAATGCTGTCTACAGCAAAGCAATGAAAAATGTTAATAAGAGTTGAGATATTAAAATAGCTACGGAATGGGAAAGTCGAGGTAAACATTTAGGTCTTCGTGCTTTAATTACAAATCCCAATTTTCTTAGTATTGCGCAATTTACAATAAATATGGCTGCAGTAGAATTAAGCAAAGTAAAAGTGACTTATAACAAACCAGTTTATTTAGACTTTGTAGTTCTTGAAATATCGAAATTTAAAATGTATGAATTCCATTACGACTATATTAAATCAAAGTATGAAGATAGAGTTAAGTTAAATTGTATGGATACAGATTCCTTTATTTATACAATTAAAACTATTAATTTTTAAAGTGATATTTCAGATGAGAGAAATGAAAGATTTGATACTGCAGAATCTAGTCCAAATAATCCTTTTAGTCTTCCACTAAAAAATAAAAATAAATTGGGTTGCATGATAGATGAGCTTAATGATAACACGATGTTAGAATTTATAGGTTTAAAGTCTAAAACGTATTTTTTTATTTATACAAAATTATATATAAGTATATGGAAAATGTTACCTCATCACAAAGCTCAACATATTTAATTTACCTCGATACCAATAATTTATATGGGTAGGACATGTCTGAATTCTTACTATATGAGGAATTTCAATGGGATAGAAAATACGGATATCGATATAATGAGCATTCCTCAAAGTTTAGAAATTGTCTTCTATTACTTTTCTAGAAAATTTATTGAAAGGTAAACATTGAGCATTCCCTTATGAATTAAACAGCATGGGGGGCTTTATACAAAAAAATTAAGAGAAAATAAATTTGGACACTGCAATTCTTCTTCCATATTATATTCTATTACACCTTCATCAAATGTATTTTTGATCCAGCAAACCTTTTCACAGCCTTTCACATAAAGTACTTTGTTTCTTATTAAAGGAGCCACTATAGTACGTAATTGATGTTAGGGGATATATCCACCGTTCCAATTGAATCCATGATAATTATGCTGCAATCACTTTGCTTCTTTTGTCTTTTCAGTTGTGAAATCCTTAAATCTAAATGGAGTTTGAAAAATAAAGTGCTGCATTTGGTTTCCATTTGTCAAAATTTTCAATTGCTTTACAATGAATTTCGTCTTTAAATCCTTTTTGTTAAAGCAAACAAATGTTCACCTCGTTTTGATGTGAACAATCGATAACTGCAATTGGAGCACTGTCCTTAAACTTCTCTCGAGTAAGCAGTGGTTGATGGAGACGTCTGTAATATGATTGTTGGAATTTTATATACATATCATACAATAAACCATAATATCTCTCCCGATAAAATTTAATGTTTAAGTCTTCATATGGGAATGTTTCAGAATTTAACCCTAATTACAACAAGTCTTCTTGTAAAAGTTTTTTTCTGGTTGGTTTATGAAGTTCTTTAACTACTTGTATTTCATTCATTTTGTAATTGTCAGAGATTCTACATTAATCAACGCTATTAAAGTGTCTTTCATTTTTTCTATATCTAGACCTAATATTTCATTAACTTCTCCTGAGCATCAACAATTCATTCATTTGTATACAAATCGTATGCTATTTTCAGTTTCCCGCAATTGATTCAATGATCCCCATGACTTTTAATTAAAACAATTTAATAAATTTTTATATCTCGTGTTTCCAACATGATATTCAATTGAAATCTTCTATACAAATGAATAATTCTTGACAATAACATGCGTACTATAATCAGATATATCTAAGATTACTTTTCTCTTTTAATCCACTCAGAATCAGTTTCAATATCTGCAAAAGGACAGTTTTTCTGGTAGCCATCGATTCGTCTCGCACTCAGAACAGCATCTACAACATCTCCGATTAAAATTATATCACCTGATACAACCTCAATTTTTGCATGTTCGAAAGGATGAAATTTATACTTAGTATGTAAATTTTCATAGTAGGGCTCCCCTTTTCTAATACTAAGTATTAGGGTTTTGCTACCCTTTTCCGGAGTAATAAACACACTTAAAATAACTCCAATCACATTAACGTTAATTATTTTAAAATTTCGCCATCTAACTGAGCAAATACAATACTTTTGTCTATGCTGAATCTTTTCCAACCAAAACATCTTTTCTTTCTCACACCAGGAATTGAAATTAAGACCAAAAATAAAAAAATTATATTTGAGTAATATTTAACAGAAGAAAAATCGACCCCTGCTATTTTCAAACATTTTTATACAATGACATTGCGCATTTTTAACTGTTTTAGAATTTCCAAAGCTCTTCTTCCTGATCTCCATTCGGGGAGGTTTAACACAATGTTCCTTACGATATTCTCTATGGGGTTTTCTGTGATGGTAACAAATAGGAAATTGGTAACGCCGTTCTTCAAATTGATGGAGACACTATCATATCAAGAAAAAAAAGATATAACATTACTTCAGGTTTTCTCGAATTGCTTTTCATTAAAATCTTCTCCTCTATTAAAAACTATACTCATTAGATGATATGAACAGCTGCAGAATCGTTATGAATGATACCAATGCTTATAAACTCGATTATAAGGGATTAATTTTGTTCGGAAATTCACACTTAAGTGACAGATGTAAACATAAAACTTGCCTATGGAAATTAATCCATTCTGCGCATAAATCCTATGCTATTCATTTGATTCAATTTATAATGCCCCCCATGCATACGTTTCAATTCTATCCTTTACCAGGTTTACAAACAGCTCTTACCATGTCTATGAACAGCTTTATCATGGTGTTGGCGTTGGTGTTGATGTTGGCGTTGATGTTGGTGTTGTTGTTGGCGTTGGCGGGAGTAATAAGTTATAAATATCGATTTCAAGAGGTCATTTTTAGTGTTTAGATAACCACCAATATGTTTAAATGCATAGAATGCAACAAATTCTTTAGCCGGAAAGATAGTCTTCTAAGACATAAGAGACGGTCAACACATTTATTTAAAGATAACAATCGTGAAGAAGAGATTTTATCAGATGAAAATACCCATTTATTAACACCCATCAATGAAGCCGGTTTTGATCCCGTTAGGAATACTATTAGAAATAAAATTATACCCCTTAGAAAAAATCGGGGGCATTCTCAAGAATCTTTAAAGGGTGAGAATAATGGATATTTTAGCACCGCTGATAGAAGAGTAAATGAAGATGTGAACCCAAATTCAGTTAAAGATAACAACGCCGCGTTTGAAGATAATAACCGAAGTTGTGATTCCGCGGTTGAGGATGATGACCGAAGTTGTAATGAAGACTCCAATGGCGATGATGAAATTCAAGATATAACAGACCCCAATATACTGGTGGATGAATTAAAATTAACATCAAGCTAAAGCTGGTAATAGACCTGTTAGAGCTGGTAGTAGACCTGATATAGCTGTTCATAGACCTGCTAAAGCTCGTAGTAGACCTGATATAGCTGTTCAGAGACCTGGTAAAGCTGGTAATAGACCTGTTAAAGCTGATAGTAGACCTGATATAGCTGTTCATAGACCTGCTAAAGCTGGTAGTAGACCTGATATAGCTGTTCATAGACCTGCTAAAGCTGATAATAGACCTGTTAAAGCTGATAGTAGATCTGATATAGCTATTCATAGAGCTGATAAAAGTTGTTCTTCGACCTGATAAATGAGAATCAGATACTTTAAAGCTGTAGCTCCTTTATTTGACCATCCGCTCTTGCTGTCATGATAAATCAGTTAACTTATAATTTATGCATACTTTGAAGCTCTAGTACCTTTTATTTAACCATCAGTTATCTTTTAAGTCATATTTGCTATACAAAAATTTACAGGTTGTTTCATAAAAAGCAATTCACATAGACCTAGCGTTATATTATAAAATTTTCCGTTAATAAGGAAATAATCTTTCTCAATTTCAATCTTTGAATTTCCAATTTTGCTGTCAATTGTCGGGCTTTTTAGGCGTTGAAAAGTGAATTATATTCGACTATTCTGAGATGCAAAAAGCAAACAAAAATGTAGCGATAGCGCAATGTGTAAGGGGTGCTACGGAAAGGGACTTGATGTCTTCATAATACTATAAAAGGAAAGGGATGAACAATGATTTAATAGCTAATACCAACACTTTGGTGGAACCGCTTATCTCTATTCATTTTTCACATTTTTTTCTCATCTATATAATTTATTTGTTGATTACCTATGAAACTCTCACAAAAGTTATTTTTTGATCATTCTATAAAACTTCCTTCAAATTTATCGATAAGCATTTTTCATATTTTTTGGTCACCACAATTCCTTTCAAATCATATGTAAAGAATTTAAATTTAAATTCTATAAAGATAAGCGGGGGTCATTTAATTAAATTTGAAGGAAGCTTTGCGGTAATAAAAATAAGTTTAATGAGAGTTTCATGGTTAATCAACAAATAAATTTTATAGGCGAGCAAAAAAATGTGAAAAATGAATAGAGATAAGCGGATACTATTTAAGCAATGAACCACTTAAGAGTTTTAACTTTCACCAAAATGGAGAGTATTATTACAGCAGTTCTTAAGGTGTTGGATACCCCAGAGGATTACGAGGATCCTCATGAGCGGCTGCAGGAGCTGGTAAATTCTCCGCTAACCCCGATAAACCTGGTCTTTAGGTTAGGATGGGAGTCTGAGTGGTGCGAGGTGGCCACTCCATATTCGGAGAATTTGACGGGGTTGCGGACGGTTAGTTTTTAAAATTATTTTACATGTTATTTTTATTATTTTCTTCTTTATAGATTAACCACTCAGTTAGCGGAAGGAGGTGTATTACAACAGTTTTCAGCGTCGAAGCGATGGCCCTCGAGATGAGGGCCCGACTCGATGCTAACTGTCATATAGAGGAGGACTGGGATAGCCCGGATGAAGAGACATGTAATTAAAGTTAAATTTAAAACATCCTCCCAAATGAAGACTTTGATCGGGGAGAGATATTATACCTTGTTAATTTGTAAGAACATTGTAATAGAATACAATTTTTAAATAAAACAATAATATATTATTTTTGTTCATTTATTTCAATTATCCTAAAATTACCCCAAGTGTTAAACCTCCCCGAATACCGCTTTTCATGAAATTATATAATACATTTCTATAATTCTAATTTAATTTGAATGTGTTTTAACATAGCATCCCATGACAATCCTGGTATTGTGTAATAATGATTCGGATCAAACTCATAGATATTTATGTATACTGTTCTAAAATTCTCAAAAATGTCTGCTAGCAATAAAGCATCACACTTTAAATATAATTGTAACTTTTCTCAGATATTTCTAGAATTAAATTTGTTCCATTCATTAACGTTGCCGATATTCTACTTCTTATTGCTAAGTTTATTAAAAAATCCTGAGGGGCACACATGCTTCATTTTAAATTTATCAAAAGAATTTAAGTAATCATATGAAAACCCCCTTTCTCCTTATTAAATTAAAATACCCATCATCTTTAAATTCATTATGGATTATTCTAAAGTCTTCATCATTCAAAATTTTTTTTTCAGGTATAAAGCGAATGGACTCTAAACATTGTAATTCAATCGTTTTATTCTCAGATGAAAAAAATTGTCTTTGACATTGATATATAACACTTTATTTAAGGGAATAACGTTAATGAAATCTTCAATTTATTTAAATTTTAAGCAGTTCAAGTTTTAAAAATTTCCAGTGGGGGGTAAAATACTTGCTATAAAAGCTGAGGCAAATATTTAGATAGACCAGATTCAGGAAAGGAAGGAAGATCAGGTAGGTTGCAGAGTAATTAATATATGCGCAAACAAAAAAAAATGTTATTACAGAAATAAAATGGAAGGAAAATCTGTCGTAAGGACTCCTCGCGAGCAATATACTTTTAAGATACAATTCACCCCAGTATGGGATGAAATGATATTAGCGGTGAATAATCAACTGGCTTTCGGAATAAATGCGCTGAAGTATTAACTAGAAGAACATTACTTAAACAAATTTCAAGAACGCATTCAAAAATATCTAAAAAATGGTGCCTATGAACCTGTTCGGGTTATAACACGATTCAAATACATTAATCGATGTAATGAATACAATTTTGAAATCATCGAACTTAATACATAGGGAAGGTACCGATAGGGAAGGTACCGAGCCCGTGCTGTGTATACTGCGGCTCCCCATCGGATTCAGCTCTCCACACATTCTTTGAATGCGCCCGCTGGAGAGCGGGGAGGGCGGAGCTGGAGGCGGAGACGGGCAGCTTAACCCCGGAAAATATAGTTGGGGTCATGCTCCAGGGGGAGGACCACTGGCGAAGGATTGCCGCCTTTGTGAGAGAAGTCCTTCGCCAAAAGCAGGGAGACAACAACGGGGCTCCCTAGCGGGGGCACCTGCTAGCTTGTTGGGGGGCCGAGAGAGCGGGGGCTCCCGTTAGGGAGCCCGGTTGACTCTCGAGCCTCGTAGGAGGCTGTTCCATAGGACTCCACCGCGAGGTAATGTCTCCTAGACCGTTCCGTGGTGGTCCTCCTGGAGAGGGAAGGGGGGTTTTAGCCGGTATGACTGGGCAGTGGCCAGGTGAGTCCGGCACACAGTGCGTAAATGCATTTCCCCGCTCCCATTAAAAAAAAAAAAAAAACAAAGGATGGTGATATTAAACAGGAATATCTAAATAAAGTAACACAGCCTATAATTCAGAAAATGGAGGAATTTCAAAGGCAAAAAAATGTTCTTGTATTGAATATATGCTTTGTAAAATTCATTTTCGAAAATCATCAATCAGTTGAACCGCAGTCAGGGATTCAAACAGTGGAGATCAACAACACTGTGTATGAGATGGATGAAGATTGCAATTTAAAATTTATCGAAAACAAAATGGACGAAATACCAGGATTTAGAAATATGTAAATTAATTATATAAAATAATGATATGTCAGAGAAAGTTAATAGAACTCTGCCGATTTTAAATAAAAATTGATTAAGTGAATTACGAGTGTTTTTATTTATAAGAAATTTAGTATTTTGTAATCACATTTTGTTTGCAGTATACCCTTTTTTAAATACATGTTTATACTTGCCAATGCCAACAAAGTAAAAGACAAACCAAAAATAAAGTTAATAATTTTTTAAACTGTGATAATTTTAGTAAACCGAACTGTGCTCCAACCAAAAGATTTAATGCTGATATTAGAATAAGTCTTGACAATAGTAAGCACCTGTTGAACATTTGAATACACTTAAGAACACAAAATTAGTGTTATTCCTCGTGATAAATACAAATTCCATCATAAGAGCTTTTGATCTATGCAAAGTACTAAGATCAATATATTGTTTTAATCAATTCCATTGTCTGAATCAAAGAGCTCTATGAATACATGAAAACTTTAATTCATACTTTAAACTACTTTTTGGAGATTTCTATAATGGATTATGTAATGAAATGTATCTTCTAAGTCACATATCAATTTTCTTGAGCCTACTTCAGGGGATTTTTTATATTATTTGCGCAAAATGGTAGATCATTGTGTAAGTCATGAAGTGATTCTAGATAAGTTAAATCTACTTCAAATATATATATTCAATTTCTGAACTTTGAAGAATGCTCATTATATCGATATCCATACCTTCTATCCCATTGAAATTCCTCATATGGTACGAATTCAGACATGTCCCACCCATATAAATTATTGGTATCGAGGTAAATTAAATATGTTGAGCTTTGTGATGAGGTAACATTTTCCATATACTTATTATCAGCAGTAGAATGCTTGCGAGAACATATAAAATTTTGTATAGATAAAAAAAATACGTTTTAGACTTTAAACCTATAAATTCTAACATCGTGTTATCATTAAGCTCATCTATCATGCAACCTAATTAATTTTTATTTTTTAGTGGAAGACTAAAAGGATTATTTGGAATGGATTCTGAAGTATCAAATCTTTCATTTCTCTCATCTGAAATATCACTTTAAAAATTAATAGTTTTAATTGTATAAATAAAGGAATCTATTTCCATACAATTTAACTTAACTCTATCTTCATACTTTGATTTTATATAGTCGTAATGGAATTCATACATTTTAAATTTCGATATTTCAAGAACTACAAAGTCTAAATAAACTGGTTTGTTATAAGTCACTTTTACTTTGCTTAATTCTACTGCAGCCATATTTATTGTAAATTGCGCAATACTAAGAAAATTGGGATTTGTAATTAAAGCACGAAGACCTAAATGTTTACCTCGACTTTCCCATTCCGTAGCTATTTTAATATCTCAACTCTTATTAACATTTTTCATTGCTTTGCTGTAGACAGCATTATTATCTAATTTAAAAAAACTTTTTTGAAAAGTGTTAACAGCTTTTGATCTAT
Organism: Leptarthrus brevirostris; assembly: GCA_964036015.1. Lineage (NCBI taxonomy): Eukaryota > Metazoa > Arthropoda > Insecta > Diptera > Asilidae > Leptarthrus > Leptarthrus brevirostris. The sequence goes on from OZ038375.1 coordinate 65,438,284, forward strand.
GCGAAGTATTAAGATCAACATATTGTTTTAACCAATTCGATTGTCTAAATCAAAGAACAATTTTTCTACGCTAGAGGATATAAATCTATCTGAATCTAAAAATCGTATTTCTATACTTTGATTTCTTACAACATAAATTCTTTTCGAGATTACCACATAGCGCTTCTTATTTAAAGTTTTAATATTTATTGCACCTTTAATTACATCTAAGGCTTTAATAAATAAACGACAATCATACTTCTACTTCAATGTGGATGATTCTTAGAAGAGCTCAACCGCTATCAATTTCTTGAAATTCTTCAGATTTTGCAATAATTTGTTTCATCATTCTATCGAGTATGTCTGGAAATTGAAAATTATCGGATGCTATGTTCAGCTTCGCCTGAAAAGATTTTATATCTAAAGCTACTTCGTTTTCATCTACATCATCAGTTTTAGCATATTTCATAAATTCACAAAATAATTCAATATTGAACTTTATAGCATTGTGTTTCTGTAAACTTGTTTTAAGAAGATTTATAACTTGAGGTTTGATTTTGTAGAAAAATTGTTTTGGATCCAAAATTTCTTCATCATCATTTTCCAATAGAAAGCTTTCAATACGATTATTAAAACCCTGTTTAAGGCGTTTTAAATTTCTTTCATTGGTTCAGCTGCATTTCTCTATAAATTTTGAAAAGGTCATTGGGATAGTAGTTTTTTCGTTCGTTTATCCCGGTGAGATCACAATTTGGGTCTATTGTTACATGACTCATACAATAATTAAAATTTTAAATGTCATATAGGGTTGTTAGCTATCAGTTTGGTTTAAATTTAAAACATAATTACGATTCAAGAAAAAAAATATGGTTTCCCATATTCAGATTATTACGACTGAAAAAAGAAGAAACGAAGTTTATGGCTATGAAAAGATGTTTTTAATTTCTTAAGTTCTTGACATGATAAATCTCTCTAAATTACCAAAAGAAGCCATTCCAGCTACTTCGATTTTGTTTGTTCTATCGTCCCAATTCAAAGTTTTTGAGGTTATTTTTAGAAAGTGCTGCAACGGCAACAAACCCGGAAGCTGACATTTGCCAAAATTATATGACAAACTCAAAGTAAACTGAACTCGGTGAGATCACAATTTGGGTCTATTGTTACATGACGCATATAAAAAATTTATTTTCTTAAGTTCTTCACATGATAAATCTCTTTAAAGTATCGAAAGAGGACATTTCAGCTACCTCGATTTTGTTTGTCCTAGTCTAAATTCATAGTTTTGAGGCTATTTTTAGAAAGTGCTACAACGATCGCAATGATCATGTTAATTTCATCTTCCTATCTGAAGTTCAAGGTTGTTATATGGGTTTGTTAGCTGCTAGTTTGGTATAAATTTGAAGCATAATTACGAATCAATGGTTTGCCTTATTAAGATTAACACGGCTGAATCATAAAGAAACGAAGTTAAGGCTATGAAAATATATTTATTTTCTTTGCAAGTTCTTCACATGATAAACCTCTCCAAAGTACCGAAAGAAGCCATTCCAGCTACTTTGACTAGACGTTTATTACTTATCAACGGATTTATGCAAAGCGATGCATGTTATTTTTAAACATCAGATTTTTTCCATTAATTACAGAAGTTCTTTTGGCTATTCCTCAATGGTGTTATTTTAACTAGTAATCAAGGTCCAGATGACGTAATCGGTGGAATGACTTACTTGCTAGTTGCATAAAACACGAAATTATTTAATAATATGACCTCGAATTAATGGCTATATTTAGACCTGGAAAAGAAATTGCATGATAATCTTTTAAAGTTCGAGGTTACAATATTCTGCTTCCAATTAAAGTCGCATCATGTTATTTCATTTAGCTGATAAAGGGGTACTTCGTAATTAAAAACTCAAGACAACAAACTCTTATTTTCAGCACGAGGTCAGGTTCATCTACAAAACCTTATCACTCAACGACCTCAACATTGTCACCAAATTATTAATTTCTACGCAGTCACCAGCTCGATTATCAATCACAGCTCGAGCAGAAAAACATGCTAAAACTTGCTTGGAAACAAATGATATCATAAAAATAAGAATTTGCAAAAGAAATAAAAAATAATCTTCATCTATTTACTCAAAGTTGTGAAATCTTTTATTACGCAATATTCTGTTTTCCAATTAAATTCGCATCATGTTATTTCATTTAGCTGATAAAGCTGTACTTCGTAATTAAAAACTCAAAACAACAAACTCTTATCTTCAACATCAATTGTAGCCTTCAAGACCGAAAACCCAAAATCCAAGATGGCCGACAGGTGCCTTATCTTACTAAACAATCCAGGTTCAGATCCAAGGTTCAGATCTAAGTCTAGGTGCAAACCAAAGAAGAAGAAGAAGACCAATTGTGGCCTACAAGACCGAAAACCCAAAATCCAAGATGGCCGACATCCTTATCTCTCTTCCTTATCTCTCAATTGTAGCCTACAAGACCGAAAACCCAAAATCCAAGATGGCCGACAGGTGCCTTATCTTACTAAACAATCCAGGTTCAGATACAAGGTTCAGATCTAAGTCTAGGTGCAAACCAAAGAAGAAGAAGAAGAGCAATTGTAGCCTACAAGACCGAAAACCCAAAATCCAAGATGGCCGAAATTCTTATCTCTCTTCCTTATCTCTCAATTGTAGCCTAAAAGACCGAAAACCCAAAATCCAAGATGGCCGACATCCTTATCTCTCTTCCTTATCTCTTAATTGTAGCCTACAAGACCGAAAACCCAAAATCCAAGATGGCCGACATCCTTATCTCTCTTCTGCTCCTCCAAAAATTGCTATGGGGTTTCTGGCGCATGAAAAATGAGCAAAAATGTGACGTCAGACCTCGATTTCCCTCACAATTTTACCAATTTTAAGGTGCTCATTGCTCATTTGAGCCAGAAACCCCATATTTATACTACTGAATGACATGTTTCGCAATTGTTTATAATCTTAGTTATTTTATCTTTTATAAGGGAAAAATAGTTTTCTCGTTTTAAGTGTAAAAGGGTTTCATTAATGCCTCTGTGATTACTGTTGATATGGTATTCGTTTATAAGTTTATCCTGGTCATCGTCGTCGGCAATACCTTTTAATAATTCCGTACACCGAATTAGTTTGAAAGTCTGACATCTTGAGAAGTGTCTGGAGTAAATATTTTGAACTAATTTGAAAATATCATTGTCAGTATATACCGCTATTAATTTATTTGGAGGGAGATATTTTTTGAAAATACTTATCATGGCCTCTTCCGTAAATTCCGGAAGTCGAACTATTCGCCGGTGTTTATTCTTAAATGGAACTTGGAGTGAAATGGGAGGTCTTTTATTTGATTTTTCGAATATTAATTGAATATTAAATTCATTCAGGGGTCTCTCCGATATAGGTATGCCATCATTTTGGTCTTCTTCCGCTGAATGTATTGTGGAGCCATAAGTACTTTGTACAGAAGTACTGGGTCTTTCTTCATTGGCGTTAACTTCTATATTTCTTTCGTTTGTATCAATTTTAATTCGACTTAGGGCATCGGCATTTGAATTTTGAGTACCTTTCTTGTACACGATCTGATAATCGAACTCTTCTAATTTCAAGCGCCAACGCACAAGTCTGGAATTAGGCTCTTTTAGGTTCATAAGCCATAAGAGTGGCTTATGGTCGGTGACAACGGTGAATGGGTGTCCGAATAAATAAGGACGGAAATATTTGGTGGCCCATACTATGGCTAATAGTTGCTGGCGTCCGTTGTGAGTATGAACGGTTTGGAAAAATCCGGATATTGAAGTATCGGATCGTTAATAAGAAGATCTTTGCAATCTTCGAATGTTTTTATATAACGTTCATTGACTTCAATTTTCATCCCTTTCTTAAGGCATGACGTCAAGGGCTTTGTTAATTTTGCGAAGTCTTTAATAAACTTTCGATAGTAGCCTAAGAGGCCTAAGAATGATTTTATTTCTTTTGTTGTTCGGGGGATTGGAAAATCCTTGACTGCTCGTATTTTATCTGGGTTTGGCTTTTCCGATTTCTCTACTTGAACTTTAAGGTTCGCTTTTTGTAATCTGTCGAACACTTTTCTTAAACTCTCGCAGTGTTCTTGTAAAGAAGTGGAAAAGATCGAGATAGACTAGGCATATTTTACCTACGAGATCATTTAGGACATTGTCCATTACCCGTTGGAAGGTTGCGGGTGCGTTTTTGAGACCGAAGGGCATTCTGACATATTCATAATGTCCTCCTTCGACAGTAAATGCGGTCTTCTTAACATCTTCTGGGTTCATCTCAATTTGATGGAACCCACTAGCGAGATCCAGTGTGGAAAAGTACATACATTTTCCCAATTTATCTAAGATTTCGTCTATGTTTGGCAACGGATATTTATCACTTATCGTTTTTCCGTTTAACTTGCGGTAGTCTATGACCAACCGCCATTTTTGGTTACCGTGGATGTCCTTCTTCTTAGGAACGATCCAAACGAGTGAACTCCAAGGGGAGTAACAAGGCTGAATGATACCTTGTTTTAACATGTCACCTATTTGTCGTTGAATTTCTTCTTTATGCACATGAGGATACCTGTATGACTTCACATAAATAGGATTATCATCAGTAGTTGGGATATGGTGTTTTATTTGATTCGTAAAGGTTAGATCTTGACCTTCCTTAAAGAAAATATCCTCGTAGTCTCTGCATATTTTCAGAATGGCTCTTTTCTCTTCGTTATTCAGGTGCGATATACGAAGCAGACTCGAAATTTCCTTAGGAGAGATGTTAGAATTCATTTCGCATTCGATATTAAATGTATTAACTTCTGCATAGTTTGGCAGAAAAGTTTTGACTTTTAGAGGTTGTTCTAACAGCAGGGTCTGATCCTGGGCTGATAGGTTTACAACTTCTATGACACTATACCAATCTTTTGATCGATATATTCCCTCAGAGACGTGAAGTTTAGGAGCGATCTCAAGAGATTTAATATATATATCGCCATTCTGTACGTCTACTGGAAGTTTAACAATAAATTTTAATTTTGCTGGAATTAAGTATTTTCCAGACACAAAATTTGGTTTTAGGTATAAAGGAATCGTAGAATTTTTGGTAATTAGCTCTCGATTTACCAAATCCACTTTGGCTCCAAGTGCGGTAAGAATATCTAATCCTAACAATCCGTCGAAGTAATTATGGAACTTAAAGACTAAAAACCTAATCTTACCTGGTTGTTTAAATTCGATAAACGCTGGAAGAATCGCTTCTGATTTAGTGTATACTTATTTAGAATTTTAGTAATAATAGTTGGCTTAGTTTCTAAAAGGTCTTGCGGCTTTATGTATTCAGGATTTATAAAAGATGACGAAGCTCCAGTGTCGATTAGAAATTTCAAAGGTCGACCAAAGGGAGATGATATATGAATATAAGGAAGTGTGTACCCGTGGGTGTTTACATCTATGTATCCGATGGATTTATTGAGGCAGGTGTATAAAAATTTGTATCATCTACCTCAAAGTCCTGGTCAATACCGCTTATCACTTGTTGGATAGGATCGTTATTGCCATGATTATTATAATATCTATCTAGGTTTGATCGATAAAAATCGTTTGTATAAGCGTGATTGGTATCTGGCTCAGTTCGAGGATTTATTTCTGAGACATTAAAAAGTTCTTTACTAGTAAAATTTGGTTGCCTGTTGTAATTTACAAAATTGTTTCCGTTAGGTTTAAAAGGCTGATAGCGGGTTGGCTGTTTCAAATGAGTATAGCCTGAACTAGTGTCCATAGGCTCTGATTTAGGGAGATTTGGAAAACCCAAAATCCAAGGTGGCCGACATCCTTATCTCTCTTCCTTATCTCTCAATTGTAGCCTACAAGACCGAAAACCCAAAATCCAAGATGGCCGACAGGTGCCTTATCTTACTAAACAATCCAGGTTCAGATCCAAGGTTCAGATCTAAGTCTAGGTGCAAACCAAAGAAGAAGAAGAAGACCAATTGTGGCCTACAAGACCGAAAACCCAAAATCCAAGATGGCCGACATCCTTATCTCTCTTCCTTATCTCTCAATTGTAGCCTACAAGACCGAAAACCCAAAATCCAAGATGGCCGACAGGTGCCTTATCTTACTAAACAATCCAGGTTCAGATACAAGGTTCAGATCTAAGTCTAGGTGCAAACCAAAGAAGAAGAAGAAGAGCAATTGTAGCCTACAAGACCGAAAACCCAAAATCCAAGATGGCCGACATTCTTATCTCTCTTCCTTATCTCTCAATTGTAGCCTACAAGACCGAAAACCCAAAATCCAAGATGGCCGACATCCTTATCTCTCTTCCTTATCTCTTAATTGTAGCCTACAAGACCGAAAACCCAAAATCCAAGATGGCCGACATCCTTATCTCTCTTCTGCTCCTCCAAAAATTGCTATGGGGTTTCTGGCGCATGAAAAATGAGCAAAAATGTGACGTCAGACCTCGATTTCCCTCACAATTTTACCAATTTTAAGGTGCTCATTGCTCATTTGAGCCAGAAACCCCATATTTATACTACTGAATGACATGTTTCGCAATTGTTTATAATCTTAGTTATTTTATCTTTTATAAGGGGAAAATAGTTTTCTCGTTTTAAGTGTAAAAGGGTTTCATTAATGCCTCTGTGATTACTGTTGATATGGTATTCGTTTATAAGTTTATCCTGGTCATCGTCGTCGGCAATACCTTTTAATAATTCCGTACACCGAATTAGTTTGAAAGTCTGACATCTTGAGAAGTGTCTGGAGTAAATATTTTGAACTAATTTGAAAATATCATTGTCAGTATATACCGCTATTAATTTGTTTGGAGGGAGATATTTTTTGAAAATACTTATGGCCTCTTCCGTAAATTCCGGAAGTCGAACTATTCGCCGGTGTTTATTCTTAAATATTAATTAATATTAATTGAATATTAAATTCATTCAGGGGTCTCTCCGATATAGGTATGCCATCATTTTGGTCTTCTTCCGCTGAATGTATTGTGGAGCCATAAGTACTTTGTACAGAAGTACTGGGTCTTTCTTCATTGGCGTTAACTTCTATATTTCTTTCGTTTGTATCAATTTTAATTCGACTTAGGGCATCGGGATTTGAATTTTGAGTACCTTTCTTGTACACGATCTGATAATCGAACTCTTCTAATTTCAAGCGCCAACGTACAAGTCTGGAATTAGGCTCTTTTAGGTTCATAAGCCATAAGAGTGGCTTATGGTCGGTGACAACGGTGAATGGGTGTCCGAATAAATAAGGACGGAAATATTTGGTGGCCCATACTATGGCTAATAGTTGCTGGCGTCTGTTGTGAGTATGAATTGTTTGGAAAAATCCGGATATTGAAGTATCGGATCGTTAATAAGAAGATCTTTGCAATCTTCGAATGTTTTTATATAACGTTCATTGACTTCAATTTTCATCCCTTTCTTAAGGCATGACGTCAAGGGCTTTGTTAATTTTGCGAAGTCTTTAATAAACTTTCGATAGTAGCCTAAGAGGCCTAAGAATGATTTTATTTCTTTTGTTGTTCGGGGGATTGGAAAATCCTTGACTGCTCGTATTTTATCTGGGTTTGGCTTTTCCGATTTCTCTACTTGAACTTTAAGGTTCGCTTTTTGTAATCTGTCGAACACTTTTCTTAAACTCTCGCAGTGTTCTTGTAAAGAAGTGGAAAAGATCGAGATAGACTAGGCATATTTTACCTACGAGATCATTTAGGACATTGTCCATTACCCGTTGGAAGGTTGCGGGTGCGTTTTTGAGACCGAAGGGCATTCTGACATATTCATAATGTCCTCCTTCGACAGTAAATGCGGTCTTCTTAACATCTTCTGGGTTCATCTCAATTTGATGGAACCCACTAGCGAGATCCAGTGTGGAAAAGTACATACATTTTCCCAATTTCTCTAAGATTTCGTCTATGTTTGGCAACGGATATTTATCACTTATCGTTTTTCCGTTTAACTTGCGGTAGTCTATGACCAACCGCCATTTTTGGTTACCGTGGATGTCCTTCTTCTTAGGAACGATCCAAACGGGTGAACTCCAAGGGGAGTAACAAGGCTGAATGATACCTTGTTTTAACATGTTACCTATTTGTCGTTGAATTTCTTCTTTATGCACATGAGGATACCTGTATGACTTCACATAAATAGGATTATTATCAGTAGTTGGGATATGGTGTTTTATTTGATTCGTAAAGGTTAGATCTTGACCTTCCTTAAAGAAAATATCCTCGTAGTCTCTGCATATTTTCAGAATGGCTCTTTTCTCTTCGTTATTCAGGTGCGATATACGAAGCAGACTCGAAATTTCCTTAGGAGAGATGTTAGAATTCATTTCGCATTCGATATTAAATGTATTAACTTCTGCATAGTTTGGCAGAAAAGTTTTGACTTTTAGAGGTTGTTCTAACAGCAGGGTCTGATCCTGGGCTGATAGGTTTACAACTTCTATGACACTATACCAATCTTTTGATCGATATATTCCCTCAGAGACGTGAAGTTTAGGAGCGATCTCAAGAGATTTAATATATATATCGCCATTCTGTACGTCTACTGGAAGTTTAACAATAAATTTTAATTTTGCTGGAATTAAGTATTTTCCAGACACAAAATTTGGTTTTAGGTATAAAGGAATCGTAGAATTTTTGGTAATTAGCTCTCGATTTACCAAATCCACTTTGGCTCCAAGTGCGGTAAGAATATCTAATCCTAACAATCCGTCGAAGTAATTATGGAACTTAAAGACTAAAAACCTAATCTTACCTGGTTGTTTAAATTCGATAAACGCTGGAAGAATCGCTTCTGATTTAGTGTATACTTATTTAGAATTTTAGTAATAATAGTTGGCTTAGTTTCTAAAAGGTCTTGCGGCTTTATGTATTCAGGATTTATAAAAGATGACGAAGCTCCAGTGTCGATTAGAAATTTCAAAGGTCGACCAAAGGGAGATGATATATGAATATAAGGAAGTGTGTACCCGTGGGTGTTTACATCTATGTATCCGATGGATTTATTGAGGCAGGTGTATAAAAATTTGTATCATCTACCTCAAAGTCCTGGTCAATACCGCTTATCACTTGTTGGATAGGATCGTTATTGCCATGATTATTATAATATCTATCTAGGTTTGTTCGATAAAAATCGTTTGTATAAGCGTGAATGGTATCTCGCTCAGTTCGAGGATTTATTTCTGAGACATTAAAAAGTTCTTTACTAGTAAAATTTGGTTGCCTGTTGTAATTTACAAAATTGTTTCCGTTAGGTTTAAAAGGCTGATAGCGGGTTGGCTGTTTCAAATGAGTATAGCCTGAACTAGTGTCCATAGGCTCTGATTTAGGGAGATTTGGAAAACCCAAAATCCAAGGTGGCCGACATCCTTATCTCTCTTCCTTATCTCTCAATTGTAGCCTACAAGACCGAAAACCCAAAATCCAAGATGGCCGACACGTGCCTTATCTTACTAAACAATCCAGGTTCAGATCCAAGGTTCAGATCTAAGTCTAGGTGCAAACCAAAGAAGAAGAAGAAGACCAATTGTGGCCTACAAGACCGAAAACCCAAAATCCAAGATGGCCGACATCCTTATCTCTCTTCCTTATCTCTCAATTGTAGCCTACAAGACCGAAAACCCAAAATCCAAGATGGCCGACAGGTGCCTTATCTTACTAAACAATCCAGGTTCAGATACAAGGTTCAGATCTAAGTCTAGGTGCAAACCAAAGAAGAAGAAGAAGAGCAATTGTAGCCTACAAGACCGAAAACCCAAAATCCAAGATGGCCGACATTCTTATCTCTCTTCCTTATCTCTCAATTGTAGCCTACAAGACCGAAAACCCAAAATCCAAGATGGCCGACATCCTTATCTCTCTTCCTTATCTCTTAATTGTAGCCTACAAGACCGAAAACCCAAAATCCAAGATGGCCGACATCCTTATCTCTCTTCTGCTCCTCCAAAAATTGCTATGGGGTTTCTGGCGCATGAAAAATGAGCAAAAATGTGACGTCAGACCTCGATTTCCCTCACAATTTTACCAATTTTAAGGTGCTCATTGCTCATTTGAGCCAGAAACCCCATATTTATACTACTGAATGACATGTTTCGCAATTGTTTATAATCTTAGTTATTTTATCTTTTATAAGGGGAAAATAGTTTTCTCGTTTTAAGTGTAAAAGGGTTTCATTAATGCCTCTGTGATTACTGTTGATATGGTATTCGTTTATAAGTTTATCCTGGTCATCTTCGTCGGCAATACCTTTTAATAATTCCGTACACCGAATTAGTTTGAAAGTCTGACATCTTGAGAAGTGTCTGGAGTAAATATTTTGAACTAATTTGAAAATATCATTGTCAGTATATACCGCTATTAATTTGTTTGGAGGGAGATATTTTTTGAAAATACTTATGGCCTCTTCCGTAAATTCCGGAAGTCGAACTATTCGCCGGTGTTTATTCTTAAATATTAATTAATATTAATTGAATATTAAATTCATTCAGGGGTCTCTCCGATATAGGTATGCCATCATTTTGGTCTTCTTCCGCTGAATGTATTGTGGAGCCATAAGTACTTTGTACAGAAGTACTGGGTCTTTCTTCATTGGCGTTAACTTCTATATTTCTTTCGTTTGTATCAATTTTAATTCGACTTAGGGCATCGGGATTTGAATTTTGAGTACCTTTCTTGTACACGATCTGATAATCGAACTCTTCTAATTTCAAGCGCCAACGTACAAGTCTGGAATTAGGCTCTTTTAGGTTCATAAGCCATAAGAGTGGCTTATGGTCGGTGACAACGGTGAATGGGTGTCCGAATAAATAAGGACGGAAATATTTGGTGGCCCATACTATGGCTAATAGTTGCTGGCGTCTGTTGTGAGTATGAATTGTTTGGAAAAATCCGGATATTGAAGTATCGGATCGTTAATAAGAAGATCTTTGCAATCTTCGAATGTTTTTATATAACGTTCATTGACTTCAATTTTCATCCCTTTCTTAAGGCATGACGTCAAGGGCTTTGTTAATTTTGCGAAGTCTTTAATAAACTTTCGATAGTAGCCTAAGAGGCCTAAGAATGATTTTATTTCTTTTGTTGTTCGGGGGATTGGAAAATCCTTGACTGCTCGTATTTTATCTGGGTTTGGCTTTTCCGATTTCTCTACTTGAACTTTAAGGTTCGCTTTTTGTAATCTGTCGAACACTTTTCTTAAACTCTCGCAGTGTTCTTGTAAAGAAGTGGAAAAGATCGAGATAGACTAGGCATATTTTACCTACGAGATCTTTTAGGACATTGTCCATTACCCGTTGGAAGGTTGCGGGTGCGTTTTTGAGACCGAAGGACATTCTGACATATTCATAATGTCCTCCTTCGACAGTAAATGCGGTCTTCTTAACATCTTCTGGGTTCATCTCAATTTGATGGAACCCACTAGCGAGATCCAGTGTGGAAAAGTACATACATTTTCCCAATTTATCTAAGATTTCGTCTATGTTTGGCAACGGATATTTATCACTTATCGTTTTTCCGTTTAACTTGCGGTAGTCTATGACCAACCGCCATTTTTGGTTACCGTGGATGTCCTTCTTCTTAGGAACGATCCAAACGGGTGAACTCCAAGGGGAGTAACAAGGCTGAATGATACCTTGTTTTAACATGTCACCTATTTGTCGTTGAATTTCTTCTTTATGCACATGAGGATACCTGTATGACTTCACATAAATAGGATTATCATCAGTAGTTGGGATATGGTGTTTTATTTGATTCGTAAAGGTTAGATCTTGACCTTCCTTAAAGAAAATATCCTCGTAGTCTCTGCATATTTTCAGAATGGCTCTTTTCTCTTCGTTATTCAGGTGCGATATACGAAGCAGACTCGAAATTTCCTTAGGAGAGATGTTAGAATTCATTTCGCATTCGATATTAAATGTATTAACTTCTGCATAGTTTGGCAGAAAAGTTTTGACTTTTAGAGGTTGTTCTAACAGCAGGGTCTGATCCTGGGCTGATAGGTTTACAACTTCTATGACACTATACCAATCTTTTGATCGATATATTCCCTCAGAGACGTGAAGTTTAGGAGCGATCTCAAGAGATTTAATATATATATCGCCATTCTGTACGTCTACTGGAAGTTTAACAATAAATTTTAATTTTGCTGGAATTAAGTATTTTCCAGACACAAAATTTGGTTTTAGGTATAAAGGAATCGTAGAATTTTTGGTAATTAGCTCTCGATTTACCAAATCCACTTTGGCTCCAAGTGCGGTAAGAATATCTAATCCTAACAATCCGTCGAAGTAATTATGGAACTTAAAGACTAAAAACCTAATCTTACCTGGTTGTTTAAATTCGATAAACGCTGGAAGAATCGCTTCTGATTTAGTGTATACTTATTTAGAATTTTAGTAATAATAGTTGGCTTAGTTTCTAAAAGGTCTTGCGGCTTTATGTATTCAGGATTTATAAAAGATGACGAAGCTCCAGTGTCGATTAGAAATTTCAAAGGTCGACCAAAGGGAGATGATATATGAATATAAGGAAGTGTGTACCCGTGGGTGTTTACATCTATGTATCCGATGGATTTATTGAGGCAGGTGTATAAAAATTTGTATCATCTACCTCAAAGTCCTGGTCAATACCGCTTATCACTTGTTGGATAGGATCGTTATTGCCATGATTATTATAATATCTATCTAGGTTTGTTCGATAAAAATCGTTTGTATAAGCGTGATTGGTATCTCGCTCAGTTCGAGGATTTATTTCTGAGACATTAAAAAGTTCTTTACTAGTAAAATTTGGTTGCCTGTTGTAATTTACAAAATTGTTTCCGTTAGGTTTAAAAGGCTGATAGCGGGTTGGCTGTTTCAAATGAGTATAGCCTGAACTAGTGTCCATAGGCTCTGATTTAGGGAGATTTGGAAAACCCAAAATCCAAGGTGGCCGACATCCTTATCTCTCTTCCTTATCTCTCAATTGTAGCCTACAAGACCGAAAACCCAAAATCCAAGATGGCCGACAGGTGCCTTATCTTACTAAACAATCCAGGTTCAGATCCAAGGTTCAGATCTAAGTCTAGGTGCAAACCAAAGAAGAAGAAGAAGACCAATTGTGGCCTACAAGACCGAAAACCCAAAATCCAAGATGGCCGACATCCTTATCTCTCTTCCTTATCTCTCAATTGTAGCCTACAAGACCGAAAACCCAAAATCCAAGATGGCCGACAGGTGCCTTATCTTACTAAACAATCCAGGTTCAGATACAAGGTTCAGATCTAAGTCTAGGTGCAAACTAAAGAAGAAGAAGAAGAGCAATTGTAGCCTACAAGACCGAAAACCCAAAATCCAAGATGGCCGAAATTCTTATCTCTCTTCCTTATCTCTCAATTGTAGCCTACAAGACCGAAAACCCAAAATCCAAGATGGCCGACATCCTTATCTCTCTTCCTTATCTCTTAATTGTAGCCTACAAGACCGAAAACCCAAAATCCAAGATGGCCGACATCCTTATCTCTCTTCTGCTCCTCCAAAAATTGCTATGGGGTTTCTGGCGCATGAAAAATGAGCAAAAATGTGACGTCAGACCTCGATTTCCCTCACAATTTTACCAATTTTAAGGTGCTCATTGCTCATTTGAGCCAGAAACCCCATATTTATACTACTGAATGACATGTTTCGCAATTGTTTATAATCTTAGTTATTTTATCTTTTATAAGGGGAAAATAGTTTTCTCGTTTTAAGTGTAAAAGGGTTTCATTAATGCCTCTGTGATTACTGTTGATATGGTATTCGTTTATAAGTTTATCCTGGTCATCGTCGTCGGCAATACCTTTTAATAATTCCGTACACCGAATTAGTTTGAAAGTCTGACATCTTGAGAAGTGTCTGGAGTAAATATTTTGAACTAATTTGAAAATATCATTGTCAGTATATACCGCTATTAATTTGTTTGGAGGGAGATATTTTTTGAAAATACTTATCATGGCCTCTTCCGTAAATTCCGGAAGTCGAACTATTCGCCGGTGTTTATTCTTAAATGGAACTTGGAGTGAAATGGGAGGTCTTTTATTTGATTTTTCGAATATTAATTGAATATTAAATTCATTCAGGGGTCTCTCCGATATAGGTATGCCATCATTTTGGTCTTCTTCCGCTGAATGTATTGTGGAGCCATAAGTACTTTGTACAGAAGTACTGGGTCTTTCTTCATTGGCGTTAACTTCTATATTAGTAGTATAAATATGAGGTTTCTGCCTCAAATGAGCAGGAGCACCTAAAAATTGGTTAAATTGTGAGGGAAATCGAGGTCTGACGTCACATTTTTGCACATTTTCAATGGTCCAGAACATACATAACAATTTTTGGAGGAGCAGTTTCGGTCTTGTAGGCTACAATTGAGAGATAAGGAAAAGATATAAGGATTTTCGGTCTTATAGGCTACAATTGAGAGATAAGGATGTCGGCCATCTTGGATCTTGGGTTTTCGGTCTTATAGGCTCCAATTGAGAGATAAGGAAGAGAGATAAGGATTGTCGGCCATCTTGGATTTTGGGTTTTCGGTGTTATAGGCTACAATTGAGAGATAAGGAAGAGAGATAAGGATTGTCGGCCATCTTGGATTTTGGGTTTTCGGTGTTATAGGCTACAATTGAGAGATAAGGATGTCGGCCATCTTGGATCTTGGGTTTTCGGTCTTATAGGCTACAATTGAGAGATAAGGAAGAGAGATAAGGATTGTCGGCCATCTTGGATTTTGGGTTTTCGGTCTTATAGGCTACAATTGAGAGATAAGGATGTCGGCCATCTTGGATTTTGGGATTTTCGGTCTTATAGGCTACAATTGAGAGATAAGAAAGAGAGATAAGGATTGTCGGCCATCTTGGATTTTCGGTATTCGGTCTTATAGGCTACAATTGAGAGATAAGGATGTCGGCCATCTTGGATTTGGGGTTTTCGGTGTTATAGGCTACAATTGAGAGATAAGGAAAAGAGATAAGGATTGTCGGCCATCTTGGATTTTCGGTTTTTGGTCTTGGAGGCTACAATTGGTCTTCTTCTTCTTTGGTTTGCATCTGGACTTAGATCTAAACCTTGGATCTGAACCTAGATTGTTTAGTAAGATAAGGCACCTGTCGGCCATCTTGGATATTGGGTATTCAGTCTTGGAGGCTACAATTGATGTTGAAGATAAGAGTTTGTTGTTTTGAGTCTTTAATTACGAAGTACAGCTTTATCAGCTAAATGAAATAACATGATGCGAATTTAATTGTGTTGAGGATAAGAGTTTGTTGTTTTGAGTCTTTAATTACGAAGTACAGCTTTATCAGCTAAATGAAATAACATGATGCGAATTTAATTGTGTTGAGGATAAGAGTTTGTTGTTTTGAGTCTTTAATTACGAAGTACAGCTTTATCAGCTAAATGAAATAACATGATGCGAATTTAATTGGAAAACAGAATATTGCGTAATAAAAGATTTCACCACTTTGAGTAAATAGATGAAGATTATTTTTGATTTCTTTTGCAAATTCTTATTTCTATGATATCATTTGTTTTCAAGGAAGTTTTAACATGTTTTTCTGGTCGAGCTGTGATTGATAAGCGAGCTGGTGACTGCGTAGAAATTAATAATTTGGCGACAATGTTAAGGTCGTTGGGTGATAAGGTTTTGTAGATGAACCTGACCTCGTGTTGAAAATAAGAGTTTGTTGTTTTGAGTTTTTAATTACGAAGTACCCCTTTATCAGCTAAATGAAATAACATGATGCGACTTTAATTGGAAGCAGAATATTGTAACCTCAAACTTTAAAAGATTTCTTTTCCAGATCTAAATATAGCCATTAATTCGAGGTTATATTATTAAATAATTTCGTGTTTTATGCAACTAGCAAGTAAGTCATTCCACCGATTACGTCATAACACCATTAAGGAATAATAAACGTCTAGTCGTTAGCTAGAATGGCTTCTTTCGGTACTTTGGAGAGGTTTATCATGTGAAGAACTTGCAAAGAAAATAAATATCTTTCCATAGCCTTAAACTTCGTTTCTTTATGATTCAGCCGTGATAATCTTAATAAGGGAAACCATTGATTCGTAATTATGCTTTAAATTTATATCAAACTAGCAGCTGCCAAACCCATATAACAACCTTGAACTGCAGAAGAAATGAACAAGATCATTGGCGTTGTTGTAGCACTTTCTAAAAATTGCCTCAAAACTGTGAATTTAGACTACAACAAGCAAAATCGAAGTAGCTGAAATGTCTTCTTTCGATACTTTAACGAGATTTATCATGTGAAGAACATAAGAAAATAAATTTTTTATATGCTTCATGTAACAATAGACTCAAATTGTGATTTCACAGAGTTCAGTTTACTTTGAGTTTGTCACTAATTTTGGCAAATGTCAGCTTCCGGGTTTGTTGTCGTTGCAGCACTTTATAAAAATAGACTCAAAAACTTTGAATTGGGCCGATAGAACAAACAAAATCGAGGTAGCTGGAATAGCTTTCTTTTGATAATTTAGAGAGATTTATCATGTCAAGAACTTAAGAAAATAAAACTCTTTTCATAGCTTTAAACTTGGTTTCTTCTTTTTTCAGTCGTAATAATCTTAATAAGGAAACCATATTTTTCCTGAATCGTAATTATGGTTTAAATTTATACCAAACGGACAGCTAACAACCCTATATGACATTTAAAATTTAATTTTTGTATGCGTCATGCAACAATAGACCCAAATTGCTCACCAAGTCAAACAAACGAAAAACTACTATCCCAATGACCTTTTCAAAATTTATAGAGAAATACAGCTGAACCAATGAAAGAAATTTAAAGCGCATTAAACTGAGGCTATAATATTCGTATTGAAAGCTTTCTATTAGAAAAAGATGATGAAGGAATTTTGAATCCAAAACAATTTTTCTACAAAATCAAACCTCGAGTTATAAATCTTCTTGAAGCAAGTTTACAGAAAATCCTCTGAATTAGACTCAAGGAAATTGATATGTTACTTAGAAGATACATTTCATTATATAATCCATTATAGAAATCTCCAAAAAGTAGTTTAAAGTATGAATTGAAGTTTTCATACATTCATAGAGCTCTTTGAATGGAATTGATTAAAAATTTCATTATATAATCCCTTATAGAAATCTCCAAAAAGTAGTTTAAAGTATGAATTGAAGTTTTCATACATTCATAGAGCTCTTTGATTCAGACAATGGAATTGATTAAAACAATATATTGATCTTAGTACTTTGCATAGATCAAAAGCTGTTAACACTTTCTGATCTTAAGCTCTTATGATGGAATTTGTATTTATCACGAGGAATGACACTAATTTTGTGATCTTAAGTATATTCAAATGTTCAACAGAGGCTTACTATTGCCAAGACTTATTCTAATATCACCATTAAATCTTTTGGTTGAAGCACAGTTCGGTTTACTAAAATTATCACAGTTTAAAAAATTATTAACTTTATTTTTGGTTTGTCTTTTACTTTGTTTGCTTTTTAGATTCATATAGATTAGATTTCTCAAGGATAGAAAAATTAGCGAATAATTCATCTGATGAAAACTTAATATTAAACAGATCCTTTTATAAAAATGACGATTTATTATATAGATTCAGGATAATTTTGGGGTGCTATGCTTAAGTATTGAAAGATTGAATTACAATAATTATTAACTGACGTTAATGTGTATAACTTTATATGTTCTCGCAGGCATTCTACTGCTAATAATAAGTGTATGGAAAATGTTATCCCATCACAAAGCTCAACATATTTAATTTACTTCGACTGCAATAATTTATATGGGTGAGACATGTCTGAATTCTTATCATATGAGGAATTTCAATGGGATAGAAAATACGGATATCAATATAATGAGCATTCTTCAAAGTTCAGAAATTGAATATATATGTTTGAAGTAGATTTAACTTATCTAGAATCACTTCATGACTTACACAATGATCTACCATTTTGCGCAAATAATATAAAAACCCCCTGAATTAGGCTCAAGAAAATTGATATGTGACTTAGAAGATACATTTCATTACATAATCCATTATAGAAATCTCTAAAAAGTAGTTTAAAGTATGAATTGAAGTTTTCATGTATTCATAGAGCTCTTTGATTCAGACAATGGAATTGATTAAAACAATATATTGATCTTAGTACTTTGCATAGATCAAAAGCTGTTAACACTTTCCGATCTTAAGCTCTTATGATGGAATTTGTATTTATCACGATGAACGACACTAATTTTGTGTTCTTAAGTATATTCAAATGTTCAACACGTGCTTACTATTGTCAAGACTTATTCTAATATCATCATTAAATCTTTTGGTTGGAGCACAGTTCGGGTTACTAAAATTATCACAGTTTAAAAAATTATTAACTTCATTTTTGGATTGTCTTTTACTTTGTTTGCATTAGCAAGTATAAACATGTATTTGAAAAAGGGTATACCCCAAACAAAACGTGATTACAAAATATCAAATTTCTTCGAAATAAAAACACTCGTAATTCACTTAATCAATTTTTATTTAAAATCGGTAGAGTTCTATTAAATTTTCCTGACATATCATTATTTTATATAATTAATTTACATATTTCTAAATCCTGGTATTTCGATAAATTTTTAATTGCAATCTTCATCCATCTCATACACAGTGTTGTTGATCTCCACTGTTTGAAACTCTGACTGCGGTTCCACTGATTGATGATTTTCGAAAATGAATTTTACAAAGCATATTGTCAATACAAGAACATCTTTTTGTCTCTGAAATTCCTCCATTTTCTGAATTATAGGCTGTGTTACTTTATTTAGATATTCCTGTTTAATATCACCATCCTTAAGATTTGTATTAAGTTCGATGTTTTCAAATTTGTATTCATTACATCGATTGATGTATTTGAATCGTGTTATAACCCGAACAGGTTCATATGCATCATTTTTTAGATATTTTTGAATGTGTTCTTGAAATTTGTTTAAGTAATGTTCTTCCAGTAAATACTTCAGCGCATTTATTCCGAAAGCCAGTTGATTACGCACCGCTAATATCATTTCATCCCATACTGGGGTGAATTGTATCTTAAAAGTATATTGTTCGCGAGGAGTCTTTACGATAGATTTTCCTTCCATTTTATTTCTGTAATAACATTTTTTTTTTGCGCATATATTAATTACTCTGCAACATACCTGATCTTCCTTCCTTTCCTGAATCTGGTCTATCTAAATATTTGTCTCAGCTTTTATAGCAAGTATTTTACCCCCCACTGGAAATTTTTAAAACTTGAACTGCTTAAAATTAAATTAAATTGAAGATTTCATTAACGTTATTCCCTTAAATAAAGTGTTATATATCAATGTCAAAGGCAATTTTTTCATCTGAGAATAAAACGATTGAATTACAATGTTTAGATTCCATTCGCTGCGAGTTTAGATACTCTAAAAAACAAACAAAAATCTGAATGATGAAGAATTTAGAATAATCCATAATGAATTTAATAAGGAGAAAGGGGGGTTTTCATATGATTACTTAAATTCTTTTGATAAATTTAAAATGAAGCATGTGTGCCCCTCAGGATTTTTTAATAAACTTAGCAATAAGAAGAAGAATATCAGCATGTCGTTAATGTATGGAACAAATTTAATTCTAGAAATATCTGAGAAAATTTACAATTATATTTAAAGTGTGATGCTTTATTGCTAGCAGACATTTTTGAGAATTTTAGAATAGTATACATAAATATCTATGAGTTTAACCCGAATCATTATTACACAACACCGGGATTGTCATGGGATGCTATGTTAAAACACATCCAAATTAAATTAGAATTATAGAAATGTATTATATAATTTCATGAAAAGCGGTATTCGGGGAGGTTTAACACAATGTTCCTTACGATATTCTCTATGGATATTAAGATAGCTACAGAATGGGAAAGTTGAGGTAACCATTTAGGTCTTCGTGTTTTAATTGCAAAGCCCAATTTTCATAGTACTGCGCAATTTACAATAAATATGGCTGCAGTAGAATTAAACAAAATAAAAGTGACGTATAACAAACCAGTTTATTTAGGGTTTATAGTTTTTGAAATATCAAAATTAAATTAGAATTTATAGGTTTAAAGTCTAACATCGTCCGGGCTATCCCAATCCTCCTCTAAATGATTAGCAGCATCAAGCCGGGTCCTCATCTCGAGGGCCAGCGCTTCGACGCTGAAAACTGATATAACACACCTCCTTCCGCTAACTGAGTGATTAATCTATAAAGAAGAAAATAATAAAAATAACATGTAAAATAATTTTAAAAACTAACCGTTCGCAACCCCGTCAAATTCTCCGAATATGGAGTGGCCACTTCGCACCACTCAGACTCCCATCCTAACCTATAAACCAGGTTTATCGGGGTTAGTGGAGAATTTACCAGCTCCTGCAGCCGCTCATGAGGATCCTCGTAATCCTCTGGGATATTCAACACCTTAAGAACTTCTTCTATAATTCTCTCCATTTTGGTGAATGTTAAAACTCATAAGTGATTCATTGCTTAAATAGTATCCGCTTATCTCTATTCATTTTTCACATTTTTTTGCTCGCCTATAAAACTTATTTGTTGATTAACCATGAAACTCTCATTAGACTTATTTTTTAATCATTCCATAAAACTTCCTTCAAATTTAATTAAATGACCCCCGCTTATCTTTATAGAATTCTAAATTTAAATTTAAATTCTTTACATATGATTTGAAAGGAATTGTGGTGACCAAAAAATATGAAAAATGCTTATCGATAGTTAGGTGCTACCGAAATTATATAGAGATAAGCGGGGATCGTTTAATTAAATTTGAAGGAAGTTTTATGGAACGATTAAAAAATAAGTTTTATGAGAGTTTCATGGGTAATCAACAAATAAGTTTTATAGATGAGAAAAAATGTGAAAAATGAATAGAGATAAGCGTTTCCACCAAAGTGTTGGTATTAGCTATTAAATCATTATTCATCCCATGCTTATCGATAGTTAGCTGCTAGCGAAATTATATAGAGATAAGCGGGGGATCGTTTAATTAAATTTGAAGGAAGTTTTATGGAATGATCAAAAAATAAGTTTTATGAGAGGTTCATGGGTAATTAACAAATAAGTTTTATAGATGAGAAAAAAATGTGAAAAATGAATAGAGATAAGCGGTTCCACCAAAGTGTTGGTATTAGCTATTAAATCATTGTTCATCCCTTTTCTTTTATAGTATTATGAAGAGATCAAGTCCCTTTCCGTAGCACCCCTTACACATTGCGCTATCGCTACATCATTTTTGTTTGCTTTTTATATCTCAGAATAGTCGAATATAATTCACTTTTCAACGCCTAAAAAACCCGACAATTGACAGCAAAATTCAAAGATTGAAATTGAGAAAGATTATTTCCTTATTAACGAAAAATTTTATAATATAACGATAGGTCTATGTTAATTGCTTTTTATGAAACAACCTGTAAATCTTTGTACAGCAAATATGACTTAAAAGATAATACAGAACTGATGGTTAAATAAAAGGTACTAGAGCTTCAAAGTATGCATAAATTATAAGTTAACTGATTTATCATGACGGTAAGAGCGGATGGTCAAATACCTGATTCTCATTTATTAGGTCGAAGAACAACTTTTATCAGCTCTATGAATAGCTATATAAGGTCTATAAACAGCTATATCAGGTCTACTATCAGCTTTAGCAGGTCTATGTACAACTATATCAGGTCTATGAACAGTTATATCAGGTCTACTATCAGCTTTAACAGGTTTATTACCAGCTTTAGCAGGTCTATGAACAGCTATATCAGGTCTACTACCAGCTTTAACAGGTCTATTACCAGCTTTAGCAGGTCTATGAACAGCTATATCAGGTCTATTACCAGCTTTAACAGATCTATTCCCAGCTTTAGCAGGTCATGAACAGCTTTAGCTGATTTGTTTTACTAGATCTTCTAAATTTATAGCGAAATGTATGTATCGATTCCTTTTCGATAACGTCCTTTCTTCAACAAACTATCTTTATCGATTACTAAATAGCCATAATTGTCTTTCCAGCAAACACTGCAAATTATGTTACTTATCAACTAAATGAAAACAGTTAGACAAAGCCGGCTCCCTGGAGACACGGGATATAAAAATTAATTAAATTGTTTTAATTAAAAGTCATGGGAATCATAATATGATTAGTCGCGATTTTGTTTTTCTTACATGCTATCTGTTATTGTCAGAAATCGACCTATTACTTTATCTCCTAGCGAAGTTATGATCCACTAATTGCATACACCAAGTACATTCATGGTATAAAATTGAAATCAAAAAATGAAATGTAGAAGAAATCGGCTCATCAGATATCAAATGTAATATTAGACTCCTGTTGCCATCTACTAGAGTCATGTATGTCTCTAAAATATCATTTGGATCCATATAGAGAATTGGGAGAGGTGAAGTTAAAATAAACATATATTTAATAGAACTTTTTTCCATTTATTTACAAATTTAAGTAATATCCATTACTAGATGTTATTTTTGTAAATATTAAATTAAAATAGTTCCCATTTGCTAGTTTCCTAACAACATAGAAGCCTCCATCGTTAAGTTTCTCGATTGTGCGGTGAGTAATTTTAGCGCTGTATCTCGGCGGCAGAAAAACTTGGTAATTCTCTAGTTCTAAAAGGATCCTGGGCCCATACTTCGTTGTTACATTGCTGCATCCTATGATTTTATACTCTAACAACTCTTCCATGTCTTTAACTGCAATCGTAGGTTTAAAATTTGCAGAGTTCAGTTCTTCGAGCACTTCAAAGTCTTCGATGACTGCTTCATTGATTATTGGTAGCTGAGGCATGTTAGATTATTTTAATTTCACTAGGAACACGAATTTCATGTATTTTCAGTTTCACTGATTGACTTTACATTGAAAACTAAAAATTTAACTAAAAATACTTGGCTTTTATACTCGAACTGATATTTAATCAAAGATAAGACCCTAACAAACAAAATTCTTATAACCGCAATTTCCGTTTAAATGTAAGCTGTTTTACATGTTAAAACATGCTGGGGAAATAAAAAAAAATATTGAATTTATATTATTGAGAACACGTTAAAAGATATTTGGAAAATTTCTCAATCCTAATCTTCAATATCACAATTATCTATCCAAACAAAATCTGCATATGGAAGTGACTCCGAAATAACTCATCTATATAAATTAATAACATCTATCTAAACCAAATATTTTAACCCTTTTAAAAAAATCAAAATCTCTCATTAGATAGAGAATGTCGTAAGGAACATTGTGTTAAACCTCCCCGAATACCGCTTTTCATGAAATTATATAATACATTTCTATAATTCTAATTTAATTTGGATGTGTTTTAACATAGCATCCCATGACAATCCCGGTGTTGTGTAATAATGATTCGGGTTAAACTCATAGATATTTATGTATACTATTCTAAAATTCTCAAAAATGTCTGCTAGCAATAAAGCATCACACTTTAAATATAATTGTAAATTTTCTCAGATATTTCTAGAATTAAATTTGTTCCATACATTAACGACATGCTGATATTCTTCTTCTTATTGCTAAGTTTATTAAAAAATCCTGAGGGGCACACATGCTTCATTTTAAATTTATCAAAAGGATTTAAGTAATCATATGAAAACCCCCCTTTCTCCTTATTAAATTCATTATGGATTATTCTAAAGTCTTCATCATTCAGATTTTTGTTTGTTTTTTAGAGTATCTAAACTCGCAGCGAATGGAATCTAAACATTGTAATTCAATCTTTTTATTCTCAGATGAAAAAATTCCCTTTGACATTGATATATAACACTTTATTTAAGGGAATAACGTTAATGAAATCTTCAATTTAATTTAATTTTAAGCAGTTCAAGTTTTAAAAATTTCCAGTGGGGGGTAAAATACTTGCTATAAAAGCTGAGGCAAATATTTAGATAGACCAGATTCAGGAAAGGAAGGAAGATCAGGTATGTTGCAGAGTAATTAATATATGCGCAAACAAACAAAAATGTTATTACAGAAATAAAATGGAAGGAAAATCTATCGTAAAGACTCCTCGTGAACATTATACTTTTAAGATACAATTCACCCCAGTATGGGATGAAATGATATTAGAGGTGCATAATCAACTGTCTTTCGGAATAAATGCGCTGAAGTATTTACTGGAAGAACATTACTTAAACAAATTTCAAGAACACATTCAAAAATATCTAAAAAATGGTGCATATGAACCTGTTCGGGTTATAACACGATTCAAATACATCAATCGATGTAATGAATACAAATTTGAAAACATCGAACTTAATACAAATCTTAAGGATGGTGATATTAAACAGGAATATCTAAATAAAGTAACACAGCCTATAATTCAGAAAATGGAGGAATTTCAGAGACAAAAAGATGTTCTTGTATTGACAATATGCTTTGTAAAATTCATTTTCGAAAATCATCAATCAGTGGAACCGCAGTCAGAGTTTCAAACAGTGGAGATCAACAACACTGTGTATGAGATGGATGAAGATTGCAATTTAAAATTTATCGAAAACAAAATGGACGAAATACCAGGATTTAGAAATATGTAAATTAATTATATAAAATAATGATAAGTCAGGAAGATTTAATAGAACTCTACCGATTTTAAATAAAAATTGATTAAGTGAATTACGAGTGTTTTTATTTCGAAGAAATTTGATATTTTGTAATCACATTTTGTTTGGGGTATACCCTTTTTCAAATACATGTTTATACTTGCTAATGCAAACAAAGTAAAAGACAAACCAAAAATAAAGTTAATAATTTTTTAAACTGTGATAATTTTAGTAAACCGAACTTTGCTCCAACCGAAAGATTTAATGATGATATTAGAATAAGTCTTGCCAATAGTAAGCATCTGTTGAACATTTGAATATACTTAAGAACCCAAAATTAGTGTCATTCATCGTGATAAATACAAATTCCATCATAAGAGCTTAAGATCAGAAAGTGTTAACAGCTTTTGATCTATGCAAAGTACTAAGATCAATATATTGTTTTAATCAATTCCATTGTCTGAATCAAAGAGCTCTATGAATACATGAAAACTTCAATTCATACTTTAAACTACTTTTTGGAGATTTCTATAATGGATTATGTAATGAAATGTATCTTCTAAGTCACATATCAATTTTCTTGAGCCTAATTCAGAGGATTTTTATATTATTTGCGCAAAATGGTAGATCATTGTGTAAGTCATGAAGTGATTCTAGATAAGTTAAATCTACTTCAAATATATATATTCAATTTCTGAACTTTGAAGAATGCTCATTATATTGATATCCGTATTTTCTATCCCATTGAAATTCCTCATATGATAAGAATTCAGACATGTCTCACCCATATAAATTATTGCAGTCGAAGTAAATTAAATATGTTGAGCTTTGTGATGGGATAACATTTTCCATACACTTATTATTAGCAGTAGAATGCCTGCGAGAACATATAAAGTTATACACATTAACGTCAGTTAATAATTATTGTAATTCAATCTTTCAATACTTAAGCATAGCACCCCAAAATTATCCTGAATCTATATAATAAGTCGTCATTTTTATAAAAGGATCTGTTTAATAATAAGTTTTCATCAGATGAATTATTCGCTAATTTTTCTATACTTGAGAAATCTAATCTATATGAATCTAAAATGCAAACAAAGTAAAAGACAAACCAAAAATAAATTTAATAATTTTTTAAACTGTGATAATTTTAGTAAACCGAACTTTGCTCCAACCGAAAGATTTAGTGGTGATATTAGAATAAGTTTTGACAATAGTAAGCATCTGTTGAACATTTGAATATACTTAAGATCACAAAATTAGTGTCATTCCTCGTGATAAATACAAATTCCATCATAAGAGCTTAAGATCAGAAAGTGTTAACAGCTTTTGATCTATGCAAAGTACTAAGATCAATATATTGTTTTAATCAATTCCATTGTCTGAATCAAAGAGCTCTATGAATGTATGAGTTTTAATCAATTCCATTGTCTGAATCAAAGAGCTCTATGAATGTATGAAAATTTCAATTCATATTTTAAACTACTTTTTGGAGATTTCTATAAGGGATTATATAATGAAATTTTTAATCAATTCCATTGTCTGAATCAAAGAGCTCTATGAATGTATGAAAACTTCAATTCA
Source organism: Leptarthrus brevirostris (assembly GCA_964036015.1). Lineage (NCBI taxonomy): Eukaryota > Metazoa > Arthropoda > Insecta > Diptera > Asilidae > Leptarthrus > Leptarthrus brevirostris. Next base: position 65,464,529 of record OZ038375.1, read on the forward strand.
TACTTTAAACTACTTTTTGGAGATTTCTATAATGGATTACATAATGAAATGTATCTTCTAAGTAACATATCAATTTCCTTGAGCCTAATTCAGAGGATTTTCTGTAAACTTGCTTCAAGAAGATTTATAACTCGAGGTTTGATTTTGTAGAAAAATTGTTTTGGATCCAATATTCCTTCATCATCATTTTTCAATAGAAAGCTTTCAATACGATTATTAAAGCCCTGTTTAATGCGCTTTAAATTTCTTTCATTGGTTCAGCTGTATTTCTCTATAAATTTTGAAAAGATCATTGGGATAGTAGTTTTTCGTTTGTTTGACTTGGTGAGATCATAATTTGGGTCTATTGTTGCATGACGCATACAAAAATTAAATTTTAAATGTCATATAGGGTTGTTAGCTGTCCGTTTGGTATAAATTTAAACCATAATTATGATTCAAGAAAAATATGGTTTCCTTATTAAGATTATTACGACTGAAAAAAGAAGAAACCAAGTTTAAAGCTATGAAAAGAGTTTTATTTTCTTAAGTTCTTGACATGATAAATCTCTCTAAATTACCAAAAGAAAGCCATTCCAGCTACCTCGATTTTGTTTGTTCTATCGGCCCAATTCAAAGTTTTTGAGTCTATTTTTATAAAGTGCTGCAATGGCAACAAACCCGGAAGCTGAAATTTGCCAAAATTAGATGACAAACTCAAAGTAAACTGAACTCTGTGAAATCACAATTTGAGTCTATTGTTACATGAAGCATATAAAAAATTTATTTTCTTATGTTCTTCACATGATAAATCTCGTTAAAGTATCGAAAGAAGACATTTCAGCTACTTAGATTTTGCTTGTCGTAGTCTAAATTCACAGTTTTGAGGCAATTTTTAGAAAGTGCTACAACAACGCCAATGATCTTGTTCATTTCTTCTGCAGTTCAAGGTTGTTATATGGGTTTGGTAGCTGCTAGTTTGATATAAATTTAAAGCATAATTACGAATCAATGGTTTCCCTTATTAAGATTATCACGGCTGAATCATAAAGAAACGAAGTTTAAGGCTATGGAAAGATATTTATTTTCTTTGCAAGTTCTTCACATGATAAACCTCTCCAAAGTACCGAAAGAAGCCATTCTAGCTATCTTGACTAGACGTTTATTACTTATTAACGGATTTATGCAAAGCGATGCATGTTATTTTTAAACATCAGATTTTTTTCTCTAATTACAGAAATTCCTTTAACTATTCCTCAATGGTGTTATATTAACTAGTAATCAAGGTCCAGATGACGTAATCGGTGGAATGACTTACTTCCTAGTTACATAAAACACGAAATTATTTAATAATATAACCTCGAATTAATGGCTATATTTAGATCTGGAAAAGAAATTGCATGATAATCTTTTAAAGTTTGAGGTTACAATATTCTGCTTCCAATTAAAGTCGCATCATGTTATTTCATTTAGCTGATAAAGGGGTACTTCGTAATTAAAAACTCAAGACAACAAACTCTTATTTTCAGCACGAGGTCAGGTTCATCTACAAAACCTTATCACCCAACGACCTTAACATTGTCGCCAAATTATTAATTTCTACGCAGTCACCAGCTCGCTTATCAATCACAGCTCGACCAGAAAAACATGTTAAAACTTGCTTGAAAACAAATGATATCATAGAAATAAGAATTTGCAAAAGAAATCAAAAATAATCTTCATCTATTTACTCAAAGTGGTGAAATCTTTTATTACGCAATATTCTGTTTTCCAATTAAATTCGCATCATGTTATTTCATTTAGCTGATAAAGCTGTACTTCGTAATTAAAGACTCAAAACAACAAACTCTTATCTTCAACATCAGTTGTAGCCTCCAAGACTGAATACCCAATATCCAAGATGGCCGACAGGTGCCTTATCTTACTAAACAATCTAGGTTCAGATCCAAGGTTTAGATCTAAGTCCAGATGCAAACCAAAGAAGAAGAAGACCAATTGTAGCCTCCAAGACCAAAAACCGAAAATCCAAGATGGCCGACAATCCTTATCTCTTTTCCTTATCTCTCAATTGTAGCCTATAACACCGAAAACCCCAAATCCAAGATGGCCGACATCCTTATCTCTCAATTGTAGCCTATAACACCGAAAACCCAAAATCCAAGATGGCCGACATCCTTATCTCTCAATTGTAGCCTATAACACCGAAAACAAAAAATCCAAGACGGCCGACATCCTTATCTCTCAATTGTAGCCTATAAGACCGAATACCGAAAATCCAAGATGGCCGACAATCCTTATCTCTCTTCCTTATCTCTCAATTGTAGCCTATAAGACCGAAAACCCCAAAATCCAAGATGGCCGACATCCTTATCTCTCAATTGTAGCCTATAAGACCGAAAACCCAAAATCCAAGATGGCCGACAATCCTTATCTCTCTTCCTTATCTCTCAATTGTAGCCTATAAGACCGAAAACCCAAGATCCAAGATGGCCGACATCCTTATCTCTCAATTGTAGCCTATAACACCAAAAACCCAAAATCCAAGTTGGCCGAAAATCCTTATCTCTCTTCCTTATCTCTCAATTGTAGCCTATAACACCGAAAACCCAAAATCCAAGATGGCCGACAATCCTTATCTCTCTTCCTTATCTCTCAATTGGAGCCTATAAGACCGAAAACCCAAGATCCAAGATGGCCGACATCCTTATCTCTCAATTGTAGCCTATAAGACCGAAAATCCTTATCTCTTTTCCTTATCTCTCAATTGTAGCCTACAAGACCGATCCGCTCCTCCAAAAATTGTTATGTATGTTCTGGACCATTGAAAATGTGCAAAAATGTGACGTCAGACCTCGATTTCCCTCACAATTTAACCAATTTTTAGGTGCTCCTGCTCATTTGAGGCAGAAACCTCATATTTATACTACTTATATTTCTTTCGTTTGTATCAATTTTAATTCGACTTAGGGCATCGGCATTTGAATTTTGAGTACCTTTCTTGTACACGATCTGATAATCGAACTCTTCTAATTTCAAGCGCCAACGTACAAGTCTGGAATTAGGCTCTTTTAGGTTCATAAGCCATAAGAGTGGCTTATGGTCGGTGACAACGGTGAATGGGTGTCCGAATAAATAAGGACGGAAATATTTGGTGGCCCATACTATGGCTAATAGTTGCTGGCGTCTGTTGTGAGTATGAACGGTTTGGAAAAATCCGGATATTGAAGTATCGGATCGTTAATAAGAAGATCTTTGCAATCTTCGAATGTTTTTATATAACGTTCATTGACTTCAATTTTCATCCCTTTCTTAAGGCATGACGTCAAGGGCTTTGTTAATTTTGCGAAGTCTTTAATAAACTTTCGATAGTAGCCTAAGAGGCCTAAGAATGATTTTATTTCTTTTGTTGTTCGGGGGATTGGAAAATCCTTGACTGCTCGTATTTTATCTGGGTTTGGCTTTTCCGATTTCTCTACTTGAACTTTAAGGTTCGCTTTTTGTAATCTGTCGAACACTTTTCTTAAACTCTCGCAGTGTTCTTGTAAAGAAGTGGAAAAGATCGAGATAGACTAGGCATATTTTACCTACGAGATCTTTTAGGACATTGTCCATTACCCGTTGGAAGGTTGCGGGTGCGTTTTTGAGACCGAAGGGCATTCTGACATATTCATAATGTCCTCCTTCGACAGTAAATGCGGTCTTCTTAACATCTTCTGGGTTCATCTCAATTTGATGGAACCCACTAGCGAGATCCAGTGTGGAAAAGTACATACATTTTCCCAATTTATCTAAGATTTCGTCTATGTTTGGCAACGGATATTTATCACTTATCGTTTTTCCGTTTAACTTGCGGTAGTCTATGACCAACCGCCATTTTTGGTTACCGTGGATGTCCTTCTTCTTAGGAACGATCCAAACGGGTGAACTCCAAGGGGAGTAACAAGGCTGAATGATACCTTGTTTTAACATGTCACCTATTTGTCGTTGAATTTCTTCTTTATGCACATGAGGATACCTGTATGACTTCACATAAATAGGATTATCATCAGTAGTTGGGATATGGTGTTTTATTTGATTCGTAAAGGTTAGATCTTGACCTTCCTTAAAGAAAATATCCTCGTAGTCTCTGCATATTTTCAGAATGGCTCTTTTCTCTTCGTTATTCAGGTGCGATATACGAAGCAGACTCGAAATTTCCTTAGGAGAGATGTTAGAATTCATTTCGCATTCGATATTAAATGTATTAACTTCTGCATAGTTTGGCAGAAAAGTTTTGACTTTTAGAGGTTGTTCTAACAGCAGGGTCTGATCCTGGGCTGATAGGTTTACAACTTCTATGACACTATACCAATCTTTTGATCGATATATTCCCTCAGAGACGTGAAGTTTAGGAGCGATCTCAAGAGATTTAATATATATATCGCCATTCTGTACGTCTACTGGAAGTTTAACAATAAATTTTAATTTTGCTGGAATTAAGTATTTTCCAGACACAAAATTTGGTTTTAGGTATAAAGGAATCGTAGAATTTTTTTAATTAGCTCTCGATTTACCAAATCCACTTTGGCTCCAAGTGCGGTAAGAATATCTAATCCTAACAATCCGTCGAAGTAATTATGGAACTTAAAGACTAAAAACCTAATCTTACCTGGTTGTTTAAATTCGATAAACGCTGGAAGAATCGCTTCTGATTTAGTGTATACTTATTTAGAATTTTAGTAATAATAGTTGGCTTAGTTTCTAAAAGGTCTTGCGGCTTTATGTATTCAGGATTTATAAAAGATGACGAAGCTCCAGTGTCGATTAGAAATTTCAAAGGTCGACCAAAGGGAGATGATATATGAATATAAGGAAGTGTGTACCCGTGGGTGTTTACATCTATGTATCCGATGGATTTATTGAGGCAGGTGTATAAAAATTTGTATCATCTACCTCAAAGTCCTGGTCAATACCGCTTATCACTTGTTGGATAGGATCGTTATTGCCATGATTATTATAATATCTATCTAGGTTTGTTCGATAAAAATCGTTTGTATAAGCGTGATTGGTATCTCGCTCAGTTCGAGGATTTATTTCTGAGAAATTAAAAAGTTCTTTACTAGTAAAATTTGGTTGCCTGTTGTAATTTACAAAATTGTTCCCGTTAGGTTTAAAAGGCTGATAGCGGGTTGGCTGTTTCAAATGAGTATAGCCTGAACTAGTGTCCATAGGCTCTGATTTAGGGAGATTTGGACGAGTAACGGTATTTGGGATAAAAGGTCTAGGTTGTTGGTTCATTTGTGTAGCCTGTCGTTTTTGAAAATTAAAGGTTAGCCTTTGCTGTTGATTACTATATGGTTGCCTGAACGTTTGATTAGGTGGATTATAGTGTTGTGGTATTTGAGAGGGCCTTTGTTGTAAGTAAGGGAAATTTGTTGGTTGCCGTTGAAGTGGTTGACTAAATTTAGGAGATCTTTGTTTTTGGTTATAATTGAGGTGTTCTGATTTAGAGTAAGAAATATTTTGTTCTTTTATACAATATGCGAATGCCACCGGTAGGGAATCGGGTTGCATCGCACGAATGGTAGAACCCAACGGCTCTCTTAATCCGGATAAAAATATATTTAGACACATGCCTGAAAACAAATCCTTCTTTGCAGCTATCACGCTTTGATTTCTTTCGTGTATTTGCATGTGATTATACATGGCTGTTTGGATTTCGATAATCTCACTGTAGAATTTTTCGACAGATTTATTTGCTTACTTGAGATTATGTAGATCTCGAATAAGTGATGTTTCATTTCTCTTATCTGAGTAAAGAATAATGAGATTTGTTTTTATCTGTTCCCATTCTAATGGAGTTCCGTACATATTCAGGACCTCATTAGCTTCGTCTTCTATCTTATTCCTGATGGCACGAAGGGGAATTTTCCCATAGAGAGAACCGTCCACTGCCGCTACCAAGGATAAGATTTCCTCGACGTTGTTAATGAACTCATGCAACAGTCTAGGGTTTCCAGTAAATTAAGGGAGGTCTTTGATTGCATCAGGTATCCTGAGCGAATTAAAAACTTGTGTTGCCGTAGTAGTATTTGTTGCTACAGGCATTTGAAAAGAATGAGGAATTTGAACATTTGTTCTTCAATTTGGGTCTATTGACACATTAGCACTTTCATTTGCAGGTACTTGAAGGGAATTGAAAACTTGTGCATTAATATTTACGTCTTGACCAGTTGCCATGTTTAAGTTTTCTTCCGCTTTAAAATTAGGATATCTTATATTATCACAATTAATTACGTTCTCTTCCGGCACTGGGATTTATATTTTTATTGTCACTGTCAATATCTTGCAAATTTAAATTTTTAATTTTATCAGAAATACTTTCTGAACTACTAGAAAGTTCTTCGGTACTTGGTCGAGGAAATAAATTTGGGAAGCTTCCTCGTAAATATGGGAACTTTCTAGTTTTGGACTTGTTTAATTTGTTGCGGTTATACATAGAGGGATGGGAAAGGACATGAAAAATTAGATATCAATATTTGACTTACATGTACAAAATCATAAAAATTCTTGTTGACATCTTTCAATCGTTTCCTGTGATTTTACAGCTGGAGCTTCTTTGTCTTCCTTCAATACGAATCCAGATATGAGGAGTTCAAACTCGCCGATCCACAAATTTGATGGTACTTTATTTGCACTTGTAATACGATTTACGGTTTAAAGAACTGATTTTTCGATAGTCCTTCGAAAAAAAATTTTACTATCACTATTAGAATAATTAGTTTAAAGTGAGTATTTTCCTTTAAACCTTTCACTATATCGATAATCCTTCGATACTTTCGCGAAAATTATTGCGATGATCCGTCGTTTTAACTTATTTCGCGGATTTTTAAATCGTTTTACACTAGGATCGTTATCTGGATCCTACCGACTGCGCCACTTAAGTTCAACCGAGATTTTTCTTATAAAAAAAATATAATCACTCAGGAAAGAATTAAAAGATTTCAATCAACTTAATAACTTTTATTACAAGAACGTTACTTCTATGACACGAGTTACAATCAAGACTGAACTTATGATATATCTACTTTAGGAATTATGCCTCGTATGCTGACGAGGCGTCTACCTTGTTTCCTGTTATCTGGAAATTTTAGCTACTTGTTTGTGACAGAAAGTTAAGCTAACAAAAATGAAATAAAGAAATTGCTGATTCAATTGAATGCTATGTTAGTGAACTTTATGCTAACAAAAATGAAATAAAGAAATTGCTGATTTAATTGAATGCTATGTTAATGAACTTTATAATTATGAATCTATGGAATTATGAATCTATGGATATGTGCAGCATGCGTAACTCGCGCGCGACCGAGATATAAAATTATCTTGAACCGTCCTAGTTTCGTTGTAGGTAGCAAATTAAATTTAAATATTTATTCAATAATTAGACCGCGAGCTTTCACATGGTTCAGTCAAATACGGAGACGATATAAAATTAACAACTTCATTTAATAATTTCCACGCAGAAGGAAATCGTACAATTCTGTATGTGAATATTCGAACAAATGTAAAGCCTGTACTATTGGTACCAAAGAAGTTAAAGTAAGTAACAGTTTACAAAACAAAATGCTCAAAGGTCATGCCCAAATATTCATTAACCTGCCTAAGCTTTAGTAACTCGAATAAATTCTTAACTAACAAGGTAGGAAAATGATCCAAAATAAAAAGAACCTCAACGAGACATGGAAACACCTAGATTTCATTCTATGGACACTATGTTTTACTTGACCTTAGCGTATGCTGCGCTGTATCGGATTTTTTCGGGGTTCAATAACTAGCAATGTACAATTTTAAAGTATCTTGTATCGAAATGTAACAATTTGGAAGTAAAAACAAAAGGAAAAGGAACTCGTTTCAACACTGTGGCAACCGTCTGTATGTACTTAATTAAGTAATCTAGCTATGCGTAATTTTGTTCTTGCCTAATCCAAGACGTGCTGCAGGATCCTTTAATGTGTCACCGTTTACGACGTTTGGCTCTGCGGAGGAACTTATTTGCAGATTTGCAGTTCGGCCCAGGAGCGTGTTATCGGATATAAATTGTAAAAAAAAATGGTGGGTATTTACAGCTCGTTAGCTACTCGCCGATATGAAATTTGTTTTGGGATTGAGAGGGGGGGGGGGGGGGGACTGACTTGAGGCTTTCTTTCCCTACGCATCCTCTCTAACCAAGTACATTTTAAGTGGTGAACGAGTCCAATTTGGAGCGTCTGTTGTATTGTTGTGGGGCCCTTGTGGGAACTTGGGTGGATGGACTGTTAAGGCTGTACGGCGGAGCGCTGGTCCTTCCCAACTCGATAATACCACTCTACACTCTACACGTTCTAATAAGGGGGGGGGGGAGAAATTGGTAAGTTCTCATTTATAGTTTAAATATAAAAGTTTTACCATTGTTTTTGCTGTCGTGGATAATATACAGGTTGTTGAGGGGACGGTAGCATGATGTAGGTACTTCCCGGGTTACTGTATGAATGCCTTTGACACTACAGATACTTTAAGGGCTGCGTTAGCTATTGAGTGTGGGCCCCACATAACTATGCTGTAAATGATGGGTCAAAAATGATGCTGGCTAACTACTGTGCCTTATGCGAACGATGAATATTCAGCAATGTTTCACAATCAAGAATTCTTCGCATAAATTTGCTCACTCCACTTGGATGCTACAAACACAATTTTGTTTTTACGTTAATTATATTATCTGAGCAATGATTGTTCAGATGATTTCAGAATTTTATATGGAAATTAAAAATTTACCTCGTGCTGCCGCCTTTGGTCCACTTGTTCGAGATGAAGTGACGTACCTTCTTCTTCCTAAAGTGGAAGTTGGCCATGTCACGTTCGTTCCTCAGTAAGTGAAACAGAGGTGCCAACCACCGAGTGTCAAATGCAGGAATGTAAAGTATGGGTCACAAGGTTGGGCTTGCACAAGAACGACGCGCAGCAGCACGAGGAAGCCACGAAGAAGAAAAAAGTAGTTGTTCCACTACAAGACCCGAGGAAGAGCAGCAATTACTACCAGGCGCTGCAAAATGAAAACCGTTTTATCGTCCCGCCAAAGCAGAAACAACCTGTGGACGCAATGGAAGGTAAACCTGCAACACGACCACCGCCAATAATAGCTCGTAGCCTCAACTATAAGGACTAAGGAACTAAAAAGACTAAAAATTCTAACATTTAATTGTAATTCCCTAGTACGACATAACAAGAGAATAAGCCTCAACTCCATCCTTGGTGAGCAATTTCCCCATTTCGGCCTCTTGCAAGAGACGCATCTTAACCCCAGACACAATTAAGTTTTTGAGAATTTCTCAACAGTACGAACTGATAAATCGGAAACAACCTTAGGACCAGCTGTTCTTATAAAAAACCACCTAAAATTCCAAGAAGTTAAGATTGATAGTCTTAACAATATGGAATGCACGGCTGTAAAAGTCTTTCTTACCTCCCAGGAATCTCTCCTGTTGATTTCGCTGTATAACAGGTGTGGCGCTTCGGCCGCACAAGTCCGACGGAATCTTGAAATTATAAACAATCTCTCCAAAGAGTACACCTACACGGTAATCGGAGGAGACTTTAACGCCAGACACCCGATGTGGAATGACACACTGAGAACAGCCACGGGAAAACAATTTCTAACTGGCTGACAAACAACTCGGACAACCACGATTTCATAGTGGTCTCTGCAAGCACCCCAACCTTCCCTCGTTCAGGCTCCAACATCGATTGCTACCTAGTCACTTCAAATTTTATAAACCTCTTACCGCAAATCAGCAACTACAGTTGCGCTACTCACCATGCTTCTTCAGACCATCTAGTAACGGAACTGACAACAAATCGGAATTCTCCGATTAAAATATTGACTATAAGTCTTCCCACCATTACCACTCTGAAAAACGTTGATTGTACTGAGTTCCAAAATAGACTGACGGCTCTTTACCAAGACAATCTTCCACCCAACAACAGGAATCTCAAAAACTCTGAAATTGAAACCCACATAAAACGTTTCACTCACAGCCTTCAGAACGACATCAACCACTTCTCTACAACGATTCTTGCAAACAACCACAAATATAAGAACCTTCCATCTGGCCTTCAAGACCTGTACAAATACAGGCAAAAACTGCGGAAAATACTCAACCGCATCTATCATAGGACCCAAAATTTAGGATACCAGTCCGTGCTGTCCCAAGTCAAGTGTTTATCAACCATTATTGATGAACAAACCAAACTGCATTGTGATGAACAATTCAGGAAAAGGCTTCAAAAAATCAAACCAAACAACCAGACATTTGAGAATATTAACAAAGTCTGCGGTAGGAAGCGCAAATTTCCCAAAACAATATCAAACAACGAGGAAATTCTTATTCTCCCACAAGAAAAGTGCGATGCCTTCGCAACATACTTCCAAGAAATGTTCAAAGACAACTCAAGTCTGAGAGAACCAGCCTTCTGCAATGAAGTGAATACTCGTATAAACACCTTCTTGGATAATACGGAATCCATACCTCAAACGTTCTTCAGTGTAGGTAATCCAGCAATTCATCCACAAGAGTAATCCATTTTCACGAACGCTCTTCAACTTTTCATTCTAACAAAAACCATTAACAGCAAAAAATCGAGTGGGCCTGACCAAATCTCAAACGCTGTTTTGAAAAAGCTCCCACCAATAGCTCACGACTTTCTCTCGCCGATTTTCACCAATTGTATAAACAATTGTTACTTTCCAAAAAATTGGAAAACCTCCCGTATTCTCCCCATCCCTAAGAAAACTTCATCCAAGGACATCAAGGAATTCAGACCCATTTCACTAATCTCTAATGTGGGAAAACTCTTTGAGAAAGTCATCAAGCAACAAATCACAAACTCCTGCGGAGAGAATAATATTCGGCAGGAATCTCAGTTCGGCTTCAAGCCACAACACTCTACACTACACCCACTGCTGAAATTTCATACTGATGCCACTTGTGCTCTAAACAAAAATGAATGCACAGTCAGCTGCTTTCTCGATGTTGAAAAAGCATTCGACTCTGTTTGTACCAATGGTCTAATTTACAAACTAAACCAATTCGGTTTCCCACCGCACCTCAACAAACTAATCCACGGTTTTCTGACGGAAAGAAATTTCTACGTTGAGCTAGACAGTCAAAAATCAGCACTTAAACCGATAGAGGCAGGTGTCTCACAAGGATCAATCTTAGGCCCCATACTCTTCAATCTGTTCACGTCTGATCAACCTGCAAATGAAAATTGCACAACGCTTTTGTACGCAGATGACTCCTTAACATATGCCCTATCACGCTGCCCGATTTTGACCGTAAATAGGGTCAACCTCCACCTTGAAAGGCTCCAAACTTACTATAAAAATAAATGTCTCAAAATCTGAACTCATTTGCATTCGAAAACCTTTAACCGGGCGAAACCGGCAAGTCTCAAAATCCAGGCAAATCAAAGCCTCCTACAATGGCGGAATTATTGGCCCGTCCCAGAAAGCAAAATATCTAGGAGTGAACTTCAATGAACTCCCAAGATTCAATGCTCGTGCCAAAGCTGTTATTAACAAAGCAAATTTCGCCTATAGCCTGCTCAGCCAAATCATCAATGTCAGGAATGGACTCTCAACCAAAACCAAACTTTTGCTGTACAAGCAACTTATAAGACCCGTCAGTACGTACTGTTTCCCTTTTTGGCACACCATCTCCCGAGAGGAAAATTCTCCGTGCATGCACGGGACTCTACAGAAAGGAGCCTCACAAATACTACTCCAATAGCGAGCTCTATGAAGCCGCAAACATTACTCCTATCAAGGAATACCTAGTCCACCTAGCAACAAAAAAAATGGAAAAGATTCCATTTCATCCCAATTCCCTCATAAACAACTTACCGGACCTTCTCATACCGGAAGACTTCAGATATCTCTCACCCCTGCTTCTCACGAAGCCTGAAAACACAGACATTTATTTCCACAACGGAAGAGTAACCTTTTACGATATGAAAGGAATTCACTACCGAGGGTAGTCTACCCAGTCTAAAGCTCACCAAAAATTAGGACCTAACTGACCCTAAGCATCCTCCAAATTCCCAAATCCCTCCCTAATCCTATTCCTTCACCCTTCCTTAATTACTAACTCTACAAGAGAAAGACCACCCTACGGCTGATGTAGTGCAGCAGCCGTACCGAAGGAAGACAACTCAACGAGAAGTTCAACAAGGAGGCAAACGTCGAAGAAGGGCAACGAAGGACGACAACCAATCGAAATGAAGGCCGAAGATAAGCCTCTACGTAGAAAGGAACCATCCGGAATCGAAAAAGATTACAAATTGACAGTGTCTTAAAAACGCGCGGTCCGCACTTGACTTGAATTGACAGTGCTAAAGTGAAGTGCTCTTTCTGATAATTCTGCTGAAGTGAAATAAATTTAAAATGACTGGTCGCGGCAAAGGTGGTGAAGCTTAAGGAAAAGGTGGTGCTAAGCGTCATCGTAAAGTTTTTCGTGATAATATTCAAGGTGTTACAAAACCAGATATTCGCCGTTTAGCACGACAAGTGTTTCTTGAAAATGTTATTCGTGATGCTTTTACATATACCGAGCATGCAAAAAGAAAAACAGTTACTGCTATGGATGTTGTATATGCATTAAAAAGATAAGGATTATATGGTTTTGGCGGATAAGAATGAAATTTTTTGTTTGATTGAAAATGAAAACGGTCCTTTTCAGGGCCACAAACAATTAACAAAGAGTAAAAATATATAATAGATTAATTTTAAAAGGTGGTCGTTAAATTTTAAAATTTAAAACAATTCTTTTTTGTCCCGAATTCCGGAAACTAGAAAAACGTCAGATGCCGTATGAAGTCAAGGCCGACTCGAACCTGTGGTGACTTGGTGTGGTGGAAATGAATAACGGAAATTTCTATAACTAAGTTGCTGCACTTTCTAGAATTAAGCTAAGTAGTATAAATAGGGCTGAGTAGCAGCCTAGTGAGTCAGTTGTTTTTAACCAGTGAAGTGATAAGTTTTAATTGTTAAAGTGAAGCGTAATATTGTGAAGAAATATTGTCAAGAAAATTGTGCAAGGAATTAATGAAGTGAAGTGAATAAAAATTGTGAATATTAGTGACTTAAGTAAGTGTCTTAATTAATCCGCCGAGCCCGAAGAACCCCATTTACGTTACAATTGGTGTCAGAAGTGGGCTTAATTAAGAAATACCTAAAAGTGAACTTAGAAAAAAAGTTTGGAAAAAGTTTGACCTTGAGATGCCCTTTGTTGCTTTGAAGTTGCCGACAGGTGTCATCCTTGTTATCTCACCAGGTGTCATCCCGTTATCTGTTATCACGTGACTGGGCACACGTGATGTTTGCATTGTTTCGATGACGTCATCAGTGTGTTTGGGTTCAGGATAGAACTTATTGTCGATTACCAGTAAAGCGCTCACCGATTCCATTGATTTTTGGGAGTAATGATTACGTCATTGCTATGGATGTGAAATTGTGAGACGTTGGATCGAGTGCTGATTGAGCGTGTGGAAATAATTAATTATTAATTTTCGATTATCGACTTAATAGAATATTTATAGATAGTTGAGTGTTATTAATAAATAACCGCATGCACACACATACGCACGTACGCGTATGTGTTATGGTCAAGACGATGTGATCGCACATGTAGCTTATTATTAGACGGCGGCATAATATTCTTACTATGACCAAAGCATGGCTCGCTAGAGTGAACAGCGTTATCAGTAAATTTTGCCCCGAAAAACTTATGAGTAACATAAAATTCTGTTGGTTTATATGCTTTAAACATGGCTTGATTACGAAACATTTTGCACAGCGGATTGTGTTTCATGTGCTTATGATTGCCTGGTATTAGCCGTCGAATAAAATGCGCTAATCGTGTGTTATGATGAATATGCGAAAAACCCTCCGTGTGCTGAGTTTGTGGTTTTGGTTCAACTGCTGATAAGAGCTAGAATTCGGCTCAGCTGTTTGTATGATAGAGCGTGTGAAATTGTGAGTAAAAAGTATGTGTGTGAATGAAAATTTGCACCTCCGATTCTGGCTCAGGAAGTGCAAGTGCAGAATTGAAATATATGAAATTGTAGGTAAGTGTAGGATTGAAATGGGTGAAATTGTAGGTTTTGACGATAAGGCAGGTCCTCGGTCGAGAGTTTAGCACTTTGGCGGTTGATAAAAGTTTGTTTTTGTTTTGATTGCGCACCTGTCGGCCATCTTGGATATTGGGTATTCGGTCTTGGAGGCTACAATTGATCTTCTTCTTTGGTTTGCACCTGGACTTGGATCTGAACCTGGACTTAAAAATAGCATCAACAATTTTGTTTAAATTCATTGATAAATAATAAATAAATATCTGGCTTAATTTCTTTTAACATAAAAAATCCGCTGATAAGTAGTAGTAAACATTTGGATTCAATTCGTTAGCGTAAAAAATTTGCCGATAAGAGTTGAAAGCCCAGAATGTTTTGGGGTGATAAGAAAAAACGATTCGCTGTAGTAACCTCGAACTTTAAAAGATTGTCATGCAATTTCTTTTCCAGATCAAAATATAGACATTAATTCGAGGTCATATTATTAAATAATTTCGTGTTTATGCAACTAGCAAGTAAGTCATTCTACCGATTACGTCATCTTGACCTTGATTACTAGTTAAAATAACATCATTGAGGAATAGCCAAAAGAATTTCTGTAATTAATGGAAAAAATCTGATGTTTAAAAATAACATGCATCGCCTTGCATAAATCCGTTGATAAGTAATAAACGTCTAGTCAAGATACCTGGAATGTCTTCTTTCGGTACTTTAGAAAACTTGCAAGAAAATAAATCTCTTTTCATAGCCTTAAACTTCGTTTTTAATGGTTCAGTCGTAATAATCTTAATAAGGGATTGAATTGTAATTATGTTTTAAATTTATACCAAACTGGCAGCTAACAAGCATTTATGACATTTAAAATTGAATTTTTGAATGCGTCATGTAACAATAAACCCAAATTGTGAACTCACCGAGTTCAGTTGACTTTGAGTTTGTCATGAAAATTTTGGCAAATGTCAGGTTCCAGGCTTGTTGTTTTTTAAATTTTGGATGAGAAATTTTCCAAACATGTTCTTCATAATGTATGTAGATTCAAAAGGAAATTGCGGCTCTCAATACTTTTTCATTTCCAATCATGTTTTAACATATCCTAAATAGCCTTCATTTAAAAGGAAATTGCGGTAATTAGAATTTTGTTTGTTATTATCCAAATATATATTTTATTACACTTAACCTCTCCGAATTCTTTATTTTTGTGTCTATGAAGGAGGGTGGAAAAATTTTAGGATTGTGAATGCGAGTATGAATCCTAATGATGTTTTAGAAGTATACATGACTCCAGAAGATGGTAACAGGAGTCTAATGTTATGGTTGAGATCTGACGAGTCGATTTCTTATACATTTCATTTTGAGTTCATATTTCAAGAGTTTAGAAAATTAATTGATGTAAGTGAGCATATGCAAACCAAACATATTCAAGCATACTGCTATAAAGTTCAATATTGCAATATTTTGTGAATTTATGAAATATGCTAATACTGATGATGTAGATGAAAACGAAGTAGCTTTAGATATAAAATCTTTTCAGGCGAAGATGAACATAGCATAGATAGAATGATGAAACAAATTATTGTAAAATCTGATGAATTTCAAGAAAAAGACAGCGGCTGGGCTCTTCTAAGAATCATCCACATTGAAGCGGAAGTATGATTATCGTTTATTTACTAGAGCCTTAATCTGAAAAAGAATTTATATTGCAAGAAATCAAAGTATAGAAGTACGATTTTTAGATTCATATAGATTAGATTTCTCTAGCGTAGAAAAATTAGCGAATAATTCATCTGATGAAAACTTAATATTAACCAGATCCTTTTATAAAAATGACGATTTATTTAATTTAATGAATACCTTAATTGCTTTGAAAAATTTTGTGAAAATTCATTGCCTATGCAAAAGTAGTTTGATAATAAATTTACAGATACGAAGTGTTCTGATAATGATTATGCGCATACAACAAACGTTTGTAAAGCATTCGAATACAAAATATTTGTAGACTATTTATATTGTCATTATTATATAGCACCAGGATTATTTTGGGATGCTATGCTTGAGTATACAAAGATTGAATTACAATAATTATTAACTGACGTTAATGTGTATAACTTTATATGTTCTCGCAGGCATTCTACTGCTAATAATAAGTATATGGAAAATGTTACCCCATCACAAAGCTCAACATATTTAATTTACTTCGATACCAATAATTTATATGGGTAGGACATGTCTGAATTCTTACTATATGAGGAATTTCAATGGGATAGAAAACACGGATATCGATATAATGAGCATTCCTCAAAGTTCAGAAATTGAATATATATATTTGAAGTAGATTTAACTTATCTAGAATCACCTCATGACTTACACAATGATCTACCATTTTGCGCAAATAATATAAAAATCCCCTGAATTAGGCTCAAGGAAATTGATATGTGACTTAGAAGATACATTTCATTACATAATCCATTATAGAAATCTCCAAAAAGTAGTTTAAAGTATGAATTGAAGTTTTCATGCATTCATAGAGCTCTTTGATTCAGACAATGGAATTGATTAAAACAATATATTGATCTTAGTACTTTGCATAGATCAAAAGCTGTTAACACTTTCCGATCTTAAGCTCTTATGATGGAATTTGTATTTATCACGATGAACGACACTAATTTTGTGTTCTTAAGTATATTCAAATGTTCAACACGTGCTTACTATTGTCAAGACTTATTCTAATATCATCATTAAATCTTTTGGTTGGAGCACAGTTCGGGTTACTAAAATTATCACAGTTTAAATAATTATTAACTTTATTTTTGGTTTGTCTTTCAAAATATCAAATTTCTTCGAAATAAAAACACTCGTAATTCACTTAATCAATTTTTATTTAAAATCGGCAGAGTTCTATTAACTCTTCCTGACATATCATTATTTTATATAATTAATTTACATATTTCTAAATCCTGGTATTTCGTCCATTTTGTTTTCGATAAATTTTAAATTGCAATCTTCATCCATCTCATACACAGTGTTGTTGATCTCCACTGTTTGAATCCCTGACTGCGGTTCCACTGATTGATGATTTTCGAAAATGAATTTTACAAAGCATATTTTCAATACAAGAACATCTTTTTGTCTCTGAAATTCCTCCATTTTCTGAATTATAGGCTGTGTTACTTTATTTAGATATTCCTGTTTAATATCACCATCCTTAAGATTTGTATTAAGTTCGATGATTTGGGTGGGACATGTCTGAATTCTTACCATATGGGGGGAATTTCAATGGTTAGAAAATACGGATATTGGTATAATGAGCATTCCTCAAAATTCATATATATTTGAAGTAGATTTAGCTTATCCAGAATCACTTCATGACTTACACAATGACTTACCATTTTGCGCAAATAACATAAAAAGCCCTGAATTAGGCTCAAGGAAATTGATAGCTGACTTAGAAGATAAATTTCATTACATAATTCATTATAGAAATCTCCAACAATGTTTAAAGCATGGATTGAAGTTTTCATGCATTCATAGAGCTCTTCGATTTAGACGATCGAACTGATTAAAACAATATATTGATCTTAATACTTTGCATAGATCAAAAGCTGTCAACACTTTCCGAAAAGATTTTTCAAATTAGGTAATAATGCTGTCTATGTTGATAAGAGTAGCGATATTAAGATAGCTACGAAATGGGCAAGTCGAGGTAAACATTAGGTCTTGTGCTTTAATTGTAAACCCAATTTTCATAGTATTGCGCAATTTACAATAAATATGGCAGCAGTAGAATTAAGCAAAGTAAAAGTGACTTATAACAAACCAGTTTATTTAGGTTTTGTACTTCTTGAAATATTGAAATTAAAAATGTATAAATTCCATTACGAATTCAGTATGAGGATAGAGTTATGTTAAATAATACGGATACAGATTCCTTTATTTATACAATTAAAACTATTGATTATTATAGTGATATTTCAGATGAGAGAAATGAAAGATTTGATACTTTAGAATACAGTCCAAGCAATCCTTTTAGTCTTCCACTAAAAAATAAAAAGAAATTAGGTTACATGAAAGATGAGCTTAATGATAACATAATGGTAGAATTTATAGGTTTAAAGTCTAACATGTATTCTTTATCTATACGAAATGTTGAATCTATAAAAAAAGCGAAGGGTGTTAAAAACAGTTCTGTTAACAAGTTAACTATAGGTAATAATAGAGATTGCTTGTAAAAGAAGAATAATTTTAACGGTGATATGCTTATATTTAGATCTAACATAATATATTTAGGCTAACATAATGTTCTCGCAATGTTCTTAAAATTAACATCCCATTTATCTTCTTACGAGTAGACAACAGGAAAGAAAGAAAGATATTAAGAAAGCTACATTGTAAACTGCTTGCTCCATTCAATTATTAGTAAAATTTGATTTTGTAAAATATTAATCCTTGAGTGTTAATTACACTGAATATTCAGAAGTTGGAATAAATGATTAATTTTTAAATTGTAATTAGTTTTATTTTCAAACATTTTTATACAATGACATTGAGCATTCTTAACTGTTCTAATTTCTAAAGCTCTTCTTCCTGACCTCCTGCTTGATGTTAATTTTAATTCATCCACCAGTATATTGGGATCTGTAATATCTTGAATTTCATCATCGCCATTGGAGTCTTCATCACAACTTCGGTCATCATCCTCAACCGCGGAATCACAACTTCGGTTATTATCTTCAAACGCGGCGTTGTTATCTTTAATTGAATTTGGGTTCACATCTTCATTTACTCTTCTATCAGCGATGCTAAAATATCCATTATTCTCACCCTTAAAGATTCTTGAGAATGCCCCCGATTTTTTCTAAGGGGTATAATTTTATTTCTAATAGTATTCCTAGCGGGATCAAAACCGGCTTCATTGATGGGTGTTAATAAATGGGCATTTTCATCTGATAAAATCTCTTCTTCACGATTTTTATCTTTCAATAAATGTGTTGACCGTCTCTTATGTCTTAGAAGACTATCTTTCCGGCTAAAGAATTTGTTGCATTCTATGCATTTAAACATATTGGTGGTTATCTAAACACTAAAAATGACCTGTTGAAATCGATATTTATAACTTATTACTCCCGCCAACGCCAACAACAACACCAACACCAACGCCAACATCAACACCAACGCCAACACCATGATAAAGCTGTTCATAGACATGGTAAGAGCTGTTTGTAAACCTGGTAAAGAATAGAATTGAAACGTATGCATGGGGGGCATTATAAATTGAATCAAATGAATATAGAAAAATAAAAAATTGTCATTGATAAGATTACGTTAGAATGTATAGGATTGAAATCTAAGATCAATTCTTTACGAGTATAA
Organism: Leptarthrus brevirostris; assembly: GCA_964036015.1. Taxonomy (NCBI): domain Eukaryota; kingdom Metazoa; phylum Arthropoda; class Insecta; order Diptera; family Asilidae; genus Leptarthrus; species Leptarthrus brevirostris. Next base: position 65,484,017 of record OZ038375.1, read on the forward strand.
AGCAAGAAAGATATTAAGAAAGCTACATTTTAACTAATTGTTAGATTAACTAGAAATTGTGAAAATGAGAATCATTAATAAATTTATGTACAAGGAAAAATAAATGACTTAATTAATAAAATGCTATTTTAACATTAACAGAAAGACTTTTATTAGTATAAAATAGACATTTATTTCTTATTTATAACTATTATTACTTTTCTAGGAAATTTCTTAAAAGGTAAACATTTTCATATTTGAGTTAAAACACTTGTTCTCATAGCTCGAAGTATGATGCCACAATCTGCCATTTCAAAACATTTACAAGACAATAAACATAAAATAAATTCGAATAGTATTAAACTACTACATAACATAGATGGATGTGCAATTTTGAATAGTGCAGAGATTTTCGAAATAAGGAAAGCTAAATACATAGGACAAAATATACTTAATGACCAGTTAGATTTCATGAATAATAGTCCGTTACTAGATCCGAAAAATTTTTTGTAACCGGTGATAGAAAACAGTCGATAGCCTGAGGATGCCTCAATAGGGCAAAACGCGTCGCACTCTGTATTTTTTTAAATAAAAATTATTATTATATGAGAACAAGTGTTTTAACTCAACTATGGAAAAATTTAAACAAGTGCCATCAAGAAACTCTACCCCGTAAGCATTTTCCCTTATGAATTAAACAGCATCGCGCTTTATTCAAAAATTTAAGAGAGAATAAGCTTGGACACTACAATTCTTCTTTCATATTATATACTATTATACCTTCACCAAATGTATTATTGATTCAGCAAGCCTTTTCACAGCCTTTCACATAAAGTACTTTGTTTCTTATTAAAGGAGTCACTATAGCACGTAATTGATGTTGATGATGTTGATCGTTCCAATTGAATTATCATGCAACCACTTCGCTTCTTTTGTCTTTGCAGTTGTTAAATCATTAAATCTAAATGGAGATTGAAAAATTAAGTGCTGCATTTGGTTTCCATTTGTCAAAATTGCCCATTCCTTTACAATGAACTTCGTGTTTAAATCCTTTTTGCAAAAGCATACAAAAAGCGGTTGTGTTTGCGGTAATATTACTGTGAGTTTTAAATTGTATACGAATATCAACGTCTGCTTTGAAGTATTTATGTTTAGGTTGAGTTTTTAAAATTTCACTGTTATTGTATTTATCAATACCGGGATCCATTTCAACAGTTCAATTTTCAAGAGTTTACGTTTATATGAGTTTATTGAAGCATCGTTATTTGATTCATCCTTTATTTGTGTTACAAATGTCTCAAGCGGCTTGGTGATGGGCTTAAAAGTTTGCTCTAGCTGAGTCGTAAGCATAATACTTCAAAGTACTTCAGATAAACTTGGAGATTATTCTGGAATTTCCGATAGCTAGCTCTAATAATACTGAGGATGATGATGAAGAATTCGCTACACTCACACATTTATTTACATTAACATGGACACGTTCCCTTCAATTTCGAAATACGAAAACTGGAGCTTACGATTGATAAATCCTTTGGGGTTTTCTGTGATGGTAACAAATAGGAAATTGGTACCGCCGTTCTTCAAATTGATGGGGACACTATCATATCAAGAAAAAAAAAGAACATTACTTCAGGTTTTCTCGAATTGCTTTTCATTAAAATCTTCTCCTCCATTAAAAACTATACTCATTAGATGATATGAACAGCTGCAGAATCGTTATGAATGATACCAATGCTTATAAACTCGATTATAAGGGATTAATTTTGTTCGGAAATTCACACTTAAGTGACAGATGTAAACATAAAACTTGCCTATGGTAATTAATCCATTCTGCGCATAAATCCTATGCTATTCATTTGATTCAATTTATAATGCCCCCCATGCATACGTTTCAATTCTATCCTTTACCAGGTTTACAAACAGCTCTTACCATATCTATGAACAGCTTTATCATGGTGTTGGCGTTGGTGTTGATGTTGGGGTTGGTGTTGGTGTTGTTGTTGGCGCTGGCGGGAGTAATAATTTATAAATATCGATTTCAAAAGGTCATTTTTAGTGTTTAGATAACCACCAATATGTTTAAATGCATAGAATGCAACAAATTCTTTAGCCGGAAAGATAGTCTTCTAAGACATAAGAGACGGTCAACACATTTATTGAAAGATAAAAATCGTGAAGAAGAGATTTTATCAGATGAAAATACCCATTTATTAACACCCATCAATGAAGCCGGTTTTTATCCCGTTAGGAATACTATTAGAAATAAAATTATACCCCTTAGAAAAAATCGGGGTCATTCTCAAGAATCTTTAAAGGGTGAGAATAATGGATATTTTAGCATCGCTGATAGAAGAGTAAATGAAGATGTGAACCCAAATTCAGTTAAAGATAACAACGCCGCGGTTGAAGATAATAACCGAAGTTGTGATTCCGCGGTTGAGGATGATGACCGAAGTTGTGATGAAGCCTCCAATGGCGATGATGAAATTCAAGATATTACAGACCCCAATATACTAGTGGATGAATTAAAATTAACATCAAGCAGGAGGTCAGGAAGAAGAGCTTTAGAAATTCTAAAACAGTTAAGAATGCTCAATGTCATTGTATAAAAATGTTTGAAAATAAAACTAATCACAATTTAAAAATTTATCATTTATTCCAACTTCTGAATATTCAGTGTAATTAACACTCAAGGATTAATATTATACAAAATCAAATTTTACTAATAATTGAATGGAGCAAGCAGTCTACAATGTAGCTTTCTTAATATCTTTCTTTCTTTCCTGTTGTCTACTCGTAAGAAGATAAATGGGATGTTAATTTTAAGAACATTGCGAGAACATTATGTTAGCCCCCCCTCTGATTCCTTTATTTATAAAGTTATACTTTTATATAATGCCCCCAAGTATACGTTTCAATTCTATCCTCTCTTAAATATATTTTGTCATCTGATGAGCTCAAAATTACGTTAGTAATATATTGTGTATAAAGCTGCTGCAACTTAGATCTAAATATAAGCATATCACCGTTAAAATTATTCTTCTTTTACAAGCAATCTCTATCATTACCTATAGTTAACTTGTTAACAGAACTATTTTTAACACCCTTCGCTTTTTTTATAGATTCAACATTTCGTATAGATAAAGAATACATGTTAGACTTTAAACCTATAAATTCTACCATTATATTATCTTTAAGCTCATCTTTCATGTAACCTAATTTCTTTTTATTTTTTAGTGGAAGACTAAAAGGATTGTTTGGACTGTATTCTAAAGTATAAAATCTTTCATTTCTCTCATCTGAAATATCACTATAATAATCAATAGTTTTAATTTTAGACTTTATTGTTTAATTTAATGATTTAATTTAATCTGAAAATAAATTTAGGATAGGCAGATTTTTTGACTGAAAGTCCAGGTTAGTTTTAAATACGTCTTTTATTCCTCGAATTCAAGTAAATATTTATAAAACAATTCAAATTTAAATTCAAATCTTTTCTTATGTCTAATACAAATAAATTAAATTTAACTCTAATAACAAACTTCAGTTTATATATATATAAATACAATACAAGGGAAACTAAATTTAACTTAAATCAAGAAATTTCTGAAACGAGAAGAAGAAGAGAAAAAAAAGGGAATTAGTTCAAAATAAAATAAATGAAATATCAAAATATAAAATAAAGAGAATAATATAACAATTTCAACAAATTACACGTTAATCAATTTTAAATGTTTGCGAGTCGAGCGAAATACGGCAAAACAAATGTTATTATTTATTTGGTAATTTTCCAAATGTTACTCTAATGACTTTACCCGCAACCAATACTACATAAAGGGACAATTTTTTAAGCTCGAGATATTAAACTCTGGTAATTGCCCAGAATGAAAATCTGAACTTAAAAAATCCTTCAAGCAAAGAATAAAGAAACCAATTTTTGAAATATCATCAATAATTAGTTTTCTTTAATTCTTTATCGATCTTCGAATCAAAATAAAATTTGGTAATTTCCCAAATTTTATTTTAACTTACGCGAGACAACCCAAACCCGAATAAAACTTAACTTGACATGAGGAGTCAGTTTATTTTATACGATTTGCAATCTATGCGTTAAATAGTAGTATACATATGCGACAGTGGTGAGAAGAGGCTACCTATAATTTCTTTAATTTACTTCTCGCTCACTTGCGCTTTTGAAAATTCCAACGAATTTAGCATACCATAATGTGGTAGAACAAGACAAATGATTGTTTGTTCTCAGTTGTGTTGCTCGTAGATTTTTTGTTGCGAAATACGTTTTTAAATGTTAAATAGGTACGTCTTGTAGAGTGAAGGAGACAAAAATAGATTTTTGTCTACTTGTCTTCTTCTTCTTGTTGGTTTCGTTTACCTATTGTTCCTCTTAAATGGCTGGGATAAATTGTTTGATAATTCGATAGTTTTGTTAATACTATCGATACATTTGACTGAAATGTCAAATGTTATTTTTGTTTTGATGAGGCCGGGACTACTTTTTGGGTAAGTTTTGCATTTCTTTATCTTAAATTTATTTAATATATTTTCTTTTGTAGAATTTTGCAACGAAGGGTTCAACGGACGCCAAAAGAAGTCAACGATGGAACACAAAGTTCAGGTATACCTTATGTAAGGAATTAAATTCTTTGTGTTTTATTTTGTTTATCTTTCAGGTTATACTTCGCTGGAACATCCTCCCGCCGCATTGATACATTCGCAGAAATGTATTAATTAAAAGAGACAAAAATTAAAATGAAATAAAAAACAAAGCCACTTCATTTAAATAGTTGTAAATTTTTATAAATTCCGTAAATTTTTATAAATTCAGTAAATGTTAAAATGTAAATCAGTTCATTGTATAACAATTTCTATAAAAATTTGTACTCTTTTTTTTTAAATATCACATGTTTTGAGTTTACTTTGTCTTGTTTCCTCGATGGCTCTGATATGTGCCCAAGGAATTCCTTGCATTTGTGAGAATGTTATTTGGAACTGTTGCCCTTCGGTGGTGTACAGGTCATATTTTTTGTCGTTGAGACTTGCCGTTGTTTCAGTTGTACCTGCAGATGACACGTTTGGGACAACTTTATGCTGTTCACTTCTGGACACCTTAATTGTTTTCCCTGGATTTGGCGGTAAATCACTTATTTCTTGGTGGTGTGGTGATTGTCCCACACAAGTTAATGATGCCACTCGCTCTGGAGTACTTGACTCAACATCTGCATGGGCCTCTGGCGTATTCGGTGAGACAGGCAGGTCAAGATTTCCAAAATCTAGCATGTCACAATCCAGCTGTAAAATGTCGTCATCTATGTTGTCTTCTCTTAGTAGTTCTTCCTCTAGAAGAGCATCAATATCCGTCAACGGAGTTAGTGGTAATGAGCCCACATCATCGTTTTGTGGTGATAAACCCACGTCCGCTTCCATTACAAATTTATCTATTTCTTCCAGCAGGGAAAGTGGTGATAAACCCACGTCAGAATGGTAATGGTTTTCCATGTCTCTGAAATTGGCAGGGAGTTAGAAAATTATGAATTTTCTTCGAATCCAGCCACCGGACATAAAGGACAAACATACAAAGACGAAACATATTACAGACGATACAAGGACATAACATGCTTACTCTGCAATGTTTGGCGCAAAATAAGACAATTATAACAGGTTAAGTTGGCAGCGGACAGATTTTGTTTATCGGTCTCCGAACTGTTGAGCTTTGAGTACGTATGGAAACTACTCTTATTTCGTCGTCAGTACCAGGATAAATATTTTCAACTATTCCCAGCATCCATTTAGTTGGTGGTAGTTTTTCCTCTCTAATAATGACAATTTGACCAACTTTAATATTGTTTTGGTTTTGATTCCATTTTTGGCGTTGTTGTAATTGTATTAAATACTCGTTCGACCATCGTTTCCAAAATATTTGAAAAATTTGTTGGATATGTTTCCAGCGGTTCAATGTTTGAATTTTTGCAAAGGTGAGGTTAGGTTCTGGTGGTGTCAACAGCGATTTCCCAATCAGAAAATGCCCTGGTGTTAGAACATTAACATTTGTTGGATCAGCTGACAATGCACATAATGGCCGAGAATTTAAGCATGCTTCAATTTGTGCTAATAAAGTATTCAATTTTTCGAATGTGAGTATGCTTTCACCTATGGTTCTTTTCAAATGATGCTTTACACTTTTAACGCCAGCTTCCCATAGCCCACCGAAATGAGGTGCTAAAGGTGGGTTAAAATGCCAACGAATTCCTTCTATTGTTGTTGTATTAGCGGCCTCTTGAAGACCTTCTTTGATAGTCTTTTTGAGGTCTTGAGTTAAGATTCTATTAGCTCCTATAAATGTTGTGCCATTGTCAGAATAGATATTAGCACATATGCCTCTTCGACTCGTAAATCTTCTAAAGGAAGCTAAAAAGGCTTCTGACGTTAAGTCAGAGACTACTTCGATATGTACAGCCTTGGTCGCCATACAGATAAAAATGCAAAAGTAGCCTTTATACGTTTTAGAACCTCGATGTTTGGACATCTTCAAATTAATTGGGCCAGCATATTCTAAACCTGTATTTTCAAATGGTAGTGCTTGATTCACTCTTGCAGCAGGTAGATTTCCCATTAATTGAGTTGGGATTTGGGGCCTATGTCGTGTACAAGTTGTACATTGAAATATGCGATTCTTAACTTCAATCATTCCATTGATAATCCAAAATTGTTGTCTAATTGTGTTCAAAACTAACTGAGCCCCCCGTGTAAAGTTTTTAAATGATACATATCAATCATGATGTTTGTTATATGATTCCTTTTTGGGAGGATCATAGGATGTTTCATGTCATAGGACAATGATGACTGTTGAAGTCTGCCGCCTACTCTTATCGTTCCATCTTCTGCTAAAAACGGATTTAGTTTTATTAATTGACTTTGCTTATTTATTGTCTTTCCAGCTTGAAGTAGCGTATACTCGGTGCGAAACTCTTGTTTTTGGACAAGTTTTATTATCAATATTTTAGCTTTCTGTAATTCATCAGCTGTCAAGGAATTGATTAACTTGTCAGCCTTGTTTTTACAGTTATTTATAAAACGCATGCAATAAGCAGTTACACGTATCAATTTTTTAAATGACGAAAATTTGTTCAATAATTCAATTGACTCCTTGTCATGTGTTGCGAGCAATGCTTTCACTGGCTTTGCTTCTAAAGTTATTTCAGTACCTTTGATTTTTTCTTGAGGCCACTTAACAGCGTTTTCCTTTAACCAACTAGGTCCGTTCCACCATAGAGCGCTATCGGGAAGCATAGAGGGCATTATGCCTCTTGACGCTGCGTCGGCTGGAATTGCCTTTGTTGGCACATACTCCCAAAAGGCATTGTTGCAGTTGTCATGAATTTCAACAACGCGGTTTGCAACAAATGTGCGCCACCTATTGGGGTGCCCTTGTATCCAGGCTAAAGCGATTTTTGAATCAGTCCAACAGAAAGTTTCTGTATTTGCCATTTGCATATCGGACTTTACTTGTTTAATTAGGCGGCTAAGAAGCACTGCTCCACATAATTCTAGTCGTGGAAGTGCGAGTGGCTTTATAGGGGCGACCCGTGTTTTAGCTATGAGAAGCTTGATATGAACCTTGTTGTTATAATCAATTACTCTTAGATATACTGATGCTGCGTAGGCTTGTTTTTAAAAAATTTCATTTCATTTTTGAATTTTATCCATTCTAGGCCCAATTTCTGAGGTACGGTTTCATCCCAGGTACATCCAGAAATCCATAATTTTTGAATTAGGATTTTTGCTAATACCACACATGGTGCTAACCATCCTAATGGATCAAACAGTTTAGCTACTTCTGATAAGATTGCTCGTTTTGAAGTTGCTGGTTTGTTAAATTCATCTTCCTTGATCGAAAAGGCGAAACAATCTGAAGCTGGATGCCATTGGATTCCTAAAGCCTTGATTTGATTTTCTTCTTCAAGTCTTAAAGGTAAATCTATTTCTCTTTCACTAGGAGAAATAGAGCTTAACAAACTTTCGTGGTTTGAAACCCACTTTCTTAAATTAAAACCACCGCCTTTGAGTAACTTTATTACTTGTTGCTGAATCTCTAAAGCATCTTCTATTGTGTCCGCTCCGGTGAGCATATCATCGACATAAAAATCTTGGATAGCTATTTCTGACGCTTTAGGATGTTTTTCTTTATCATCACTGGCCAATTGTTGAAGAGTTTTAATTGCAAGATATGGCGCAGCTGTTGTTCCAAAAGTGACGGTAGTTAGTTCATATTCCTGAATTAATTCACGGTTGTGGTTCCTCCACAGCACTGTTTGAAATTTTCTGTCCTTTTCATCCACTCGAATCATTCGATACATTTTCTCTATATCAGCATTCAAAGCGTATTTATGTTTTCGCCATTTTAGTAATGATGAAAAGAGTTTCGGTTGAAGTGTTGGCCCTGTCAACATTTGTTCGTTTAGACTTAAGCCGTTTGATGTTTTCGCCGAAGCGTCAAAAACAACCCGAAGTTTCGTGGTTGTACTCTCTTTAAAAACTGCATGATGCATGAATATATTCATTGAAACATTTGGAATATGCTTCTTTTAGCTTAGGATCCTTTTCAAATTTCCTTTCTAAGTGAAGAAATCTTGTTAAGGCTAGTTTTCTAGATTCGCCTAATTGTGGAGAAGACCCACCCTTAAAAGGCAATCGTACTTGATATGTGCCTTCCTTTAATCGAATGTGCGTATTCTGATAAAAATCTTCACATTCCTTTTCTTCTTTGGTAAACTTTCGAGGGGATTCTATTTCTTCAAAATCCCAAAACCTTTTAAGTAGCTTTTTCAACTTAACCATGCTTATTTGTTCATCTACACTTAGAGCGGAGAAGCTTGTTTGTTTGCTTTCCGCATTATTACTGTTGATTAACAATTCTCCAAAGAGAAAGTTTTGTGTTTTGTGCTATGGGTGTACCTGAAGGACCCTCTCGTAGGCCTTCACAACGTATTTTTGAGTATACGTTCACTTCTAATAATATATCAATTTTCCCTGGTTCCATAAATCGAGGGTCAGCTAGTTCCAGTTTCTCCAGATATTTCCAATTTAATTCATTTGTTTGTCGTGGTGGAAAAATGTTTGTTATTCTTTTAATAACATAGGCTTTCATTGGTAGTTTGAAAGATGAGAATATATTTGATCCTAATGTAAAGGATACTTCTTTAGAAGCTGTTGCGACTTTAGATGAGCCGAGTCTGGTTACTTGTAAAGATGTATGGACTCCTTTTGTTTGTAACAGTTGATATGCAGATTCACTAATAAATGAGCTTTGAGAGCCTAAATCTAACAGTGCTCTCAGAGTTAAAACTATTCCCTTCTCACTCTCTACTCTAACCATTGCTGTGGCAAGCAAAGATTGCGTAGAGTTTCTGTTGTAGTTACAGTTAGTAACTTCGGTATTGGTTGTGGCATTTGTTGCCAATGAATTTTTTCTATTTGTGTCAGAATTTAATACTTCTGTATTTTCTCGTTTTTGATTATCTTCATGTAACCATGTGTGATGCCGTTTATAACACTTAAAACAACCATTATTGCTAGGACAAGCTTGCCTTCTGTGTTGTTTTAAGCAATTGAAACAAAGGTTATGTTTCAATACGAATTCTCGTTTAGCCTTTGGGTTAAGCCTCTGAAATTCGTTACATTTATAAATGTAATGAGCTCCTTTGCACATTGAACATTTGTTAAGCAGTGGAGAAGTTCCATTGCTATGTTGTTGTAGACAGTTAAAACACAATTTATGTGTCAAGAGTAGTTTTCTTTTCGCATTAACAGTCTGCTGTTGAAATCGGTTACATTGTTGTAATTGATGATTTCTCTTACACATCATGCAACTTTTGTGCTCGTTGATGTGATAACTTGCAGTATGATTTGTTCCTTGCAACTTGCGAAGGTTTGTGTTTACAGTTTTGGCGAGTTTAGTATCAGCCATCGCCTCTAAGGTTCGGAACCTTGATTCTAAAAATTCCAAAAATTGGTTTAGTTTCGGTAACTCTTTGTTGTCTGAAATTTTTTGTTCCCAAAGGTTGCAGGTTTCTTCAGGTAGTTTCTGTACTAGTATAAACATGATCATGGGATCCCAATTTTGAGTTGACACACCTAAGGCTTCTAATTCGTGCATATATTCCTTTGTTTTGTCTTACAGCCCTTTAATTCCCCTTTCTGATTCTGTTTTCAGGTTGGGTTGATTAAACAGTTGTTTGAGCTGTAAAGACACTAGAATTCGCTTATTATCGTATCTGTTAACTAGTACATCCCACGCGGGCTTAAAATTGCTTGCAATTGTATCAAATTGCCTCAAAATTCGTTCTGCTTCGCCACATAAACTAGCCTTCAAATAGTGATGCTTTTGAACACATGAAATTCTCTCATCATTATGAATGAGCGAGACAAACATGTCATGAAAAGCTCTCCATGATGTATATTCCCCATCAAATTTGGGTATATCTATTCTAGGTAGTTTCGTTTCTACCTTCGGCTCATAGCATTTCCTTTCTTGTGTGTTCAAGAGGTCTAAAGCATCTTGCATATCGCCCAAATACTCAAAATATGCTGCTTCAAATTCTTCGAAGGCGTTACTCTTTTTGTATGCAATTACATTTTCCGATTTAGGGTCTACTTCATCACCGTCCACAGACCATATTTTAAAATGACCTTCTTGAAACCTTTCCCAAAATTTCTCAGCGCTTTTAATTCTATTTTCTATATATCCCCTAGTTCTTCTAGCCTTCAGGGTTTTACCGTAGTTGGTAATACCTAAATCTAATTGTTCTTTTAAAGCAGCTTGCGTTTTAATTGTTGCCCGCATTTTGCCGTATTTTTCTCAATATAATTACAAAAACGTTAATTTTTATTTTGAACTAATTTTCAAATTTGAATTCAGAACAAAAAACGTATTTGACTTCAACCTATCCGGCTCGAAGGACCAATTTATGCTTCAGCCTCTTATAGCTGAGACTTTATTGTTTAATTTAATGATTTAATTTAATCTGAAAATAAATTTAGGATAGGCCGATTTTTTGACTGAAAGTCCAGGTTAGTTTTAAATACGTCTTTTATTCCTCGAATTCAAGTAAATATTTATAAAACAATTCAAATTTAAATTCAAATCTTTTCTTATGTCTAATACAAATAAATTAAATTTAACTCTAATAACAAACTTCAGTTTATATATATATAAATACAATACAAGGGAAACTAAATTTAACTTAAATCAAGAAATTTCTGAAACGAGAAGAAGAAGAGAAAAAAAAGGGAATTAGTTCAAAATAAAATAAATGAAATATCAAAATATAAAATAAAGAGAATACGAATTAAAAATATAACAATTTCAACAAATTACACGTTAATCAATTTTAAATGTTTGCGAGTCGAGCGAAATACGGCAAAACAAATCTTATTATTTATTTGGTAATTTCCCAAATGTTACTCTAATGACTTTACCCGCAACCAATACTACATAAAGGGACAATTTTTTAAGCTCGAGATATTAAACTCTGGTAATTGCCCAGAATGAAAATCTGAACTTAAAAAATCCTTCAAGCAAAGAATAAAGAAACCAATTTTTGAAATATCATCAATAATTAGTTTTCTTTAATTCTTTATCGATCTTCGAATCAAAATAAAATTTGGTAATTTCCCAAATTTTATTTTAACTTACGCGAGACAACCCAAACCCGAAATAAATTCTAACAAAATCTCTGGTAACTACCCAGCGATTTGAAACTAACCTTTAAGCTTGGTGATCGACCCAAAACTTAACTTGACATGAGCAGTCAGTTTATTTTCTAGTTCGTCCGTCATATCGCCAATAAATTCTCCCACAGGTGGATCGTATTTACCCTCCTTGCTCACATAAATAACAGAGTCAGTGTCATAATATAAAACCTGATTACCTAGATGTTTCAAATAGCCGTATAATTTAAGACGTGCTTCTGTTGTTGTATACGCAGCGATACAAACATTTACGGTTGATAAACTATCTGCAGCTTCCTTTTTATACTCCCAGTTCACAACTATAGTTTCTTCATTAACGGGTAGAAGATGATTTACTTCAATAGCTGTGTTAGTCAATAGCGCGTATAATTCTGATGGTTTATTGATGATGCCTGTTTTCGGTTGATTTTCGCGTTGTCCAAACTTTCCCCAAAAGGAATTTAGCATAAGCTTTGCCAGCGATCTTAATCCGGGGTTTTTAACAATTTCTGCAAACTCTAATCTGACATCTTCGTTGTTGAATGTTCGAATTTGCAATGTATTGTTCCTTTTCTGGCAGTGTGGTACATTTAGAAGGCCAACCAGTTGCTTGTTGCTTCATTTTAATAAACTTATTCATCATAGCTGTAAACAAACCACCCGAACGTGAAAGCCTATCATACTGCTCGATTTCATACTCCCATATTTCGTATGTCTCAATCAGTTTGTATCCATTTCTTATTGCCTCTTTGACCTCATCCACAACCCATGTTCCTGCTAAAGCTCTTTCTTCATCAGTGTGGGTGCATAATTCTTCTTGATTTTTATGTTCACTACATGCACAACATAGTGAAAACATTAATTTTCCGTTCTGTTTTAAAGGTAGAATGGGGTGAAGCAGTTCCTCCGGTGGTAGAATTTTACACTTTATGAGTCCGTTAGTTTTACTCAATTTTAATTTAGAACAGTTTTCTTCCCCGAGATGAATTTTTGGGTGTTTGATGGGGAACTTTCCATATTTGCAAACCCATGGGTACAATGAACACACATCTATATACTTAATTTTTTCGCCTGGTTTGCATTTATAATATTCGACTGTGTTTCCTGTACGACCCCCATAAAAAGCATCACGAGGGTCAAGCGGTGTAATATTTATTAATGGGTGGTTTTTCACATATTCCATATCTTTGGTTCGCCCCAATTGTCTGTCAAACTCGCATGCCCATTTTTCAATTACTTCATAACCTAAAGATCTGAGGCGTTCAGTTTTTGCAGCTGTTCTTTCATAGCGCTGGTTTAATGTATCGCATGGATTGTCATGTAGAGGGGTGTCACGATTGTGTTGTAAACATAATGGATGTCCGTGGTAGTAGCATCCATGAAATTCAAAGATCTGATTAGCACTCGCGTAATAACCATCTACTTTAACCCCAGCAACCACAGCTTCTCGCCCCTTGGCTGCATGTTGTATGTTAATTTTTCTCTGGTCTTCTTCCCATATAAGCCACTGAATTGCTTCTTTTGATTGGTTATCTGCGAACCGATATCCGTTCCTGGGGATGATTCCAATAGTATTTGGTTTGAGAAAATTGCGCCGGTACACCAAGCTGCATGCAGATGCTATGGTTGTTGCTTCAACGAAAGGATCTACATTACATTCATCCACCAATAGCTTCCTAAATTTTAGACAAGCCTCGGTTAAAATCTGCACATCATTGATACAGTAATCCACAATATCACGCTGCATATTAAACTCATGATTTTTATGTTCCATATACCATGTTAGAAAGTCCTCGCGTTCTTCGGGCTATAATATTCGATAGGTGGTAAACACCCAATATAATTTTCATTTTCGGCTGTGTTGAAAAGGTGCGGAAAATAACCTTTTTTATACATTGACGGCAAATCGAAAGCTTTCGACAGTTTTGAAAGGGCCATTGGGAAATAGTTTTTACGTTATCTAGTTGTAACATAATAATTTTTGTCCCGCGCATTATTAATTCCGGTTTTAAACTTGTATGTTGCAGTAAATAATTTAATATAAATTGGTGATCGAATGCCTGACCGTTATGTGCGATTACTATTACATTTTTAAATTGCTTTCGAACATTTAATATATGTTCCAGAAAGGCTTTAATAACATCATTCCTTTTAATTACAAGTCGAAATTTGCATTTTTGGCAAAAGGACAGGCTATTATCATTTAAGCATTGATGACACCTTTGTTGGAAAACACATCATCAAGTTTTGGCCTCTTCTTATTAATTTGAATGAAACATAGGTGGTCCTCTGGTACATGTTTATCACATGTCTTGCAAAAGTATTCTCCGCATATATTATTTTTGTTGGCTCTGTACGTTTTCAAACAATCCGCACACCTTTTAATTTCTTCGCAAACGCTCTTCTTATTTAAAGATCCGGGCGCTCTATGGTTGTTGAAGCATTGTTGACCCCGAAAACTTCGGTCGCAGTCTTTACACTCGATATCATGTGCATTTTTCAAACAGGCAGGTGATTGCCGACAACAGGGGCATGTTCCTCCGCATCTATGCTCGTTTTTATGATCGTATGGTACATGACAATTTTCACAATAATAACCGCAACAGAAGGCTGCTGTGAGAGATGTAATTACGTTATAATGTCCCTCATGGTATAATAGATTTAAGCGTTTTTTCGCATTTTGCCCCTCAAAAATAATACTTCTTCCTTTATCGCCATACTGGTAAACAGCAATTTTATAATCTTTTAAATGATCTTGAAATTGTTGAAGCTCGAGAATTCCAGAGCCTTCAGGCGATATTCTAACCTTTGCAGCATTAATTAATTCTGTAGCTCTTGTTGTTTGAATTTTAGCTCTATTTTTTCGAATTTTATCATAATCGATGTGTTTGTCAGCATGGGCTATTGCAACAACTAGAGCGCGGGGTAAACATAAACTATCTTTATTTTTTATCGACACAATACCTCGACGTACAGCGCACTCTTCATTGAAAGAATTATATTTTCTGCCTCGACCTTTATCTTGTGGCAACCTGACAGAAGTAACAGCCAGGCAAAATGCGTCGGTGTTTAAACCTTCTGAATTACTCTGGAAAATTCGGGAAATCATCTCCCAGATGTCTTCGGCTTTAACGGTAGATACTGCTCTATAACTCATCCATCCCGGGCCTCTTTCCTTAAAACTTTCACCACAAAACGTAATGCCGACCTGATCGTCCGGCTGGAGTTCTTTCATGGCATAATGGACAACATCTTCAATGGAGCTCTTAATCCATGACGAGGGCTCGGCATTTGGTGGTGGGGCCCTAATTCTAAATTCCACCTTACGCCCCCGCACATTAAAACGTTTGATATAGCTTGTGTAATCTTTTCCAATAACAAATTTTGACATTTTTACTATTAAAAATTATTATTATGACTTATCACTTTGAGAGATGACTAAAGAATGGCTAGCCATTTTAAGCGCAATTCAATATACCTGATGCTGATAGCTAAAAAAAAACAAACAAAAAACGATTTTTACCGAAGATTGACTGCAGCCAAACATCGGCAAAGCAGAAGTAAATCATATTTCAATCCATATTGCATGAAAGCAATTTTAGTTAGCAACACAATAAGCTGTGCAAAATGTTTCGTAATCAAGCCATGTTTAAAGCATATAAACCAACAGAATTTTATGTTACTCATAAGTTTTTCGGAGCAAAATTTACTGATAACGTTGTTCACTCTAGCGAGCCATGTTTTGGTCATAGTAAGAATATTATACCGCCGTCTAATGATAAGCTACATGTGCGATCACATCGTCTTGACCATAACAAAAGCTTTGGGGTTGCGAGAAAATTGCTTTCTTGTACTTAAATTCATGATCGCCTGGTAGTCAAAATTTAAATACCCCTGTATTACTAATCATATTTAACATTGACGCGTACGTGCGCATGTGTGTGCATGCCGTTATTTATTAATAACACTCAACTATCTATAAATATTCTATTAAATCGATAATCGATAATTAAATAATAAATCCTAATTATTAATTATTTCCACACGCTCAATCAGTATTCGATCCAACCTCTCACAATTTCACATCCATAGCAATGACGTAATCATTACTCCCAAAAATCAATGGGATCGGTGAGCGCTTTACTGATAATCATCATCATCGAAACAATGCAAACATCACGTGTGCCCAGTCACGTGATAACAGATAACGGGATGACACCTGGTGAGATAACAAGGATGACACCTGTCGGCAACTTCAAAGCAACAAAGGGCATCTCAAGGTCAAACTTTTTCCCACGGTCACAAAAAAGTTCCCACGTTCAACTGTCGGAATACCTACTGTAGAAGTTTTCAAGAAGCGGCAAACGACGAGTTTATCTACGGATTTGACTGTAAACAAGAAACTTCATCCTCCAACTTTTGATGGTCAAACTCCCTGGCAGACATACAGACTACGGTTCGAGACAGCAGTGACAGTAAATTTCTGGACTGACGAGGAAAAAGCTACAGCTTTAATCATGGCACTTAGAGGCGCAGCAGCAGAACTGCTACAGACTATACCGGCAGAACATTAGTATAATTATTCAGCTCTAGTTGCGGTATGGAAACCAGCACATGCAAGAGGTCTACCGTCTACAGCTACGGAGCCGAACGGAGCATGGAGAGACGTTGCAGCAGTTATGTGCGGACATAGAAAGGTTAACACATTTGGTTTATCCCACGTTTAGCCAATATTATCTCAACGAGGTAGCCAGAGAAGAAGTAATGTCCATATCACGAAAAACTGAAATTTATGAATCACCCTGTAACTCCCAAACGGTTGAGATTCCCTCCCCCCCCTCACCCTGCCATAAAATTTTTTGTTTGTCTAGGTGAGATCGATCACCCCACTCATTTTGGCACGTCAGATCTGAAACACCCTCTATACAAAACACAAAAACAAATGCAAGATAAACATACCGCAAGAAAACAAACATTCAAACTAGTGGGGTGGGTCCAGATTCTGGTTGTCGCATCATTGGTGCGACCCTTGAGGTCCACACGAACAACTTCCCAGTTAATAACAATTTTCAATTGTTATTAACAATATTCAATTATTATTAACAATATTTAATTGTTAATAGCGATAAATTTCATGATCATAGTACAAACGAGTAAGTGAAAACTCAATAAAATTCATACTATTCGATTTATCGTTTTATTTATCATTTAGATCAACTATTTATGGTTTTTTTATCATTTTTTATTGTTAAAAAACACTATAAAAGTTCTGGATTTTTTTTAAAGTATCGAGTTGTATCAGAACCAGTTAGATCAGATGAATCTTTTTCAAAAAAAACTTTCGCCCACTTTTATCTCATTTAAAAATACTTAAAAAATTGATATTTTAAATTTAAAATAAATAAATTAATGAATTTAATTTATCATGATAATTTCGTTGTAATTAGATGCAAACAATTTTTCAAAAAATTTTCCGTTATAGCACTATTTTTTAATGAAAACCAAATAAATGCACTCTGTTTGGAATTCATTTGTTATTAATAATTTTGAATGGTTATAAACAATTTATAATTGATATAAACAATTCTTAATTGTTATAGACCATTTTTAATTGATATAAACAAAGTTTATTCATAAAAGAAATTTTTTGTGATAACAAAAATTTCAATTGTTATAAGAATTTTCAATTGCTATGAACAATCTTCAATTTTGTACTCAATTTCCAATTTTCATAATCAATTTTTAACCAGGTAAAACCATTTTTTATGATTATAAATTTATTATTGTTATAAACGATTTTTAATCATTATAAACAATTTCTGTTCATAATAAATTGTTATTATCCGACTTTTTGATGTCCCCATCGTTATCAGAATAAATTATATCGAAGAAATCCTTTTCAAGAAAGTCTAAAATCAACTTTTTTCAGTTTTTTTGTTTAAACAAAAAAAACGGCTGAACCGAAATTTATTAAATTTCTTTCAGCTATTATTGACAATAATACGCTTCGAATGGCACCATAGCGAAGTCGTTATCATTTTTTGTTCGCGAGATTTCGTTGTCGAAAAAAGTGGGTCCGAACGCACACACACACACACACACACACACACACATACATGTGTTCAAAAACATGCGTAAAACACTATGGTGACTTTGAAATGTAAAAAAATATTAAAACTAAAAATTTTGAAAATCGGGCCCATTACAATAACTTCCTATATTTTACTTTACAGTTACTTATTAACTATGTGGGAAGTTAATAAGTAACTTACTAAGAGTATCAATTTAATTTTTAGTTACATATATCGGGGTTCATTAGATGACTTTTTTTATTAAAATCAATTTGATCATTTAGTAAATTATAACGGTCACGTTTGGCTTTCCTGATTTAAAAAATTTCGTATCTATCTCATACTTGTCCTTTATTTAACCTTGTAATAGTTTTGTGTCATTTATATTGCACTTATGTCCGCTTATCATCAAATGTTTAGAGAGTCCCGAATTCGCTTTATTAAATTTAGCTGAATTAATATGTTCACTGAATCTTGTTTTTAAAGTTCTTTTTGTTTTTCCTATATAAATATTAACTGTTCCCGCTAATGCAAAATTGGTTTCATTTCATGTTCACAGCTTGTTCCCGTCGGTCCCGATAGATAAGTTAATAAACATTCTTAATGATAAAATAAAATTAGACGTAAATAATCCAGAAAAATACGGACAACTTGTAGAGTTAGTTAATATATGTATTAGAAAATATTATTTCACTTTTAATGGTCAGATATACACCCAACCAGATGGTCTGGCAATGGGATCTTCTTTTTCTCCATTTGTTATGTGAGCGTGATAATGTGCCTGTGGTGTGATATCCAAGACAATGTCACCCAATGCATCAACTAAACATTCACGACTTAGAATTACTTTGAACGGACAGATGTCGCCTGGCAATATTGTAAGTATGGCAATCTGCTGGAAAGAGTGTGGGAGAGGGATTCTGCAAAAGACCGGGTGTGACAGGTGAAGTATTTGCCTTCAGACTTTCTGAAAAGAACTTTCAGTGAAAGCAGTCGAGTGGTCCTGAATTTAAATTTTTCCCACGAAATAACCTATTTTCAGTTACATGGAAATTTACTCACTGCACATGGTAAGTGCATCTTTTTTTAAAATATTACAATTTAATCTTCGGTTTTTTTTAACTAAGAGAATATAAAATGAATATAAAATTAGATACAAGTTGCCAATTAGCGCATGTTGTGATCTCTGTCTCTCTCTGGGTCCTTTGACTCCTTGTGGGCCATGGGGCGTCTGGTACACCGGCTCTCCACCTGGTCCGGTTCTGCGCCAACGCTTGTCGTAATGCTCAACAGTTAAGCCAGAATAATTTAAGGTTGCAGTAAGTGCGTGTTACTCACTTGAATTTCTTAATCAGATATCGTTCGTTATGCAAACATTATTAAACTTTTATTTATATTAACTTAGGCAGTAAGAATATTGTTAATCCCAATACTTGACAGTTAGCTTTTTCTATGGATATAATACGGAGAATTCGGCTCAAAATCTAGTCATGAATTGTTGATTTCGTAGCCGACTTTTGACGTTGTCGAATGTAACAAAGTTATTTTTGCTGACTTCAGACTTTTGAAAGCTGCAGTCATCTACAATTTTGCCTGGCAACGCAGCACAGATCGATAGTGTCGTTAACTCCTGGCTTGGACAATAGAGTTACTTGAAAGTGAAACTCCTCATTTATTTTCACACGTTTCGGCTTCAACAGACAAAAAATTTAATATTCCTAAACGACCAACAGATCATGGAAACAATTGCAGTTCAAACAGTACAAGATGTCTCTTCTGTCTGTGTTTACATTGCCGGTTAATATTTGAAATCATTTTGGCAATTGAATTTAACGTACTTCGACCGGCAACTTTCCTTTTAACTCCTTAACTTAAAGGAACATCCAATAAATTACGAGGTATATATATTCAAAACAGAAAATGATAATACAAGAAAATGTCCCCCGCAAAGTAGCATAGCAATTTTCGTTTCCTTATTTTTTAATCAATTAACACCTAATACTTTAAGCTAATTTAAAATGCAATTTACCTTATTTTGAATATACACAATTTACTGCAAATTAAATTAAATAGGTACCCCAATCATTCAAATAAAGGAAAAATGGTATATCATTTGTAATTGCAAATTAACTATCTGAATTAAGTCATCTGTTCTATCTTCTGTGGTATCCTTAATGCGAATATATTCATAAAAAAAAAATCTTAAACCTAAAAAAAGAGCAAATTTGAAGTACGATAAAAGGCTCAAAGTGAATGATTTTTGTAATCAAATTTTCGTGAACAATTAATGTAGTTTTTAATATCAACTAATTCTTTTATTTATTTATTTCGAAATAAGACTTTTCGGAATGGTTATATATTTAGAAAGATCACACAAAGCAATAGTGTAGATGCAATAAGAAACCCAGTAAGAGCTATGTATTTAAGACAATATTATCACAAAGAATCATAAAAGTTTAGCGTAAATAATTTTAAACATAAAATTAAGTTGAAATTTAATATAACAATTATGGTATTATATAATGCAATATATTCTCGAAAGGAATTGTTTTCGAATCATCTATTACATTAGTTAGCTTGTAAGTGACTACGTGCAAGTAAATTGCTTTAACACATTTGATCGTTATGCCTTTTTCAGAATTACTGAGGTTTAATTGACCAGACTGAGAGTCTGGACTCAGAATTCTTATGGAATTAGATTTTTTTTAAATTTTAGTGGTCAGCTTCGTGTTCATAGGTCATTCTGGTGGCCTCAGAGCCTAACCCCTTGGTGGTAGGTCAAAAGCTCTTGGCAATAGCCAAAGACGTGCGCCTTCTAAGATGAAGGATTAAATCTTTTTCACCAGAACAATTATTTGAGTTCTCTACTGGAGTTGAGGCATATTACTTACGTTGAAACTACACCTGTGTTAAATCCATTTCTGGAAAAAAAGGAAAGAAACCAGAAACGTTTTCTTTATTAAGCTGTCTATCATATTTTCTTCTTTTGAGATGACGAAGTGGTAGACCTCGCACGGACTCCCCTCGGCAACCTCTCTCTTTTAAGAAACTAGTTCCGGGCAACTTTCCGTGATAATAGGGACTATTCTATATGATAAAGGCTCGGCATAGTCGCAGGAAGGGGTGGGATAGCCTTACAAGCCCCGAACGATCTTGAGGCTGAGGTTGCTTTCTTCGTCGGGGGCATGATTGGGCCCGTTCCTTTCGTCCTTTTGCTTATCCTTTTTATAATTCTGCTTCCTTTTTTTTGCCTTCGTGTCTTGGGTCCTAAGGACATAAAGAGAGCCCGCAAATTAATTTTCGGGTGAGTGAGCCAAAGGAGGAGGCAAGATCCCCCCCAATCCGACGAGCTTAGCACTGATAATTAGGCGGGCCCCTCACTTCTTGGGCAATATAAACCAGCCTGCACGGCACCTCATACGCTCACCCTGGTAATCCCTGAACGTCTCCCCATCCCTTTGGTTGTGAGCCCAGGCTTAGTCAGGGTTCACACATCCCTCCATCCAATTCATGTCCTCATGCTACCACCTGATGGCAGCATGTTTGCATGAATTTTCCACCGTTACCCTAAAACATTAATTCTACATTAACTTCTTTGAACATACCGTATTTAGCAGCAATAATAACTTAGTCAAACATATTTGTTCGTGGTATCGTTACGTTGATAATATTTTCTGTATATGGACCGGTACAGGTAGGCAATTTAATTTATTCGTAAATAATATTTTAAATAAAATTGACGACAGTATTAAATTAACTGTAGAGGTAGGCAATAGGAATTTGAATTTTCTAGACTTGACAATAAAAATAAACTCAGACAATAAATTAACATTTGCTATATTTCGGAAAAACACATATGCAGACGCGGTTATACCAATCCATTCTTCTCACCCCCTTCACACAAAAATGGCTGCCTTTCTGTTGGAATTCGTCCGAGGATTCTCCAAAGAACGTTGACCAATTTTAGTAAACAAATGTTTTTTCGTGTTTACAAAATTAGTATTACAAAAAGAATAGTTTTGATTAACAAAATCCAATTCAAATTCAGTGTCGATTGACAATATTTGCTAAAACAAATTCGCAGATAAAATTCAGAGCTAACTTTGCTCGTCGCCTTACAATCTTTTTTTGTTGTTTTTCTTTCAAGGTTAAGTATTCACAGAAAATAGTCAATTTCGCTGCCAACTCTGTTTACACTTTTAATTACTGACAGGTATTTTAGATTCAAATTTCAAATTCTTTGATTTATTTCAACACTCCTTCTCAAACAAATAATTGCAAAAGTTGACAAACAGTTTCTTGTTCAATGGTTTAGTTAGAATGTCGGCGATTTGTTTTGTACCTTCTACATGTTGGACAGACACGGTGACGTCAACATGTTGTTGAATGAACTTACGTGCGATCTCGATGTGCTTCTTTCCTTTGTTTACCTTACCCTCGTGGGTGTTCATCAGCATATGAACGGCTGACTTGTTGTTCACGTACATGGGGAAGGGTTGATCATCTTGCAGGATCTTGAGTTCCGTTGCCAGTCTTCATCGTTTCTTTTTCTCCTCCAAAGTCTGCATCAGTAAATACTTTGAAGTTTTTGTCTCCTCCAAAGCGAATTCCTGCGTTTGGAGTTCCTTGCAAGTATTGAAACACTCGTTTGACCATTTTCCAATGGCTTTTCATCGGGTTGCAGTTTTGTCGACTCAAATAATTCACAGCAAAGCTGATGTCAGGCCTAGACACGGTGGCGAGATAAAGCAGGCTGCCAATGGCTTCACGGTAGGGCGTTCCAATTGGCACTTTCTCATCGTTCACAATTTCCTCCTTCTTTGTTGCCATTCCAGGCTCCATCGGTGTCCAAGCTGGGTTGCAGTTTTCAAGGTTCATCCTCCGCAGGATTTTCTCAATATACCTTGGTTGACTCACTGAGATGCCCTCCGACTCAATTTTCAGCTCCATGCCGAGATAACATAACTTTTTTGGGATTGTCTCACAGTGAGTAATTTCAAACTTTTTCTTGATCTGTTCCAGAAGTTTGAAAATCTCCTTTTCGTCCTTTCCAGCTACCAGACCGTCGTCGACAAACAAGGCCACGATAATGCTTCTGTCTTTGTTATAATAGACACTTGGGTCGTCATCGGTGCTGAACAATCCGATTTCTTCAAACGATCCGTCGATTTCACGATTCCACTGCTTGGGCGCTTGTTTCAGCCCATAAATGCTCTTGAACAGTTGACAAACTTGTCCGGAACCGTCATCGAATCCTTCTGGCTGGTTCATGTACAGAACTTTCTCCAATTTTCCGTACAAAAAGGCTGTCTTCACGTCGAAGGATATCAATTTCCACTTTTCGGATGCTATATGACTCAGAATGAGACGAATGGAGGCGTAGCGAGCAACGGGGCTAAATGTCTCTTCGTAATCAATGCCTTCTCTTTGTTCGAAGCCTCGAGCTACAAGCCTCGCCTTCAACTTGCCATCCGCCTTCTCGCGAAGAACCCACCTGCAGGTCAAGGGCTTGACTCCTTCCGGGCACTTTACGAGCTTCCAGGTTTGCCTTTTGACTAGTGATCATACTCATCTTGCATGGCTCTTTTCCAATTTTTGTCCTTCAGTGCCACCTCGACCGGAATGTCCTCGATGTCGCCTATGAGGGCTGAATCTTCAATGCTTCCTCCTTTCACATAACCAGCCACATCATAGCCATACCTCGAGGAAACCTTCAACTTGCTCCGGTCTCGTAGCTGCCTTTTCTCCGGTGTTTTGTTCGGTGTTGTTTCGACTCGTTCTTCTCTTCTCCTTTCTTCATTATCTCTGTCCTTATCTGAGACTGGCCCTTCTTCTTCATTTTCACTTTCCTCTTCAGTATTGACTTCAACTTGCTCCTCGGCTGCCACCGTCTCAATCGCAGTTCGACTTCTCTCCTTTTCTTCGTCGAATTTCACATTTCCAGAGCTGACAATTTCCTTTGTGCGTGGGAGATACACGCGGTAACTTGGTGACTCCATGTCGTAGCCTACAAACTGCCCCTTTTCCGACTTCGGATCCAGTTTGCCTCTCTTGCGATCTTGGACCATAACATAGCACTCACATCCAAAAGTCTTCAGCTTGTTTAAGTCGATCTGTCTTCCATACCACAATTCCGCCGGTGATTTTCCTTTCACTGTACTGGTGCCAGTCTGGTTTATCGTAAATACTGCGTAGTAAATTGCCTCGGCCAAAAGTTTTGAGTCCAATTTCGCTGCAAGTAGAGCTGCCAATGCTGCTTCCTTGATGGTCCTCATTTCACGTTCAATGCGCCCGTTTTGTTGCGGTGTGTTCACATTTGAATGTGTGTGGAACACTCCCAGGTCATCAAGAAATTTTCTCGTCCTTGCATTTTTAATTTCCTTTCCTTGGTCGGATTTCAGTACTTTCAATTTTCTTCCCAGTTGATTCTCAGCCATCTTCACGAACGTTTCCAGTTTATCAGGTGCCTCGCCTTTCGTTTTCATAAAGAAAACAGTTCGGAAGTGCGAGAAGTCATCCTTAAATAGAAGAAAATATTTAGCGCCACCTAGCGAGCGCTCGTCCATCTCACCCATGTCCACGTATACTAACTCCAGTGGTTGGCTCGCTGTTTTCTCGTCGAGGGGGTGAGAGCCACGGTGCTGCTTGCCGTATGTACAACCTGCGCATAAGTAGTTGTTCCAGTCGTCCACGTACTTAATTCCTTTCTTGTCCAATGCTTCTCGTACATACTTCACGTTTTGGTGAGCTAATCTTTCGTGCCAAGTTCTGATTGACACTGCCGCCAGACTCAGCTGCTCCTCTCTCTTTCTCAGCATCATCTTGTACAGATTTCCTTCTCGTCTCGCCAGTCCAACCGTGGTTCCATTTTCAGCCGATACAAATTCTGATTTTTCCTTGTCTGACTTCATCTTGAATCCTCGATCGAGCATGTGACTCACAGAGAATAGGTTGAACTTCAATTCAGGTACATGCAAGACATCCTTCAGTACAACAGAGTACCATTCTTTCCCGTCAAAGGCTTCCAACTCCACTGTCCCGACTGCTACGCCATCTATTACAGTTGAATCTCCCAGAAGAACGGACACAGGGTTTGTCAGTTCAGTGTATTCGTTGAACCATTCTCGACGCGAGGTCATGTGTTGCGTTGCGCCGCTGTCCTGATACCAAGCTGACATCTTTTCTTCCGGATTGTTCAGGTCGGACGTCTTCAAGCTGGTTGTCACCCAGGCGACAGGAGGTTTGCGTGAACTTTGAGGTTTTGAGGTGTCATCTCGTCGTTGAGTACATTCCTTTGCGAAATGGCCTTTCTGACCACATGAGTTGCATGTGTATCTTTTCTTGCAGTATGCCAAGTATTTGGCACAGGGTTTGTTCGTGCAGTCCTTTTTAAAATCTCCTTTCAGCCCACATTTGTAACAGGTAAGTTGTCCTTTCTCAGTCTTGTTTTGTGGTTTTCCAGGCGGCTTTCTGCTTTTCTTTACGAGAAGTGCATTGCTCGAACTCACTTCCAGTTCACCTGTCTCATCGTGCTGACGATCATCTTCGAGCCTCAGTCTTTCAATCATGGTGGTCAGGCTTCTGTCGGCTGCTGGCGCGTTGTCCCACGACGTACGAAAATGTGCGAGTCTCGCTGGCAACATTTTCAAAATTCTGGTCATCATCCACGATTCTGGCATAGGCTCACCTCCGTTGGTCAGTTCATCACCTATGGACATAATTTCCATGCAATTTTCTGCCACCGATTTGCTTTCATCGTATGTACATGTGAAAAGTTTCTGTCTCAAAATTTCCATATTTACTTCTGTCTTTGTGCCGTACAAGCAAACTAGTCTGTCTAACATTGCTCTTGCCGTTTTGCAATTTGCAATTTTGCATGCGATTTGATCACTGACATTCAATACAATTAGTTGCAGAGCCTCCATGTCCTTTTCATTCCAGGCAACGACTGCAGCGACAACTTCGGCTCCTTCCGGCTTGACTCTGACTCCGGTTGCAACATCATACAATTTCTTAGTTCTCAAAACTGCATCTAATTTTAACCTCCACGGCACATAGTTTACTACTCCTTGTGAGTTTTGACTCAACATTACAAGTTGTGATTTTACAGTATTCATTTTGACGGTTTTAACTCGATTTTTGAAATTGACTTTCTGACTTGTACAAATTCAAATTTACTTTGCTTGACAATTTGTGTCGAAGTTTTCTCGCTGCGATGCTTTCGGGGTGTGTCACTCAACATTGAGCTGCTTCGAGACTTGCGTGGCTGCGAGAATCTCACTTGACTTGCCTTTCAAATTCAAATTCTGACGTGCGACGTTCCTTACTTTGATCTGCCTTTCAATTTTTGCTCTTTCACAGACTTTTCCTTGGAGATGAGGTTACACCACTTCCTGGGCCCATAACCTGTTGGAATTCGTCCGAGGATTCTCCAAAGAACGTTGACCAATTTTAGTAAACAAATGTTTATTTCGTGTTTACAAAATTAGTATTACAAAAAGAATAGTTTTGATTAACAAAATCCAATTCAAATTCAGTGTCGATTGACAATATTTGCTAAAACAAATTCGCAGATAAAATTCAGAGCTAACTTTGCTCGTCGCCTTACAATCTTTTTTTGTTGTTTTTCTTTCAAGGTTAAGTATTCACAGAAAATAGTCAATTTCGCTGCCAACTCTGTTTACATTTTTAATTACTGACAGGTATTTTAAATTCAAATTTCAAATTCTTTGATTTATTTAACACTTTCACTCACTCATCAACACTTTTTAGCGTACCACTAAATAAAGATAATTTTAAAAGAAGAACTTAACGTTATTAAAGACATTGCTGTGAGAAACGGATACGA
Organism: Leptarthrus brevirostris; assembly: GCA_964036015.1. Classification (NCBI taxonomy): domain Eukaryota; kingdom Metazoa; phylum Arthropoda; class Insecta; order Diptera; family Asilidae; genus Leptarthrus; species Leptarthrus brevirostris. The sequence goes on from OZ038375.1 coordinate 65,510,660, forward strand.
TATTAAAATTATTTATAAAATACTGGGGAAAAAACAAAAACGGAGGGTCTACGAATCCGTTTTCCCATCACTCCACCACAACGATGATAAGAGTTCAGCACATAAGTGGAGAAGAATCCCTTATATTCCTAAATTGTCAGAAAAACCTAAAAAGTCCAGCTTTTTTCAATAATAATACAAGACGTAACCTCCTCTCCAACAATAAAATTTACCCAAAAAAAGAAAAACTTGAACAGAGTGGTGTGTATCAGATAGGTCGTGCTGATTGTTCAGGTATTTATATAGGAAAAACAAAAAGAACTTTAAAAACAAGATTCAGTGAACATATTAATTCAGCTAAATTTAATAAAGCGAATTCGGGACTCTCTAAACATTTGATGATAAGCGGACATAAGTGCAATATAAATGATACAAAACTATTACATAGGTTAAATAAAGGGCATGCATTAGATAGATACGAAATTTTTGAAATCAGTAAAGCCAAACGTGACGGTTATAATTAACTAAATGATCAAATTGATTTTAATAATAAAAGTCCTCTCCTGAACCCCGATATATGTAACTAAAAATTAAATTGATACTCTTAGTCAGTTACTTTTTTTAATGTTATTTTCTTGCGGTATGTTTATCTTGCATATGTTTTTGTATTTTGTATATAAACAGAATTTATTTGTTTGCACTAGTTTCAGCCCTGATGATGTCGTAGACAGACGAAACGCGTCGGCTATAATATTTAAGTAATAAACAAAAAATTATTGTGGAAAAGATCAAGTGTTTTTATCACCTTTTAAAAATTTTTCCAAACATATTCCACCAAGTGATATTAAAAAGATAAGTATTTTCTTTTGATTTCGAATTTTAAGTTTTTCCGGTTTCGCGCGGCAAGTCTTTACTTCGACTGACTGTTCTCATTCTTCTCTCACAAAGATTTCCCCATTTTTGTAAGCATTTGGAATGTTTTACCATATATGGTAAAATATTTATTTAAATTTTCAAATTCTTCCTTTTTTGGAAGTTATTCTAGAACGTTTTCCCCTTTAAACCAACCTGCCTCATTTTAGAAATATTCTCTTTCATGTTTTCAACTTTTAGATGAATGTCGTTTTGGTCTAAATTGAACAAGGTTAACGAAGAATTGTGTGAAAGATAATCGATGACAATTTTGAGTCTTGTTGTGGTTTCAAAATAAACAAACATGGTAAGTTGTGCAAAATAAAAAACAATGTTGTGTATACATGTTTTATGTTATTTATGAGTTTTGTGGGGTTAAAAAAATTATCATAACAATTAGTGAATGTGTAAGTATTAAACCTATAACCTATTTACAATCTTTGATTGAGTTAAACTAACCTAACCTTAACTTTTAATTCCAGATCCAGTTTTTACTTCAAATTCAATAGTTCTTCGCAGCATCCCAGGATAGTTACTTCTCGGCGTTGACAAACAGATAAGTAATTTTATTGCATAATTTAGGAAAGCAATTCTTTGTGTTATTTTTTGTTTTTCAGCTCGAATATTCGTCTGCTTTGGTGGATTTAGGTCTCATAAATACTCCCCCCTCTCCCCCCCCCCCTTGGGACCGCAGATCACAAAATTTCATCATAGGATTTTCTTTTAGTCCATAGCTTGTATCTTCGAATGTTTAATTAAAGACAATAAATCATTTGGAATTTGAGATGTTTAACAATAGAGGGACCCTTTTGGACAAAGGAATGTGAGAACTGCGGGAGTTTAGGAAAATGAGTGGTTTGTTTAGACTATGTAATTGTGGTGGAGTCGAAGTAAGCTTGCATATTACGAAATGCGATCACGCGTCCGTATTCGCGTGTTTCGTTTCCAACCGGGTCGATAGGCAGTAAGCATATTTTTTGTTATCGGGCGTTTTATTAGCGAATTTTTCGTTTTTACCGTCAACTCGTACTAAGTTTTCAGAGCTAGGATGTGTTTCCACGATTTTTCCGAGAAACCATCGAGTTGGTGGTATATTTTCTTCCTTGATGATCACTAAATCTCCTGGTACTAGGTTTCGGTTTTTCTGCACCCACTTTGGACCTTGCTGAAGGCGACATAGATATTCCGCATTCCATATTTTACAAAAGAACTGATACAAATGTTGCAAATACTGCCATCTATGCAGTGGATGAATATTTATGTCCAGAATTGATGGCTCTCGTGGTGTCCAAAGAATATCGCCCACCAGAAAATGAGCTGGTGTCAATGCAGTCATATCATCTGGATCGTTAGTCATTGGATAAAGAGACCGGGAGTTTAAACATGCTTCTATTTGTGTAAGTACAGTCGAAAGCTCCTCTTACGTAAGAGTGCCAGAGTAAGGCATCGAATAACTTTGAAACATCGGATAATATCGCACGGTCTGTCCAGCCTAAGAGATTGAATAACTTTGAAACATCGGATAATATTGCACGTTTCGTACACTTGTCATTCCTGTCATCTAATTTAAGCGAATAACATAATTTATCACTAAATGGGTTCCAGTACAAATCATGAGTTTTGACCTTTTCAGCTAAGTCCACATGAAGCGATTTTAATATTAATAGAATTAACTCTTTTAACTCAGAAGGCGCACTTCACAGGCAGAGGCCTGGAATAAATTGACCTATGCACCAGAAGATAACATATATTGAGATAAATGAGGCTCCCACAACCCATGCAATAAAATATTAGTAACAAAAAAAAAACAAACAAAAAATCCAAAACAATCCCAAACACTACAATCAGGGGTGCAAAGACATAAAAGATCGTTTAAGCAAATCTTGAGTAAGAGCCAGATCAAAAATAGGACACATATTCACGGCTCTACACATGCGGTTAATAGGCTCATGCATACCATAGTTAGAGCGAAAATGGATAACATATAGTAAAGGCAATCTACCTAAGCTAAACGGGGTTTGCCTATAAGTAACCAAACTTTCGAGAGTGAGAGAATCTATATTCAAGTTCAAAAGCTGATGAATAAATACTAGGTCAGCAATTCTACGACGTTCCTCTAACGAGTGCATATTAAGCAATCGGAGGCGATCCTCATAAGGAGGAAGCCTTAATGGATCATTCCACGGGAGGTCCCTTAGTGCGAACCTAACAAAGTTTCGGTGCGTCTAGAATGAACAGCATAGAGGAGACCAAACCTGAGATGCGTACTCAAGAATTGGTCTAACTAAAGAAAAAATAAGTGAATAAGGGTCTGTCGATCAGAAAACTCCCTTGACCACCGCTTAACAAAACCAAGGACTAAATTACTCCGAGATACTATATGGTTTATGTGCAGAGTGAAATCGAGTTTTTTGTCTAGCATTACACAGAGATCAGTAACGGACTCCACACGACGGCTATTAGTTTCCGCAAAGGTATAATCAAAGACGAGCTGATTGATGTTCCTAGAAAATGACATAACTTCACATTTATCTAGGTTAAGTTGCAGTCCATTTGTGACACACCAACCCCTGAAGGTATTCAAATCATCCTGAATGCAGGAAGAATCATAACTGTTTCTAACGCATGAGAAAATCTTCATATCGTCTGCGTAGATTAAAACTTTGGAGATACTTTGTTCCTTTGCGGTTCTTTGTAGGCATTGTCAATGAGATCAGGAAAGTTCGATGTCCATTTTCTTAAACTGAATCCTCTTGGTTTCACTAGTTTAATTAATTGCTTCTGTTTTTCTCTCGCATGCTCTGCGTTATCAGCTCCTGACAATAGATCATCAACATGAAATTCCTTCAAAGTCGCTTCTGCTCCAATAGGAAATCGCTCTTTTTCATCCATTGCAAGCTGTTGAAGTACTCTTGTAGCAAGGAAGCGCGCACTTTTCGTTCCAAACGTGACAGTTAGTAACTTGAAATATTTAATTTGTTCCTCACCGCGGTTTCGGTTTGATACTCCGCGTGGTCAGGTTTCACTTATATTCGGCGGTACATCTTTTCGATGTCCGCAGTGAAAAAAAAAATTTAGTTTTTCGTTCGAAATCAAAAAATGCTTCATTTTGTTCAAATTTTTAATGCAATGTTATTTCATAAAAAATTAAAAATACATTAAGCCAACAATATCTCTTTATTTTTATTAAACTTAAAAATGTATTTTCAAAACTTAAAAGTTTTAAAATTGAGTTTAAAAAAAAATTAGTACTTTGTAGTACCGCCCTTTGCCTTAATAACGTCTCGAACCCTATGCATGTATGCAACTGTACATAGTGAATATTTTTAGCAAAAGAGTGCTATTGCACATCAACAACCGTTAAAAGCAATTTGGCCATCTTGTAGACTATTTAGCACGAATTGAGCCGGGAAGATATGAAAAAGCAAACCACGTGCGGCTCTTTTTGTTGCACGGGGTGTAGATGCATACGTCCTTGCTATGTTTTCATTTCGATCTGTGTGTGGTTTCTGTAGCTGTCACTTCTGTCATATGGCCAAGTGTTATGTATTCTTGTAAGCAATTTGAATATTCAGTCCTTAGCGTCGAATTTCCCCCAAAACGAGATTCCATTTGATGTAGTCTGGATACTGCAATTGCCCTGGATCTTCCTAGCGATACGCTGTGATCTAAATCATTAAACGGGACTTCATAACGTCCAATTAGCATACATACGCCGGTAAGTGTTAGAAAAAATTTTCCGATCTGGAAGAAGATGTGTGAGTTTTTTCAAAATTAAACCACTTACTTCGGTCACGGCGTCATTATCTCCCGACTTTATTAACACGTTAAGTGCCAACTTTCAAAAACTTATATATTCCTGATTGCGGTCATACAAATTTACTGCTACGAGCTGGCATATTCAATAGATATTCGCTACAAAATGCCAACTACGAGTTAACTCGTAGCACGTTCTTGTGCTAAAACTCTATGTAATGTACTTCCCTTCACTGTTTTGCTACGAGATATCTCGTAGCTGGCAATTTCGAATAGATTGCCAACTACGAGATATCTCGTAGTTGGCACTTAACGTGTTAATAAATGCACTGCTGCGTTGGCCTGTCCAGCCTTTGTTTGACCAACGCCTGATGTATCGGCACGAATTACTTCCTTGGGTAATCGTAGGACTTGTGCAACTGCAACTTGCAACTTGTGCAAATTGCTCTCTTCCTGAAGGAGCAACAACGCTAATTAGATGGACTTTATTAAATTGTTTTGGATGTGACGTTATTAAATTGTTTTCAAAACTTTGAGTTGCTTGTGTTCTTAGTGTGTCCACTGGCTGGACTGCAGTTGTTGGTCCTTTGAAAGTATTAATTTATTTCCACCTGCATCTGAGGCTATGTAATCCTCCTCTATTTCATAGTGTAGGAATAGATTTTGTTCTATTGGTAAAGGCAACGTATATGCTTTTATTATTGACAACCATTCCTTTTCAAGAAGAGGAATCGATATTCTACAGAACAGATGATTTTCTATGTGCGAGTTTTCCACAGATGCTAACTGTTGCAACATAAATGGATCTTCTATTACCATATTTAACTGATAGGTTAGAGGTATATCTTTGAAGAATTTACTAATTTGTTTATAACTAAGAATAAGGGGGTGCAGATGCTTCGTTGACAGAGTATTAAGAATAATGGAGAGGGTGTTAATTTGGTGCTCTATTTCCTGCAAGTGAATTATTATACTTGACGTTTTTTCTAGTTTGTCAAATCGGTCACGGGTACTGTACCTCACGGTTTGGGTATCTTCAATTACACGTTTATTATCTTATATCGGCACACTATTTCTTTTAGAGTTCACGGTTCCAGCAGTACACTCAGCTTCCTCTATGCTGTTCGACTGACAGACCTTTCGGATGCAAACCAAGAGAGAGAACCGGAGTGGGTGAACCAACATGATAAATTCTGACATACCGCCCGCCTCGTCTCCGACGAAGTGAGGCCGCCCACCAGTAGAAGAGTAGGAGAAAATGATGCGTAAGTGCTCCGCCCGCCGTGATATTAGTTTTAGTTTAAGAGTAAGTTATTGGTTGTTCGTTGGGATCTGTATGTAGTACACAGCGTTTTACTATAGGTCGTCGTGACCATCGGAACCATTTGATTGAATTGAATTTTAACTATACGCCCAATGAGCCACTTAGATTGCGGTAAACGGTTTCCCTTGCCTCAGGAGCGGGACCGTCATCCAACGAGTAAATCAAACCCAAGTAAGCCATAAAAATAATTTTAATAATTTGTACGTGTCCGCGCGAGAATCCGAACGCCTAGCGGCTCTTTATTCTAACCTGCTCGAAAACCGGACTACAAGGTCCACCGAGGAAAGATTAAAAGATCTAGAGCGTTTCCAAAAAGAAGCCGCACTTTTTCAAGCCAAGCTAGACGAATTCTCGCGCATACTCCCTTCTGAAGAAAATACTGAAAACAATTTGGAAAGCCCAACTAAGGAAAACCTCAGACAATCCCTACAAGATTGTTCTCCAATTACCGCCTAATCGATCGGACGCGTTGCGTAATCGCTCCTCAGTCAGTTCAATTTCTTCGCAGTATTTTCATTTCGTGTGTTTTGTGCGTGTCTCAGCAAAGTGAGTGCCACTCTTTCCCGGTCAATAACATACCTGACATAGTTTCTCCTTGTTTACATTTTTGTCAGTGACCTTATTTTCAACTGGCCGCTATTTTGCAAGTGACTCAGTTAGTTTTTTCGCCTTTTACAGTGCCGGGAAATATTTTTGTTTTTCAAGCGGAAGTGACTCAGTTTGTTTATTTTGTTTTAATCTGGTATTACTGCAACCTGGTGTAAAGCCTTTTGTTTAACTTTTTATTGTTAATTATTTCCGACTAACTCCTCACGCACAAAATGGCACTTTGCAAGTCATGCTCTAATGAGTTGCTAAACAATGGTGTTACCTGTGATGGCATCTGTGGAGGTGTTTTTCATGGCACCTGTCTTTCACGTGGTCTTTCTACATGTAAAGAGTGCTCCAACATTAGGCCCTGTCACGTCTTACGGCTCATGAAGGAGGTCGTTGCTACGCTCTCCACGGATCAATCCTACATCGCAAATAAGGTCAACGAGATCTCCACAAACTTTGCTGGACTGCAAATTTTGTCCGATGACTGCGCTAGTCCAAACTTAAAACTGGACAAGCTGCTTAAGATCGCTGAGGGTTTGACCAACGACTCATCGCTTCTTTCAAGCAGGATTTGCGAGCTTTCCTTAAAGGTGAGCGGCCTGGTCGCTTCCTTGGATTACCTCCGCGCTGGATCACTGAGGTATGTCAGGATGTCTGGAATTATAAGTTGACGTGGGGGCGTAGTCCCTTTATTTTTGAGCCTCCAAAATCCTAAGTCCTCTTTGTATCTAATGGGTAAGATACATTTTATTTTATAATAAAAAAAAATTATTTTAGTTTTAATTTTTTTATTTAATTTCAATACTACCAGTCCGGTTGTTCTGGCTAGACTAAAAATTATTTACAATATTTTTGTATCCTACTTTACGTTATATACATAGATAGTAAATCTATCTATTATTGTTAGAATATAAGAATATCCATTTGAAGAAGGTAAAGGACCTACCAAATCTAAATGGATATGTTCGAATCTTGTTTTGGGTAGTTCGAATTTACCGATTTCAGACTTTGTGTGTTTAGTTACTTTGGCTTTTTGGCAATTGACACAATTTCTAGTCCACTTGTTAATATCTGTATTCATTCCAGGCCAAAAGTACTTAGAAACAATAGATTTTCGTGTTGCTCTAATTCCTGGATGAGATAAATTATGAATGGTATTGAAGATAGTTTTTCGAAGTTCTTTGGGTATATATGACCGTGAATTTTTAGTAGAAACTTCGCACCAAATGTCAGACTCAGAAGTGTTTAATTTAATTTTAACAAGTTTATATTTTGAATTATCTGGTCTGTTATGCTGAGTTATTAAAAGATGTGTAAGTTCTTCATCACTATTTTGGTACTCAGCAATAGTTTTTAAATCAAATTTGGGATTGCTATGTTTTGAATGTTCGAAATTTTCGATTGAAATTCTAGATAAAGTATCTGCTACTGTGTTTGATTTTCCTTTGATATGTCTGATATCTGAGGTAAATTGAGTTATGTAGTCCAGGTGTCTAGTTTGTCTTGGACTTCTTTCTGTTTTAGACCATATTGCTGTAATGAGCGGTTTGTGGTCTGTAAAAGCTGTCAATTCTCGACCTTCTAGAAAATGTCTAAAATGTTTGATGGCTAGATATAACGCCAAAAGTTCTCGGTCAAATGCTGAATATTTTATTTCTGCGTCTTTTAATTTTTTAGAGAAAAATGCAATGGGTTCCCAATGATTTGCATTGGATTGTTGGAGAACTGCACCAACAGCGCTAGCAGAAGCGTCCACAGTTAAATTGAATTTTGCATTTTCAATAGGAAGAATTAATAAAGTTGCTTTTGAAAATGATTGTTTAATTTTGTTAAGTTGATCTTCACATTCTGTTGGCCAAGAAAAGTTTTTAGAGTTATTTGGTTTCTTTTTGAGAAGTAGGGCCAAATGAGTGTGAATTGGGTTTAGTAATGAGGCAAGATTTGGAATAAATCTATGGTAATAATTAACCATGCCAATAAATTGTTGATTTGTTTAATGGAATTTGGACAAGGAAAATTGTTAATAATTTGGACTCTGTCTTCTGAAGGTAAGATGCCTTCTTTTGTTATTTTATGACTGAGGAAGTCCAAAGATCCAACTCCGAAAATGCATTTGGATGGATTGATATTGATTCCAAAATCTGATAGTTGTTTAAAAATTTGGTTTAAATGATTTTGATGTTCGGATTCAGATTTGCTGGCAACTAAAATATCGTCAATGTAGACAAAAGCGAAATCTAAATTTTTAATGATTTGGTCCATGAATCGTTGAAATGTTTGTGCAGCATTTCTTAGACCAAAAGGCATTCTAGTGAATTCAAATAATCCGAAAGGTGTTGTAATGGCTGTTTTATGTATGTCTTCTTTAGCCATTGGAATTTGGTGGTAAGCTCTTACCAAGTCAATTTTTGAGAAAATAGTGCAACCGTTTAAGTTCATTGAAAAATTTTGTATATGTGGTAATGGGTACCTATCTGGAACAGAGATTGCGTTGAGTCTGCGATAATCTCCACATGGTCGCCAATCTGTAGTATTTTTCTTTGCTACTAGATGCAGTGCAGAAGATACTGAAGAAGATGATAATTGGCACAGACCTAATTTAACCATGTGATCAAATTCTAATTTTGCAATTTTGTATTTGTGTCCATCTAAACGTCTTGGACGAGAAAAAGGTAATAGTCCTTTAGTTTCTATGCGATGTACAACGTTATGTTTAACTGGAATATCATAAAGAGGTGGTTGTGTTAATGTGGGAAATCTTTGCAAAATTTTACCGTACTCATTACTGATTGCGTAGTAACGAGGAGTTGGGGTATTTGCGTTAACCGTTATTCCACTAACACTTAATGTTGTTGTACCCTCGAGTAATCTTTTGTTTTTTAAATCGACGAGTAAATTAAATTTTGTTAAAAAGTCTGCTCCGATGATGGGCTTGTTGACATTAGCAATTATAAATGGGAAAATGAATTCTCTCCTAAGACCGAAATCTACTTTAAGTAATTTTGTACCATAAGTGTTAATGGTAGAACCGTTTGCTGCGAATAAATATAAGTTAGGGTCTTTGTTAAATTTTTTAAAGAATTCATTAGGTACTACTGAAATATCAGCGAAATACATTTATTCGCTTTGGTACCATATTTATTGTGGTACCAACAATAAGAATTGTTATCTCTAGATTTTGAAAATTGTCTATTATGTGAATTGTTTCTAGAGAATGAATGATCTCTCGATCTGTTTCTAGACCGTGAGAAAGAAGGTTGATTTTGATATGATAATCCTTTTATCAAATTTTCGAGATTTTCTATTTTATTTTCTAAATTGTTTATTTTTGATAAAAGGAAATTGTTATCTATGAAATTGTAATTTGGTTTTGGTAGATTTTTGTTTATTTCCGATATAAATTGAATTTTGGAAATATCATATATATTATCTGCCAAATCTAAAAGTTCTTTAATATCTTGTTTTCCGGAAGATTTTAAAGCAATGTTTATATTTGCCGGCAATTTTCTCATCCATAACTTCTTTATTAATGATTTACTAAATGTGGATGAATTGCCTGCTAGAATTTCCATAGAGCGATAAAATTCTGAAGGTTTTCTATCTCCGATTTCAGTTGTAGATAGAAGTTGCTCTAGCTTCTTTTCTTCTGATTCGGTAAAACGTTTGATCAGAGTATTCTTTTAACATTCATATTTGTTTAACAGTGGAGGATTTTGTAAGAAATCTAGAACATTTGTTATAACTTCCACTGGTAAAGATTGAACAACGTGACTATATTTTGTTTCGTCAACCGTTATTCTTTTAGAAGCAAATTGGGCTTCGGCTTGAATGAACCAAGCTTCTGGATATGGAGTCCAAAAGCTTGGCAGTTTGATTGCAGTTGAGGCTACATAATTGTTTTCGTTGAAATTTGTAGCATTTGTATGTAATGTTTGTTGTGAAAAATTTGACTCGTCTTCACTAGTCATCATGATTGTAGATGTTCACTGTTTGAAAATAAAATTTCACCTTTTTTTTAAAAACACTGATATTAACGAGACTTAACTTCGCGAATCACAAAATGAAAGTACAACCCCTTAATATTTAAAAATTTTTAGATGATTATACTATGATAAAATATATTTTAACTTGAGTTAAAGATATATTATTCATTGCAAAGAAATATACAAATTTTGAAAGTTGAGAAAAAGAGAAGAAAATATGTTGTAATGTGGAATTGTGTATGTTTATGTTGTACAAATTATATTAATTTTAATTAAAAAACGAGAACATACCAATATTAAATTTTTGTTGAAGTTATGTTGATTCTTCTTTCTTCCTAAAGATGTGTTGACTTGAACTTGTTGTTGATTGTAGATTTGATGATGACTTCTTTTTAAAATAATGAGGATGCCTTACCACTGGTGGGGGCACCTCTTATTAAATATGTCCTTACTGTTGTTGTTGTTTTTGATGGCAGCTTTGAGTCGCTGCTGTTGATTGTTGATGGTAGCTTTGAGTCGCTGCTGTTGATTGTTGTTGATTGCTTAAAAACAGAGAATACCTTACCTTGGGTAGGGGGTATCTCTGTTTTTAAAGTTTGTGATGATGCTTCTGCTTCTTAAGTTAAAACTAGAAAGTACCTTACCTTGGGTAGGGGGTACTTCTGTTTTAAATTTTTTAAATTTTTTTATTTTGTGTTGATGTTGCGTTGAAAATTTTAGAAACCAGAAAGTACCTTACCTTGGGTAGGGGGTACTTCTGTTTCTAAAATTCCGAGATCACTAATGTTGTGACCGGAATGTCGGGGTCACCAATGAGGTATGTCAGGATGTCTGGAATTATAAGTTGACGTGGGGGCGTAGTCCCTTTATTTTTAAGCCTCCAAAATCCTAAGTCCTCTTTGTATCTAATGGGTAAGATACATTTTATTTTATAATAAAAAAAAATTATTTTAGTTTTAATTTTTTTATTTAATTTCAATACTACCAGTCCGGTTGTTCTGGCTAGACTAAAAATTATTTACAATATTTTTGTATCCTACTTTACGTTATATACATAGATAGTTTGTTAAAATTTTCTTTGTATTGAGTACAGTATTTTATTGTCAATGAATAAATGATTACGATAATTTTTAAAGTGTTTGTGTTTCACACTATTCAAATTTTATCGAAGTGTACAGGTTGATTAAAATATTTTTGACAGCACAGTCTAATTGGATATTATTGAAGTAGATTTTTAATACTAATATTTTATTAATAATATAATCAAAATAATAAACTTTTACTTAAAATATAATATATTAAATTTGTAGCTACTGCTACAATCACCATCGCCTTCCATCGGCCAACCTGCGGAATCTATCATGCCAATCTTAGACGACATTCGGCGCGGTGTCTGGCACGTCAAGCGGGATCTGGATTCGTGCTCAACAGCCATTGTGAAGAACTTGGAATTAATTGGCTCAGTCGGCTCTGATATTAAGAGTTTAACCACTAGAAGCTATCTCGGCCGCTCTTTTCCTCGGTCTGACACCACAGATGGTTCTGGTTTGAATTCTTCTTCTTCTGGACCTGCATCTTCTGAAGGGGACTGCTCCACTCTCCGGGATGCAATTTCCGCAGTTCCGCCTCAATCTACCGTGAAAGCGATTCCTCCGCATTCCTCCTTGTTGCAGCCTGCTTCTGATGGTGATGCTCCTGTTGGTTTGCTCAAGCCCGTTATAGAGAATTCTTCTTCTTCTGGACCTACATCTTCTGATGGGGACTGCTCCACTCTCCGTGATGCAACCTCCGCAGTTCCGCCTCAATCCACCGTGAATGTGATTCCTCCGCATTCCTCCTCGGCGCTGCCTGCTTCAGATGGTGATGCTCCTGTTGGTTCGGTCAAGCCCGTTATAGAGAATTCTTCTTCTTCTGGACCTACATCTTCTGATGGGGACTGCTCCACTCTCCGGGATGCAACCTCCGCAGTTCCGCCTCAATCCACCGTGAATGTGATTCCTCCGCATTCCTCCTTGGTGCAGCCTGCCTCAGATGTTGATGCTATTGCTGGTTTGGTCAAGCCCGTTATAGAGAAGGTTGCTGATGTTGCCGCGAGTGTCATCCCAACCCACTTCCACCACATTTACGATCAAAAAACTTGGCACCACCTGGACAGTATCGGAATGGGAGCAGAGACTAAAAAGGCTAGGCAGTAAACATTCATCTTTATCAAGCACAACTCCATTCCTTCTAAAGGGTGCACCTCATAACGCCAACGATTCCTGGGCCCACAGTTTTTTTTCCCGGAATTTTGGATTCACCCCCATTAGCTGCCTGAAGTTACTCTCGTCAGACGAAGGGAAATCCAGTAACTTCAAGATCTTCATCCGAAACAAGTGTCCGGCTCATCAGTAACCCCTCCAGCAAATTCTTCACTCTCGGGAACATCACAATTTCTAAGTGGACTAGGATGTACGTTAAGTTTAACCCTAAGCCCTCTGCACCTAACCCTAAATTAAATACTAAAAAACCTAACCTCACTAACTACCCCAAACGACCTTCTCCCATACCTAAATTTAGTATTCACAATAACCATAAGAATCTTAGAACTAGTAACAACATAATCACTCCTCACTCTTCCTCACATCTCACCATTAATCCTAAATCTAGTAATCCTAACTCCAATTGGCAGTTCAAAATGGGAGTATTTCCAAATTTTAATCTAAGTACTCCAGTCAAGTATCCCAACTTTATATATTCTCACACCCTTAACCCCCTGTTCCAGTTACACCGAATCCCTCGAACACGTCCATTCCAACGGTCAACCCAACCAATACTGTTTTGAGTTCCGTATGTCCAGCGCACCCACCTAACCAGGCACTCCCAACTTCTTCCGCATGCCCTCCTAACCTCAAGCCAACTTCTTCCGACCACTCCACCACCTCTGCTCCGATTTCCGTCTGTCCCACCTCTCCTCTATATACGCCAAACCTTGCACCCGCTACTTCCTCCGCATGCCTACCTAATTCCACGCCGTCATCCTCCTACACTGTCGCCCCGTCTCAAACAAATTCTACCTCCGTTAACCCGCCCATTCCGCTAGCCAAAACTCCTTTATCCGAACATCATTCATTTATCGATCCCCTTTTCCCACCTACAGTTAAATTGACTTTGCGCTCTGCTGATTCTAGCGATGGACGATACCTCTTGTCCCGTTTACGGGACCGTCGCATTTATGACAACGTACGTCTATTTCTAGTCTATCTCCACGACAAACCGAACTCCGTCTGTGTTGAAGGTAAAACCAGCACCAACGTCATGTTAAGTATACAACAAGAAGGCCTGCCCACAGACCCATCAGTCTTACTCCAACTTTTCACTAAATACCATGAATCATTCAATATACCTTCCCATAAAGTTTCAGAAGATCTATCTACCTATGCTGCGTACGTCAGTTCTCGCCGTATTTCCCATCTTCAAAAAAGTCGTAACGACTCCTTAATCTACTTTCGTTCCTAACCCCCTTGATTTCCCTGTTTCTGACTTCCCCTCTATTGCACCCGCGGTTTCCGATCAAGATCCTCTCCCCAACAGCTTGTCGGTCTATTACCAGAACGTAAGAGGACTTCGTACAAAAACATCCAATATTTTTCTTAACTCCCACAAATTCCCGCACGATATCTTTGCCTTAACTGAAACCAATCTAACACCAAGAATTCTCGACAACGAACTATTCCCTCCAAACTATACCATTTTCCGTGTCGACGGTTGTGTAGGCACCAATGATCCACCAGGTCGCGGGGTTCTCATAGCTGCTCACAACCGTTATGACGCCACCCTGCTAAAGACCTCCGACTCTACAATATCAGAATTTGTGTGTATAAAAATAGCACTAAATAAGTGTCTTCTGTACATCCTCTCTTGTTACATTCGCCCCTCTCAACCTTTAGACGCCAACGAGCCCATAATTGAAGCGATCGATACCCTGCTTGAGAACTCTAACGCGTCCGATGAATTTATTTTATTGGGTGACTTTAACCTCCCCCGTATCCAATGGTCATTGTCCGAGGACTGTTCTCACTTTGTCCCCCTTAACGCATCTTCGGCCAAAGAAGCCTTCTTTACCGATCAGCTTTCCGTTTCAGGTCTCTTTCAAGTAAGCGGAGTCAGGAACTTCCTGGACAGACAATTAGACTTAATCTTTTCTTCAGACCCAGTTAACTCGGCTGTCGCAGAAAGCAACCATCTTCTCTCCTCCCTCGACCGTCACCATCCTCCTTTGTTCCTCGTTTTCTCCTACGAGCACCCTCATGCCGTTTCAGGCTCCGAGTCTTCTTTATCCTTCAATTTTCGTAAAGGCGACTTTGACAAATTAAATCACTTGCTCCCCAACTCTAATATTGGGGATATCCCTCAACATCTCCCAGTTGACGTTGCTTTAGAGGCGTTCTATTCGGAAATACACGCTTGTCTCACACAATCTATCCCTCTTCTTCCTCGTAAAAACTACTCCTCATCCCCCATATGGTACGACAAAGAATTACACTCTCTTCGCAACAGGAGAAATAAACGTTGGCAAACTTTTCTTCTAACCCAGACCGAGTGTGACTATTCTTCCTATCTATCTGCTTATACCTCTTTTTCTGAACGTTGTGATACCCTCTACCATGAGTACCTCCAACGGATGGAAACTAGCCTCATATACGACCCCAACCGTTTTTTTAGCTTTATTAATTCTAAGAAGAAATCCAATGGTTACCCTTCCACCCTAAAGCTCGAGAGTACCTCTTCATCTGATCCTAAGGTTATCGCTAACCTCTTTGCACACTTCTTCAGTAAATCTTTCAGCGACAATTCTCTACAACCCGACCTTAACTATTTTGCATTCATGGACAAATGCACTCAAACGTCGTTTTCATCTTTTGACCCTGATCCTGAACTAATCGCCGCCAGTATTAATAGGCTTGAGGACGACTTTCACCCAGGTCCTGATGGCATTCCGGCCATCGTTCTGAAAAAGTGTGCCATGCATCTAGTCCAACCCCTTACTTTGTTTTTTCGTCTCTCGGTCACTCAAGGGGTTTTCCCTCAATTATGGAAAAATTCGTATATTATTCCCATCTTCAAAAAAGGTTGCAAGAACGATGTGTCCAACTACAGACCCATTGCTAAATTATCATCCATACCTAAACTATTCGAAAAATTGGTCTATGATTCCATGTTCTTCCACTGTAAGTCTATCTTCTCACTCTCCCAGCATGGCTTCCTCAAAGGTAGATCTACAACCACCAACCTTACTGACTTCGTCTCTAAAACCCTATGTGCCCTGGAAAACGGTAAAGATGTTGATGTTATCGCCACCGATTTTAGTAAAGCCTTCGACAAGATCTCCCATAACGTTATCTTGTTCAAACTTGATCGCCTTGGCTTCCCCCCCCCCCCCAGATTCATCTCCTGGATCCGATCCTACCTCAACAACCGTCAGTACAATATTCTTTTCAGTTTATCCATTTCTAACCCTATTGTCGCTCGTTCTGGCGTCCCTCAGGGCAGCCACCTAGGTCCATTGCTTTTTATCCTCACAATAAATGATGTTGAATGTGTCATCAAACACTCAGAGTTGTCCATTTATGCCGATGACATGAAAATAATCAAACATATCTCCTCCACTACCGACTCTCTTCTCCTGCAAGAAGACCTCGATTCATTCATCACATGGTGCATGAAAAACTTTCTAGAGCTCAATGTCTCCAAATGCCAGTCCATCTCTTATTCCCGCAAGCGTCTTACCGCCACCCCGAGAGTCTATATGTTAACCGACGTACCAGTCCCTATCGTTACCTCTTTGTGTGATGTAGGAATAATCTGTGATAGTGAACTCAATTTCCGTTCCCACATTGACAGCATAATTAACAGAGCTAACTCCGCGCTAGGGTTTGTGAAGCGCTGGTCTAGAGAGTTCTCCAATCCTTATGTTTCCAAATCTCTCTACGTCTCCTTCGTTAGACCTCTCCTTGAATATGCCAGCCAGGTATGGTCCCCTACACAAAACAACTCACATTAATAGGATTGAATCTGTCCAGCGTAGGTTTATTCGCTTTGCTCTACGTGATCTTCCGTGGGTTGACAGATTCAACCTTCCTCCCTATGAAAACCGTCTGAAACTGATCGACTTACAACCTCTAAGCAAACGTCGTGATGTTTCCGACATTCTCTTCATTTATCAATTATTAACTGGTGCCATAGACTGCCCCTCAATACTGCAATCTTTACCCATCTATACCAATCCCCGTAACCTTAGGTCCACTCCCCTTTTCCGACTCGACCGCCATCGCACAAACTACGGTCAAAGCGAGTCAATTACCAGGATGTTACGAAAAGTCAACGACCTTTCCTCTTTTGACTTCCATCTGAGTAAATCATCACTCCACAAAGCCTTATATCTTGACCCCGCCCATCTTGATCCTGATCGCCTACTTTAATTCTTCTTCCTTTCGCCTTCTGCCAGTTATCAATATATATAGCTCATATTGTAGCTTATACTTTTTATTTATTTATTCTTAATTATCCATTTATTATATTCTGTAGAATTAGTATTAAGTTATAGTTTGTATTTTATTTTTTATTTTTGTATTTTTTATGCAATAGCTTGTATTAAGCTTAAATAAATAAATAAAAAGACTCCCTGCGAGAAATTAACTTAAAACAAAAGTGCCAGTTTCTAAGAAAAGAAGTTGCTTACTTAGGCCACAAGTGTTCCAGTGAAGGAGCATTTCCAGATCCCAGCAAGACGGCATGCGTCCAAGCCTTCCCTTTCCCCAGAACAGTCAGGGAAGTTCAATGTTTTTGGGTCTTGCCAACTATTACAGGAAATTTATCGCGGACTTCTCCAAAATAGTTCATCCGATAACTAATTTGCTCCGAAAGGATGTAAAGTTCACTTGATAAGAGAAGTGCCAAGAGGCATTCGAAAAAATTAAGACCTCTCTAATTTCCCCTCCTCTTTTGATCTATCCAGATTTCGCAAAACCCTTTAATCTAACCACGGACGCAAGCAGCGAGGCCCTTGGAGCAGTACTTTCTCAAGGAGAAGTTGGTCACGACCAGCCCATAGCCGACGCTAGCCGCACGTTAAACAAGGCCGAACGCAACTACTCATCTATCGAGAAAGAGTTATTATCCATTGTCTGGGCCACACGCAATTTTCGTTGCTATTTACAAGGGCGAAAATTCACGGTCTACACAGACCACAAGTCTTTGACGCCTTGGAGTCTTTAATGTTAAAGACCCTACTTCCCGTCTGGTGAGATTTCACCACAAACTTTTTGAGTTCGATTAAAATATCGAATATACACCCGGAAAATACAATACGAATGCAGACGCATTAAGCCGCATTCCACGGGAAAATAAAGAAGACGACAACAGCCAAACCTTCACGGTAACGGCTCAGGTCCACCACATTATGGATTCAGACAACGAAGAGGGAAACACCTCTCTGAACACTAAAAGTCGTCTAAAATGTAACGCAGTGACCAGGGCTCAAGCAAAAAGCGCTCAATTAACTACAGAAAGCCTCGAGACAAAAGATCACTCGTTCAGCGACAAAAACGAAATTCCAGCAGAAGAGGCAAATACTAGCATAAACTCGCCGAGTAGAAATCCAGACAAATTAAATAAACCAAAGCCCGAAGTCATCACAAGCCCAGAGGAAATGAAAACAATCTAAAAAGATTATTACGACCCTTTGGTGGTCATCAGGGCGTAATAAAAACTTACAAAAGGATCCGAAGAAAGTACTGGTGGAGGCGCATGCTAAAAGACATTAGAAATTACGTCAAGCAGTGCCCTAAGTGCCAAACAATGAAAGCATCACCTCAATTTCGTATACCGATAGTCATTACGGACATAGCAGAGCAACTCTTCTACAAAATTTACCTCGACATAGTTGGTCCCCTCGAAGAAACCGAGATGGGAAACAAATACATACTAACCTTCCAAGATAACCTCACAAAGTTCGTCGATTGGTATGCAATCCCTAATGGAGAAGCAGTCAGTAGCAAGAATTTTATTCGACGAAACCGTCGCATTCCAAAACGAATAGTCACCGATCAGGGAAGTAATTTCCTGAGTGACCTGCTCAAGAAGGTTTGCAAACTGCTCAAGGTGAAAAAGCTTCAAACGTCAGCTTATCACCCCCAATCCAATGGAGCCCTAGAACGAGCACATCGCCCATTGATCGAATATCTCCGTACAATTGTGGATGAAAACCCCAAATTATGGGATCAATATTTGCGAACCCCTGCATTCGTGTACAATAACAGTGTACACGAAGGGATGAAATTAACTCCCATGGATTGCCGGATGTCCCATCAAACTTAAAACGAGACCCAGAGCCCGTGTATAACCACGAAAGTTATTACCATTTGTTAAGGTATAAACTTCAAAGGTCTTACGCCATGGCATGTAAAAATATATTAGCGAGTAAAAAGCGCTCCAAGAATTACTATGACAAAGCTGCTCGCCCACTAACGTTTCACGATGGCGACAGGGTACTACTCAAGAGCGAAAACAGAAAGCACAAGCTCTCACAAGTCTGGGTAGGACCCTATCTGGTAACTGGCATCCTTAGCCCCGTAAATACGAAAATCCAGATACGAAAAAAAATGGTTACGGTTCACAATAACCGACTAAAACCGTATTATGATTAAGGAATAATAAAAATTGAGACCTTTAGAATTAAGCATCGAAACATACGGGGAAAAACTACGCTCACAAGTAATAAAATTAAAGTAAGACCAATTAAAAATAAAAAGCGCTAATAAACCCATCTCCTCTTCACTAGGTCAAAATGCTACCTATAATCATCCTACTCCTAGCCTCGTGTCACTTGGGAAAAGACGATCCGGAACCATTCACAGTAACGCCCCTCAATAATTCTGGAGTATTATTCGAGGAACTGGGGACACTACTGGTACATCACAGTAACTGGAGCATCATCACTTAATTGGATCTTGCCGAATTGGAAAACCAGACCACTCTAGCAGAATGTGCGGAGCACTACGTCAACCAGCTGTGCGGGAATAGCTCTGTAAGTACAAATCTTGGTGAACTACAGAAAAACATGTACACGCGTTGATGGAAAACAACAAAAGACGCACTAACGTCATCAGAGAGACGGTGCCTAAATCGCGGAGACCTAGATCCATTTTCGATGGGATAGGAAACGCAATGCACTATCTCTTCGGCACAATGGATAGTGGAAACGAGCGTGAAGTGTATAGCCGTTTGAACGAGCTACAGTCATACACTCAAGCTCTCGCTGATCTGGAAAAGGAACAAATCAGTGTCGTAAAGACTGAGCAAGTTTAAAAACCTCTGACATCACTGGCCGAACGGCATCGACAGATAACCTACCATATAAACAACCTGCTAAACACAACAGACGAGATCCTTGCCCGACAACTACAGCAAGAAATCATCCAAAGTCTACTGTTGCAAATGGTAGAGATAGAATTTCGGCAACAAGCCCTACTGGACATAATAGTTTCCAGTAGAAGCAATCAAATTCACCCCCTCTTAATCTCCCCAAATTCACTCTTGGATATTTTCCATAAATCCTATTCAACTTGTCCGAATCTGCAGAACTGCCTCTCAGTTCTGTACCAAACAGCCGAGCTCAAAACTCACCTGTTACAAGATAAACTAGTTTCCCAGAGATGAAGTTGCAGCGGATAAGATGTTTTCCAATTCAAATAGATTCAAACCATTCTTTGGTTCCTGCAATCGAATACTCTCACGTTGCCAGCCAAATTCGAACACAAGAATTCTTGTTGCTCAAGCCAGAGAACATGAAAACAATCCGAAAGATTTAAAAAGAAATTTCTGAAGACACGTATACTGGCCGATTAAGTACACCAATCAATAAAGCAGCAACGTCAGAGGAGTGCGTAATTAAACTTCTGTTCAATCCATTCGAAGAAAATCCGCGATGCAGGCTACGTGCCCAAATACCCCCACAAGGCACGCTAATCAAGTTAAACAGACCCAACTCCTGGCTATTTTCGTTAGTGGAAACCACGGTGGTGTATATAGTATGCACCCACCAGCTACTAACTCAACGCCTCTCAAGACAAGGAATACTAACAGTGAACCACCCTTGTCAATTACAGATAGGGTCGCATACCCTATACTACGAGGCAGAAAGTAGACATAGTCTTACCTTTTCCCAACCAACATACTTCCCCAAAACAAATGAGACAAAAAGGGAACTGTCTGCTTATATGACGCAAATCACCCACCAAGACACAGGCAGAAATAGGCTACCGGAAAGAAATTCGAGTCAAAGTGCAAAGTCCACTTTGACTCTGGAGACAATACTCCTCATGTACTTTCAGCAACTTCAATATTAATAACCGGGGTCATACTATTGGGTCTAGTGGCTTATGGCCTAATGAACTACGCGTTTCCAGCGCTCACTCAATGTGCCAGCCGACGTGACCCACAAACCCCAAAAGATGAAACACAGACGAAAGAAGTATCACCAACCCAAGCTCCGTTTAGTCGCTACGAGCGGCCTCAAACACTCCCAAGAGCTAAATCAATACAGTTGGTCTGAAGGAAAAAATAATAATAACAAAAAAAAAGAAGAAAGAAGGGGAACTAAAATTTAGTGATAAATCTTTTTATTGGTAGATAATTATAAAAAGTGAAAATACAATATTACAAAATAAAGAAAAAAATTAGGGAGCTATTGTCTAACCTCACATCTCCTCGTCGGCCTGTGCGCCCCCGGATTCATCTGGCCAGGCGGCATCCTGCTCAACATCAGGGGCAGCGTCAGAAGTCCAAAACGCCGCAGGCAACAGCGGCACTTCCCTCACAGGAAGGCAGCAGAAGAAGACAGAAAAATAATAAATCATTTCTCAACTTACGGAGTACACTGATGCCCTCTCCGTTGTGCGGGGATAGAAACAAAGTAAGGCGGTAATAGATCCCTCGCGAGCCCTCCCTAGCCCAGACCTGAACGGGTTGGGAGCCCGCGCGGTGTTAATATAAACGAAGGGGTCCTCTCCAGTTCCGGTTCACCCGGGTTACCAACAGCCCAAAAGTTGCCATTACGAAGAGGGGTTGCGAGGTAAAAACTTCTTCCCCAACATTAACCGCAAATGAAGACATCGCGAGCCCAAAAATAAACCTGCCTAACGCAAAGGAAAATTAACTCGAAATGAGTAGTATTACTCTTCAAAGAATACTCCTCTTATTCGCGGGGGGGGGGGGGGGGAAGGAAATGTTACAGATTGGATTCGCTTATTCTAATTCCATCGAATCCAATCTGTCATTAGAAATTAAAATCCATTAAAATTATACGAGTTGGATTTCACATATCGAATTTTGTTGCAACATATTGGATTTCGTACAAGTCCAACTCATGATAAATAACGCGCTCGGGTTACCGTCGACATTCCTTTCACACGGTAGCCCAATATAAGTTAACGCAACAAACATTAGAACATGAGCATTAAAGTTACCGCGACAACAAAGACGCATTGTCATCATTATTTCACCCAAAATCACACAGTCAGTTCCTGTTAACACCACAGGTTACCCAACAGTCAATAACCCGATATTGGAAACCTCTGACCCGTCTGGCTAAACTGCTGACGCCTACACCTGAGCAAGTGTAATCAGGTGCAAATAGAATTAAGTAAGTTAAGTCTGTTCTGTGCATTTAAACAATAAAGTTCGATCGGCACCGCTCCGATCAAAAGTAACAATTTGTTTTTTTTTAAGAAATAAAACATATAAATTTTTAACTGGCGCCCGAGCAGGGACCAGGGTGGTAAAAGTTCAGTTCGGTTAACTAACTAACTAAATTCGACAAATTTAATAAGTGATAGATTTAATAATTAGTTCGCGGATTTGATTAGTAGCAAAGTCCTCAAGTAGCACCGCAAATACTGATCCCGTGTGAAGTGAATCAAAAGGTTCTCAAGCAGCACCGATTCCAGCCGAACCTGTAAACTAAACAAAGGTCCTCAAGAAGCACCATTCCCTGCGTCCTGAACCACTCACCGCAAAGAGGAAACAAGGCCCCCCAGTAACCTGTAAAGCAGGAAAAGGAGTTAAGAGTCTCTTAGCAGCCACTCTTCGCGGAAATGCGAGTCGGACTTCGCCTAGTTTTGTAAGTCAAAACATATTTCAAGAAGAATTTTTTATATAAAAAGTTGAAATCATTTTTTATTAAGAAAGAAATTTAAATAATTGTGAATTAACTAAATATATACATACATTTCAAGAAGAATTCTCTATATAAAAAGTGCAAATTATTAATTATTCAAGAAGAATTTTCTACAGAAAAAGTGCAAATTATCTTCAAAGGAAAGAAAATTAAAAATAAAAGTGCACTTAAAATTTTTCATAAAATAAAAGAATCTCGACAATTATCAAAAAAGAAAAAAAAAGAAAAAATCTATACATAGTATTCTTTTTTCTCATGCAAATAAGTGAATCTTCTCTATAATTATTACGAAATAGAGTACTTAAGAATAAAGATTTAAATGTGTGAAATTTTTTAATAACAGTCAGTAAAAAAATCTAATTTGCAAAAGCAGAAGCGTTCAGTTCAAGCGAAACTATTAATCTTAGAAGTGCTTTATTCTCGTGAAACTGTCCCTGTTATTTTAATTACCAAATATCCAATAAATCCAAAAAACTTAAGATCTTTCCAAATAAAACTCCCCTTTCACGATGAGTAACCCAAATAACTTAATCAGACCAGCTGTTCTTAACACAGAGCAGATTACTCCTGCTCAACCACAAGCTTCAGCTTCACAACCTTCGACCCATAATTACTCTCCAGAATCACTCGACAAGCTCGTAACCGGAATAGTCAATCGCGTCCTCAGAAATGAAGGGAGACAAATCGTTAGTTCTATAATAAACCCAAATTCTGATTATTTTACCGGAACAGATCAAGTTATCCACCCACAACATCGTGAAAATCTATCGGAATTAGATAAAATACCTGATGTCGTCAGATGTTTAAAAGAATTCTCTGGGCAGCCTGGAGAGTTCAATTCGTGGAAAAAAAGCGTAGATCGCATTCTACGGCTATACGAAAACATCAAAGGGACACCCAAATATTACGGTATCCTCAACGTCATCCGAAACAAAATCTCCGGCCAAGCAGACGTGGTGTTAGAATTTTATAATACCCCTTTTGACTGGAAATGCATATCCCGATGCCTAACAATGCATTATGCCGATAAACGCGATCTGTCCACACTAGAGTACCAAATGACTTCTCTAGTGCAAGGGAATCTTACAGTACAGGAATTCTATCATTCTGTATACTCCCACTTATCTCTTATCCTTAATAAGATCGGTAGCATGGAGATAAGCAATGAATCTCTGACTCTCCTAACGCAGACCTATAGAGACAAAGCCTTCGACACTTTCATTAGAGGATTGAGAGGCGATCTGCCAAGACTTCTCGGTATACGAGAACCCGCAGACCTGCCACAGGCATTACACCTTTGTCTCAAGTTGGAAAATCAGAATTACAGAACCCAATACGCATTCTCGTGCCATGGACAATCACGAATGGTTGCAAAGCGCGAAACTCCCTTACCACCTCCTCGTAAGAACGTGACAAATCATAGTAAACCTAACCAGCATGGAAGCAGATTACCCTTCTACCCACAATTAACACATTTACCCCAACCTCCGTTTAACCCAAACTTCCAGAATTCCTATAGACCGCCTCACTTTCAAACAAATAATCGCCCTAACCAATTTCAACCACCTCGACCGTTTGCACCAAAGCCTCAGCCAAAGCCTGAGCCGATGGATGTTGATCACGGAGAATCAACTACATGAATAGGCCACCCCAAAACCCGTTGTACGGTAAAAGACCTCCACCAAATCAACCAGGACCGTCCGTGCCTAACAAATTTCAACGTAAATTCCATACAGAGACCGAAGAGATCAATCACGACGAGATCGACTACACTTATGAGCAAGCCCAAGAAGTCGAAGACGAGAAATATGATCAATCACTGGTTGTATACGCAGAGCAGTTCGACGACAACACCACACTGATGGAACCTGTCGATTTCGCGGATATTCATTTTTTAGGCTAAACTGCTCCTCGCTTCCCTACTTCGAGTGCAAAACGAGGAGCGGCGAAATACTAAAAATACTTATAGACACTGGATCCAACAAAAACTACATTCAAGCAAATCTCGTCTCAAATCCCATTCCAAATTCACAACCCTTTTTTGCAAGCTCTGTAGGAGGATGCACTAAAGTTAGTCTCCATACTGTTGTAAATTTATTTGGTCTTCAAGGTACAAATATAAAATTTTTCCTATTGAACTCCTTGAAGTCTTTTCACGCTATTTTGGGCAATGATAGCCTTAAAGACTTGTCCGCCGTAATCTATACGAAAGACAATTATATGGTCATAAAAAATAAAGTTAAAATTAAAATCAAACAGCAAGCCTACACGGCAATAAACAAAATAGATATTAGAACCGACCACCTAAATGCAAGCAAGCAAACAACATTAACTACTTGGCTAGAGACATTTCTAAATTGTTTTCTGATCCGGATGAAAAACTGACTTTTACCACCGTAGTAAAAGGAGAAATCCGAACAACATCAGACCATCCAGTATATTCCAAATTTTACCCCTATCCTATGGCCCTTAAAGACGAAGTAGAGAAACAAGTGCGACAACTTCTAAACGACGGCATTATTAGACCATCCAGATCCCCCTACAACTCACCCGTATGGATAGTGCCAAAAAAACCTGATGCCTCAGGAGAGAAAAAGTACCGAATGGTAGTAGATTACAGGAAATTAAATACGGTGACTGTTGCCGATAAATACCCTATTCCTGAAATAAACGAAGTATTGTCACAATTAGGCCAAAGCAAATGGTTTTCCGTCATCGATCTCAAGAGTGGGTTTCACCAGATCCCACTTAAGGGGACATTTACATCAGTTGGACCAAAATTTCATGCTTTTTTTGAGACCGTATATCTCGTGAATGAACAATGCTAATCAATTGAACTTTTTTTTATTATTTTTGTACATTTGTTAAGTAACATTTGCTACGTCGCCGATTCATCCCCCCCCCAAGTCCAACCCCCCCTCCGCGCCGTCAAAGATTGCCGTTCTCGGCGGACACGTCGTGTTCTCGGCAGATTTCCTGGGTACACACGTGACCTAAAAACAAAAAAGTCAACATTTTTTTAAAGTTTATACCATAATGCGTGGTATAGACGTTTGGCAAGCCAAAATTCCAATAAAAAACTAAATGGCGGCCATTTGAAAAAAAACCTCGTTTTTTGGTCATTTTTTTGGTACTATGTTTTTATTAACTTTTGAAAAAAACAATCAAAATAAAAAATTTAAGGCCTATACCACAATGACATATGAAATGAATAATTAGAACGCTTTTGTGAAAAATCGCAGTAGCCGTTTGCTCAGAAACGCTGCCGAGAGGAAAAAATGTGATAAGCTGAGATATTTGGCCTTAAACATTTCAGTCGACTTTCGACTGCTTAGAAAGCGACGGGAGGCACGTCTCTTTAATGACCTGTAACTCGGAAACTACTCAAGATATCAATTTGGAATTTCGGCACATTATTTTTGATCGATATATCCATCGATTAAGCCAATAAAAAAAATGAATTTTTTGATGTAAATGTCCCCTTAAAGAAACGGATATCGAGAAAACAGCCTTTTCCGTGAACAATGGAAAATACGAGTTCACTAGGCTGCCTTTCGGCCTAAAGAATGCGCCGTCCATTTTCCAAAGAACCCTCGATGACATATTGAGAGATCATATTGGGAAAATTTGCTATGCCTACATAGATGATATTGTGATCTTCAGTAAAGACGAAGATACACACTTCGAGAACATTAGGAAAGTTTTTCAGACGCTTGAAAAAGCCAACATGAAAGTTCAACTCGACAAATGCGATTTCCTTCGCAACGAAGTTGAATTTTTGGGATTTGTTATTTCAGCCGAAGGTATAAAAACCAACCCCGCAAAAGTTGATGCCATTACAAATTTTCCACCTCCTAGAACACTGAAAGATCTTCGTTCCTTTCTTGGACTTTCAGGGTACTATCGCAGGTTCATTAAAGGATATGCGAACCTTGCGAAGCCACTTACAGCCCTCTTAAGGGGGAAAGGAGGAAGAGTCTCAAAAAACATCTCAAGTAAAAAGGCTATACACCTCAATAACGAAGCAATGCAAGCCTTCAGGAAAATCAAAAACTCCCTGATATCAGACGATTTACTACTAGCCTACCCCGATTTTGGAAAGGAATTTCAACTCACTACAGACGCGTCAGACTACGCAATAGGTGCAGTTCTAGCACAAGAAGACAGACCCATAATATTTATTTCTAGAACACTTAGTAAGGCAGAAGAGCATTATGCGACGAACGAGAAAGAAATGCTCGCGATAATATGGGCTCTTAATACTCTTAGAAATTACCTGTATGGCACAGCGAAGGTGAAAATATTTACGGATCACCAACCGCTAACTTATGCACTGAGCAATAAGAATAATAACAATAAAATGAAGAGATGGAAGGCCATACTCGAAGAGTATAACTATCAATTACTTTACAAACCAGGGAAAACAAATGCTGTGGCAGATGCTCTTTCAAGGCCCCCGCAAACATCGCTAGTTAATTCACTCACCGTAACACAACATAGCAGCGATAGCTCTGATAACAATCTCATAACTACTTCTGAAGCCCCAATAAATGTCTTCAGAAATCAGCTAATAATTAAAATAGGAAACGAAACAAATTACCAATTTAAAATCCCATTTCCTACCTACCATAGACACATTTTTACACAACCCGAATACTCGGATGCAAATCTGATTTCCATTTTCAAAAAATATCTAAATCCCAGCGTGATCAACGGCCTGCTAACTTCAGAGCCAATAATGGGTAAAATCCAAGAGCTATACCCCATTCACTTCGCAAATTATAAAACCAGGTTTACCCAAACTCAAGTAGAAGACCTCGTAGGTACAGACAGACAAAACGAGGAAATATTGAAAGTGCACGGAAGAGCGCACCGTAACGCGCGAGAAAATAAAATCCAGCTACTAGAAAAGTTTTACTTTCCCCAAATGAATTCAAAGATTAACAATTTAGTCAAGCAGTGCAAAATTTGTAAAGAGCAGAAATATGACCGACATCCAAACAAACCCGAGCTAAAGGAAACCCCAATTCCACAGTACCCAGGAGAAATATTACATATAGATATTTACTCTACCGAAAAAAAGTTAGTGTTAACGGCCCTAGATAAGTTTTCAAAATACGCGCAGGTAAAGATAATAAAGTCTAAAGCGATCGAAGAAGTTAAAACCCCTCTCCGCGAATTACTCTTTTCTTTTGGTGTACCTAAGATAATTGTGATCCACAACGAGAAATCACTAAATTCCTCCTCGATTCTTTTCATGGTAAAAGATCAACTCAATATCCAAGTCTTTAAAACACCCCCTCACGCTAGTACAGTCAACGGTCAAGTCGAAAGATTTCATTCGACCCTAACAGAAATTATCCGATGTCTAAAAGCGGATGGTATCCAGAGAACATTCTCGGAGCTGCTTGACAGAGCCGTTTACGAGTATAATTATTCCATACACTCAACCACGGCAAAAAGACCACTCGAGGTTTTCTTCGGAAGAAATGTTAGCACCAACCCTGAAGACTTCGAGAGAGCCAGACAAGATAACATCGATAGGCTAAGATCGAAACAGGAAACTGATCTGAAAAACCAAAATAAAAAAAGACATCCAATTAGAAATTACACCCCCGGTGAGACTGTCTACGTTAAGTTAAACAAACGTACAGGGTCTAAACTATCCTCTAGATACAAACAAGAAATAGTAAAAGAAAATAATTCCAAAATCATTTTAACCGAATCTGGAAAAATCGTTCATAAAAGTAACATTAAAAGTTAATATTTTCTTTCAGACTGCTTAGCACTCTCTGCTCTGCAGAAGTACAAATCCTGGATTATTCGAACTCTAAAATAATTACACTAACTACGGGCACATCGAAGTTACAAACAGGAACATTGAAACTCATCCACGTTATCGATATAGAGCCCTATATCAAAATTCTTGACGAACTGGAACTTCAAATAAAAGATCAAGTTGACACGAGCAATCCTATGTACCCTTTCCTTTCCCACGAGATCACTAGAATCAAGTCACTCATCAATCGAATCAGACCTAAAATGAAGCAAAAGAGATCTTTAGATTTTCTCGGAAGCGCATGGAAATGGTTAGCCGGAACTCCGGACCATGACGACTTCGCAATCTTAAAAGAAAAAATAAACGATATGTTAGAAAACAACAATAAGCAAGTAGTCATAAATAAATCTATTCTCGAAAGAATAAATAATATTAGTACTGTAACCAATAAAATTATGGAAGAATACAAAACAAATGATAGCAAGAAAATAATGTTAATAAATCAAATCAAATATAAATTAGACGTAATTAAGGAAGAAATATTAAATGTAGATTATGCTCTCCATTGGGCAAAAGCTAATATTGTTAACTCATTTATTTTATCTAATCATGAAATAGACCTAGTAAAAGAACTCTTTGACAAAAATAATGTTCCATACTTAAATTTAGAAGAGGCCATAGATTTTGCGAAAATAAAGATAGCCGCAAATAACGAAAGTTTATTATACATTGTAAGCATACCAAGCACACAAACTGAGATTTGTAAAACCTTAATTCTGAAACCTGTAAAAAAGGGAAGCTTCATAATTAAATTACCTTTTGAAAATATTTTACATTGTGATAAAAAGATTTTTGGAATTAAAGAAAAATGTGTAACGAATAATAAATTGACTATCTGTAATAAGAAACAAATTGTAGATCTAAGTAATAGAAATTGTATCATTAATTTGCTCGAAAGTAGGCCACCGAACTGTACCGAAATTGACAATCGAAATGTTCCGACTGTTGAAGAAATATTTCCAGGAACAATATTGCTAAACCAATTCAACGGAACAATCCTAATTGACAACGAAGCAACATACCTGGCGGGCACCTTCATCGTTCAATACCACAATGCAACACTTAACATCGAAAAGCAAACCTACGTCGCTAGCGAACTCTCCAAAATGAAACCACTACCTCCGGTCGTACAACCTGATCCTGCATTTAAGACCATAGAGGAAGTCCTAACCCTACAAACTATGAAGGATCTACATCTTAAGAAAGACCAATTTCCAAAATATGTTTATTTCCACATTCAAATTAATCAAGATCAAATTGTACAAAATTTTCAAATACAAAATTCCTAAATCAAAATCAATTTTGTCAAAAAGCCTAGTTTCCAAAATTAATCAATTTAAAATTTTCCAATGTCAAAAATCCTAAAGTGCTCAAAAATTCAAAGTCCTAAATTAGTCAAAATCAAAATTTTCAAAAATTCAAAATTGAAAATTCTTCAAATCGAATTTCACAAAATCAAAACTTCAACTAGAAATTCACAATGTCCTAGTAACAAAAAATGTTACCACTGTAGCAGAAATCACAATTCTTTGCTTCACTATCAACAAATTTCTTCAAATACAAATTCAACCAAAAAAAAATCAAAACTGGAGACAACACATAAGTTTCCATCCACTATCAAAGCTAATGAATAACAACTTCAAAACTTTTTCACTTCTAATATGAAAAGAGCTTAACTCCCTATAGCGCTAATAAATATTACTGCCCCTTATGGAATGACAATGATCTTTCGAGCATTAATAGACTCTGGATCACAAGTATCCATTATAACAGAAAGAGCCTACAGAAAGAGCCTACGACTACATCTCAAATGATTCCCAACAAATCACCAACTAATTGGGCTTGGCACAACTCCTACTAATACAAGCTCAAAACAAACTACAGTCAGCATCAATTCATTAAACTCCAATTTTAAAATGAAAGTTAACATGTTTATATTCGAAAAAATCACCGATTTACTACCAGCTCAAACAATTAAAGTCTCAAATTGGAAACATACATAACGTTCCTCTGGCTGACCCCACTTTTTCAACTCCAGCAGAGATAGACATTCTTCTCGGAGCTGACATTTATGCCAACATTATCATAAATGGAATTAAAAGGGGAACTTTCAACACACCTACAGCTCAAATTACAAAACTAGGATGGATTATAATGGGAGCAACCCCAGAAACAATGAATATCCTCACGACAGTATTAACCACCCATATTACAATAAAAACTAAATTGGATAATCAGTTAAAACGATTTTGGGAAATCGAAGAGTTTCACATTAGCTCTAAACAATCACCAGAAGATCAGCTATGTGAAAAGCTTTATGAAGAAATAACAACTCATTTGCGAAAAATACGAAGTGCAATTACCATTGAAAGACCAAATTGAACAGCAGCTCGGTCAGTCAAGAAATATGGCAGTCAGGCAATTTCTACAAATAGAGAAAAAACTCCCTAATAATCCAGAGCTATATAAATTATATAAAACTTGTATCAATGAATACGCGCATCTTGGACACATGAAATTAATTTCTCCTACACAATTACAAACAGAGAAGAACTAGCACTATAATTTTCCTTTTTATTACTTACCGCACCACGCAGTAATCAAAGAGAGTACAACAACAAAGCTACGAATTGTGTTCAACGCTTCAGCACGCACGTCAAATGGAAAGTACCTAAATGAGCAACTGACATTGAAAAAATGTAAAGGATGATCCAAATGGCACCTAAAGAACAGCATTTCCAAAGAATAATCTGGAGAAATACTCCAAAAGAAAATTAAAGGACACCGCTCTGACAACAGTCACATCCGGAACCGTACCAGCGCCATACCTCGCCATTAAAACTTTGCAGCAATTATCAAAGGATGAAGCTAACAAATACCCACTCGCAAAGAGTATAATGAAAGCTTTTACATCGATGATTTGGTTATCGGTGCCCATAACCTCAATGAAGCTCAACGAGTTCAACAAGAGCTTATCGTTGCTTTACATAAAGGAAATTTTAATTTGAGGGGGGGTTATCTAGTTTCATATAAATTTTAGGTAATTTTTAGTATTTCAGTCAAATTTTTCCTAATCAAGAAGTTTAGAAAATTTGAAAAACCCTCCCCTTTGAACCCCCAAACCCACGTGCGCACAGGCCTGAGGATGACATAGTTCCTAACGAAATTGCAACAGAATGGAGTAATTTCAAGGCACAACTAAGTACATTGCAAGGTATTCATATTCCATGATATCTGTGATATGAGCCCAGTATAAAAGAGATAGAGCTACACGGTTTTTTGCGATGCTCCAATAACGCTTATTCAGCCGTACTATATTTTAAAATACATGAAAATAACAATTCCAGATTTCAACTAATTACAGCAAAAACCAAAGTCGCTCCTATCAAACCAGTTTCGTTGCCTCGTCTAGAATTATGTTTCGCTGTTTTACTCTCTCGACTGATAAAACAAGTCACAACCGATTTAGAGCTCAAAGAGATCAAAGTGACAGACTCTAATATAGCTCTGGTATGGTTGCGAAATTTTTCCTACCGAAATCTTTACAAAAAAATCTGCCCCTTCCTAAAAAAAGTAATTCTTTCACTCAATCTAATACTAGACTCTGAGAATATCCTACGAGTAGGAGGTCGGCTTACTGAAGAATATTTAAATTAAAACATAAAACATCCTGTAATCCTCCCAAATAACCACCATATTACTCATATCCTAATCGACCATATTCACAATTACACTCTGCACGAAGGCACTCAAGTTGTATTAAACACACTTCGTAATTCTTATTGGCTACTTAATGCCCGCAACACAATTAGATATCGCATACGTAAATGTATAACTTGTTTTCGATTCAATGCTACACCTTCCTCTCAATTAATGAGTTCCCTCCCAGCTCAAAACTTCCTTACCCTCCTTACACATTGACGTCGATTATGCAGACCCAATAGACATGAAAACCTCTTCACTAAGTCAGAACTATTGAAGCAGTTGAAGTCGATCTAGCTACCGAACTAGCTAACCAATGCAAAACTTGCAACTTTAACCCTCCTACAGCACCTCACTTCGGAGGATTGTGGGAATCTGGAGTTTAATCGACAAAATGCCATCTGTATAAAATTATTAGAAACACAAAGCTCACATACGAAGAATTATATACAGTATTAGTTCAAATAGAAGCATGCTTAAATGCTAGAATACTCTCTCCGCTCTCTAATGATGCCACAGACTACAATGTCCTTACCCCTGGCCACTTTCTGACAGGCAGGCATAACTTATCTGTATTAGTACCTTCCCCACTAAATCCCAACAAACATCCTTTGATAAGGTGGCAATATATACAGTGGCTCTCTCAAAATTTTTGGAAGCAGTGGTCAAGATATTACCTTCACACCCTACAACAACGACAAAAATGGCAAACCCAAAAGGTGAATTTGAAAATTGATACTCTCGTATTAATAAAATAAGACCAAGTACCAATAGGACATTGGCCATTAGGTCGAATTATTGAAAGTCATACTGGTCATAATAATTTAGTACTAGCAGTTACAGTTAAAAGTTCAAAAAATATTTTAACTCGCGCTATCTCTGGCCTTTATCTTTCTCCGACATATCCCAACAATAATAAACCACTCTCCCTTATAGATTAACTTTCTGGGCAACACTAAGTTTTCGAAAATTCCCGTTCATTTTGAATATAATGGAATCCCAAACCCACCAAAATTCACTTCAGTTTTGAAAATTTAATAATTGATTTTTTTTTGTTTTTTATAAATTTTTTATTTTTATTGGGAAAATGGAAAAATTGTTGGAATTATTCAATTCTATTTCCTTGGACTCGTCGACCACTCCACCAAACACACCAAAAAAGGAGTTGTGGGATCCGTTGGACGAAATGACAGATATTCCTGCACCAGTCTCCCCTATAAAAGGGACTCC
Organism: Leptarthrus brevirostris; assembly: GCA_964036015.1. NCBI lineage: Eukaryota > Metazoa > Arthropoda > Insecta > Diptera > Asilidae > Leptarthrus > Leptarthrus brevirostris. The sequence continues at coordinate 65,544,199 of OZ038375.1, forward strand.
GACTAACCCGGGTGTCTTGGCAAAGGAAACGGTGAAAAGAGGTCTCGCAACAGTCACTGGACCAAAAGGAACAAAACGACCGTTGAAATCAGTAGTTATCCAACCTCACTCGTCACCAATCAGGACAAAACGTAGACCTTTCGAGAACCAAAAGTTGTCATCCCCAATAAGAAAATTGCAAAAAACGTTGTCTTCAAATTATAAGGATTTCATTTTTAAGCCAAGACAAATCCAATCCCTCTCAGAAATACGCGTTCCAACCAGGCCCAGAACATCCTGCCAACACCACCAGCCACCCCAGCAGTGAGTTACCTAGGTACATCGAACATCATCGATCCACCTATCCAATTCCAGGATCCACCAATAGGCGACACAGGTGTCCCACAAGATCCGGAGCCACTAATCGAAGCAACTCCCATAGTGCTGCAACTATTTAAACAATCTAAAATACCATGGGAATGCATCAGAAAGAACACTATGGGAATGCCTCAGAAAGTCTGGAAAATTTTTCCGATGGGATCTTCCTGGAAAAGTTTCCATGAAGATGGTAAGAAAGAAAGGAAAATACCACATCTTCCATCAAAAAAATGTAAGCTTATTTAATCAATTATACTATACATATATCATACATAAATATATATTTATAATATTAATTTTTTTTGGAGGCGGGAAGATGTTCCCTCCATAAATATTACCTAAAAAGAAAAACATTTAATGAAAAGTTAATTTTATTAAAATGATACTTAATAAACAATCCCCCGTTGTCCAGATATCGTCCTGCTGCTTCCTTAATACTCCTTTTTTCATCTTACGAATTTTCAATCTTAAAATAGAAATAACCCACAAAGTAAACAAAACTTTGGGTTATAATTTGAAATACTTATCCAAATGCACGGGAAATGCATATTTATCCTCTAGTATTCTTCGACCATCCCTCCAACAAAATTTATTAGCTGAAACAAACCAAAAATTAATAATAATTTTTTTTTTTATGTATATAATGACACTTTATTCGGCACAATCGTTATAAACAAAAAAATCCTACAAAACTCTAGCTACCCTAAAAAATGTACAATATTCAAAACAAAAAGACACAATAGTTAACGATCAAAAAGAACATAAGAAATGACACGCTACGTTACTCTAAAAATGTTTCGTAAAAACGACTCTAAAACCTGAAGGCAGAAAAAAATAGTAAAAAACCTGTAAAAAAGAAAATACAAGAAATTTTAAAATGCCTCCAAGCGAGTGCCAGCTCTAAGAAAAGTTCCTAAAATTTTTTTTAAAAAAATTCCAAAACTAATCCTAGCACTAAACAGAAATCATCGAAACCGTGAAGAAACTTAAACTGGGACATGATTGTTTGAGTGTTCCCAGAGGGTAGATGCAGCACCGGGCGAAGTTCCTACTTCGGGAACCACTGCTCCCAAGCAAATGCCCTCTCCGTAGAGCCGTTCTCCACTTTTCTAGTCCTCCGGGAGCACTTATCCAAACATGTTCTAAACGAACGCACAAAAATTTCGAACCGATTAGAGTCCCGCGGGACCAGTCTGCAGAGTCATTGACGTCTGCAAACTGCTCCCATCATCCTCCCAGTTCTACGGTTCCAACGTGAGACTTGTCCTTCCCGCAGCACTTGCAGCAATACCAAAGCGAAGAGAAGCTTCGTGGACAAGCTGCTGCAAGTCTGCGGCCTGTTATTCCCAGTGAAACACGAGGCTTCCGTTCAGCATCGACGATAAAGGTTGCCAGGTGCAGTTGAATGTGTCGGCCTTCGTTGCCATGAACTCTAGGCGTAATCGCCTCTTCAATCTGGCAACGAAGTGGTTCTTAAGTGCGTGTGTGTGAAACTGTGGGTTAGTGGGCTGTTGCCCAGGCTCGATCCGCATGCAGTACAGATGAATTGTCGATTTGGCAAGTGTTAAGATAAAGCTTATCAAGCAATTTACCTGGTTACATGTCCTTGGCCCCAGTAAAAACGACGTTCTTGTAATGCTGAATGTCGGGCAGATATGCTGGCACATATCGCGAACAAGATTATTAATGTCGCACAAGGTCGGGCATGTGAAGTATCTGTGGAACAGGGTTCCTTCACCACCACAAACCGTGCAGACTCTTTGAATTCTTCGATCGATATGTGACAGCTGGTTTGGATGCACGAGGCTGTGATGGAGCAGTTTGAATGCCACATCAGAGTCCCTGTAATTGGACGGATAACTATAGATGACTCTGCTAGTTATGGTCCCCATTACTCCCAAGTCATCCAAGCCATCTATTAACCCCTAAGGTATCCGTAGGATTTACTCCTACGAAGAGCTTGCGCAGCCTACGTGAAGTGAGTGTACTGAATGTCGTGTGCGGTGGTCGATTCGTTACGAAAGCGTTTATCACCTCAGTGCTAGGTTCCCTTGTAGAGAGACGACTAAAACGCTCTCGGGCTGTATCCACCAATTCGTGTAATTGTTTTGTGTGGGGGTGTATAAGTGTGTTCCCAGAAGCATCAATGATGTCTCCAAGAACTGTGAGTTGTCCTGTATCGGCCGTTACACCTCGAGCATTACTATACACCGAATCTACTAACTCAGGGTTCAACCTGATCGGAATTGCTGAGAAATCCCCGTACCCAAGTTCATTCCATCGCAAATGAAATGTTGGTCTTATTCTGCCCCAGGTTGTAATCGTGGAGATCATGTCCTGGGACCAGTCATGCGGATATGGTGGGCGAACCGAGAGCAGATAGTAGTGCTCCCCTGCGACGCTACCCCCCATAGAACTTACCCACAGCTGCGAAATTAAGTTATCTCTTTGACAGAACACTCGTTGGAATGCCCGTACCTGAAGACAACGAAATTTCACGACCATGTCTGAAGCACTCTGATTTTAACAGATGCACGATGGACGAGGTAATCAAATAATTGACAACGACCGCACGTCCTTTCAGCGAAAGTGGATGCAGTCTAGTCCGCCACGAATTCACAGCTCCGGAGAGTTTCTTCAGAGCCATGCGGCTATTATATGTTTTACCATCGAACCCCACATATACACCTAAATATTTCAGGCAAGTATTCGTCCATTGTATGCCGAAGGGAGAATCTGAACGATTCCGCCACCTCCCACACCATAGGCCTTGGCTTTTGCTTAGGTTAACCCTAGCGCCCGCTAATCGCTCATATTGTTCGAAAACCCTACGAGCGACTGGAAATGCATCATCTTTCGTTACAAATATAGACAGGTCGTCCGCATACGCTACAATAAGTGGCCTTATAGTAGTGTATGGTAAGTGAATTGAATATTGTCTCAACGATTGACGTAGATTTACTAGCAGCGGCTCCAGTGAAAAGTCATAAAGCATTCCTGACAACGGGCATCCCTGCCTGATACCCCGACGAAACGGAATAGGAGACAATATATGCCCATTATGCTTTATGAGAATCACTGAATCTCTATACAGACCACTGATGATCTCAATCCATCTGGACGGAAGCCCAAATTTATCGAGCACTCTCAGTAGATACTCATGTGAGACGCTATCAAACGCCTTTTCTTGATCCAAAGAGATCATGGCCATTTGCGAACCAGTTTTTTCATGGTAGGCGAAAAGATGCTTTGCTACGGCGATGTTGTCGTAGATACTACGACCTGGAATGCAGTAGGACTGTGACGGGTGTATTACTGAGGCAATCACTGAGCGAAGTTGAGTTCCCAGTGTTTTGCAAACTATTTTGTAGTCGACATTATACAGAGTAACTGGCCTCCAGTTTCCCATCCTCTGAAGATCCCCCTTCTTAGGTATTAGACGCATAACGGATCTCCGCCAACTTAAGGGAAATTCGGTATGTCCAACCACTGCAGAATTAGAGACATCCAAAAGGTCCGGAATCAAAAGATTCCTAAAACGAACAAAGAATTCTGGAGTTAGACCATCATAACCAGGAGAAGTATGACGTCGAAGATCCTTCGTTCCGGTTAGCATATCATCGAGAGTAAGCGTTCTGTCCAGGAATTCTCTACTTTCATCAGATAAACTAGGAACATGATGAAAGAATTCAATAATGGACAAGAATGTTGGCAACGTCGCGTGCAGTAGTTGCGAATATAATTCGCAAGTTCCTCTCCGTAAAGGATCTGGCCCGATTCGGCAAGAATCGAGTCTACTTCACAAGAAGCGGTACGACGTCGAGTTGTCTGGAAGAAGTACTCGTTCGGAGACTCGCCCTCTCGCAACCAGCGCGACTGGTTTCGGAACACAAACTCCAAGCTATGCTTGTAGTTTTGTGCTGTCAGTCGGTCTTTAAGTCTCTCGTATTGTGCGAGTAACTCTGGTTGCGCGGTCAGAAGCGTACCAATCCGGCTGACTTCGGCCGTCAAACTCGATGCATGATATCTGCTCCGATTGAATCTCGTCTCGATAAATGAGCGAATCTGAAGCTTTCCAACATCCCACCAATGACTAAGGTTTGAATAAATATTCTTGTTATCACGCCATTGGTGCCAAAACTGAATGAATTCTTCGATGAACTGTTCTGAATTCAACAAGTTATTGTTGAAAATCCAGTAAGCAGTTCGCTTTTCGATCAAAGTGCTAGTCGCCACAACAAGAAGGTGATCACTTAATGAACACACTTCATGAGTGACACTACCGAAAACGTTGAGAAGGCTAGACGAGACGTAAAGTCTGTCTATCCTCGAAGCCGAAAAGCTACCCTGGACATTTCGGGAAACCCTTGTGTATGACCTAGTCGTTGGATTAAGCCAACGGTAGACATCCACAAGGTTGCTATGTCTGACTAGGCTCGATAATCGCGCGGCGTTCACCGAGTTGAATTCAACTCTAGAATGACGATCGATTGAAGAATCTAGTGTGCAGTTGAAGTCACCACCAAGGATAACCTCACCACCGAAGTTCGTAATATGCGATAGGATTGAGTCCAACACCTGTGTTGCAGTATCCTGGTCATGCGGCAGGTACACGTTTACTACCCTTAGCGTTTTGTCTCCTAAGACGAAATTCAAGGAAGACGCGAAACCTGGGAAGATGTCTGTGTATACAGGAGACATCAGTGTTAAGCTGTGGGACACAGCAATTGCCACACCGGAACCTGTACGGGGTGTTTCTGTGGCAAAAACTGTGTAACCCTTGTGTAGATTTGAATTTTGTTCTAGACGTGTAAATGTGGCTTGTGTAAAATTTGTCTCCTGTATAAGTGCAATGTCCGTGTTCCTTTGTTTTATGTCTTCGAAAATACTGTATAGTCTAGTGGGTGCACTCAAGCCCCCTGCATTGATCGATGTTATCCTACACATTCAAAAAATCGCAAAAACTCAGACAAAGACTGTACGACTCTAATGATGAAGAGTCCTGTCCAATTCGAGATCCTCAAGGATTCCCGAGACCTTGTTGCAGAGGCGCTCGCACCTCGACACCTGATTATACTTGGCCTTCTTTCTGGCCTCTGCCATAAGCAGTTTCAGTTGGGGCAAGATCCTGGCTGGATCTCCAAGCTCACGCCTAAGAATGGTCAGGATCCTGTCCGAACTCTTCTTTTAGTGAAGGGTCCACTTCAAAGCGGCTACTAATCGAAATGGAACTTCCACACGATTCATAGCCGCTTTGGGTTGGACCGGCCGTCTCGAGAGCAGAGACAACTTCTACGTCCGAGAGAACTTCAGTGACATCCATTGGAGTCACTGAAGATACACTCGGAGCGCAAGGTGTAGCTTCTTCCCCCGAGACCCTCCCAGCGCTCACTGCCTTTTTCGGTGGTGGCATCACCTCCTGGTCAGGCTTTCCTTTCGTCTTCCTCTTCATCCTCTTCTTCTTTTTCTTCTGACTGCCACTTGTGACCTCCTCGTCCGAAGTGTCTGCCTTTTCTTGTGTTGGGGTAGCACCATTTATAGCCGGCGTCGGAGTAGCCTCAGGGAGTGGTTCCTCAGACAGCTTAGTGGCAGGCTGCTCCAAGAGAACAGGCGCAGCACCGGGCGAAGTCACTGTTTCGGAAACCTTTGCTGGTGCAAGTGCCTCCTCCACAGTGGCCTCAGCCACTTTCCTGAGCCTCTTAGGACACTCCGCAATAAAGTGCCCTGCCTGATGGCAAGCATGGCATTTCGCTTCGGTGCTTTCCTCAATCCAGGTTATAATAATAGTAATAAAGTTTATTCTTGAATTCATGAAAAATAAAATACAATTAGGATTATTCATTCGCTGTTAATTTGTCTATATACCAAATTTCATTATTTCATTCACCTTGTACCTAATTTAAGAAGTAAGTCTAATAAACTACGATAATAGCTAGAGCCGTCTGCCGAGATTGACAACAAAATCCAATATCATATAGTACAATAAAGTATGTAAGATAATATAATACAAAGTATATATATTTGTATCTAGAACTCGCATAGGGCGATACTACAATTATATAAATAATGAGGGACTGTATATTACATTTATAATGAAATTATTTTGAATCACGCAAGAAAAAAACGGAAGCTGAAGTGCAATAAAAATAAATCAATTATTATATTCAGATACGAGGAATTCCCTAAATTTCCAGGCTGTGGTAGCAAACTGATAAAGGTCCGAGTACATGTTCTTACCATTCAAAATCTCAATAACTTCAGTTTCAGATAATTTCTTTTTCCCAAAGGATTTTGATCGGAATTCTGATAGGATAGGACATACACCAAGGAAGTGAAACAAATCCTCATCCTCCAAAAGATTGCAGAGTGAACAAAGACTACTACCGTCCCTTCTCCATGGACTAGCATTTAAATTTAAAAGACCGCATCTATATCTGAAAACCAGGCTTATCTTCTTAATCGCAAAATCATTTCTAAAGTAGTTTCGCTCAGCAGAATAGCTAAGTTTATCGTATAAGCCGTGCCTAACTGTAGTCGTTGCTCTGCTTAAAGCCCTGTTCCTTAACCATATGTCCTCGAGCTCAACAATTCGTGAGAGTTTCTCTTTCAGTTCGAAAAACGAGGCTCGTTCCGCATTCAACTCAACATTGTGCTTTTCTGCCAAGTCTTGCCATATCTCAAACCAAAAGATATTTTTTTCCAAAATTTTTCAGCTTATCTTGTGAGGGAGCCTATCAGGATCGTAATGGAATAAAGTCCTAAGAACGTATTTAAAATGACATTTTAACGTGTCGATGTATAGATTCGATAAGCCTGTCTCAAGTATGAGTGCGTAGTTTGGGGTTTGGGGAGGCAGTAGGAGTAATTTTTTCAAAAAGAATCTCTGCAACCTTTCAACGTCATCATACTGCTTGTATCCCCATACCTGTGAAGCATAACAGAGTATGGACTTGCTGACCGCGTTAAATAGTTTGACTTTTTGAGAGTGTGCTATGTTAGATTTCCTAATGAAATTTTGCCACGTTGAGTTAAGACTAACTTTAGCCAGAGACAAGCGATATTTTAGGCGTTCAGTCATAGACAACTTTGTAGAAACAGTGACCCCAAGGTACGTATACTTCTTGACCACTTCAATGCTTTCACCATTAAAAACCCAATTTTCAGATGTTTTTCTTGGACCAGCCCCTCTTTGAAAGATCATTATTTTAGATTTTTCTAAATTAACTTAAAGGCTCTAGAGCTGACAATATTCTTGCAATTTGTTTATTTTTCTCTGTAGTTTGGCTGGATCATCTGATAACAGAACGATGTCATCCGCATATAGCAAAAGCTTAACCTCCATATTACCTATTAGAAAGCCTGGTCCTAAGTAAGTACACATCCCTGCTTAACCCCGCAGTTCGTTGAGAAGCTTTCGGATAGTCCCACGCCATCCCATACTTGCGCCGTAGTGTTTTTATAAAGCTCTTACAAAATACGAATAATTTTAGCAGAAATACCGCAGTTATACAACTTATAAAATAAAGAGGTACGTACAATTGTGTCAAAGGCTGACCTAAAGTCAATGAAAAATGCATACACTTTTTTTATATTGTAACAATGAGCCAGCTTTACTTGGCTAATAAGGTTATACACATTGTCAATTGCTGAGTAGCCAGTGCGGAATCCAGCCTGGTTCTCTGAGACGATCTTATGCACTCTTTCCCAATTACTTAGTCGCTGGTAAATTATTCCTGCAAAAATTTTTACTACACTGTCCATAAAGGAAAGGCCCCGATAATTCACAACATTATTAGGATCGCCCTTTTTGAATATTGGGAAAATTACCGTTCTGGTAAAACTATGAGGAACGACCTCCTTCTCTAAAATAGAGTTATATGCATGAACTAACTAACCAAAAATTAATAAATTAATATTTAATTTTCAAAACAAAAACTTACCAAAGTTTCTGCCACTTAATCAGCTGTCACTTCTCCATTTTTTCAAATGTCACTTGACATTTTCACTTGTGAATGGCATTAACATTTAAAATAAAAGAAGAAGAACAAATAGTACTATCATTCAAACTCATGAATGAACAAAGTTTAAATCCGCTAGCCTGGAGCTATATAAGCCGGCGAGATTTTCAGTATGGCACCTCATTCCTTGATCAGTATTCAAACTGAAACAATCCTACCCGTGATTTTCAAAACCTAATTTGAAAATGTCCTGTCGAGTAGTATAAATATGCGGGTTCTGGCGCAAATGAGCAGGAGCACCTAAAAATTGGTTAAATTGTGAGGGAAATCGAGGTCTGACGTCAGATTTTTGCTCATTTTTCATGCGCCAGAAACCGCACAGCAATTTTTGGAGGAGCAGTTTCGGTCTTGTAGGCTACAATTGAGAGATAAGGAAAAGAGATAAGGATTTTCGGTCTTATAGGCTACAATTGAGAGATAAGGAAGGGAGATAAGGATTGTCGGCCATCTTGGATTTTGGGTTTTCGGTCTTATTGGCTACAATTGAGAGATAAGGATTGTCGGCCATCTTGGATCTTGGGTTTTCGGTCTTATAGGCTACAATTGAGAGATAAGGAAAAGAGATAAGGATTGTCAGCCATCTTGGATTTTGGGTTTTCGGTGTTATAGGCTACAATTGAGAGATAAGGATTGTCGACCATCTTGGATCTTGGGTTTTCGGTCTTATAGGCTACAATTGAGAGATAAGGAAAAGAGATAAGGATTGTCGGCCATCTTGGATTTTGGGTTTTCGGTGTTATAGGCTACAATTGAGAGATAAGGATGTCGGCCATCTTGGATTTCGGTGTTATAGGCTACAATTGAGAGATAAGGATGTCGGCCATCTTGGATTTTGGGTGTTATAGGCTACAATTGAGAGATAAGGATGTCAGCCATCTTGGATCTTGGGTTTTCGGTCTTATAGGCTACAATTGAGAGATAAGGAAGAGAGATAAGGATTGTCGGCCATCTTGGATCTTGGGTTTTCGGTCTTATAGGCTACAATTGAGAGATAAGGAAGAGAGATAAGGATTGTCGGCCATCTTGGATCTTGGGTTTTGGGTCTTATAGGCTACAATTGAGAGATAAGGAAGAGAGATAAGGATTGTCGGCCATCTTGGATCTTGGGTTTTCGGTCTTATAGGCTACAATTGAGAGATAAGGAAGAGAGATAAGGATTGTCGGCCATCTTGGATTTTGGGTTTTCGGTCTTATTGGCTACAATTGAGAGATAAGGATGTCGGCCATCTTGGATTTTGGGTTTTCGGTGTTATAGGCTACAATTGAGAGATAAGGAAAAGAGATAAGGATTGTCGGCCATCTTTGATTTTCGGTTTTTGGTCTTGGAGGCTACAATTGGTCTTCTTCTTCTTTGGTTTGCATCTGGACTTAGATCTAAACCTTGGATCTGAACCTAGATTGTTTAGTAAGATAAGGCACCTGTCGGCCATCTTGGATATTGGGTATTCAGTCTTGGAGGCTACAATTGATGTTGAAGATAAGAGTTTGTTGTTTTGAGTCTTTAATTACGAAGCACAGCTTTATCAGCTAAATGAAATAACATGAGGCGAATTTAATTGGATTGAAGATAAGAGTTTGTTGTTTTGAGTCTTTAATTACGAAGTACAGCTTTATCAGCTAAATGAAATAACATGATGCGAATTTAGTTGGAAAAACAGAATATTGCGTAATAAAAGATTTCACCACTTTGAGTAAATAGATGAAGATTATTTTTTAATTTCTTTTGCAAATTCTTATTTCTATGATATCATTTGTTTTCAAGCAAGTTTTAACATGTTTTTCTGGTCGAGCTGTGATTGATAAGCGAGCTGGTGACTGCGTAGAAATTAATAATTTGGCGACAATGTTAAGGTCGTTGGGTGATAAGGTTTTGTAGATGAATCTGACCTCGTGCTGAAAATAAGAGTTGTTGTTTTGAGTTTTTAATTACGAAGTACTCCTTTATCAGCTAAATGAAATAACATGATGCGACTTTAATTGAAAGCAGAATATTGTAACCTCGAACTTTAAAAGATTATCATGCAATTTCTTTTCCAGATCTAAATATAGCCATTAATTCGAGGTTATATTATTAAATAATTTCGTGTTTTATGCAACTAGCAAGTAAGTCATTCCACCGATTACGTCATCTGGACCTTGACTACTAGTTAATATAACACCATTGAGGAATAGTTAAAGGAATTTCTGTAATTAGGGAAAAAAATCTGATGTTTAAAAATAACATGCATCGCTTTGCATAAATCCGTTAATAAGTAATAAACGTCTAGTCAAGATAGCTAGAATGGCTTCTTTCGGTACTTTGGAGAGGTTTATCATGTGAAGAACTTGCAAAGAAAATAAATATCTTTCCATAGCCTTAAACTTCGTTTCTTTATGATTCAGCCGTGATAATCTTAATAAGGGAAACCATTGATTCGTAACTATGCTTTAAATTTATATCAAACTAGCAGCTACCAAACCCATATAACAACCTTGAACTGCAGAAGAAATGAACAGGATCATTGGCGTTGTTGTAGCACTTTCTAAAAATTGCCTCAAAACTGTGAATTTAGACTAGAACAAACAAAATCGAAGTAGCTGAAATGTCTTCTTTCAATACTTTAACGAGATTTATCATGTGAAGAACATAAGAAAATAAATTTTTTATATGCTTCATGTAACAATAGACTCAAATTGTGATTTCACAGAGTTCAGTTTACTTTGAGTTTGTCATCTAATTTTGGCAAATGTCAGCTTCCGGGTTTGTTGCCGTTGCAGCACTTTATAAAAATAGACTCAAAAACTTTGAATTGGGCCGATAGAACAAACAAAATCGAGACTGGAATGGCTTTTCTTTTGGTAATTTAGAGAGATTTATCATGTCAAGAACTTAAGAAAATAAAACTCTTTTCATAGCTTTAAACTTGGTTTCTTCTTTTTTCAGTCGTAATAATCTTAATAAGGAAACCATATTTTTCCTGAATCGTAATTATGGTTTAAATTTATACCAAACGGACAGCTAACAACCCTATATGACATTTAAAATTTAATTTTTGTATGCGTCATGCAACAATAGACCCAAATTGTGATCTCACCAAGTCAAACAAACGAAAAACTACTATCCCAATGATCTTTCAAAATTTATAGAGAAATACAGCTGAACCAATGAAAGAAATTTAAAGCACATTAAACAGGGCTTTAATAATCGTATTGAAAGCTTTCTATTGAAAAATGATGATGAAGGAATATTGGATCCAAAACAATTTTTCTACAAAATAAAACCTCGAGTTATAAATCTTCTTGAAACAAGTTTACAGAAAATCCTCTGAATTAGGCTCAAGGAAATTGATATGTTACTTAGAAGATACATTTCATTATATAATCCATTATAGAAATCTCCAAAAAGTAGTTTAAAGTATGAATTGAAGTTTTCATACATTCATAGAGCTCTTTGATTCAGACAATGGAATTGATTAAAAATTTCATTATATAATCCCTTATAGAAATCTCCAAAAAGTAGTTTAAAGTATGAATTGAAGTTTTCATACATTCATAGAGCTCTTTGATTCAGACAATGGAATTGATTAAAACTCATACATTCATAGAGCTCTTTGATTCAGACAATGGAATTGATTAAAACAATATATTGATCTTAGTACTTTGCATAGATCAAAAGCTGTTAACACTTTCTGATCTTAAGCTCTTATGATGGAATTTGTATTTATCACGAGGAATGACACTAATTTTGGGTTCTTAAGTATATTCAAATGTTCAACAGATGCTTACTATTGGCAAGACTTATTCTAATATCATCATTAAATCTTTCGGTTGGAGCAAAGTTCGGTTTACTAAAATTATCACAGTTTAAAAAATTATTAAATTTATTTTTGGTTTGTCTTTTACTTTGTTTGCATTTTAGATTCATATAGATTAGATTTCTCAAGTATAGAAAAATTAGCCAATAATTCATCTGATGAAAACTTGATATTAAACAGATCCTTTTATAAAAATGACGATTTATTATATAGATTCAGGATAATTTTGGGGTGCTATGCTTAAGTATTGAAAGATTGAATTACAATAATTATTAACTGACGTTAATGTGTATAACTTTATATGTTCTCGCAGGCATTCTACTGCTAATAATAAGTGTATGGAAAATGTTATCCCATCACAAAGCTCAACATATTTAATTTACTTCGACTGCAATAATTTATATGGGTGAGACATGTCTGAATTCTTATCATATGAGGAATTTCAATGGGATAGAAAATACGGATATCAATATAATGAGCATTCTTCAAAGTTCAGAAATTGAATATATATATTTGAAGTAGATTTAACTTATCTAGAATCACTTCATGACTTACACAATGATCTACCATTTTGCGCAAATAATATAAAAATCCTCTGAATTAGGCTCAAGAAAATTGATATGTGACTTAGAAGATACATTTCATTACATAATCCATTATAGAAATCTCCAAAAAGTAGTTTAAAGTATGAATTGAAGTTTTCATGTATTCATAGAGCTCTTTGATTCAGACAATGGAATTGATTAAAACAATATATTGATCTTAGTACTTTGCATAGATCAAAAGCTGTTAACACTTTCTGATCTTAAGCTCTTATGATGGAATTTGTATTTATCACGATGAATGACACTAATTTTGGGTTCTTAAGTATATTCAAATGTTCAACAGATGCTTACTATTGGCAAGACTTATTCTAATATCATCATTAAATCTTTCGGTTGGAGCAAAGTTCGGTTTACTAAAATTATCACAGTTTAAAAAATTATTAACTTTATTTTTGGTTTGTCTTTTACTTTGTTTGCATTAGCAAGTATAAACATGTATTTGAAAAAGGGTATACCCCAAACAAAATGTGATTACAAAATATCAAATTTCTTCGAAATAAAAACACTCGTAATTCACTTAATCAATTTTTATTTAAAATCGGTAGAGTTCTATTAAATCTTCCTGACATATCATTATTTTATATAATTAATTTACATATTTCTAAATCCTGGTATTTCGTCCATTTTGTTTTCGATAAATTTTAAATTGCAATCTTCATCCATCTCATACACAGTGTTGTTGATCTCCACTGTTTGAAACTCTGACTGCGGTTCCACTGATTGATGATTTTCGAAAATGAATTTTACAAAGCATATTGTCAATACAAGAACATCTTTTTGTCTCTGAAATTCCTCCATTTTCTGAATTATAGGCTGTGTTACTTTATTTAGATATTCCTGTTTAATATCACCATCCTTAAGATTTGTATTAAGTTCGATGTTTTCAAATTTGTATTCATTACATCGATTGATGTATTTGAATCGTGTTATAACCCGAACAGGTTCATATACACCATTTTTTAGATATTTTGAATGTGTTCTTGAAATTTGTTTAAGTAATGTTCTTCCAGTAAATACTTCAGCGCATTTATTCCGAAAGCCAGTTGATTATGCACCGCTAATATCATTTCATCCCATACTGGGGTGAATTGTATCTTAAAAGTATATTGTTCGCGAGGAGTCTTTACGATAGATTTTCCTTCCATTTTATTTCTGTAATAACATTTTTTTATTTACTACGCATATATTAATTACTCTGCAACATACCTGATCTTCCTTCCTTTCCTGAATCTGGTCTATCTAAATATTTGCCTCAGCTTTTATAGCAAGTATTTTACCCCCCACTGGAAATTTTTAAAACTTGAACTGCTTAAAATTAAATTAAATTGAAGATTTCATTAACGTTATTCCCTTAAATAAAGTTTTATATATCAATGTCAAAGGCAATTTTTTCATCTGAGAATAAAACGATTGAATTACAATGTTTAGATTCCATTCGCTGCGAGTTTAGATACTCTAAAAAACAAAACAAAAATCTGAATGATGAAGACTTTAGAATAATCCATAATGAATTTAATAAGGAGAAAGGGGGGTTTTCATATGATTACTTAAATTCTTTTGATAAATTTAAAATGAAGCATGTGTGCCCCTCAGGATTTTTTAATAAACTTAGCAATAAGAAGAAAAATATCAGCATGTCGTTAATGTATGGAACAAATTTAATTCTAGAAATATCTGAGAAAATTTACAATTATATTTAAAGTGTGATGCTTTATTGCTAGCAGACATTTTTGAGAATTTTAGAATAGTATACATAAATATCTATGAGTTTAACCCGAATCATTATTACACAACACCAGGATTGTCATGGGATGCTATGTTAAAACACATCCAAATTAAATTAGAATTATAGAAATGTATTATATAATTTCATGAAAAGCGGTATTCGGGGAGGTTTAACACAATGTTCCTTACGATATTCTCTATCTAATGAGAGATTTTGATTTTTTTAAAAGGGTTAAAATATTTGGTTTAGATTGATGTTATTAATTTATATAGATGAGTTATTTCGCAGTCACTTCCATATGCAGATTTTGTTTGGATAGATAATTGTGATATTGAAGATTAGGATTGAGAAATTTTCCAAATATCTTTTAACGTCTTCTCAATAATATAAATTCAATATTTTTTTTATTTCCCCAGCATGTTTTAACATGTAAAACAGCTTACATTTAAACGGAAATTGCGGTTATAAGAATTTTTTTTGTTAGTGTCTTATCTTTGATTAAATATCAGTTCGAGTATAAAAGCCAAGTATTTTTAGTTAAATTTTTAGTTCTCAATGTAAAGTCAATCAGTGAAACTGAAAATACATGAAATTCGTGTTCCTAGTGAAATTAAAATAATCTAACATGCCTCAGCTACCAATAATCAATGAAGCAGTCATCGAAGACTTTGAAGTGCTCGAAGAACTGAACTCTGCAAATTTTAAACCTACGATTGCAGTTAAAGACATGGAAGAGTTGTTAGAGTATAAAATCATAGGATGCAGCAATGTAACAATGAAGTATGGGCCCAGGATCCTTTTAGAACTAGAGAATTACCAAGTTTTTCTGCCACCGAGATACAGCGCTAAAATTACTCACCGCACAATCGAGAAACTTAACGATGGAGGCTTCTATGTTGTTAGGAAACTAGCAAATGGGAACTATTTTAATTTAATATTTACAAAAATAACATTAATGGATATTACTTAAATTTGTAAATAAATGGAAAAAAGTTCTATTAAATATATGTTTATTTTAACTTCACCTCTCCCAATTCTCTATATGGATCCAAATGATATTTTAGAGACATACATGACTCTAGTAGATGGCAACAGGAGTCTAATATTACATTTGATATCTGATGAGCCGATTTCTTCTACATTTCATTTTTTGATTTCAATTTTATACCATGAATGTACTTGGTGTATGCAATTAGTGGATCCTAACTTCGCTAGGAGATAAAGTAATAGGTCGATTTCTGACAATAACAGATAGCATGTAAGAAAAACAAAATCGCGACGAATCATTAAAGCTGATAGTAGACCTGATATAGCTGTTCATAGACCTGCTAAAGCTGGTAATAGACCTGTTAAGGCTGGTAGTAGACCTGCTAAAGCTGGTAATAGACCTGATATAGCTGTTCATAGACCTGCTAAAGCTGGTAATAGACCTGTTAAAGCCGGTAGTAGGCCTGATATAGCTGTTTATAGACCTTATATAGCTATTCATAGAGCTGATAAAAGTTGTTCTTCGACCTAATAAATGAGAATCAGGTATTTGACCATCCGCTCTTGCCGTCATGATAAATCAGTTAACTTATAATTTATGCATACTTTGAAGCTCTAGTACCTTTTATTTAACCATCAGTTCTGTATTATCTTTTAAGTCATATTTGCTGTACAAAGATTTACGGGTTGTTTCATAAAAAGCAATTAACATATACCTATCGTTATATTATAAAATTTTTCGTTAATAAGGAAATAATCTTTCTCAAAGATTTACAGGTTGTTTCATAAAAAGCAATTAACATAGACCTATCGTTATATTATAAAATTTTTCGTTAATAAGGAAATAATCTTTCTCAATTTCAATCTTTGAATTTTGCTGTCAATTGTCGGGTTTTTTAGGCGTTGAAAAGTGAATTATATTCGACTATTCTGAGATATAAAAAGCAAACAAAAATGATGTAGCGATAGCGCAATGTGTAAGGGGTGCTACGGAAAGGGACTTGATGTCTTCATAATACTATAAAAGAAAAGGGATGAACAATGATTTAATAGCTAATACCAACACTTTGGTGGAACCGCTTATCTCTATTCATTTTTCACATTGTTTTCTCATATATAAAACTTATTTGTTGATTACCCATGAACCTCTCATAAAACTTATTTTTTGATCATTCCATAAAACTTCCTTCAAATTTAATTAAACGATCCCCGCTTATCTCTATATAATTTCGGTAGCAGCTAACTATCGATAAGCATTTTTCATATTTTTTGGTCACCACAATTCCTTTCAAATCATATGTAAAGAATTTAAATTTAAATTTAGAATTCTATAAAGATAAGCGGGGGTCATTTAATTAAATTTGAAGGAAGTTTTATGGAATGATTAAAAAATAAGTCTAATGAGAGCTTCATGGTTAATCAACAAATAAGTTTTATAGGCGAGCAAAAAAATATGAAAAATGAATAGAGATAAGCGGATACTATTTAAGCAATGAATCACTTATGAGTTTTAACATTCACCAAAATGGAGAGAATTATAGAAGAAGTTCTTAAGGTGTTGAATATCCCAGAGGATTACGAGGATCCTCATGAGCGGCTGCAGGAGCTGGTAAATTCTCCGCTAACCCCGATAAACCTGGTTTATAGGTTAGGATGGGAGTCTGAGTGGTGCGAAGTGGCCACTCCATATTCGGAGAATTTGACGGGGTTGCGAACGGTTAGTTTTTAAAATTATTTTACATGTTATTTTTATTATTTTCTTCTTTATAGATTAATCACTCAGTTAGCGGAAGGAGGTGTGTTATATCCGTTTTTAGCGTCGAAGCGCTGGCCCTCGAGATGAGGACCCGGCTTGATGCTGCTAATCATTTAGAGGAGGATTGGGATAGCCCGGACGATGTTAGACTTTAAACCTATAAATTCTAATTTAATTTTGATATTTCAAAAACTATAAACCCTAAATAAACTGGTTTGTTATACGTCACTTTTATTTTGTTTAATTCTACTGCAGCCATATTTATTATAAAGTGCGCAGTACTATGAAAATTGGGCTTTGCAATTAAAACACGAAGATCTAAATGGTTACCTCAACTTTCCCATTCTGTAGCTATCTTAATATCCCTTCTCCATGTTAAAACATGCTTGGAAATAAAAAAAATATTGAATTTATATTATTGAGAACACGTTAAAAGATATTTGGAAAATTTCTCAATCCTAATCTTTAATATCACAATTATCTATCCAAACAAAATCTGCATATGGAAGTGACTGCGAAATAACTCATCTATATAAATTAATAACATCAATCTAAACCAAATATTTTAACCCTTTTAAAAAAATCAAAATCTCTCATTAGATAGAGAATATCGTAAGGAACATTGTGTTAAACCTCCCCGAATACCGCTTTTCATGAAATTATATAATACATTTCTATAATTCTAATTTAATTTGGATGTGTTTTAACATAGCATCCCATGACAATCCTGGTGTTGTGTAATAATGATTCGGGTTAAACTCATAGATATTTATGTATACTATTCTAAAATTCTCAAAAATGTCTGCTAGCAATAAAGCATCACACTTTAAATATAATTGTAAATTTTCTCAGATATTTCTAGAATTAAATTTGTTCCATACATTAACGACATGCTGATATTCTTCTTCTTATTGCTAAGTTTATTAAAAAATCCTGAGGGGCACACATGCTTCATTTTAAATTTATCAAAAGAATTTAAGTAATCATATGAAAACCCCCCTTTCTCCTTATTAAATTCATTATGGATTATTCTAAAGTCTTCATCATTCAGATTTTTGTTTTGTTTTTTAGAGTATCTAAACTCGCAGCGAATGGAATCTAAACATTGTAATTCAATCTTTTTATTCTCAGATGAAAAAATTCCCTTTGACATTGATATATAACACTTTATTTAAGGGAATAACGTTAATGAAATCTTCAATTTAATTTAATTTTAAGCAGTTCAAGTTTTAAAAATTTCCAGTGGGGGTAAAATACTTGCTATAAAAGCTGAGGCAAATATTTAGATAGACCAGATTCAGGAAAGGAAGGAAGATCAGGTATGTTGCAGAGTAATTAATATATGCGTAGTAAATAAAAAAATGTTATTACAGAAATAAAATGGAAGGAAAATCTATCGTAAAGACTCCTCGCGAACATTATACTTTTAAGATACAATTCACCCCAGTATGGGATGAAATGATATTAGCGGTGCATAATCAACTGTCTTTCGGAATAAATGCGCTGAAATATTTACTGGAAGAACATTACTTAAACAAATTTCAAGAACACATTCAAAAATATCTAAAAAATGGTGTATATGAACCTGTTCGGGTTATAACACGATTCAAATACATCAATCGATGTAATGAATACAAATTTGAAAACATCGAACTTAATACAAATCTTAAGGATGGTGATATTAAACAGGAATATCTAAATAAAGTAACACAGCCTATAATTCAGAAAATGGAGGAATTTCAGAGACAAAAAGATGTTCTTGTATTGACAATATGCTTTGTAAAATTCATTTTCGAAAATCATCAATCAGTGGAACCGCAGTCAGAGTTTCAAACAGTGGAGATCAACAACACTGTGTATGAGATGGATGAAGATTGCAATTTAAAATTTATCGAAAACAAAATGGACGAAATACCAGGATTTAGAAATATGTAAATTAATTATATAAAATAATGATATGTCAGGAAGATTTAATAGAACTCTACCGATTTTAAATAAAAATTGATTAAGTGAATTACGAGTGTTTTTATTTCGAAGAAATTTGATATTTTGTAATCACATTTTGTTTGGGGTATACCCTTTTTCAAATACATGTTTATACTTGCTAATGCAAACAAAGTAAAAGACAAACCAAAAATAAAGTTAATAATTTTTTAAACTGTGATAATTTTAGTAAACCGAACTTTGCTCCAACCGAAAGATTTAATGATGATATTAGAATAAGTCTTGCCAATAGTAAGCATCTGTTGAACATTTGAATATACTTAAGAACCCAAAATTAGTGTCATTCATCGTGATAAATACAAATTCCATCATAAGAGCTTAAGATCAGAAAGTGTTAACAGCTTTTGATCTATGCAAAGTACTAAGATCAATATATTGTTTTAATCAATTCCATTGTCTGAATCAAAGAGCTCTATGAATACATGAAAACTTCAATTCATACTTTAAACTACTTTTTGGAGATTTCTATAATGGATTATGTAATGAAATGTATCTTCTAAGTCACATATCAATTTTCTTGAGCCTAATTCAGAGGATTTTTATATTATTTGCGCAAAATGGTAGATCATTGTGTAAGTCATGAAGTGATTCTAGATAAGTTAAATCTACTTCAAATATATATATTCAATTTCTGAACTTTGAAGAATGCTCATTATATTGATATCCGTATTTTCTATCCCATTGAAATTCCTCATATGATAAGAATTCAGACATGTCTCACCCATATAAATTATTGCAGTCGAAGTAAATTAAATATGTTGAGCTTTGTGATGGGATAACATTTTCCATACACTTATTATTAGCAGTAGAATGCCTGCGAGAACATATAAAGTTATACACATTAACGTCAGTTAATAATTATTGTAATTCAATCTTTCAATACTTAAGCATAGCACCCCAAAATTATCCTGAATCTATATAATAAATCGTCATTTTTATAAAAGGATCTGTTTAATATCAAGTTTTCATCAGATGAATTATTCGCTAATTTTTCTATACTTGAGAAATCTAATCTATATGAATCTAAAATGCAAACAAAGTAAAAGACAAACCAAAAATAAATTTAATAATTTTTTAAACTGTGATAATTTTAGTAAACCGAACTTTGCTCCAACCGAAAGATTTAATGATGATATTAGAATAAGTCTTGCCAATAGTAAGCATCTGTTGAACATTTGAATATACTTAAGAACCCAAAATTAGTGTCATTCCTCGTGATAAATACAAATTCCATCATAAGAGCTTAAGATCAGAAAGTGTTAACAGCTTTTGATCTATGCAAAGTACTAAGATCAATATATTGTTTTAATCAATTCCATTGTCTGAATCAAAGAGCTCTATGAATGTATGAGTTTTAATCAATTCCATTGTCTGAATCAAAGAGCTCTATGAATGTATGAAAACTTCAATTCATACTTTAAACTACTTTTTGGAGATTTCTATAAGGGATTATATAATGAAATTTTTAATCAATTCCATTGTCTGAATCAAAGAGCTCTATGAATGTATGAAAACTTCAATTCATACTTTAAACTACTTTTTGGAGATTTCTATAATGGATTATATAATGAAATGTATCTTCTAAGTAACATATCAATTTCCTTGAGCCTAATTCAGAGGATTTTCTGTAAACTTGCTTCAAGAAGATTTATAACTCGAGGTTTTATTTTGTAGAAAAATTGTTTTGGATCCAATATTCCTTCATCATCATTTTTCAATAGAAAGCTTTCAATACGATTATTAAAGCCCTGTTTAATGTGCTTTAAATTTCTTTCATTGGTTCAGCTGTATTTCTCTATAAATTTTGAAAGATCATTGGGATAGTAGTTTTTCGTTTGTTTGACTTGGTGAGATCACAATTTGGGTCTATTGTTGCATGACGCATACAAAAATTAAATTTTAAATGTCATATAGGGTTGTTAGCTGTCCGTTTGGTATAAATTTAAACCATAATTACGATTCAGGAAAAATATGGTTTCCTTATTAAGATTATTACGACTGAAAAAAGAAGAAACCAAGTTTAAAGCTATGAAAAGAGTTTTATTTTCTTAAGTTCTTGACATGATAAATCTCTCTAAATTACCAAAAGAAAGCCATTCCAGCTACCTCGATTTTGTTTGTTCTATCGGCCCAATTCAAAGTTTTTGAGTCTATTTTTATAAAGTGCTGCAACGGCAACAAACCCGGAAGCTGACATTTGCCAAAATTAGATGACAAACTCAAAGTAAACTGAACTCTGTGAAATCACAATTTGAGTCTATTGTTACATGAAGCATATAAAAAATTTATTTTCTTATGTTCTTCACATGATAAATCTCGTTAAAGTATTGAAAGAAGACATTTCAGCTACTTCGATTTTGTTTGTTCTAGTCTAAATTCACAGTTTTGAGGCAATTTTTAGAAAGTGCTACAACAACGCCAATGATCCTGTTCATTTCTTCTGCAGTTCAAGGTTGTTATATGGGTTTGGTAGCTGCTAGTTTGATATAAATTTAAAGCATAGTTACGAATCAATGGTTTCCCTTATTAAGATTATCACGGCTGAATCATAAAGAAACGAAGTTTAAGGCTATGGAAAGATATTTATTTTCTTTGCAAGTTCTTCACATGATAAACCTCTCCAAAGTACCGAAAGAAGCCATTCTAGCTATCTTGACTAGACGTTTATTACTTATTAACGGATTTATGCAAAGCGATGCATGTTATTTTTAAACATCAGATTTTTTTCCCTAATTACAGAAATTCCTTTAACTATTCCTCAATGGTGTTATATTAACTAGTAGTCAAGGTCCAGATGACGTAATCGGTGGAATGACTTACTTGCTAGTTGCATAAAACACGAAATTATTTAATAATATAACCTCGAATTAATGGCTATATTTAGATCTGGAAAAGAAATTGCATGATAATCTTTTAAAGTTCGAGGTTACAATATTCTGCTTTCCATTAAAGTCGCATCATGTTATTTCATTTAGCTGATAAAGGAGTACTTCGTAATTAAAAACTCAAAACAACAACTCTTATTTTCAGCACGAGGTCAGATTCATCTACAAAACCTTATCACCCAACGACCTTAACATTGTCGCCAAATTATTAATTTCTACGCAGTCACCAGCTCGCTTATCAATCACAGCTCGACCAGAAAAACATGTTAAAACTTGCTTGAAAACAAATGATATCATAGAAATAAGAATTTGCAAAAGAAATTAAAAAATAATCTTCATCTATTTACTCAAAGTGGTGAAATCTTTTATTACGCAATATTCTGTTTTTCCAACTAAATTCGCATCATGTTATTTCATTTAGCTGATAAAGCTGTACTTCGTAATTAAAGACTCAAAACAACAAACTCTTATCTTCAATCCAATTAAATTCGCCTCATGTTATTTCATTTAGCTGATAAAGCTGTGCTTCGTAATTAAAGACTCAAAACAACAAACTCTTATCTTCAACATCAATTGTAGCCTCCAAGACTGAATACCCAATATCCAAGATGGCCGACAGGTGCCTTATCTTACTAAACAATCTAGGTTCAGATCCAAGGTTTAGATCTAAGTCCAGATGCAAACCAAAGAAGAAGAAGACCAATTGTAGCCTCCAAGACCAAAAACCGAAAATCAAAGATGGCCGACAATCCTTATCTCTTTTCCTTATCTCTCAATTGTAGCCTATAACACCGAAAACCCAAAATCCAAGATGGCCGACATCCTTATCTCTCAATTGTAGCCAATAAGACCGAAAACCCAAAATCCAAGATGGCCGACAATCCTTATCTCTCTTCCTTATCTCTCAATTGTAGCCTATAAGACCGAAAACCCAAGATCCAAGATGGGCGACAATCCTTATCTCTCTTCCTTATCTCTCAATTGTAGCCTATAAGACCGAAAACCCAAGATCCAAGATGGCCGACAATCCTTATCTCTCTTCCTTATCTCTCAATTGTAGCCTATAAGACCGAAAACCCAAGATCCAAGATGGCCGACAATCCTTATCTCTCTTCCTTATCTCTCAATTGTAGCCTATAAGACCGAAAACCCAAGATCCAAGATGGCCGACATCCTTATCTCTCAATTGTAGCCTATAACACCCAAAATCCAAGATGGCCGACATCCTTATCTCTCAATTGTAGCCTATAACACCGAAATCCAAGATGGCCGACATTTTTATCTCTCAATTGTAGCCTATAACACCGAAAACCCAAAATCCAAGATGGCCGACAATCCTTATCTCTTTTCCTTATCTCTCAATTGTAGCCTATAAGACCGAAAACCCAAGATCCAAGATGGTCGACAATCCTTATCTCTCAATTGTAGCCTATAACACCGAAAACCCAAAATCCAAGATGGCTGACAATCCTTATCTCTTTTCCTTATCTCTCAATTGTAGCCTATAAGACCGAAAACCCAAGATCCGAGATGGCCGACAATCCTTATCTCTCAATTGTAGCCAATAAGACCGAAAACCCAAAATCCAAGATGGCCGACAATCCTTATCTCCCTTCCTTATCTCTCAATTGTAGCCTATAAGACCGAAAATCCTTATCTCTTTTCCTTATCTCTCAATTGTAGCCTACAAGACCGAAACTGCTCCTCCAAAAATTGCTGTGCGGTTTCTGGCGCATGAAAAATGAGCAAAAATCTGACGTCAGACCTCGATTTCCCTCACAATTTAACCAATTTTTAGGTGCTCCTGCTCATTTGCGCCAGAACCCGCATATTTATACTACTCTGTCGCAGAAACTTCCTTCTGTAAATCCTATCGCAGAAACATATTTTTGTCAATCCTGTCGCAGAAACTTATTTCTGTATTCTTCTCGCAGAAACATAATTCTGTCGCAGAAACTTAATTCTGCATTCCATCGAAATAGAAATGAATTGACTGTGATATTAGGATTAAGTGTTTATATTGAATTATTTATCATTTCGAATTATTTAATTATTGAATTTTTCAATAAATATTTTGAATTGAAACTTCATTGGGCATTTTTTAATTCCGACACCTCCCCTTATTTGCGCACAGCTCGCACAGTATGTACTTCGAGCATCTCCGTGGAGTCACACAAAGTGCATACCTTTGAACCATGTCACTGGTCGTCCCATTGGAGAAAATTGGACGCGGTATGGTAGAGGTGTATGCAACCACCATTGATGCTGCCACCAAAACTTATGCTTGAAGGTATTACAGGTATACAGCCGATTTTTCGTTTCAGTCTAATACACAATAAATGTAAATGATATCCGCATATTCCTCAAACGTAAATTCTGCCAATTCTTAATAATTTTAGCTTAAGAACACCCGTAGTTTTCATTATTTTTTTCAACTATGACCGATATTCGTGCTGACTGACACTCTTTTATAGCAAAATTTCCATCAGGTATTGGTAACAGAACGCCAGGATACTAGGGTGTGACCACTGGCTAACACAAGCTAATTCTTCACGATGTTCATCAGGAAAAAAGAATTTTTAAAAACATTTTCAAACAGAAAAACTTTCAATAATACTTACCTCACCTGGGACTACGGCAGGTGTCCACATATAAAATGTACTCTCTAAAATGAAAAAAATAGTTGAATTAAGCAAATGAATTATTAAATAAAACAATAATCACATAAAACACAACTTATTTACATGAATTCACTTCGGAAAAAAGACAACAGGCAAAACGTAAACAAACACAAATCGCTTCAAATTTCATAAAATTTGCATAATGAACTCTTGTAAACATTAAAACAAGGTTCATGCTATACAAGAAATATAAAACTTGACAATTATAGCACATATTTTAGCAAATATTATGCAAATTCTGCAAACTTGACAGGTATGCACAATTAACCCTTATCACAAATCACCAAACCAGACCACTGAAAACCGCGGCACTGACATCGAAATATATCGCGATTCGTGACTGTCAAACACGAGGAAATGTCAATTTAATTAATTCGCGACTGGAGAACGCGACGAAATTGCCAGAAAGGTAATTATTATTACCTGAAGCGAATTATATAATAAAATAAAATTGACAAATGTTGCGAAAGAGAAAAAAGCGAGAGCGATTAGTTTAAGTCGAAATTTTATCAATTTTAGTACATGTATCGCAATGTCACATCTGAAAATTTATGCAATTCGACAACGTAGTTATGATAGATTAAGTGTCAATACAGTGAACTTATTTCGATTATATCGATTTATGATAAAAGAAATTTCGTGCAATTTTTATAAAATAAGTTGTATAGCAAATATATGCATACTTAAACCATCTTGCAATATACAACAACCGACAAATTCTTAAATATTTAATTAAAGAACCATAAGGTACTTGTAACTGTTATAATAGCTTAACTGCAATAACCCATAAATATAAGCCCACATGTTTTATCATTAATACCGCTACACTTCTCCTCCAAATTAGTAGCCGTTATATTTTTCAATAAAAGTATAACGAAGTCTAGCTACACTAATATTGGCAATAAAGCAAAATTACACCAACATTTTTAGAACTTTGTTGCAGTAATAATTAAAACTAATTATCTATGTACTCTAAACAAACATTTTCGACACTTTGACAAAATTTTTTTTTGCTTATTTAAAGAAATTCCAACCTAAAGCGAAATAAAATAATTAGGTAGTCAAAGATTTCTCAGTATGCGGTTTCTCTAATCCTTTCTGTACCTAGACATGTTGTACCTTTTTGGAAAGGTAATGAGATGGGCAAACTAATGAAAATAAAAGAAATGTGAAATAATTACATAAATTTGGAAAAAATTTGGGAAAATACTGAACATTGGTAATTTCGAAACATTGTTATCACTTTTGGAAGTGACTGTAACTGCAATGGTACACAGTAACTGTACCTGAGGAGTTGGAGTGCCAATGTTCTACCATCCCTTGCCTAGAACAGGCAGGAGACTTACTAACTGGTTCAGTAAGTCTCCTGCCTGTTCTAGGCAAGGGATGGTAGAACATTGGCACTCCAACAGGGCGTGAGACCACAGTTAGAGAAAAACCGAGGAGCTAAGAAATTGAGCTAACTCCCTAATCCATTCTCCTGAAATTGGCTAAATATTCTCCAGAAAGTAATATCCCAGAGTTCTCCTTCTGGAAATTGCTGTAGCGGTAGCTTCACGTATTATATTTTTTTTATTTGAAGAAAAAAAGAAATTTTAGATAATTGCTAAAAATTCAAATTAAATTATTCTAAATCCACTTTGATGTTTTTCAAACAGCTTGTACTCCCAAAGAATATCTTACTCAACCTGGACACTTTGATAAATTTTAAATTGTGTGAAATACAAACACTTTGGAATTCTTTATAATCCTTTCTTCATGGACAGAATATATATATATATATATATATATATATATATATATATATATATATATATATATATATATATATATATATATATATATATATATATTAATAAATGAATGTTAAAATAAATTATTTTTATGAAAAATAAATTAAAATAAAATAAAGGTACAACTAGGAGTGAAGGACTTTTTGAAAATCTCAAATCAAGAAGACTACGCCCTTATTCAACAAGTGCCTCAAATAGTTTTTAAAAAGCCCTCAACACTTCATTGGTGACCCCGCAATTTTTAAATAAGAGGTACCCCCCACCAGCAGTAAGGTACACTCTTTATTTAAAAAAAAGAACTCCGAAATAATTAAGAGGTACCCGCCACCAGAAGTAAGGTACACTATTTATTAAAAACTAACTTCGAAAAAATTAACCCAATGGTAAGGTACACTCTTAATCTCTAACAAATAACTCCGCAACAAATAATAGGTACCGCCCACCAATGGTGAGGTACACTATTAATTTACAAGAAAAAAAGCAGCAACGGATTCAGCCTTTTTGAAGAAGACGCTATCTTTCAAGTAGATGTTGTCTGGTCTCACAGACCAACCTCACAGACCTCAACAACAGCAACAAAATTATTTTTTAATAAGAGGAGCCCCCCACCAAGGTTAAGGCACCCTCGAATTAAAAAAAATATTTTAAATATACGCCACAAGAAGTGACCCCCCCCCCCCACCAGAGAAAAAGACGATACATCAACTTAAGCTAAAAAGAATAATAACAAAAATAAAAGAAACCAACTTTAAAGAAGATTCAGCATTAACTAGAAAGAAAATCAATCAACATAAAAAAGAACACACAACAATACAACAAATAATAAAATTTCAACAGTCAACATATGTGGTATGTTTCGTTTTCTGTCTAGTTTTAATTAAAATTATTGTACAACAATACAATTTTCACCATCACAAAACAACAAATCCACAAACCAATTAAAATTTATATATATATTTTTTAAATAAAGTTTAATAATTTTTCTTTAAAAGAATAATTACAATTAACTATTATAAAAATTAATGATTATTGTTTCTCTAATCCTTTCTGTACCTAGACATGTTGTACCTTTTTGGAAAGGTAATGAGATGGGCAAACTAATGAAAATAAAAGAAATGTGAAATAATTACATAAATTTGGAAAAAATTTGGGAAAATACTGAACATTGGTAATTTCGAAACATTGTTATCACTTTTGGAAGTGACTGTAACTGCAATGGTACACAGTAACTGTACCTGAGGAGTTGGAGTGCCAATGTTCTACCATCCCTTGCCTAGAACAGGCAGGAGACTTACTAACTGGTTCAGTAAGTCTCCTGCCTGTTCTAGGCAAGGGATGGTAGAACATTGGCACTCCAACAGGGCGTGAGACCACAGTTAGAGAAAAACCGAGGAGCTAAGAAATTGAGCTAACTCCCTAATCCATTCTCCTGAAATTGGCTAAATATTCTCCAGAAAGTAATATCCCAGAGTTCTCCTTCTGGAAATTGCTGTAGCGGTAGCTTCACGTATTATATTTTTTTTATTTGAAGAAAAAAAGAAATTTTAGATAATTGCTAAAAATTCAAATTAAATTATTCTAAATCCACTTTGATGTTTTTCAAACAGCTTGTACTCCCAAAGAATATCTTACTCAACCTGGACACTTTGATAAATTTTAAATTGTGTGAAATACAAACACTTTGGAATTCTTTATAATCCTTTCTTCATGGACAGAATATATATATATATATATATATATATATATATATATATATATATATATATATATATATATTAATAAATGAATGTTAAAATAAATTATTTTTATGAAAAATAAATTAAAATAAAATAAAGGTACAACTAGGAGTGAAGGACTTTTTGAAAATCTCAAATCAAGAAGACTACGCCCTTATTCAACAAGTGCCTCAAATAGTTTTTAAAAAGCCCTCAACACTTCATTGGTGACCCCGCAATTTTTAAATAAGAGGTACCCCCCACCAGCAGTAAGGTACACTCTTTATTTAAAAAAAAGAACTCCGAAATAATTAAGAGGTACCCGCCACCAGAAGTAAGGTACACTATTTATTAAAAACTAACTTCGAAAAAATTAACCCAATGGTAAGGTACACTCTTAATCTCTAACAAATAACTCCGCAACAAATAATAGGTACCGCCCACCAATGGTGAGGTACACTATTAATTTACAAGAAAAAAAGCAGCAACGGATTCAGCCTTTTTGAAGAAGACGCTATCTTTCAAGTAGATGTTGTCTGGTCTCACAGACCAACCTCACAGACCTCAACAACAGCAACAAAATTATTTTTTAATAAGAGGAGCCCCCCACCAAGGTTAAGGCACCCTCGAATTAAAAAAAATATTTTAAATATACGCCACAAGAAGTGACCCCCCCCCCCCACCAGAGAAAAAGACGATACATCAACTTAAGCTAAAAAGAATAATAACAAAAATAAAAGAAACCAACTTTAAAGAAGATTCAGCATTAACTAGAAAGAAAATCAATCAACATAAAAAAGAACACACAACAATACAACAAATAATAAAATTTCAACAGTCAACATATGTGGTATGTTTCGTTTTCTGTCTAGTTTTAATTAAAATTATTGTACAACAATACAATTTTCACCATCACAAAACAACAAATCCACAAACCAATTAAAATTTATATATATATTTTTTAAATAAAGTTTAATAATTTTTCTTTAAAAGAATAATTACAATTAACTATTATAAAAATTAATGTTCTATTGATAAATTATATAATAAGGTGTTTTCTTCCATTTTTACGTGATCCGCGAAGATAAGTATACGTTAAAATCAGTGAATATTTAATAAAAAAAGCAATAATGATTATTGAAGAGGAATCAAATACCTTTGACCACAGCTTAAATATAAGTGCTTCAAACCTTAATCAAAACAATTATGTTGCTACCACATCTATTAAACTACCAAGTTTTTGGACACCATATCCAGAAGCGTGGTTTATTCAAGCAGAGGCGCAATTTGCCTCTAAACAAATAACGGTAGACGAAACTAAATACAGTCAGTTGAAGTCATTACTAACGTTTTAGATTTTTTACAAAATCCACCCAACCGTGACAAATGTGAAGATCTTAAAAAGGTTCTATTAAAAAGATTTACAGAATCCTAAGAGAAAAAGTTCGAACAACTTCTATCTACACAGAAATTGGTGATAGACGTCCTTCCGAATTCTACAGATCTATGGAAATTTTAGTAGGCAATTCATCCACCTTTAGTAAAAATTTAATTAAAAAATTATGGATGAGGAAATTGCTAGCAAACATCAACATCGCCTTAATATCTTCTGGAAAACAAGATATCAGGGATCTTTAAGATTTGGCAGATATGTGCCTGAAATTAACAATGTACCTGAAAAATAGAATTCAAAAATAATCCTGAAACACCGGCTTTAAATTCTACAAATTTCTTTATTCTGAAATAAACGATTGGGTATAAACTAATTCATCCAATGAACAGCGAAGAACTAACTTACTCTGGTGAAAATGCCAAATATATAGAGTACAAATATATGTGTGACAATTTTAAACAAATACATGGAGTGATATAACAAAGTTTGCTTTCCAAGTGTTTTAGTTCAATACATATAAATTTACTTATAATGCAATTTTCTACATCCTCCCGGCGGGCATCAAACTTCAATTTATTTCCAGAGGATATAATAATCGAACGGGCCGTTTCAATTGGACGCCGTTATGAAGACATATCTTACAAGAACGTACCTTTCCATCTCGTCCGGCATATGTTTCTTCTATAACAGCTAATTTCCGAAACAAACGAGGTAATGAAGTGTCATGTAGAAGAACTACGTCTCCTCGACGTACATCAGAAGAGTTACTTCGTTTACAGTGATGTAGTGACCTCAGTTGCTGAAGATACTCGTGATACCAACGTCTTCGAAATGTGCTAAGCGTTCGTAAGCGTTCCTTCCAAACCTGACGAAGCTTTTTTGCATTGAGTTCCTCCTTCTCTGCTTCCGAAAGCGATAGTGTCGTAGCAGCACATCCCAATAGGAAATGCGCTGGAGTAAGCGGCGTTAAATCTAAGGGGTCCTCACCGACGTCTAACCGATTCCCGAGAATCGCTCGTCTAACTACTGCCTTTAGAGGGTCTTTTATGGTCCTTACTAGACGCTCCCAAAATCCGCCCCACCATGGTGCACGTTCGACGATAAACTTCCATGAAATACCATGCTTACAGAGGAAGCCATGTAATTATTCAGCGTTGACAAATTTTACCAGCTTTTGAAGTTCTAAAGATGCCCTTTTAAAGGATTTAGCATTATCCGAGTATATCACGGACGGCACACCCCTTCTTGCAATGAAGCGACGAAGTCCAAGAAGGCAACTTTCGGTGGATAAATCTGGGGTCAACTCCAAGTGTACTGCTCTAACTGCGGCGCAAGTGAAAAGTAAAATGTAGCATTTTCGTGCCCCCTCTGTTGTTTTTTCCTTTGTATAGAGAGGACCTGCGAAGTCTAATCCAGTAACGTCGAAAGGCCGTGAAAGTGAAATCCTATCTCGAGGAAGGGGCGCAAAGGGCTGCGATGCTGGTTTGCTTCTGAGTATTTTGCATACCACACAAGAATTGCATATTTGACGCACTAGCTGGCGGCCCTGCGTTATCCAGTACTTTTCCCTTAGTCGTGTAAGAACAAGAGAAACACCACCATGCGGAGTACGCTCATGCATGTCCTGTACAATGAGCCTAGTAATATACGATGATTTTGGTAGGATAATGGGATGAGGCTCACCAACTTCACTGGTTGCACATTGTAGCCGACCACCAACCCGTATACATTCATTATCTAAAATAGGACACAGCATAATTAACTTTGAATTTGTGGGAATACCTCTTCCATTTTGTAAAGCTTCCATTTCGACCTGATAGTAAGCTTGTTGTGTTAATAAAATCCAGTACGATTCCGCCAGCCTCAATTCAACAGCCGACAGGAACTGTATTCTACCTTCAGCTACACGTTTCAGTTTATTAATGAAACGCATGACGTATGCGGTAACCCTTAATAGCCGGACCCAACTGCTGAAACGTTCAACCTGCACAATAGACTGCATATTATCTGACGCTGGGTTTGTATTCCCTTCTTCCGATGCCAAGCCACTTGGTAAAGCTAAGAGTGCAGTTATGTGCAGGTTCTCTGTATCGTGAATATCTATTAACGGCCAGTTGGCTTCAGTTCTTAACAACCAATTTGGTCCAGAATACCATACGGAAGAATTTGCCAAAGATTTCGCGCTTATGCCTCTGGTCAATAAATCCGCGGGGTTATCTGATCCCGGACAATGTCTCCAGCTCGATTTTTCGGATTGCACATATATTTCGTTGATCCTGTTTGTAACATAGGGTTTCCATTTCTTCTTATTGCCGTGAATCCAATGCAATGTGATCTTAGAATCAGTCCAAAGCCATACTGTATTAGGCATCGTCTTAAGTGTAAGCTCTGGAAGGTCACATTCTTTGATGGGAGCCACCCTATGTTTAGCGCAGAGAAAACAAGTTGAGACGTTATTATTTTGAACCATTCTTAAATATGCAACAGCCCCATAGGCATATAAACTGGCATCAGGAAAGATATGAAGCTGCGATTGAGAAATATTCCACTTCGACGAGAAAGATCGTGGTATAGCTATTTCTCTTAATTCATGCATATCTGAGTAACATACTGTCCATTCTGCCAAAAGTTCTTTGGGTAGTAACTCATCCCAGTTCAATTTCTTCCGCCAAATCGTTTGAAAAAGAATTTTCATGCGAACGATCCAAGGACCTAAAACATCGAAAGGATCAAAAATTGTCGCCATTACCTTCAAGACATTCCGCTTTGTGCCTTGCAACCTTTCAGATGACGGCAGATTCTCCGCAACTTCCAAATTGACAGCTAATTCGTCGGTAGGTAGAACCTTCTGAATCTGGGAAGGCTTCTCCTCTTCTGCGAACCGTTTTCGTAAGTTGCAACTATTCGAATTCCATTTATGTAGGTTCATTGATGCACCCTTCAGTATAATAATTGCTTCCTCGTATATTTTTGACGCCAATATATCACTATCAGTGCTGATAATTAAATCATCCATATAGAAGCTGGATTTAAGAGCGGCAACTGTTTCAGAATATCGGTCGACAGCCTCATCTAAAACTTTCAACAGAGTAGCACCCAACAAATACGGGCTACAGGTGACGCCAAATGTCACACGTGCCATACGATATGTTTGGACGGGAGGAAAATATTTTGTTTCAGTTATTTTTTCCGCAAACCACAAAAAGCTGTGGCTATCGCGATCCTTTGGATGAAGAGAAACCTGTAGAAAGGCCTTCTCGATGTCCGCTACTATTCCGATCCTGCCACACCGAAAATTTAGAAGAATTGCAAAAATATCTGGCAATAAGTTTGTACGAGTTTTCAAATGTTCGTTCAGAGATTTGTGATTTTGTTCATGGGCTGATGCATCAAAAACGATGCGTAGTTTTGACGTCTCTTTATCGTCACGATAAACTGCCCTATGAGGTAGGTAATAAACATTATCACCATCTGCTACTTCCGGTGCCCTCTCGGCAATACCTTTCAATATTAAATCGTTTATAGCCTCATCGTATTCAATAATTTTATTTGTAGCGCACAACTTTCTAACCCATGATTTCAATCGAACCAAAGCACCACCTCGATTATTATGCAAAGCACTTTTTACGTCGTTCCAAAGGAGAGATGCCTCGTAGCGGCTACCCTTTTTGATGATATGCGAACTAAAATCTGTAGTGTCTCGATTATCAGATTCACTGCTGATTCCTAAAGCTTCAAGTTGCCAAAAATTCTCAATTTCTTTACAGGCGCAAACATTAAGAGATGTGACACAGCTGGGATTTACATTAACCCGAGAGGCAGGTGAAGGACCTTGCAGTGTCCATCCAAGAACAGTGTTTACCGCTGTCAATTTTTCCGTAAGACGCTTGTGTTCCCCTGTTGCAAACTGCCAATACATATCCGCACCGATAAGCACACTAATGCCCTCCTCGAGTCGCTCTCCAAACATCTGCTAGTGTTAATTCGCCAAAACAAGTTTCATTAGTATTAGGCATGGAAAGGACATCAATACAGATCTCAGGTACTTCCAGTGCATCCAAAATTACTATCCATAACTACACGTACATACAATGCATTAGTTGAAAGATCACTGGATGCAAATGCACAAGCGGTCTGCAAATACACATCGAAATTCTCTTGAGCAGTATGAGTCGTATATAGATTTAAAGAGTGATGCACAGTCGAGGACGGTGTGGTTGTCATCTTTGCTACACAGTTTCTCTCTTCACCTACTGAATTTGATCCAGTTTTGATTTAAGTAAACTGTGTATCACACATACAAGTTAAATGCCTGCCCTTGCATTTTTTACAGACAATATTTCTATTTCGGCAATATTTGGAGTTGTGTCCACGTTTGCAGCAGCGGTAACATCTTCCGTCACTCTTCAACATCTGTTTCCTTTCCGAGAATGATTTTAAACTATTGCACTCTTTTGTTCCGTGGTCAGATTTTTTGCAGAAAAAACAGCTATTTTCGTTTGTACCCGATGTGAATAATCCCAAAGCTGTTGCAATTCGTTTTGAACTGATACTTGGATGACGATGCTTATGTGACTTTGCTTCACTGGCTTTCTCTAACGATTCTACCTCCCTTTTTAAAAATTTTAGCAGACACTTGACTTGTTTGTCGCCGATCGATTTTAACGATGAATGCTCAGTGGCAGATGATGTACTAGCTTCTCCGTCAATTTTGTTATCATCTTCTCCATGGAATATTTCACTCTTTTGGGATTCACATAAGTCATCGTAAAATCGATGAAAATCGACCCGTAAATCATTGGGCAAACAGCGTAATAAAACCCCCTTTAGCATAACGAAATAATTCGACGAGGGAATTCCTAGGCTAGATAACGAGCGTGTAGAAACTAGAACTGAGTTGTATAGCCTTCTGAGACCTGAAGCATCGGATTTTAGTGTCACTGGCTGAGTTGACAGCATATTCTGCATAGTGTGGTCGACAATTTTTTCTGTATTGCCATATTCCTCTTTGAGCAAGGCGATTGCTACGTCATAGCATGCCGCTGTAGGCGTGAGACCAGCGATTGTATTAGCTGTTTTTCCTTTTAACACTGTCTCTAAATAATTGAACTTGTCGATTGTATTAAGAAAAGCGTTTTCGTGAACTAACGTCCTGTATTGCTCCCAGAATGTGGGACCCATTCCTTGAAGTCTCCTGAGAAGGTCTTAAGATTTATTTTTTGCAGTCTAACTGCCCCCGAGTTTTCTTTAGGCGATGGTATCTCAGTGATTGGAGCAGCTCGTACACTAGCGTTGAATAACTGTTCTTGGGACTGACGCACTTTCTTCAATCGCTGCTTGATAAGCGTGACGGTTCCAATGGCCTTGTCGTTATAATCGGCTATGCTCTCTGCTTCCCTTTCGAAATCCTCAGGCTTAATTAAGGAACGAACTTCGTTGTTTGCCTTTTGCAAGCTTTCATATGAGACCGTTAGTCGGTCCAGCAGAACAGTTAAATCCTCTTCTATGTTATCCAGGTTAGCTAGAGGTTCACTAATCTTCGCGTTATCCCACTGCAAGAATTCATTCGCGCTTTTGACGAGTTTTGTTACTTGTCCGCGGTAAGTTGCGCGACTCGCTAGTTCCATGACTTTATAAGTTCACGACTATGAAAAACCGTTAGTAACCCAATCGTTCTCCGTTCACGTTTTTTAAATATTTCGTTCCGATCCGCGATAATCCCGGGTTTCGGCACCATGAAAAATATAATTCAAAAATAATCCTGAAACACCGGCTTTAAATTCTACAAATTTCTTTATTGTAAAATAAACGATTGGGTATAAACTAATTCATCCAATGAACAGCGAAGAACTAAGTTACTCTGGTGAAAATGTCAAATATATAGAGTACAAATATATGTGTGACAATTTTAAACAAATACATGGAGTGATATAACAAAGTTTGCTTTCCAAGTGTTTCAGTTCAATACATATAAATTTACTTATAAGGCAATTTTCTACAGTACCAAACAGAAATAACAATTTTGTTGATAACGCTTTTCTTTAAATAAAATAAACAATCTTGAAAATTCAAAATCAATTTCATCACTCTCGTTCTAGAAACAGATCGAGAGACTATTCCAACTATAGAAACAATTCATACAACAGAAAAGTTTCAAATACTAGAGATAACAATAATTTTTGTTGGTATCACAATAAATTTGGTACCAAGGCGACTAAATGTATTTCGCCGTGTTCATTTAAATGTTATAATACTAACCCTATTAATCAAAAAAACTAAATAATCCCTCAGTGAACAATATATATAACCATAATATTTCTAAGCGTTTATTTATTTATGATAGAGAAAATAAATTTAAATTTCTAATAGATACAGGCGCAGATATTTCTGTAATTCCTAATGAATTCTTTAGAAAATACAACAAATATACTAAATTATACTTACTTACTTACTTAAGAGATTTCAAATTTCTGTTTATAATAGTAAATGCAATCAAACCGACCTTTTAACCAAATTTAATTTATTAGTGGAAAAAACAAAAAACTACTAGATGGAACAACAACGTTAAGTGTGAGTGGAATCAAGGTAAATGCAAATACTCCAACTCCTCGTTACGTTGCGATCAGTAATGACTACGGTAAAATTTTGCAACGTTTTCCCACATTAACACAACCGCCTCGATATGATATACCGGTAAAACATAATGTGGTCCATCACATACAAACTAAAGAACAACTTCCAAGACGTTTAGATGGACTTAAACACAAAATAGCTAAATTAGAATTTGATCATATGGTCAAATTAGGTTTGTGTCCATTATCATCTTCTCCAGTTTCATCTACACTACATCTAGTAACAAAGAAAAATTCTTCTGATTGGCGACCATGTGGAGATTATCGTCGTCTCAACGCAATAACAGTTCCAGATAGGTACCCTTTACCTCATATTAAAAATTTCTCAATGAGCTTAAATGGTTTCACAATATTTACAAAAATTGATTTGGTAAGAACTTATCATCAAATTCCTATGAAAAATGATGATATACACAAAACAGCTATTACAACGCCATTTGGATTATTCGAATTCACTAGAATGCCTTCGGTTCTAAGAAATGCTGCATTTCAAAGATTTCTAGACCAAATAATTAAGAATTTAGATTTTACTTTCGTCTATATTGACGCTATTCTAGTAGACAGCAAAAACCGAATCTGAACATAAAAATCATTTAGAACAAATTTTCAACAACTTTCAGAGTTCGGAATCAATATTAACCTATCCAAACGCATTTTTGGAGTAGGAACTTTAAATTTCCTCAGTCACAAAATTGCAAAAGATGGCATTTTACCTTCAGAAGACCGAGTAAAAATTATTAAAAATTTCCCGTCTCCAAATTCTATAAAGCAAATACAACAGTTTATTGGCATGGTTAATTACTACCATAGATTCATTCTTAATCTAGCCAATCTTGTAAATCCATCTTAAATCATCTGGCACAACTCCTTAAAAAGAAACCAAATAATACTACAAATTTCTCCTGACCAGAAGAATGTGAAAATCAAATTAACATAATCAAAGAATCTTTCTCTCTTAGTCCACCCGCTTGAAAATTCTAAATTTAACTTAACCGTAGACGCTTCTGCTTTTGCAGAATATAGCATTTTGCACCAAGAACTTACAAGTTTCAGAAAAAAAGTATTCAGCTTTTGATAGAGAACTTTTGGCTCTATATTTAGCCATTAAACATTTTAGACACTTTCTAGAAGGCAGAGATTTTATAGTTTTTACTGACCACTGTAATATTTCTAGCAAATGTATTTCACAAGGTGAGTATGATTTAAAACATCCAATTAGAACTACTAATAATTTATTATAAGAGCTCGATACAATATGCGCACTGCTGCCGACCGACTAACTGACTACAAACGAATGTAAAGACTGACTGCTGTACTCTAGAGCAGAGTACTCTGTTGACAATAACTGTTCAGCGATAACGTTTCCTAGGCAGTGGCTTTTGACTATAAGAATACATGAAACACTTAAAACTAACAAACATATACAACACCCACAACATTCCTTTCTTCCCAAAATCAAGGTCACAGTTGTAAGCGTTTCGGTGGTCTTCGAATAAGAGACGAGCGCCTTAAGGGATGAACGACGTCTTTACTGGGATAACTCAATGTTGGATTTGTCGGTGCCGTGGTGAAATTCTGGTTAGATACAGGTAACGGGACCACTTTGTCGACTTCAGGTAAGGCTATAACAGGGGTTCCACCGTCCTGCACCTTGAACTCCACGTCTGCTTCTGTCTTCTTGAGATGATCTTTGTGACACAATCTTGTGGTACCGTTAACCGTGACGAGAAAAAATACTGGGCTTTTTCGCGTTAAAATCCTTCCAGGGATCCAGTTCGTCCTTTCGCCCCTCACTGTTTTGACCAGGACTCGCTGTCCATCCTCGTAAAGGGCACTAACTGGTTTATCTTTGGGATGTGGTCTAGGATTCTGCTCCACGACTTAAATCCGGGCGAAGCATGGACAGTTTTGTTCTTGGCGCGATCTTCAAAAGGCTTTCTGCTGGCGTTTGTCTTGTATCTGAATGTGGAGTATTTCGGTAATGAAACAGAAGATTATCCAGATGAAACTGTAAACTACTTGATTTTTGAGAAGCCTGATTCAACAAGTCCGTTCCTATAGTACCCAGACAGGTCTCAATGTGTTGTCTTGTTAATGCCTTCTTTACCGTCTGAACACTTCTTTTGGGTTGACCATTGGAAGATGGATGATAAGGTGGCGTTCTAATATGTTTAATACCGTTCTTCAAGCAGTATTCTGCAAACTCAACTCCTGCGAAGGGCGGTCCGTTGTCGGAAACTAATTCCACTGGTAATGCAAACGTTGACCACAATGTTCGAAGCTTGGATATCGTCTCTTCAGCTGTAGTTCTGCACATCGTAAACACTTCCAGCCATTTTGAATAACTATCACCAATTACGAGGAACTTTTTACCATCCTTCTCTGCAAAATCGATATGAAGACGGTACCAAGGTTTCGGTGTACTCGGCCACGAAGATCCTTTATCAGCTGCTTTCGCATTTTGTGTAAGCTGACACGGAACACACTTCTCCACGAAAGCTGACGTTGCATCATCAATCCCTGGCCACCAGACATAATTTCTGCTTAACTGCTTCATGCGGCTAATTCCAGGATGACCCTCGTGCAACAATTCCAGAATCTGATTGCGTAATAGTGTTGGTACAATGACTCTGCAACCTCGAAGAAGGCATCCCTGCTCGGTCGATAATTCGTAACGTATTGTGTGAAAAGGTTTCAAGCTAGGGTCTTCCGTGTGATCTGGCCAGCCATCTTTCGTTAGCAAAAGAACCGTTGAGAGGAGAGGATCCTTCCTGGTGTGTTGAGCAATCTCAAGGAAGATTACAGGATAGTCTTGGAGAGGAACAAAATTAACGGTTGACGAATCTTCCGAAATAGTACGTGGTAAAGGTAGCCTCGAGAATACATCCGCCCTGTACATCTCAACCCCTTTTTTGTATTTAATTTGGAAGTTGTATGCTGCTAGCACAAGTACCCATCTCTGCAGTCTCGAAGCCGTCATTGTTGGAAATCCTTTTTTTGGTCGAAACAGATAAATCAATGGTTTGTGGTCGGTCAGGAGTGTGAACTTTCTACCTAAAAGAAATTTATTAAATCTTGTCACACCAAATTTCAATGCCAACGCCTCTTTCTCCACCTGGGAGTAATTCCGTTCTGCGGAGTTTAACGTCCGGGATGCAAACGCTACCGGTCTCAACGAACCGTCATACTCAACTTGGCTTAGGACTGCGCCCAACCCATATTGAGATGAGTCACATTCCAAAATGAGTTCACTATCAGATCTGTATAAGGCTAATACTGATAGGTTTGACAGAAGGTCTTTACTTTTATTAAAAGTTGCCTGAGCCAAATCAGACCAATGCCATTCTTTACTTGACAATAGGTCATACAAGGGTTTAAGTGTGGCTGAAGTCATGGGCATAAAGGCAGAATAAGCCTGCACCAAACTCAAGTAGGACCTTAATTGTTTATGGTTAGTAGGTACTGCCATTCTTTTTATTGCTTCCACTCTAGACTCCGGTACATGTCTACCGTCTTTGTTAATTCGAAACCCTACATAATCAACTTCTGATTTAAAGAACTGACTCTTTTTAAAGTTAATGGAAATGTTAAAATCATTTAATCTTTGTACGACCTGTCGAGTCTTCCTAAAACACTGTTCAGCATCTTTTGCTGAAATAATCACATCATCTGAGTAACATGCAATCCCTGAAAATGGTTTTAAAATATTGTCCATCACAGCCTGGAAGAGGGAAGGAGCACTTGATACTCCAAACGGAAGC
This sequence comes from Leptarthrus brevirostris, assembly GCA_964036015.1. Taxonomy (NCBI): domain Eukaryota; kingdom Metazoa; phylum Arthropoda; class Insecta; order Diptera; family Asilidae; genus Leptarthrus; species Leptarthrus brevirostris. Next base: position 65,584,306 of record OZ038375.1, read on the forward strand.
CGATTATACCTATAAAGCCCCTTAGGCGTATTAATTACTAATATTTCCTGTGACGCTTTGCATTAGACAAATCAATCACCGTGAAAACCTTACCCCCAGCTATAGAAGTAAACAAGTCGTCCATGTGAGGTAACGGATAATGATCTAAATCCAGAAAAGGATTAATGGTCTTCTTGAAATCCCCACAAATTCTCACGCTCCCATCGGCCTTAGGAACACTAATGATAGGAGTAGCCCAACGGCTACTTGTAACAGGCTCTTATATCCCTGACGCAACCATTCCTTCTAGTTGCCTTTCCACCTTAGAACGATAAGCGAAAGGTACCGTATAAGGTTTAGAGAACTTCGGCCTAGCGTCTTTTTTTTAATACTAGATCCACTTCAAATTTCCTTATCTCACCCACTTCACTGAAACATTTTGGGAAATCTCGCCTTAATTTCTCCTCACTAAACTCAATCAATGAATCTGTCACTACTGTAACTGAGAATATCGAACTAAAATCGATCCCTAATGGACCTAGCCAATTCCGACCCAGCAAACACGGCTGAGGAAAACAAGACTCTTTTACCAGAATCCGTAATCTCAATTTCTTCTCGTTATACTGCAGAGAAGCATACCAAGTGTTCCCCCGAATACGTTTTCAGCCGAACCTTACTCTGCACTAAGCTTTCACGAAATTTAGAAAAATACTTCTCAAACACCAGTTGTGGCATAATAGTAAGTGCCGCCCAGAGTCCACCTGGAATTTAATATTTTGTCCCTCAACCTTGAGCTCCATCAAGAACTCTTGGCAATTCTCATTACAATTTTCTATACGATTTAAATAATATACCTCATCATCCTCCGAATCTTCACTTGCACAGTTTTCAGCTATTTGATGAAAATTCCTAGTGGAGCCTTTCTTCCTATTTTTTTCTGCTTGCTTAAACTGATGACGTTGTGAATAATACATGAAACACTTAAAACTAACAAATAGATACAACAACCACAAACCATTAATTACAATTATTTGGTCTAAAATGGAAAGAAGTCCAAGAAAAACACGAGATTTGGACTACATCACCCAATTCACCTCTGATTTCAGACATATAAAAGGAAAAGCAAATACAGTAGCTGACACCTTGTCTAGAATTTTTGTTGAAAGTTTCGAAAGTTCGAAAGATAAAAATATAACTAAATTTGATTTAAAAACTATAGCTGAGTACCAAAATAATGACGAAGAACTTACACATCTTTTAATAACTCAACATAGCAGACCAGAAAATTCAAAATTTAAATTAGTAAAAATTAAATTGAACACTTTTGAGTCTGATATTTGGTGTGAAGCTACTACTAAAAATTCACGTCCATATATACCAAAAGAACTTCGAAAAGTTATTTTTAATACCATTCATAATTTATCTCACCCAGGAATTCGAACAACTCGAAAATCCATTGTTTCTAAATATTTTTGGCCTGGAATGAATACAAACATCAACAATTGGACTAAAAACTGTAGAAAACTTTGGAAATTGTTAGAAATTACTACGGATCAGGGCACTCAATTCGAATCTAATTTATTCGAAGAGTTTTCAAAAATGTTAGGATCACATAGAATCCGTTCTACGCCTTACCATCCACAATCGAATGAAATGATCGAAAGATTCCATAGACAGTTAAAAGCAGACATTCGCGCTCGCGACGGTCAAAATAATTGGGTTATGCAATTACCTGCAGTACTTTTAGGTTTAAGAACCACGATTAAAGAAGACTTGCAATGTTCTCCTGCAGAACTGGTGTATGGACAACCTCTTCGCGTTCCAGGAGAAGTTATTATAAACCTTGATTCAAAAATTCAAGATCCTCAACATTTTTTAAGTAAACTCAGAACATGTATAAATAATTTCAAACCCACTGATTCTAGAAAACAAAATTCTAATATCTATGTAACAAAAGAACTAACAGATACTGAATTTTTTTCATTAGAATTGACGTTTTTACAGAGGGCAGAGTAATGTAGCGGTAGCTACATTTTATTTAAAAAAAAAAAGAAATTTTAGATAATTGCTAAAAATTAAAATTAAATTATTTTAAATCAACTTTGATGTTTTTCAAACAGACTGTACTGTCAAATAATACTTTACTCAACCTGTACACTTTGATAAATTTTAAATTGTGTGAAATACAAACACTTTGGAATTATTTATAATCATTTCTTCATAGACAGAAAATACTGTACTCAATACAAAGAAAATTTTAAACACTTTTTCATTGTATTAGATTTAATGTAACATTCCAAATAATATTGTAAAAAGTTTTAGTTCTAATAAATCCACTAACTAGGAAGGTTTTAATAATAAAAAAAATATATATTAATAAATGAATGTTAAAATAAGTAATTTTTATTAAAAATAAGTTAAAATAAAATTGTATCTTTAAAGGAATTAGGTACAACTAGGAGTGAAGGACTTCTTAAAAACCTGAAATCAAAACCCTTATTCAACAAGTGCCTCAAATGGTTTTTAAAAGGCCCTCAACACTTCAACTGCCACAGCTGGGTACTTGCATAGAAGGTGAAGCAAGGTTTCCTTTTGGATTTCGCCGCAACTGCGACAGTGTGTATTACAAGGAGCGCCAAATCTGTCAGCATATTCGTCTATTAGGCTGTGTTCTGTGCATAGTGAGCAGAGTCGCCAGATGTGGCGATTTTTTGTTAAATTGGCGATTTTTGATCAATCCTGGCGACAAAAAATATTAAATTGGCGGTGACGATTTTCTTAGCTTTTTCATCGACTTTGGGCGTTTTTATGGCGATTTTTCTTGAAAGAAAAATTGACAGATTATTTACCTTTTAAAAAATAACTTCTAAAGTTTTACAAATGTAACATACATCAGTTTAGCAGAATTTTCTGAAAAATTTAGCTAATTTGAGTAAAAGTTGCCGCAACTGTTAGTGACACTTAAAGTGACAGAAAATTCTGCGGAACGTCTAATGAGTTATTTGCCGGCTTTTTCGCAGTTTAATTCTGTGATTTTTAATAAATGTTAGGAGAAATAGTGGAAAACGGTATATTAAAAGTGAGAGATCCTACTTTAGCAAAAAGTCGTATACTTTTGGGAAACCTGCAAACATGTACCAGAGAAGAAAACGAAAGTATCTTTAATAGGTGCGGAACAATTCTTGGCTACTTGGAGCAAAAATATTTCTGATTTGTACAATTTGAAACAGAAGCGATTGCTAATAAGGCAGCTCAAGCCCTCAATGCATCTTTGTTTAAAGGGTAGAAAATAACAGTCCGGAATAGGTAAAGGTAAGAAACCACAGCTAAAGAAAGAAACTGTAGAGGCAACTCAAGCCAATTTACAACAGCTTCAGCAGCAGTATCATGCTCACGTCCCTCCTGATTACAATGATTGTGAGATAATGGTCGTTAACCAGGCGTTGGACTTTTGAATATGTATAGATTCATTACTTTTTTTTACCTTTTATAGAGAATATGCCGAATATGAAAAGGTTATATTTAAAAGTTGATTTGCTTTTCCCAAATAAAGAGGTACCAATTGGGAAATTTAACGAAGATATTTCATGATGTGGATGTTTATATGCAGTACTTGTCACCTCCCAAAACGAAGAGCATCGAAGTATCATATAAACATACTTTATGGACAACCAGCGGAGCACCGAAATATGCCAGTGGATAATGCCATTAACTTGAGGCCCGAATTACAATTCCAACGGATCAGTCGACTGCAACTTTGCTCAAATGGGAAATTCATGCGAGATGATTGCTACAATTTTACGACTTAACTTAGACTTTGTAGTGCAAAAGTAGTGCAAAGTTGTAGTCACAAAACTCGACTGCGGTTTGAAATATTATACGCAAATATCTCTGAAAATCACAGAATCACAATTTATTTTCAAATTTTATTTTGGCGTTTTTAATTCGGGCCTAATAGCGAATGATCAAATGATTTTCAAATAAAATTGCGCGCAGAGAGGCAGAAATTACTGCAGACAGCTTTGCCAATCATTCCTCCAAATAGCTCATTTGGTCCTCCTTTAAAAGAATGTCATCCAGACGCGATTCAAACTTTATTAAACGCACTCGTTTCTTAACGGTTTTACAATTGTTACAAGAAAGGTGTGAGTTACAAAAAAGACAGAGTTAGCCGACGCAGCTGACCTTCCAGCTCCTTAACCGAAAATTTTCGAACCTGATCCAGAGATCGAGTTGCAGAAGAAAATTCTAAGGATCCTCAATAATCACATGTACACAATTTACAAACTAAACACATTACCCAAGCAAATTTTTCAAAAAATTTTAATAAAAATTCCGAACTAAACCGTTCAACTCGAGCAAAGTAAAAAATATTAAAATATTTTTTAACGCGATCGGCGTTTCTAATAAAGAAAAGCTAAATTGCTTTGGCTCTAATTCCTCTGGCTCTTCGTAAACAGCAGCACCAAAGGGTTAGCTTTTCTTTAGCTGCTGGACGCCTTCGAAAAAACCGAACACTAGATGGAAAACCAACAAATTTAAATAAAAACACCGATCCAGACAGCTGTTTTTTTTTATTAAAAATCCTCAATAAGTCATCTATAACGGAGTCAAAATCCGGGTAGCGATTCTCACACAATTTGGTTGCCTAACCGTTTCAATAAATTAAGCGCATGCCCAAAATATGTTGTGGCAACAGAAAAATATTTCGTAGCAACGAATAAATATGTCAAGTTTGTGCGAATGATCTGTAATTCTCCCATGCCGTTCACCGGAGCTTGCATCTAAATACTCAGCCGCCTGGCTAGGAGCTGGCGTGTGATTTTGACACTTCATAGCGTTTGAACTGCCATGAGTAAAAATTTTGTAAAACGGTTGGCATTTCCTTCAACCGATTGAACACACACTTGTTAAATTCAAGCTCTACACATTTTTACAATTTTGCGTAATTACAAGGCAACCAGGTTGTCTGAATTCGTGAGAATTCCTACCCAGATCTATTGTATGCAAAACGATTCAAACACAATTGAACTTCTAAAAGATAATAAGGTGCAACGAGCGTTGGATTCACTGATAAAAGCGTTAGTATCTACAATTGAAAATCACTTTAACTATAGGTAGATAATGAAATATATTTTATTGGAAGTCTTTAATCGTTTGGTTTTTTTCTGAAACTCTTTCATATAGGGAATTGATATTTGGCACGAAGATAGGAATTGGTGGCAGAATAACAGCCGTGTAGTTAAATTTTGGTGTTTGGGTCTAATTTTTATTGGGGTGAAATGGGAATCAAATGAAATTGTGCTTGTAAAAACGAGTTCAAAAATATTATTAGTGGCTTGAGCAACATGCTGGTAATGATTGCTTTACTAAAAACCAACGAAACTTAAGGTGTGTAATTACAGAATATATATTGCATACCCAATAAAAAACCATTTCATTGTAGTACTACCGCGATAAGCTAAAGGAAGTGACTATTTGCACTTACGTGTACTTCAGTGTTTACACGTAATTGCCATGTTTGCCGTGTTTACACTTTGACAGTTTGGCTATAATCATGGCTACAAAAAAGTAATAGATTGGCGATTTTGGCGACTTTTTAGTGTCCATTTGGTGATAATGCCTGTGTAAAATCTGGCGACCCTGATAGTGAGACTAATTTCGGGATTCCAGCACGAGACCTGCCAAGCAGCTTCGGAGTTCCATCTTTATTTAAGCTTGGCCACGTCATTCTAGAGATGACACAGTTTGCCGACGCGCTCTATCTAAGATTATCTTTAGCTAAGAAGTGCTAAAATAGTTCCCTATTAAGCGAAATATGAACGTCGTCTGCTCTGGATAAGTTAACAGAAGAGCCATTCCTCGCCACTTCATCTGCCTTCTCGTTCCCTGGAATGTTCCTGTGGCCCGGAATCCAGAGAATGGTGGTGGTGATTCTACCTCCTAGAGTTTATCTTTAAAGTCTCTGGATAGCTTCGAGGAGGTGGTGGGTGGCAGAAGCGCCTTTTTTGGAAGCCTAGCTGTCCGTAAAAATACCAACGTTTGTCATTGGCGATTCACTGAGTCCGAGCAGAAGGTTAGGTTAGGCCATAGGGTTTGGTGACTTTTTTAGTCTGATGGCACTGCATGACGCCTGATGGATGATGTGAAGATCAAGGGGAAGAAGGTGCAGCAGTACATTGAGAGTATCACTTAGGGTGGTGCGTAGTGCTCCAGTAACACCAATACAGGCAGTTCTTTGCGCCTCTCCTAATTTGGTCCTATTATAACCTTTCCCGATGGCCAGCCACAAAACTGTGGAGCCATAAGTGAGGATAAAGAGTATAAGATGCTCGGTCTTTCCTGTGTCAACAAATAGTCAACAATCCTTAAACCATCTGCTGACCTTGTTCAGTAATTACTGGAATTACAGTTCTCTAATTACTATAAAGAATTTACCCGATACCAGGATTGCCAGGTCATCGGTATACGGCACAGCTCTGGTAGCGTCCTGGCCGAGTTTCAGCAGTATTTTGTTCATTACCATTCTCCATAGCAGAAGAGACAGAACTCTTCCTTGAGGCATTTTGCGGCAAACGTATCTTACAACACGAATAGTTGAAAGTTCGGGCTGTATTAGCCTTGATCTGAGCATTGTTAGTATACAACTGCCAAGACCCTGTTTCACACCTAGTTCGGCTAGGGCTTTTAGTACGGATTCAGTGCGAACATTATTGAAGGTTCCTTGTATGTCTAGAAATGCTAATAGAAAGTTATTCTTTTTATTGATTGTTCAATTGCACGTAAAACTTCGTGAAGATCTGTCTCTGTGTATCCTCCGTTACAGGTATGCTGGGAACTTGATATTTGTTTTCCATCTAGCGTCTGCCGAAGGTGAAAGGTTCGTGACCCCGTTTACCAGGCTTAGGGATGAACACTACCTTGACTTCTCTTCAGGTCTGAGGAACGTAATTGAAAGTAATGCAGCCCCTGAAGATACTCAACAACCACATCGCCACCAAGTCTAGTAGTGTCTGTAGCATGATCGGGATTATTCCATCTGGTCCAGGGGATTTTTAGGGGTCGATACTGTTTTATAATGCTTTCGTAAATCAAACGTACATCTGTTTTATTGTACCATTGTTTATCATGGAATGTGCTGGTCCAATAACATCTGGGCCATATGTCCTTGTCAAGCAGTGTTTCGAGTGCATCCTGGACATGTATTGGTCAATGGTTTTTACCAACGAAGAACTACATAGAATTAAAGGTGAAGACAAAAGAGGCATGGGTGTTTGAAGGCGAGAGAAACAACATTGCTTAATAATTCGGCGTCTTTCTTGGGGCCCGTGCGGGCTTTTATCTAGATAGGGTCCCAAGGAAGACGCCGAATTATTAAGCAATGTTGTTTGCCTCCTGCCGTAGTGTGTAGGGGCGTGGCCTATTCGAAAGATTCCGAATTGGAAGACTGCACAACACGTGGATAAAGAAAGTGCCCAAATGGCTAATCGTGGCAGAAATTGAAAACGTTAGCGCAGAACAGAATCAGGGGAGGGGCGGTATAGTAGACGCCTTACGGAGTAAGGGTTTAAAGGAAAGAGGGAGTGAGAGTCGATTGTGAGAATAAACCAATGCTACTCTTTAAGTATGAATAGAAAAAATTTATTTAGTAGTTTTATTTTTGACATTCAGAGGATTTTAACTTTAATTAAGAATAATTTATTTAATACATTAAAGAATAGTAGTTAAAAGAAACCCAATGTTCGTACTTCCTAAAATTGATACGAATTGGAATTAGTAATAAGTTAATCATAACATAATGTACATTATTCATTATTTTCAGGGTTTGGTGATTGCATGGTAGGCAAGTCTTCCACTTTACTTCCATTGAACAGCTCAACACAGGGGTTTCTGAGAACAAAGTTTGGTAAAGGATTCTGAGTGTTAGTTCTGACGGGACTTAAAATGTGTGTGCTTGGTAATGATGGAGGTGGATTCGATGTCCTTGTTAAGTCCTGAATGTTGCGTGATGCAGCCCTGTTTTTAGAAATAATAGTTTGAGTCTGTTGAAGCATTTGTGCGTAGATCAACATCTCGTATGAACCAGCGCCAAAAAAATTGTACTGTTGTTGTTGGATAATAGAAGTATTAATATGAGTTTCTTTAAAGCAAGCATTTAAATATGGTGATGATAATAACGGGTTTGAGAATAGTAAAGGTTGTGGTTGAGATAAAGTTTGCTGGAAAAGCGTCGTATAAGGATAATTAGTCGCTTGCCGATTCTTTTGAATGGCAGTTTGAAGTATAATCTGCTGTGGGGTTAAAAAATTTATTCCTTTTGGTAGAAATTTTGCTGCAGGAAGAACTTTAGATTTCTGCGACATGTTTACTCCAACCAAGGCTGATTGAAACTGATTCAAAGAAGCGTTGGTATTACAAAAGATTGGCGCAGCGAGGAAGTTTTTGGTTCCAATAATAGGCGAAGCTTCTGTTGCATTGGCACTCTTAGCTTTTGTGCCTGCAGGCATTCTGTTATTCCCCTGTAAGGAAGAAGACATTTTTATATTTCGATCTACAGGCGCTTTTTCTGTTATATTATTATGTCCACTTATGTCATTTTCTAGTGTTCTAATTTGTTTTGTTTCGAAATCACTGAAAATGATATTGGTACAGTGTTGATCTGAAAAGGTTACACCAAATAATGAGCATTGTTGGGCAGCTTTGTAGTAATCATCAGATCCTTCTTGCGGATAGTTTCCATCCTTATTTCCTAAAATAGCAGCGTTTACTGCTAATAAATATGGATCCTTTAGCCTACAAATATTCTCAACTTCTCTTTTACATTCTGAAGTCATTGAATCGAGAAGAGTTTCTTCTTCATTATTTATTCTTTTGTCAGAAAGATAAAGCGATTTATTTATGGTCGGCCACGGCTGAGTGTTATTAGACAATTGGGGTACAGTATTAATATCCCATATGCAAATATTTTCCATTCCGTCCCAGTTGAAGCCTCCAGCAATTTCTAGAGTATTAAAGTTACCACCATAAGAACTTTGGGAATGGCCATCGAAATACAGTTTTGATTTAATATTTTTGCACTTTATATTATTGATTTCATTGAGGCCTGAATAGTTATTCGAAATTAATTCTCCTTGTACTTGCTGAGATATCACGTTAGGATTTTCTGTGTTAGTGTAGCTTCCTGTCAATATACAGTTACTCATATAATAGAAAATTAGATAATCAAAATATTTACCTTGCTTAAGGGCAAGGGCTTTCCCAAAAATTTCAGTGTAATATTTTTCGACAATGTAGTCATTTTGTGCCTTGGCTTTCATAATTTCACGAACTGGACTTCCAAATAAACCAGCTTCTTCGCAGATCATTTGTAGCGGCATTTTTTTAATTTCAGTGGACAATAAGTTATTTATCACCACAGGAATTTTGTCTTTGTCTTCACAAAATGAACAGTGACATCCGTCTTCCAAAATAAAACTACCCGGACCTAGAATATAGACCAGTAATTTAATTACTTGATGAATGTTGAATTTGCTTATTAATATATATTGCATATTTAAAAAAATATTTTACTGAAAGTCAAATTTGTGAGCAAAGCTGTTATGGTCGCGAAAATGTTTGAAGTGTCAGTGTCCAGAAACACCTGGCCACCGCATTCTATCAGGTTGTGGGGGGGGAATCTCTGGGTTCAGATGTGCTAATAGATTCGGCAATTCAAGCTGAATCCCTTCCTTATTCCCAACCTTACAATTTTATTCCTATTTTTCACCTCCTGGTATCATTCCCTCACACCTGAAATTCCTAAATCATAAATACTTAACTGTATAAGTGCATGAGAAGTTCGGAACGTTTAGCTGAATACAAGGGCATACTTCATGGCATAAATCCATCGAAATCAGAGAAAATAATTTTACGCACAAAAATTATTTTCTCTGCCTAAAATCTAAACGTCGCAAATTAGAGCCAAAAGTTTCATTGGGAATGTTTACGGAATCAATAACGCAACCAAACTTAAAAATCCGCAGCCGCCCATGGAAATAATACAAAAACTCAATCAGAAAACGGTCAAGTTTGCAAAAGAATTCTAAAAATAGAATTCAAGCCCCATCCCAACCCCCAGAAATGGCCATTTTAATACACAGAATAAGAGAACATCTGTGCAAAATCAAGGGGATACAAATAATATAAATAATACTTTACATTTTCTTTTTATAAATAATACACAACACTTTCTTTTTTATTTAATATTTAAATAATGAAATTTCAACTTTTTCAACAAACGACATAAATCTTTAAGCAAGTACTTTTCATTAGAAATGGCACTTTGGAGCTTTCTTTGTTTAGGTATCGTTTCAAAAAAAATTCAAATTTTTCACAACTCATGTCAAAGTTAAATTTAGTCAAAATTTCTGATTTAACTAATTTGACTCTCATTCTGTTTCACGAATCAGTCCACACGTTGCGTATGATGGGAAAAACTCTCTCCACAGACGAATTGCTCACAAGTATGGACAACATCTTACTAACCAATTTCGGTATTTCTACAAATTCTTCCGACGTTGAAAAGATTTTTACCCATTTCATATCCAGAGGTTCATCAAGTTCCCGGATTTGTGGCAAAACTTTTTGAAGTATGTGAACTTCATCGTACAGTTTGTCTTCATCCAAAGTCAAGTTTACAGCCTTTGCAGCTTCGAAACAAGCTTCATTTATTTTTCCTTCAGATTCATCACAATGATTACTACAGCGTAAAATAAAGACTTATAAACTAAACTACAAACTAGTGGGGTGGGTCCAGATTCTGGGTGTCGCATCATTAGTGCGACCCTTGACGAACAACTTCCCAGTTAATAACAATTTTCAGTTGTTATTAACAATATTCAATTATTCTTAACAATATTTAATTGTTAATGGCGATAAATTTCATGATCATAGTACAAACGAGTAAGTGAAAACTAAAAATAAAATTCATACTATTCGATTTATCGTTTTATTTATCATTAATATCTACTATTTATGGTTTTATTAACCATTTTTTTAATGTTACAAAAAAATATCTGTTTTTTTTTAAGTATCGAGTTGTATCAGAACCAAATAGATCAGATGAATCCTTTTAAAAAAAAAACTTTCGCCCACTTTTATGTAATTCACAAATACTTAAAAAATTGATATTTTAAATTTATAAATAAATAAATTAATGAATTTAATTTATCATGATAATTTCGTTGTAATCAGATGCAAAAAAATTTTTAAAAAATTATTCCGTTATAGCACTATTTTTTAATGAAAACCAAATAAATGCTCTCTGTTTGGAATTCATTTGTTATTAATAATTTTGAATTGTTATAAACAATTTTTAATTGATATAAACAATTCTTAATTGTTATAGACCATTTTTAATTGATATAAACAAAGTTTATTCATAAAAGAAATTTTTTGTGGTAACAAAAATTTCAATTGTTTATAAGAATTTTCAATTGCTATGAAAAATCTTCAATTTTGTATTCAATTTCCAATTTTCATAATCAATTTTCAACCAGGTAAAACCATTTTTTATAATTATAAATTTATTATTGTTGTAAACAATTATTTATTATTATAAACAATTTTTCATCATTATAAACAATTGCTGTTCATAATAAATTGTTATTATCCGACTTTTTCAGGTCCCGATCGTCATCAGAACAAATTATATCGAAGAAATCCTTTTCAAGAAAGTCTAAAATCAACTTTTTTTTCAGTTTTTTTGTTTAAACAAAACAACGGCCAAACCGAAATTTATTAAATTTCTTTCAGCTCTTATTGACAATAATACGCTTCGAATGGCACCATAGCGAAGTCGTTATAATTTTTTGTTCGCGAGATACCGTTGTCGAAGTTAGAATACTCCTCCCCCCACCCAACCCTCCACCATGGGCCAAATTAGTCTTCTATTAGAACTATCCACATTGGACAACGCGTTACAAAGTTAGGTTCCACCCCCCCCCCCCCCAACATTTGTTTTCTCGTAGTATCAACAAAGGATCATATTCTACCCAATAGAAAAAGAATTATCCAAATCGGTTCACGCGTTACAAAGTTAGACTACCGCTCCCCCTCCCCTCACCTTATTACAAATTTTTTCTCCTATTAGCAATGGGGGGTCATACTCTGTACAACAAAAAAAGAACCATCCAAATCAGACCACGCGTTACAAAGTTAGGTTTCACCGCCACCCCCACCACCACCCTACCAAAAATTTTTTTGACATGGTACCAATCGGTGAACATACTCTACCCACAAAAAAACGAATCATCAAAATCGGTCGACGCGTTACGAAGTTATGCCCGGTCAGACATAAAACTAATAAATAAATAAAAATAAAAAGAACAAAAAAAAACTCTTTGTTTTTGGGAAGTCGGTTAAAAACTACACATTACTCATCCCTGAATGATCACATTAAGAGAAAGCGCCTGAGGGTATGCAACTAGCGCAAGCTCAATCTTAGCTTTTTAAAGATTTTTCGTGGAAAATTTGAAATTTTATAATAGTTTTAGGGTTTGTAAATTTTGCACAATAATATAATATAATATGTTCACTAACCACTAAATTTTAATTATAATTTGCTTTATATGCACTTTTTCTATTTAGTCACTTGAATTGCATCCAATCTTCTTTTTGTGATAACCTGAAAGAATTTACCTCTGTGGTCTTGAAAATAACATATACTCATCGTTTTACACCTTTTTACTTTCTTCCTTAGCTTTCTTTATCCTTGCACTCCAACCTGCTTTTATTCCGCTCGATTGTTTCTGGTGAAATTCCGTGATTTGTATCCAAATTTTTGCACGATGCGTTTTTTAAGTCTGCTATCCCGGTTGAACCCCCAAATATTTGTAGGAAAAGGCAGCTACTTACGAAACTTCAAGCTTTATTTTTACGTAATTCAATTACTTCTAATAATTATAAAAAGGGTTTACAAAGTACAACAAAAATGAACAAATGGCGTGCTTCGCTGTATACGTCGGCGGCTCGTCTTCCAAAGAGAAAGCTACTTCTGATAATTGGTTGTACCATACTCGAGGTACATTGCGGGCAGAAAGTACGGTTGTGGAAAGAAACTTTTTCCCACATATATATATATATATATATATATATATATATATATAAATTTTTATCGCAAGTGTTAAATTTTATTGAAATAAAAAAATACAACTTCACTATCGATTAAATTTTGTGCCGTGTCATCCAAAAATTACGAAAGTCCATTGCCCATTTTGGTCAAAAGAATGCTTCAAATCTTACTTTAAAAGAAATACTCCAAGCATTTAAGATTAAATTAATTGCGTAATTGTATGTATGCATATGTCTTGAGATATCTTAAACTTTGAATAATCACTGTTCATTTATATTTATTATAAATGAGTTTGTCTATATATGGTTATGTTCCTTATTAAATTTTATATCGCAAGTGTTAATGATAATTTGCAGGTTTAAAAAAAAAATATTACACAATTCAGGCACGTTTTAAAATCTGTTTAACATGAAAATTATTGCTTTGAATGTGTATTCCAGGCCTGTTACCTGTTTAACCACTGTTTGAAATCCTTTTTGCAGAAGAATATGTAAATGGGCATTTTATGAAACTCCTTTGAAGTGTCACTTAAATCGTAGTATTTGAAAAGTAAAGCAGCTTAAGCGCCCTCGAACAACAAACAACCTTTTACCATGATAAATATGTCGATAATTTATGTTAATTTCGGTAATAATCCCTTTTTTCGCTTTAAATAAATTTTTATGAAAATTGTATGTCCACTTTTAACTAAAATTTTGAATTATGATAAGAACGCGCAGAAAGAAAACAATCCGACCAATAATACCGACACATTTATCATGAAAATGAACGTCTTCAAGAGGCCAGGAGAATATGCAACAAAAACCTGAGCTCATATGTAAGTTAAATTATTATAATTTTACTATTCCTTGATTTTTTCCACCTTTCCCGATCTGTAACTAGAGTTGCCAGATGTTTGGGTTTTCTACCGGAGACTCCGGTTTTCAAGTACGATTTCCGGTTCTCCGCTTTCTCCGGTCCGACTTTTTATCGACATTGATATTGGATAGTGTACATATATTTTACGCCCAATAATATGTCGGTAGTTTTGGTAGTAATGCAGCCAACTTGATACATGGGGCATTTCAAGCGAAGCGGACAACCAACAATTTTGAAAAAGTTATGTATGACCTGTTTTAAAGGTAATTAATCATATTAAGAAACTTATATAAAAATAAGTAAAATAGTGATTCTTAAAGGAAATTGCATGCTCTTCACAGTCGTGGTATCGAATTCGAAATTGGATTTGTTTTTCATGTAAAAAATCCAAAATTAATATTTAAAATTAAATTTTGACAAACTTCGACATATTTTATTTTTTTTTTAAATAGCTCAAAAAATAACTTAAAATGTATAGTAAATGCCTGTTCAGTTTCATAATGTGATCTGCATTCGAACACAGTTTCTTTCCACAACCGTACTTTCTGCCCGCAATGTACCTCGAGTATGGTACAACCAATTATTAGAAGTAGCTTTCTCTTTGGAAGACGAGCCGCCGACGTATACAGCGAAGCACGCCATTTGTTCATTTTTGTTGTACTTTGTAAACCCTTTTTATAATTATTATAAGTAATTGAATTACGTAAAAATAAAGCTTGAAGTTTCGTAAGTAGCTGCCTTTTCCTACAAATATTTGGGGGTTCAACCGGGATAGCAGACATAAAAAACGCATCGTGCAAAAATTTGGATACAAATCACGGAATTTCACCAGAAACAATCGAGCGGAATAAAAGCAGGTTGGAGTGCAAGGATAAAGAAAGCTAAGGAAGAAAGTAAAAAGGTGTAAAACGATGAGTATATGTTATTTTCAAGACCACAGAGGTAAATTCTTTCACGTTATCACAAAAAGAAGATTGGATGCAATTCAAGTGACTAAATAGAAAAAGTGCATATAAAGCAAATTATAATTAAAATTTAGTGGTTAGTGAACATATTATATTATATTATTGTGCAAAATTTACAAACCCTAAAACTATTATAAAATTTCAAATTTTCCACGAAAAATCTTTAAAAACCTAAGATTGAGCTTGCGCTAGTTGCATACCCTCAGGCGCTTTCTCTTAATGTGATCATTCAGGGATGAGTAATGTGTAGTTTTTAACCGACTTCCCAAAAACAAAGAGTTTTTTTTTGTTCTTTTTATTTTTATTTATTTATTATTTTTATGTATGACTTCGTAACGCGTCGACCGATTTTGATGATTCTTTTTTTTGTGGGTAGAGTATGTTCACCGATTGGAAACCTAACTTTGTAACGCGTGGTCCGATTTGGATGGTTCTTTTTTTGTTGTACAGAGTATGACCCCCCATTGCTAATAGGAGAAAAAATTTGGAATAGGGTGAGGGGAGGGGAAGCGGTATTCTAACTTTGTAACGCGTGAACCGATTTGGATAATTCTTTTTCTATTGGGTAGAATATGATCCTTGGTTGATACTACGAGAAAACAAATGTTGGTGGGGTGGTGGGGGGAGGGTGGGGGTGGGTGGAACCTAACTTTGTAACACGTTGTCCGATTTGGATAGTTCTTTTGCTGCTGTACAGAGTGTGATCACCCCTGGCTAATAGAAGACTAATTTGGCCCATGGTGGAGGGTTGGGTGGGGGAGGGGGAGGAGTAGTCTAACTTCGTAACTCGTGGACCAATTTGGATGGTTCTTTTTCTTTTGGGTAGAGTATGTTACCTGGTTGATACCACGAGAAAAAATTGTTGTGTGGTTGGGGTGGGAGAAGGGGGGTGGAACCTAACTTTGTAACGCTGGACCGATTTGGATGGTTCTTTTGCTGTTGTATAGAGTGTGATCCCCTATTGCTAATAGGAGAATAATTTGGTCATATGGTGGTGGTGGGGGATGGGGAGGGTAAGTAACTCGATGATTCCTTTTCTGTTCGGCAGAGTATGTTTCTTGATTGATACCATGAGAAAAAAAAGTTTAGTGGAATGGGGTGGGGTAGGGGGTTAAAACTAACTTTTAACGCGTGGACCTATTTGGATTGTTCTTTCTTCGTTGTATAGAGTAGAAGACACTAAAAAGTGAAAAATAAAATAGTTTTTTAAAGAAAGTTGAACCGACTTCACAAAAAGTGATAAAAAGCATAAAATAATTATTAATTTTATATCTATTACGACATTTTAAAGTCGGTGCAAATTAAACAAATAAAACAACTACAGTACCACAATTGTAAATAATACATAATACTACCTGAACGTTTCAGCTTACGGGATCATCAGAAATGACGATTAAATACTTTTGTTGTAGTTGTTTGGTTTGTTTGATTTGCACCGACTTCAAAATGTCGTAATAGATATAAAATTAAAAATTATTTTATGCTTTTTAGCGCTTTTTGTGAAGTCGGTTCAACTTTTTTTTTAAAAACTATTTTTTATTTATTTTTTTATTTATTTCTTCCAAAATATAGAAAAATTACATATGAGCATAAGCTCCTTACAGAATTTCAAACGAAAAGTAAAGCAGTAGATAATAATCAAAATCAAGAAAAAAATAAATAAAAATAGCTACGAATAATAATATAAGTTGAAATCAAAGGAAGTATAGATTAAGCAACAATTCAAGCAAGAAAAAAATATTAAAATACGATGAAAACTAATAAAATAACAAATAAAGCAAAAATGAATAAATAAGAAAATCGTGTACACACTTTTCTGCACAAAAAATGTTATTGTAGAAAAGAAAAGTAACTTAAAGCCGCACTCTTGAAATAAGTTCACAATAACCTTTTAATGAAGCGTGATTTCGACAATTTATTCTTTGTCAATAGGTGAAAAACATTAAGATTACACTTTTAAACCACTCAATTTTCATATTTGAACATTCGCGATTTTAATAACGTTTTGGTGATAGTTGGAAACCTACAGACTATTAAAATTTCGATAGAGCAAAGTAATTTTTAAAATTTAGAATTATCTGAGATTTATCTTTAAATAAAGAAGAAAAGGTTGTACTTTTACATAACCATTTTATATGCCTTTATCCAAAATGACCGGAAAGAAGAACTCGAGACGATTAACGAGCACAGGGGTGGGAAATGGAGAGAGTGTACCGGATATAAGGGAGTTTCATGAATTGCTGCTTTGGCGCGACGCGAGAGTCAAATTGAACAGAGAGAGCAAAGGTTAGACGAAATGCGAGGGCAAGCAGGGTCTTCAGGACTTAATACTTCGAAATCTTATCCGCACATGACTTTTTTCACGGGGGCCGATGAATACGATATAAGAAACTGGGTACAAGATATAGAGAACGCGGCTACTTTATTGAATTGGACTCCCTTAGAGAAATTATTCGTCGGCGAAATTAGCATTAAGCAGTCAACGAAATCTGAATTCATGGGAAGACCTTAAGTCATTTTTAATAGAGGAGTTTTCAGAGAGGGTTAGTAGCGCTGATATCTATAGAAAACTAGCAATGCGAAAACAGAAAAAGGGTGAGTCTGTTTACGACTACTATTTAGCAATGAGAGAATTAGGGGCAAAAGGCCTTGTTGACGAGTCTTCAATAATAGAGTATAGATGGCATTTACTGTAAGATTTGCACCTTATTGCCCGAAAAGGCCGAGCCAAAGCAATTATGCTGAAGATGTGAGATTGCGTCAACCTGTACGCTATAAGCCTGCACATAAAACTGTACTTATAAACGGTATAGAATTTTAAGCCCTGATAGATACAGGTAGTGATCTAACACTATTGCGGGCGGATAAGTATATTAAACTTGGCTCACCTCCAATGAACGCAGCAGGTACAATTATTAGAGGCGTATCCGGTTCACCTTTGGAAACACTAGGCGCTTTTGAGTGTAATGTGATAATAGACGAAAAAGCCTTTCCTGCAGTCATTCACGTTTTATCAGGCGAGTTTCTGAAGAGAGAGATGTTAGTAGGGCGCGACATTCTCGAAGGCACCAATATTACATTAAAGGAAGGAGAGATCACAATCAAACGCGACGACGACAAAGAAATACTGAATACTTGTAACTTTTGAGTCAACAGTATGTGAAAAATTTTACCTACGAAGGCAAAATTAAAGATTTAATAAAGAACTATAAACCTAATGAAAATAAAACAGCGAATTTCGAATTAAAAATTATTCTCAAGAATGAAACTTCAGTCAGTTTGAAACCACGAAGGATGGTTCAACTTGAAAAAAATATAGTTGATGAGCAAATCGGCGTGTGGTTGAGAGACGGAATTATCCAACCTAGTTGCTCAGAGTTCTCGAGCCTGGTAGTCTTGGTCGACAATAATAAGAGATAGGTTTCCATTGCCACTTATCGAGAACCAGCTGGACCAGCTGCAAGTGGCTAAAATATTCTCAACACTTGATCTAGAAAACGGATTCTTTCATGTCCCCGTGGAGGAAGATAGCCGTAAGTATACAGCCTTCGTGACCCCTAATGGTCAATACGAATTCCTGAGAATGCCATTTGGGCTATGTACTACCCCTACAGTATTTCAGAGGTACGTAAATTCAGTGTTCGGTCCATTACAAAAGAGAAAATACCTATTGTTCTACATGGATGACATAATAGTGTTGGCCAAAGACGAAGTGGAAGCGGTAGCGTGTTTGATAGAGACACTCGAAGTCGCTTCACAGTATGGATTACGTATCAAGTGGAAATAAATGTCAGTTCCTCTGTAGAAAAATGGAGTATTTGGGTCACAAGGTTTTTCAAGGTAAAATCCAACCATCCGCTTTAAAAATAGTTGCAGTTAAGAGATTTTCAGAGCCAACGAATGTGCAGAAACTACTACTACTACTTTAAGAAATTTGTGCCGCATTATGCGCAATTGGCAAAACCTCTCAGCGACCTTTTGCCGAATGAATCAAGATTCATTTTTGGTCCGTAGCAAAGAGAGGCATTTAGAAAAATCAAAGAGATACCAATTCACAAACCTGTTCTACTAATCTATAATCCCCAAGCAGAGACCGAACTGCATTGTGATGCTTCGAAGTTAGGATTCGGTTCTATTTTACTGCAACAAAACTGTAATGATGGTCTACTACATCCTGTATTTTACTATACCCGGAAATCTGCCCTAACACAACAGAAATACAGCAGCTACAAGTTAGAAGTCCTCGCTATTGTGTTAGCACTGAAGCAGCTTAGAGTATACTTACTTGGAATTAAGTTCAAGATCGTTACAGATTGTGCAGCATTCAGGATGACAATGGATAAACAAGACTTACCACCAAGAATAGAAAGATGGGCTATATATCTGCAAGATTACGATTACACGTTGGAACACCGCCCCGGAACTAGGATGAAACATGTAGATAGTTTAAACCGCACTCCTATTGCACTAATAGTCCAAACCGAATTGATTCAAAAGATCTAAGCTGCTTGTAGCAGTAGCTAAAAATTTAATATTTTATATTTTAAGTAAAAGTTTATTATTTGATGATATTATTAATAAAATATTTATATTAAAATCTACTTTAATAATATCCAATCAGACTGTACTGTCAAAAATATTTTAGTCAACCTGTACACTTCGATAAATTTTGAATAGTGTGAAACACAAACACTTTAAAAATTATCATAATCATTTATTCATTGACAATAAAAAAATGTACTCAATACAAAGAAAATTTTAACAAACTATCTATGTATATAACGTAAAGTAGGATACAAAATAAATTGTAAATAATTTCAGTCTAGCCAGAACAACCGAACTGGTAACTTAAAAAATTATAAAATAAAAAGTTAAAAAAATTTTAAAATAATAAAAATATTTTTTTTATTTTCAAATAAAATGTATCTAAAGTATTTATAGATACGAAGAGGTTCTAGGATTGGGGACTCTACTACTATAGGGACTACGCCCTGAATTATTCATTACAACCAAGGAGCCCCATTCATTCCTATACATCACCTCTCATTGGTGACCCCGACATTCCGGTCACAACATTAGTGACTTCGGAATTTTAGAAACAGAAGTACCCCCTACCCAAGGTAAGGTACTTCCTGGTTTCTAACAAACAGAAGACTCCAAAAGCAAAATAATTTAAATCAGAAGTACCCCCTACCCAAGGTAAGGTACTTTCTGATCAACATAAGAAGCAGAAGCCATCTTCAAAAACATTAAAAACAGAGATACCCCCTACCCAAGGTAAGGTATTCTCTGTTTTAAAAAAAAAATCAAACAGCAACATTTTAAATAACAGGTACCCCCCACCCGTGGTAAGGTATCCTCATTATTTAAAAATCATCAAGTTCTACAAAACATCATCGTTATAAAAAGCAATCATCCATCCATAAAGCAACAAGTTCTACAAGACAACACCGAGACAAAACAATCTCGTTATAAAAGCAACCATCCATCCATCAAGCAACAAGTCAACGTTTCAAAATACAGCTTTAGAAGAAAGAAAATATCAACATAACTAAGAAGTAAAAAAAGACAACGCATCAACAAAAAATTTAATATTGGTATGTTATTGTTTTTTAATTAAAATTAATTTTATTGTACAACATAAACATACAAAATTCCACATTACATCATATTTTCTTTTCTTGTTTCTCACCATTCAAAATTTGTATATTTTTATTTCAATAAATGATATATCTTTAAATCAAGTTAAAATATATTTTATCATGGTATAATCATCTAAAAATTTTTACATAATAAGGGGTTATACTTTCATTTTGTGATTCGCGAAGTTAAGTCTCGTTAAAATCAGTGTTTAAATTAAAAAAAGTGAAATTTTACTTTCAAACAGTGAACAACATTAATGATGATGACTAGTGAAGACGAGTCAAATTTTTCACAACAAACATTACATACAAATGCTACAAATTTCAACGAAAACAATTATGTAGCCACAACTGCAATTAAACTACCAAGCTTTTGGACTCCATATCCAGAAGCTTGGTTCATTCAAGCCGAAGCCCAATTTGCTTCTAAAAGAATAACGGTTGACGAAACAAAATATAGTCACGTTGTTCAATCTTTACCAGTGGAAGTTATAACAAATGTTCTAGATTTTTTACAAAATCCTCCACTGTTAAATAAATATGAATGTTTAAAGAATACTCTGATCAAACGTTTTACTGAATCAGAAGAAAAGAAGTTAGAGCAACTTCTATCTACAACTGAAATCGGAGATAGAAAACCTTCAGAATTTTATCGCTCTATGGAAATTCTTGCAGGCAATTCATCCACATTTAGCAAATCGTTAATAAAGAAATTATGGATGAGAAAATTGCCGGCAAATATAAACATTGCCTTAATATCTTCCGGAAAACAAGATATTAAAGAACTTTTAGATTTGGCAGATAATATATACGATATTTCCAAAATTCAATTTATATCGGAAAAAAACAAAAATCTACCAAAATCAAATTACAATTTCATAGATAACAATTTTCTTTTATCAAAAATAAACAATTTAGAAAATAAAATAGAAAATCTCGAAAATTTGATAAAAGGATTATCATGTCAAAACCAACCTTCTTTCTCACGGTCTAGAAACAGATGGAGAGATCATTCATTGTCTAGAAACAATTCGCATAGCAGACAATTTTCAAAATCTAGAGATAACAATCCTTATTGTTGGTACCACAATAAATATGGTACCAAAGCGAATAAATGTATTTCGCCGTGTTCTTATAAAACTATTAATAATCAAAAAAACTAATTAATCCCTCAGTGAATAATATATATAACATTAACATTTCTAAACGTTTATTCATTTTTGACAAAGAAAATAAATTCAAATTTCTAATTGATACAGCTGCTGATATTTCAGTAGTACCTAATGAATTCTTTAAAAAATTTAACAAAGACCCTAACTTATATTTACCATTAACACTTATGGTACAAAATTACTTAAAGTAGATTTCGGTCTTAGGAGAGAATTTATTTTCCCATTTATAATTGCTAATGTCAACAAGCCCATTATCGGAGCAGATTTTTTAACAAAATTTAATTTACTCGTCGATTTAAAAAACAAAAGGTTACTCGACGGTACAACAACTATAAGTGTTAGTGGAATCACGGTAAACGCAAATACTCCAACTCCTCGTTACTACGCAATCAGTAATGAGTACGGTAAAATTTTGCAAAGATTTCCCACATTAACACAACCACCTCGTTATGATATCCCAGTTAAACATAACGTTGTACATCACATAGAAACTAAAGGACTACTTCCTTTTTCTCGTCCAAGACGTTTAGATGGACATAAATACAAAATTGCAAAATTAGAATTTGATCACATGGTTAAATTAGGTCTGTGCCAATTATCATCTTCTTCAGTATCATCTGCACTACATCTAGTAGCTAAGAAAAATTCTACAGATTGGCGACCATGTGGAGATTATCGCAGACTCAACGCAATCACAGTTCCGGATAGATACCCATTGCCACACATACAAAATTTTTCAATGAACTTAAACGGTTTCACCATTTGCTCAAAAATTGATTTGATAAGTGCTTACCACCAAATTCCAATGGCTAAAGATGACATACATAAAACAGCCATTACAACTCCTTTCGGATTATTTGAATTCACAAGGATGCCTTTTGGTCTAAGAAATGCTGCACAAACATTTCAACGATTCATGGACCAAATCATTAAAAATTTAGATTTCGCTTTTGTCTACATTGACGATATCTTAGTTGCTAGCAAATCTGAATCCGAACATCAAAATCATTTAAACCAAATTTTTAAACAACTATCAGATTTCGGAATCAATATCAATCCATCCAAATGCATTTTCGGAGTTTTATCTTTGGACTTCATAAGTCATAAAATAACAAAAGAAGGGATCTTACCTTCAGAAGACAGAGTCCAAATTATTAACAATTTTCCTTCTCCAAATTCCATTAAACAAATTCAACAATTTATAGGCATGGTTAATTATTACCATAGATTTATTCCAAATCTTGCCAAATTACTAAACCCAATTCACACTCATTTGGCCCTACTTCTCAAAAAGAAACCAAATAACACTAAAAATTTTTCTTGGCCAGCAGAATGTGAAGATCAACTTAGCAAAATTAAACAATCATTTTCAAAAGCAACTTTATTAATTCATCCTATGGAAAATGCAAAATTCAATTTAACTGTGGACGCTTCTGCTAGCGCTGTTGGTGCAGTTCTCCAACAATCCAATGCAAATCATTGGGAACCCATTGCATTTTTCTCAAAAAAATTAAAAGAAGCAGAAATCAAATATTCAGCATTCGACCGAGAACTTTTGGCATTATATCTAGCCATCAAACATTTTAGACATTTTCTAGAAGGTCGAGAATTTACAGCTTTTACAGACCACAAACCGCTCATTACAGCAATATGGTCTAAAACAGAAAGAAGTCCAAGACAAACTAGACACCTGGACTACATAACTCAATTTACCTCAGATATCAGACATATCAAAGGAAAATCAAACACAGTAGCAGATACTTTATCTAGAATTTCAATCGAAAATTTCGAACATTCAAAACATAGCAATACCAAATTTGATTTAAAAACTATTGCTGAGTACCAAAATAGTGATGAAGAACTTACACATCTTTTAATAACTCAGCATAACAGACCAGATAATTCAAAATATAAACTTGTTAAAATTAAATTAAACACTTCTGAGTCTGACATTTGGTGCGAAGTTTCTACTAAAAATTCACGGTCATATATACCCAAAGAACTTCGAAAAACTATCTTTAATACCATTCATAATTTATCTCATCCAGGAATTAGAACAACACGAAAATCTATTGTTTCTAAGTACTTTTGGCCTGGAATGAATACTGATATCAACAAGTGGA
The DNA here is from genome assembly GCA_964036015.1 of Leptarthrus brevirostris. Lineage (NCBI taxonomy): Eukaryota > Metazoa > Arthropoda > Insecta > Diptera > Asilidae > Leptarthrus > Leptarthrus brevirostris. The sequence goes on from OZ038375.1 coordinate 65,608,156, forward strand.
CTAGAAATTGTGTCAATTGCCAAAAACCCAAAATAACTAAACACACAAAATCAGAAATCGGTAAATTCGAACTACCCAAAACAAGATTCGAACATATCCATTTAGATTTGGTAGGTCCTTTACCGTCTTCAAATGGATATTCATACATTTTAACAATAATAGATAGATTTACTCGATGGCCAGAAGCTTATCCAATCAAATATATACAGGCAAGCACAGTTATCAATACGTTATACGAACAATATTTTCCACGTTTTGGTATTCCTCTAGAAATTACCACAGATCAAGGTACTCAATTCGAATCCAAATTATTCGAAGAATTTACAAAAATTTTAGGATCACATCGAATCCGTACTACTCCTTATCATCCACAATCAAACGGAATGATAGAATGATTTCATCGACAATTAAAAGCAGCCATACGCGCTCGTGACGGCCAAAATAATTGGGTCACACAATTACCTGCAGTCCTCTTAGGTTTCCGAACCACGATTAAAGAAGACTTGCAATGTTCTCCAGCAGAACTTGTCTATGGACAACCTCTTCGCGTTCCAGGAGAGTTTATCATTAACAACAATTCAACAATTCAAGATCCATCAAATTTCTTAAGTAAAATTAGATCTTGCATAAATAACTTCAAACCTTCAAATTCTCGAAAAGAAAATTCTAAAATCTACGTACCTAAAGATTTAAAAGATACAGAATTTGTTTTTATTATAATCGACAGAAGCAAATCTTCTTTACAAAACCCATACGAAGGTCCGTTCAAAGTATTAAACAAACTGGACAAATTTTATCAAATCGATTACCGTGGTAAAGCTACAAACATTTCAGTCGACAGACTAAAACCAGCATTTATCGAAAACACGGAACAAATTATTACACCAATCAAAAACAATACAAAAAAGAAAGTAAAATTTCAATTATAATATTTTTTTTTTATGACTAACAATATTATTATTCATCATATTCTTAATTTTACGATTCATTTAAAATGGACGTTTTCACTGAGGGGGGAGTAATGTAGCAGTAGCTACAAATTTAATATTTTATATTTTAAGTAAAAGTTTATTATTTGATAATATTATTAATAAAATATTTATATTAAAATCTACTTTAATAATATCCAATCAGACTGTACTGTCAAAAATATTTTAGTCAACCTGTACACTTCGATAAATTTTGAATAGTGTGAAACACAAACACTTTAAAAATTATCATAATCATTTATTCATTGACAATAAAATACTGTACTCAATACAAAGAAAATTTTAACAAACTATCTATGTATATAACGTAAAGTAGGATACAAAATAAATTGTAAATAATTTCAGTCTAGCCAGAACAACCGAACTGGTAACTTAAAAAAATTATAAAATAAAAAGTTAAAAAAATTTTAAAATAATAAAAATATTTTTTTTATTTTCAAATAAAATGTATCTAAAGTATTTATAGATACGAAGAGGTTCTAGGATTGGGGACTCTACTACTATAGGGACTACGCGCTCAATTATTCATTACAACCAAGGAGCCCCATTCATTCCTATACATCACCTCTCACTGCTCAAATGAAAGATGAAACCCTAAAAGTCATTGCTAAAATACTTGAAACAGGCCCATTTGAAGATTATACCCTAGAGAAAAGAATCTTATATAAAGAAGAAGGTTGTTGTGTGTACCAAAAGGATTACAGCGAGAAATCATCAAGTCTGTGCATGAGCAAGGACACTTCGGTCAGCGTAAAATGAAGGAATTAATATGAAGAGAATATGCTATTCCTAAACTAAAGAAAAGGATTGAGAGCTGCAGGCGAAAATGCGTGTCCTGCATTTTGGCGGAAAGAAAAGCGGGTAAACAGGAGCGGTGGTTACATTCCCTCCCTAAGGAAGAGTACCCAATCGTGCGATATCACCTAGATCATCTAGGACCACTAACCACTACGAAGAAACCTTACAAGTATATCCTTACAGTCTTCGACGGGTTTACTAAATTTACTTGGATATACCCGGTCAAGACTTTAACGAATTCTGAAGTGATCGACAAGCTAGAATTTCAGAAAAGTATTTTCGGAAACCCTTAACACATCATTACCGATAGAGGCACAGCATTCACTTCGACGATGTTTACAGAAAATTGCGATAGAGAAAGAATCCAACACACGCTAGTGACAACAGGAGTGCCCCGTGGTAATGGCCAAGTCGAACGAATCAACAGAGTTATTATCTCAGTTTTAAGCAAATTAAGTGTCGATGACCCGGAGGAATGGTTCAAGTTCACCGGCAAGGGGCAACGTTTTATAAACTCCAATTGGCAGAGAAGCATCAATAAAGCCCCTTTGAAGTCAGTGCTTTAAAATTATATCCAAAGTTTTAGGTCCTTACAGGATAACTCGAGATGGGCATAATGACCGTTACGATGTTGAGAAAGTTGGGAACAATGAGTGACCGAAGCAGACTACTACTAGTTGCGAGAACATAAAACCCTGGAGCCTGTACGAAGAGACTAATAGCAGCTCTGAAGATGAAAGCGACGCAGGTGGTGTTGAGATAGAAGCGAACCAGTTTTCGAATCATCCTTCAGCCACGCAAGAGATTAGTTGTAGACGCCAATACCAAAGACGAGACTAAGCCTTACTTACCTTGAGAAGAGATGAGTTGGATACGCCCATACCAAAGACCTTTACCTTGAGAAGGGATGAGTTGGAGACGCCCATACCAAAGACGAGACAAAGCCCAAATTACCTGGAGAAGAGATTAGTTGGAGACGCCAATACCAAAGACGAGACGAAACCTTACTTACCATGAGAAGAGACGGAGAACAACAAATAATGAACATAGCTACCGCAGAGAAGACGAGAAACAGTGAAGACACTTAGCCAAGAAGTTGGAAACAACGGAGATGTCTGTACCTACCGAAGAAGACGTTCAGCACCATATTCGAGGCGAATATGGAAACAGGATGGCCGAGCTGTGGGATTAAGTTTCTTTCCACAACCGCACTTTCTGCCCACAATGTACCTCGAGTATGGCGCAACCAATTATCAGAAGTAGGGATTCATCGACATCGGTCACTGAAAAGTAGCTTTCTCTTTGGAAGACGAGCCGCCGACGTATACAGCCAAGCCCTCCTGTAATATGATTGATAATTGTTTCGGTATTGTAGAGCACAAGCCTCGGGTTTCCTCGTGACCGTGATCTAATTTATACTTAAAATTAATTAGATCATAGTAAATAAGAACTTGCCATTCGTTGCTGTATAGGGCAGTTTTACCGATCTCCTCAAAGTATATTCCAGGGTTATTTGGGAGCACGGTGACGTTGAATGCTTCATTCCTGGTTGCGAGTGGCAGGAAGAGGAACCACATGAGCAGTGAATACCTGTAGGGACTCTAAGTTTCAGTATCTTCCGTAAAGAGTTTTAGATTATTATTATGTGTAGTTCTATTCTTATTTTTTATTCTAATAGTAGTATTTTATGCTGATTCTAAACTTATTACCGGGTAGGGTCCTTCCGAAAGCGCTGATAGCTTATTTTTCCTTGCATTGTTTTTCAGCAAAACCTTATCACCTAAGTTAAACGTTTTTACTCCACTTTTTCTTTCGTAGTACCCTTTGGATTTTTCTAAAAATAATTGTCTCCCTAACAATTTTGTAACCATGCTGAAGTCTTGCCTTTAATTCGAAGGCGTAATTGTCATAATTATATACGGTTAATGGACTAGTATGAAGGCTTGTAGGTATCTCCGCGATAAATACGAACAATAGTTCATGCGGAGTATAAGTTGTGCTATTGTAAGTGAACATGGCGTATGGTATCCATGTGTCCCAGGTTAATGGGTCTCTGTTCACGTAGTGCCTGAGATATTCGGCAAGGGTCCTATGACACCGTTTAAGGTCTCCATTCGTTTGCGGATCATATGGGGTTGTTTGAAAACTGTTTTATATTAAGTAGTTTCGTTACTTCCTTAAACATGGAACTAAGAAAATTGGTTGGTCGGTTAACAATGCTTGCGGGATTCCATGCTTACAAATTATATTTTCTCCGAACGCTCTTGCTACAGTTGTCGCTTCAGCATTTTCTAGCGGAACTGCTGCAGAGAATTTTGTAAGGTCGTCCTGGTAATGTGAGCCATCATTAATATTTCGCGCCATCTGTGTGCCAAAGTGAAAAGATTCTATTACACACAGTTTAAAATGCACTTAGCTTTTCTGTGGTTGTCATCTCTGTAAGCTGCCATGGATGCTGCACTTCGAGTAAGAAGAAGCATGCATTCCGTGTCAACATCAGTAGCAGGATGACAATCATACGAGGTAAGTTCCTTCCTTTTTATTTTAAATTCTGTATTTATCTGAACCATCCGTGCTCAGATAAATAATTTGCATTCTAATTTATCCTCAGCGCAACTTAATTAATCGTAGCGAGAATGTTTGTGGGAGTAAGGCCGCCTTATTAAATCGGTGTAAGTTAAATTGAGCCAAATCGAGGCATCAGTAAATCCCCTTCCCTGCACCAACAAATTTAAGCATCATTTGCTACTGGCAATCAAAAGAAGAAATAAAGGTAAAATTTTTTTTTCAAGCATAAATATTGTGAAGTGGAAATCAACAGATTTTCCCTTTTTAGACCTTTCGCTTGCGTCATAAATAAATTTGACGGTACTCTACAGGGCAGCCTCACGGCCCCAAAGAGAAGGAGCACCCTCATGGAGCCTGCTTACTTTGCTCGACCACTATATGGCTGTCGGAAAAATTTAGGACATTTTAACGCCAAGGAAGGCCGAGGCTAAAAAAGGGGAATACCCAAACAGGCAACATCTGTAACCTCTAAAACAGTGCCTGGATTTTTATTATCGTCTTGTAGGATGTAAACAAGATGTAAGTTATAACTCAATCATTTTTACCTATAGGCATGTTAGATGTGAGCTTTTCTTATATATATATATATGTATATAAATGGCAAGATCAATAAAGTCCAAATAGGCTAATTACCACACCCGATGACAAGTCTAAAACTCATGTTAGATTTGGGGAAATACGTGAATGTTCTTCCACGTAAAAACAGGGATTCCGATCGCGATTTGCTTGGTTATCAAGTCCGATCAATCTTCACATCGGATAGATTCCAGTTTCAACAACATATTCCTAGTAGCTAAATTAAACGCGTAATTTGAAAAGAGAATTTGTTTAGTATAGATTGCTTAAGAATAAACTAACATAAGTCACCAAGTTCAGTTAGATTCGAATGAAATGACCAGTTCGACGCTTCGTCACGTAAAGTTCCAGTTTAATAGGCAGTCCATTAAATATCGAAAAGCTTTTTTTTTAACTATTCTGGGCTTCGTTCCCTAAGCACAATGAAATTCGAAAATCATCAATGACATATGGTTGTATCTCATTACACGATAAGTTATTGCTTGTCTTTTTATTGAAAGCTCCGGTTACACTAACCTTAATAATAGAAATAGTAACTATAGTTGTAAATGTTTCTTTTATATCTTCATATGATTGCTTCAAAAAAACAAGTTAAATGACTTGAATTATTTTTTTTTGTATAAAGATAACATAAGTTTCATGTTAGGTAGATTTATATAGATATATATGTATATTACGTTCCTTTTTCTTTATTTTGGTTCAATGAGCATATATGTAGTAATATGCGTACGCAACTCGTTTACAACTGTATTTTCTCCTCAGAGCCGCGACATCTAGCTAGATACCGCGCTGGTAATTTTCGGAATAATTAATAGTAATTTCTGTCACCTCGTGTATAAATTCGTTGAGTACAATATCGCACAACGTCGTCTATAAATTCGTTTGAATACAACATTTGTTCGGACCGCCTAGTCTTCGCGAATCCAGCTAGGTCTAAGAATGGTTGGAATGGGAATGGTTGAGATGAATGATTCATAGTTAAGTAACATTATTATGGTCTTATTTTAAGAAATTATTGATTATCCCCTTGTTCTTGAATTGTTAGTTGCTATAATTTTACTGATAAGCCTTAACCATTAGACCTATTGTATTAAGTTTATTAATTTGAATATGAATTAGACTGATTATGTGAATTTAATATTTTTATTTTAGGAAACCTAATAAAGCTTTGTATCCTTCTTGCTTCCCCATACCCCCTTCCTTTTTGATTGATTGATTGCGAGGTTCTCAAGCGCCGCGGCCACTAGGGCCTATTGTTCTAACCCTCTCAACTCCTTATAGTAAGCCGGTCCCTCCGAAGAAGTTCAACAGCTCCCGCAGTTGGCAGTCCTTCAGCCCGCTCGGTACCAGGGTTGGTTTCCCGAATAGGCTAAATCTGCTCCTGGCTACTGCAGGGCATTCACATAGCACATGTAATGGGGTCTCATCCTCCTCCAGACAGAGTCTGCAGGTGGAGTCGATGGCTCTACCTATCCTCACCAGGTGCTTCCTTAGCTGACAGTGGCCGGTAAGTAGGCCTGCCAGGGTTCTAACAGCCGACCTGCTCAGCTTGAGGAGCTCCCTGGATCTACCCGGCGACGGTGAGGGCATAAGGCTTCTTGAGTGAGCGTGCCCCTCAATACTGTTCCAATACAGCCTATGTCCCTCATTTGCGCGGTTTGCTATTAGCCTTTTGGCCGTGCAGAGAGGTATTCCACAGACCGGCTCCGGCCCTATAAAAGGGGTGCTAGACCCCTTCCTAGCAAGTTCGTCTGCATTTTCATTTCCTGTGTAGCCCTGATGTCCCGGTATCCAGATCAAGCTTACTTGATTAGTTCTACACAGTGCGTCTAGGCTCCTTTGGCATTCCCACACCAGATTTGATCTGGTGGTAGATGAAGCAATTGCTTTGATTGCAGCTTGACTATCCGAGAAGATTGAGATCCTTTTGTTTTTATAGGCTCTTCTTAGGTTCTCGTAGGTGCATGCCAGTATGGCGAAGATCTCAGCCTGGAATACCCCCTTCCTACTCCTATGTTTTAATTTAAACTGTGTTATTTATTTGTGTTTCAGCATTCCTTTATAGGTTGGGCCTATATCCTAACCAGCTACAGGGATGGCGTTTGTTAGAGACTGAACCATCGCATATGGGGTAGTTTTTGTTATTTCTTTGCGATTTTTCAAGATGGTTCAGTTTGGCTAGGAACAGCAGGTGACACCAGACCTGTTCTTCCTTTACATCTGTTTCTCGTCTTTTTTCTATTTGGACCTGAAGAAAGGATACCACAACCTTTCTTCGCCACAGGCACGCGGAATTCGATTGTAGATGTTTGAATCGGATGTTCAAGGACCTACACCCCATACCGACGAGCTGGAACGTGCTGCCAGCTAGCGCGTGCCACTTGAACATCCTGCGGCAACTTCACGTTGCACATCACGCACACGCATACATTACAGTAAGCAAGTATCTATTGTACCTTATGCGTAACGGTCCCACAATATCTAAGAATAATTGTTCGAATGGCTTCGAGCTAGTTGTGTTTGGCAGGATCGACAATTTTTAACATACCTCTTTATATCGCTACACATTCCTTGCCATTAGTAAGCAGTTTTAATTCTCTTAAGCATTCTTGGTGTCCTCCGGTTGGGACGTCGTGGTATTCACGCAAGACCTTCTGTATTTCGTTGGGATCGCTTAAAAATTGTATGTTCCCTAGGTAGACTACTATTTCAATATTGGTTTTGTCAAATTTATCCATACATATATTCTTAATTTCGCATAAATCGCTGTTATTCATTGAGCGTAGGGAGAGGTTTAGTTCACTAAGTTTTTCCGCCTGACATATTCCTTTAACATTTTTTAACACTTCAGCTACCGTATCTCTGTCTTTAATAGATCGCATTGGGATATTAGCTTTCATTAAAATATAATTACGTCCTTTAACCTTTGATTTATACATTGTTCCTACTTCTAGTGTATCAGGAAGGTCGCTTAATATTTAATGGGCTTGACTTTCAATGTCGCTGTTTGTTAAAGGGAATACAACAAATTTATAAGGGGTATTTTCTTTAAGAAGGTGATGGTTAATCTCTGAAATTTTTATTTTGTTTTGTTTGTCGGTAGTTTCTTTGCTGTTTATTGGATCAGGCAATTCCTGCTCTGTGTTTCGCTTCGCTTGACTTCTGGTGATTACATTTACTGTTTTTTATTCGACTGGAATATGGTCTCCGGTAGGATTGATTCTGCTTAGGGCATCCGCATTGGTATTCAAGCAACCTGCCTTATACTTGATTTTGTAGTCATACTCCTCAAGGCGTGCTCCATCTAGCTAGTCGACTTGAACAGTCCTTTAAATTCATCAGCCAGACGAGCGGCTTGTGATCCGTGACTATCGTAAATGTTCTACCGTAAAGATACGGTCTGAACTGTTTAACGGCGGCGTATACGACGACAAGGAGTTCCTTCTCAATGGTTGAGTAGTTCATTTCGGCTGGGTTTAAAGTTCTGCTTGCATAGTAAATGGGTCGGTCTTTCCCAATCTCTCCTTGTGACAGGTTTGCTCCGAGCGCTATGTCGCTAGCGTCAGTAGTGACTACAAATTCTTTATCGACATCAGGATAGGCCAACACGGGCGCGGTGATTAGGTTTCCTTTTAATGTTCTGAAAGACTCATCACAGATGGCGTTCCACTCCAATGGTACGTTCTTTTTGAGCAGATTTGTCAGAGGTTTTGCTATTTTCGCAAAGTCCTGGATGAACCGACGATAGTAACTTACAAAACCCAGGAAGGCTTTAACGTCTTATTGTTTCCTAGGCTGCAGATAAGTTTTCACTGCCTCTATTTTTGTGTGATCAGGATGTACACCTGCAGCGCTAACAACATGACCTAAATATGTTATTTATTTTGCAAGGAAGTGACATTTCTCCGGCTGGAGCTTTAGATTACCTTCTTTTAGTCTGTCGAATACTTCCATTAGCCGGTTGTTATGATCTTGTAAATTATAACGATATACGACGACGTCATCTAAATAAAGAAAACAACGTATTCCTTGGATTCCGGTTAATATGGTATTCATCAGCCGCTGGAAAGTGGCTGGGGCTCTTTTGAGTCCAAAAGGCATTCGATTATAATGATAATGTCCGAAAGGAGTGCTTAACGCAGTCTTCTCTTTATCCACTTCGTCCATTAAGATCTGGTAAAGTACTTAGACTTACCCAACTGATCCAATATATCAGTTATATTGGGTAGAGGGTACGCATCTCCTACCGTAATTTCATTCAATCTCCGAAAGTCTGCCACCAATCTCCGCCTTTTGTTGCCTTCTGCGTCCGTTTTTTTCGGTACCAGAAGTAAAGAAGAATTCCAGGGGCTGCTGCTTGGACTTATTATTCCATCTTCCAACATACTATTTATTTCGGATGTTTGTAACTCAAGGAGTCTGACTTCATGTATATTGGCGATTTATCTGGTAATGTCGGGATTGTGTGCGCCACAGCAATAATACTGGTCAGATGATCTCCATCTATTTGGAATAAATCATTGTATAATTCAGAAATATTTATTATACTGTCGCGTTCTTCTTAATTGCAATGGTCTAACTGAGATGGTCTAACTGAGATGAGTTTTGATAGTTCCTTTAGTTTTCCTTTAATCTGGTTCCGGTGGTAATCAGCTTGAATTATGTCATATTCACTGAGATTAGACCACCTGCGTATCACATTACCAATAGGGAGTAGAACATTCTCCTAAATATACTCCGGGCGCTATTTCTTCTTTTGCACATACTGCATTTTCATTACACTTTGCTGGAATCGTAATTTCATCCTTTCCCTTTTAGTCTTCCCTTATCATATCTGCGATGGTTAAGTTTTCTTCGTCGTTCTGTACTATATCTCCAATGTTTCCAGACACCGTGTTTCCATGTTTATTTACTACCATGCCTTCCCTATTTGTTTTATTTTTGGGATTAATGCTTTTAATTTCGTTATATGTATCCTTCATTAGTGCGTTTTCATGCGTGTTATGGCTATTTTGCTTATTTTCCGTTAAATTATTATTATATAATGTTTTATCAGTATATTCTCTTATCACCTCATTTACTGCTTTGTTCTCAAGCATTCTATTTTGATTTTGATTTAAGTTTCGATTCTTTTTTTCTTTGCTAATATTTATTTGGATTTAATTTGCATAATTTGTTATTTCTTTTTCATTTTTGATGATAAATGAAACATATTTCTTTACTTCCTTAGTTATATTTTCTTGCGATTTTCGCGTTTATTCGTTTGTGCAACGTACCTCGTATTTACTGTTTCATATTTATTTAATTCGTTAAATTTTCTGTCATTCTTTAGATTATTGTTTGTAGAGATTTTCATGCTAATTCGGGATTCAGGGTAATTTTCGCTTGTATTACAGCGAAATGTTTGGAGGTGTAAATATTGCTTTCGGTTAATTCAATGTTCATCACATTTTTCGAATAATTCAGAGTGCAACTGTATTTCCTTAGAAAGTCGTTACGTAGCAATCCGTCGCAAGGTGGAATATTCTCTCCTCTTACTAAATGGAAATGGTGACTGATTTCAATGTTACTGGAGCTGCTTTCTAGGCCTAGTGTTCCATATGACAAGCCTGCTGAGGGCACACAGTCTCCTAAGAGAGTGGTGATGAAACACCTCTGTGTGATGTCAGCTAGAATTTCTTCGCAAGTTGCAATTAGGTTGTGCAGACTTATTTCAGCACCAGTTACCACGTATACATGCATGGTTGAAAGATTGAGTCGAGATTGGGTTGAGTTTTCGACCCGCGTATATGGCAACGCAGGGTTGAAAGATCGAGTTGAGTTCTAGTTGAAATATAGTTGAAGTGACAGAAGAAAGTAACCTTCAAAACTTTGAGTTTATTTTTGTGTGATTTTATCGAAATATGTTATGTAAAAATCATCATCAATAAATGCTTGAGCGAGTTATTTAAATTTAATCCAAAGACAATTAATATCGCCTATTAATAATTAATATCCCAAATGTTTCTCTGGCCATTTCTTAAATCGCAGCACGAAAAACAGAATAAAAAAAAAATATTTTAACCCAAAAACACAGCAAACAAAATTCCGTTCCAAACTCGACTACTCAACTCGCGTTCATACGGCAATCACAGCTGTCATTTGAACTCGACCCAGCCTGCTAAGCGGAGTTGAGTTGAGTCAACCCTACTTCGACTCGATCCGCGTATACATGAAGTTGAACTCAGGTTCAACCTAGGTTCAACCCTGCATGTATACGGGGTAAGTATCAATGAGGAAACTAGATTTACCTGTTGTTGACAACGAAAAGGGTAAGGTCACAGTGGCACCGCGTTCGGTTATTGTGAGTGGAACTTTGATTATTACCCTTAATTTTTCGGGTGTATATCGGCCCTTACCTCCGTGTTGCGAGTTGGGTGGCCGAAAATTACTTCCCGCGAAATTGCGTTTCCCGAATCATAATCGCTACTTTGGTTAATGAACCTTACTTGCCGTAGATTTGATTGGGATTTGTTCGATTCGTTTTAATTGTTTGTCGACATTGGGCGCCTCTTTAGATAATCTGGGTTATTATTGAATCGGGGCTGCTGAATCGACAATGGTAGTCGTCTCTCTTGGCTTACCGACTGCGTGCAGAATTGCTGCTGCTGTTGCCAAGGTTCGTTATGCCTGTTGTAGGATGTCCTCTGTTTGTATCGACCTGGTTGGTCATGAATTGCCCTATTGTAGTCGTTTTGTCGAGTGCGGCATTCACTAATGTCGTGGTTTGGTCGGTTACAATAGGAACAATGCAGTCTGCGGACTTCTCGTTTTATTTGCTGGCCACTGAACGTGGGAATTATTTTATTCCTAAAGCACGTTTCTCTGGTATGACCTCTTTTATTGCACATCTCACATACCAGGGATTGTTTGGATATTTCCTCACCCGAATAATCTTTCTGTACTCTATCCTCAGAGTGTATGGCACGTTCTAAAACGAAATCGATTAAACTGCTAAGTTCAGTTTCATTTTCGGCTTGTGCCAATATTATTAACCGTTCGGTCTTTAAGCCATTTTCAAAAACACGAATAGCTTCCTTTTCGTTTTCTTTTAGCAAAATAACTCTAGTGCCAACGTCGGTTACGCTCATTGTTGTGGCTTTATTCAGTTCCCCAAGTGTTCTAGTCACTCGTAGGCAGAAATCGTTCACGGATTCCCGTGGACCTTGTCTTAGCCTTTTAAGATCTTCGCGGACTGCCGAACGTGATAGTTTATATCGTTTAAGTAACTGGGCTTTAAATTCTTCCCAATCCTTAACGGATCTGAGACTTTTGTCTTCATTACATTAAAAAAGAGAGCTTTATCACGGGCGTTACTTGACATAGTTACACCTAGGGATGGAGGGTTGGTTGTTGGCTTGCTCGGCGGCATTATCGCTAGGTGGCGGAGCCATTCTGGGGCTATCGATACCTAACGTATTTAGCACTCGAGCTTAACTTCTGGTAAGAATTTTTAAGGTGAGGAGACCAACGTTTTTAAAAAAAATTATCACGACTCCTTGGGAGCAAAAGAACTGAATTGTTTCTTTTCAGTGATTCCTTAATTAAATTTTTGAAAGGGAAAGAAAAAATTCTGAGTGCTGTTAAAAAAAAATAGTGAAACCACAATTTCCACACTTTTCACAACTCGATTGAACAACGTTAACATATTATTTACAAAACTTAACGCACAAGAACAACTCAACAACGTACACAACGTGTATAAACGACTCAAACATGTAGTTAATTTCTTTTTTTTTTTTTGATTTTCGAATTATTTATGATTTTGAATTATTTAATTATTTAGTCACCATAAAACATATCCTTGCATATTTAAATTTCAGTCAACATTTTTAAATTATATGTGTTTTCTTTTTTATTACAATTTAGAATTCATAAAGCTTACTTGATGAGAGCAGCTAAACGTTGTTTCAGCTGAATGAAATTCGATATCCTGTTGGGGGTCCATTTTCGGTCTTTCGGATGGATTATTTTTTTATAGATGAGTACGTCGGGCGTCCTGGCCGACGGTTTCTAGTTGTACAAAATTATTACTGATTACGTTCTGATTGATTTCGTCGACCTTTGCTGATTTATAGTTGGGCAGTGATCATGGGCCGCCTGCCTTAAGTTTATCCTCTCTTGGATGCCTATTCTTTCAGGCAATCCCGATGGTCTCTTTGGTAGAGGCCCTATTCTTTCAGGATACCTCTTTTGTCGATGGATCCCCTTTTGTTTTTGGGAGCTCCACAATAAAATTTACGTATCCCACAGTATAATTCGGGATACTTCACAGAATAATTGGCGTACCCCACAGTGTAATTGGCGTACCCCACACCTGGCACCAAAATTTTGTTGCGTATGATTTATCGGAACCGAAGACTTAGGCAAAGTGGAAGACTTTGCCGATTTAACTTGGTTCCTTGCAGCTCATAATATTACAGCAAATATGTACACTTGGGTACTGATTAATTGGTTACTTGTTAATTGATATAATTGTATTCTATTCACCAATTTCCCCGATTTACCATTAAATCTTAGGTACATAAATCGAGAATTCTAATTGGCTATTTAAATCGTATTCAGTACATAATCAAAACAGTGATTATGTAAGATTTTAACTCGCAGAAAGGGAACAGGCTCGAAAAGCTTTATGTGCGCAAGCACACATGGCTTCTTAATGCTCATAAGCATTGAAGGGGAAAATATGAGGATTATGAATGGAGTGCATTATGCGTTGGGAGTAAGCATGTGCAGTGGATTTACACACATGGGGAAGCACCAAGAACTTCGTATGGTTTATTATTCATCTCTTTAGTGCTCATAATTAACAGCGGAAATGTCAATGGGTGCCGCCGACGGGCTATTTACGGAAGAAAGGTAAGTGACATGCGAGCATGAGATATTGGGGTAGGTTAGGGTTTATGAAAATGGACTGTGCTTTTGAAGGTCAAGAGCAATTGAGACTTTTGCTTTTCAGCTTTCAATTTATGGATTGAACGGAAATTCGGTGTGGTATTTCGTAGACTATTCTAAACCATTTTTATAATTATTATAAGTAATTGAATTACCCAAAAATAATGCTTGAAGTTTCATAAGTAGCTGCCGTTTCCTACATATATAAACATTCATACCGAAACGTAAGCATGATAATGAAATCATTTTTAGCAAATAAAAATGAACAGTGATTATTCAAAGTTTGAGACTTAACGTATTCTTTTGAGCGGAGAGCAATGAACTTTCGTAATCTTAAAGATGGAAAAGCATAAAAGGAGTTTTGATATCGCATTGGTGAATTTGTGTTGTTTTTCTTTAAAATTTAACATTTGCGATATAAATTTAATAAGGAATATATATAGACATTCGTACCAAAACGTAAGCATGATAACGAAATCATTTTTAATAAATATAAATGAACAGTGACTATTCAAACTTACGGACATCTAAAGTTACATCTATAATTAAACAATTAACCGAAACTTGTGAAATTGGTAATTTGCTTGTGGACATTTTCGGGCCCTCCAAGTGTTGCTCGGATCTTAGCTCAAATTTATTTCTTTTGGATTAAAAGTTGGATAGTTATAACGAAATAAAAGCAGTGGACTCTGGTAATTTTAAAAGACAAAAAAGGGAGGTTAGCGACCCTCTTTCTTTCTCGAGGTCATAATAGGGCATCCAGATGATAAAGGCCCCCTGGATGCAAGGGCGGATGGGGCATGGGCCAAGCTAGGGGAATCACACCATCAAACTCCGCCAACGATCTCCGGTATATCTGGTAACGCCTGCCGCAGTCCTTCCTCCTGTTTTGTTTTCTGATTTTATTTTCAGATTTAGTTTTTTTTATATTTTCATTGATTTCAATATATTTTTTTCTTTCCTCCTTATTTTAGTTTCGTTAATTTCCCTTTCCTTATCCTTCGGCATGATTTCTTTCTTTCGTTGCACGACCAAGAGCAGGATGGTATTTCTCTTGAACCCCCCCCCCCCCCCCCCCCACCTACTCTGCCAGCATGTCGCTCGCTCAAGCATCTGCTGACATATGAATGTCCAGCGGAGGCCGCCACAGCTGATTTTCTGTTGATGTCATCCAGAGTCATCAGCATCAGCATCAGAGCTCGATTCTGATGAACAGTAGACAATTAAGGAGTGGTACAGACAAATTTGACCTATTAAGTAATTGTTATAATTGTAAAACTACTCAGGTCTGCATTTTATTGCTAAAAAATTATATAAATACTGAATTTTGAGCTCATATAAATCACGTGCATTATAAACCAAAGTGTTAAAATGCCGTAAAGTAAAAAATAAGTGCGTGAAGCGATCTTGTCCAATATTTGGAAAATCCAACAATAAAATTTCTAAAAATTGCAAATGACAAGTATTTAAATTAACGAGCGCCTACCAAGTGGAGAGTGGATATCCTACCAAGAGAAGTAAATCCAGCAAACTGCCCCGAACTTCGTCCAGTAGAAAGATATTGGGCATTAATGAAAAAGGAGCCCCGGACAGAAATTTGCCAAAAATGAGATTGATTTTTAAAATAAATAGAAAAGAGCGAATAAAAACATAACAAATATAACTGTTCTATATCTAATGAAAGGCTTGAATAAGAAAGTTAAAAATCAAAACAAATAATGTATAGCATACAATTTTTCTATTTTAAAGCTTACGTGAAAAGAAATAAAATACATAAATTTTGTTCTAAAATCCCACGATGGATTAAATACACTCACGAGGCAGATTTATGTGAATTACACGGGTTTTCCGAGGCTTCGGAAAAGGCATATAGTGCAGTTATCTACATTAGAATAATTCAACAAAGAAAGGTGTCAACCCAGCGAAAACAAAGGTTGCACCATTAAAATTAAGACTGTGTTTACCCCGCTTAGAGCTGTGTGGAGCTACGTTATTGGCAAAACTACTAAGAGAGACGTTAGAAAGTATATATATATATATATATATATATATATATATATATATATATATATATATATATATATATATATATATATATATATATATATATATATATATATATATATATATATAATGGACCTATCGTACACCGCTTAAACAGACTCTAAAATAATCTTATTATGGATACAAGAAGAAGCTCATAAGTGGACGAGCTTTGTAGGAAACAGAGTTTCAGAAATTCAATCACTGACAGAGAGCAGTAAGTGGTTTCATGTAAAGTCTTCTGAAAATCTTGCTGATGTGGTGGGAAGGTCCACAATGGCTGAAACAAGACATACTCACTTATCCTTCGAATAAGATAAGTAAAATAGAATTAGAACGAAAGAAAATCGTCATAAATAAAATAACGCATCATAACGATAAAGATGTATTAAAATTAATTCTTCAAAAATATTTCTCATTAAGAAAAATTCAACGAATTATAACTTATTGCATACGGTTCATAAAAAACATCATAAAACGCAAAGAGAAACGGGTAACCGGATCACTCACTGTCAAAGGAATTGAAGACGCATTATTGCCTATAATCAATAGACTACATAAAGGAGAAGAACTAAAAAAGACAAGAAGATTAACAACATTAGTACCCGTCCTCGTTTTTATCAAAATAATTCGCGTTGGTGGGATTTTAGAAAATGCGAACTTAACATTTCAGCAAAAACATCCAATCATCCTGTCATACGAAAGCTACTTAACATCTCTCATTATTAATGAGGCACATATACAAGTACTCTATGGAGGAAACTCACTTACTTTGGAAGTAATTCGACAACGATACTGGATACTCAGTGAACTAAAAGCAGTTAAGGGATTAATTCATATGTGTTTAATGCCTCCGGTACAAAACGTTATTATCACAACAAATGATGGGTATCCTACCAAAGGCAAGAGTAACACCCAGTCGTCACACAGGAGTCAACTATGCTGATCCCTTCGACATACTTTTGGTCAAGGGCAGAAGTAATAAGTCGTACAAGGGATATATTGTTATATTTACATGTCTTATCACGAAGGCCACTCATATCGAGGTAGTTACAGACCTAATATCCAAGGCATTTATCGTAGCGTTTAAGAGACTAGTCAGCAGAAGGGGTCCAGTATAACATTTGTATCGAGGTAGTTACAGACCTAACATCCAAGGCATTTATCGTAGCGTTAAAGAGACTAGTCGGCTAGGGGTCCAGTATAACACTTGTACAGGGACATTAATTTTGTGGGAGCAAGTAAAATTATAAGCGATCTTCACCAGCAAGATCAATATGACAGATGTCGAAGATGCACTCAAAAAAGTCAGTTCTCAATGGCACTTTATCCTTCCTTCATCTCTAGACTTTAGAGGACTTTGGGAGGCTGGTGTGAAATCAACTAAATATCATATGCGACGTGTAATAGGAGAAACTCGGTTAACCTACAACGAAATAAATACTTTAATGACACAAATAGAAGCGTGTCTTAATTCACGCCCTCTATGTCCTCTATCGGAAGATCCAAAAATCCATGTATCACTTCTACCAGTAACCAGTAACAAAGAAATATAATCATCAGAACTCACAACAAATATGCAGGAAAAAGTCGATTCTGCTGATGAATCGGGGCAAATAACTAAGACATCGATAACAAAAACCGGCGACTATCCAACAACTGGACCACCAAATATTAGAATCTGAACACATAAATGAACTGTTATACCAGCAAAACGAATACCTGCGAGCCCGCAGCAGAAGGATCTCAAACAAGTTATTCGGAATACTGGATCAAGAATTTGCAGATCAATATGAAAGACAGATACATGAAATTAAGGAAAATAAATCTATGGTAAGGCAGTTATTAAAAAATCAAACCTTCATACTGGAAAATAATATCAACGTAATGAAGAAAACCACGAGACAGTACGGCGTCAATTCAATTTAGTCGAAAGTCAAAATGAAACCATAGCCAACAATTTAAATCATTCACAGTACGAATTAATGGCTACTCAAGCATTTAATTCTTCAGCCATATTAATAACACTAAGCCTATTCACTTTCCAAAGCATACAAAAAAGCATCCTGTCTGTAGTGATGCACACGAAGCATGGGCGTATAAACACCCTATTACTTACTCCAGCCCAACTTTACGAACAACTGAAAGTGATACGGGTACACCTCCCTCAGAACTTAAGACTACCAGGAAACGGAAGTCCTTGATGGCCATCTACAATTCAATTCATGTAAATATTAGAATTACAGAAAGGAAGTTGCTGTGTGATATTAGAATTCCATTACTAAAGGCAGAATCATATCACTTGTATGAGTTAATATCAATTCCTGTAATATACGATGACGAGTATATCTACATAGAATCACCCAGTAAATATTTAGCGGTAAATCAACGAAGAGATCGCTTCAACCCTATTAGAGAAGAAGATCGAAAGGAATGTAAAAAATTTATAGACGATCATCTGATCTGTAACTTAAAGCAACCAATATTTACATTTAAATAAAATCATAGACACTGTGAATTGACATTTTTAAGTAACACTAGTCAAATCTCACCGTTGTGCAAATTGAGAAGCAAAAAGTTGGATTATGGAGAAGACTACGTGGTACTAATGCCTGGATGTTTACGTTAAGGGAGACGCAGTTGAATCAATTCGTCAAGCGGCGCGACAAACAATTTCTGGGTCCCGGGTTCGAGACCAGATGACCCCGTGAGCTTTTATTAAGAAATTAAAATAATCCACTCCGTCTCTGGGCTGTTGTCTTCAATCATCATTTATCCCGGCGCATGAAGTTATTTCAAACCACCTAACTCTTAGCGCGAAATTAACAGCAAACACATCAAAGATAACCATTCCTCAGCTAACCAAGGATGTAACCAACAATCATCTAACGCAAAAACAGCGCAAAAAGAATCAACCGAACCTAAACATCCATGACCTACATCATTACGTCATCATTGCAATTTGGCTCTACCTGAAGTGTATAAGACGAGGAGGCTTCAAACCAACGAAGTTCATCAAACCAACAACAATCTACACATAGTATAGAATTACCGCAGCTCAAACTTGCCGGGGAAGAATGAACGGAGAACAAATAAATCCATAAAAAATTTAAATAAGTAATTATTATACATTAAAACGTTCCAATTTTAACGTAACATAAATTTCTTTAATAATCAATGTAAGCAATTGTGCGCACTGAAGTTCTTTCAAACAAGTGAATGAACTTTTAGTGCGCATCTTTGCAAAGTTTAAATTGCATTTTTGTTTATTGCACTTGTTTGTCTCGATTGCTTATTTTTGTTATTGAAGATTAACAAATTTGTCGTTATAAAAATAAATGATAGCCGTAAGGAAGAGTAGTGTAATATGAAATTTGGCCGAATAAAGTTGTTTATAAAGTAAGAAAGTGAAAGTGAAATTAACTTTACAGTTATTCAGTAATAATTTTTCATGTGAAAACAGACTGTATGTTATAATGTGTCTTATTAATATTTTTAAATCTGCAAGTTATCATTAACATCGGGGATATAAATTTAATAAGTAATAAATATGAAAATTCATACTGAAACATAAGCATGATAACGAAAGCATTTTAATAAATATAAATGAAAAGTGATTATTCAAAGTTCAGGTCATCTTAAGATATGTATATTCAATTACGCAATTAATTTAGACGCAGAAATAAATTTTTGGACACATTCAAGTCTTACAAGTGTTGCTTGGATTATTCCTTTCGAATTAAGATTTGAATCATTACTGTAGAGTAAAAATCAATGGAATTTCGTAATCTTAAAGGTGAAAAAAGCAAAAAAAATTTGATTGCGCGATAGTGAAGTCGTGTTTTTTCCTTTCAATAAGAATTAACATCGGCGATATGAATTTAATGGGGTAATATATAATATATATATATATATATATATATATATATATATATATATATATATATATATATATATGTATATATTGTAATATGCAGTGTAGTCTGGCATAGGCTACGTGATGAAAACGAAATCAAGTTGTACAATGCGCATGTCCCGAATTTCGGAAACCAGAAAAAAGTCAGATGCCGTATAAAGTCAAGGCCGACTAGAAGCTGTGGTGACTTAGTGTGGTGGAAATGAATAACGCAAATTGCTAGAACTAAGTTGCTGAACTTTCTAGAATTAAGCTAAGTAGTATAAATAGGGCTGAGTAGCAGCCTAGTGAGTCAGTTGTATTTTAACCAGTGCAGTGATAAGTTTTAATAGTTAAAGTGAAACGTAATATTGTGAAGAAATATTGTCAAGAAAATTGTGCAATGAATTAATGATGTGAAGTGAATAAAAATTGTGAATATTAGTGACTGTAAATAAGTGTCTTAATTAATCCGCTGAGCCCGAAGAACCCCATTTACGTTCCAATTGGTGTCAGAAGTGGGATTAATTAAGAATGACTAAAAAGTGGACTTGGAAAAAAGAAGAAGAAAAAGTGACTGTGAAATTAAAGTGAAATAGTGCAGAGAATAATCTAAATATGGGTCGCAAATTAAAGGACCTACGTGTTCAAGATTTGAAGGGGGAATTAAGTAAACGTTCCCTTCCTACAATTGGAAATAAATGTGCCTTGGTAGCGATACTACAGGAAACTATGTAAAAGGAAGGAAAGGATCCAGAGGCTTTTGTTTTTGAAGACGGGCCAGAGGAAGAAGAAGAAGTAAATACTCCAACCATGACAGATCTTTTCAATGCTCTGATGAAACTTAACTCATCAATGGAAGAACAGAAAACGTCATCAGCCGAGTTAAAGTCTGCAATGGAAGAAGAGAAATCGTCATCAGCCGAGTTGAAATCGTCACTGGAAGGTTCCCTAATGAGTTAAAAGCATCAATGGACGAACAGAAATCATCAACGGCAGAGTTGAAAGCGACGATGGAAGGATCCGTAACTGAGGTAAAGGCATCGCTGGAAGAACAAAAGTCATCAGTAGCAGAACTTAAAGCCTCCGTTGAAGAAGTAAAAGCTGAAATAGAAATCTCTGTGCGAAAATAGTTTGAAAACCCAGAAAACTCCGTGAAGTTAAATCTCGAATCCCATATGGAAAAGAAAATCGGAGAACTTAAGTCGGATATAGAGAAGAAACTGAAAGAACAGGTGAAAGGTGTTGTGGACGCAATTAGAAATGAACTAGAAGTTGTCAAGAAGCGGGAAACGACGAGTTGACGATGTAACTGTAAACAAGAAACTTTATCCTCCAACTTTTGATGGTCAAACTCCCTGGCAGACATACAGACTACAGTTCGAGACAGCAGAGGCAGTAAATTTCTGGACTGACGAGGCAAAAGCTACAGCTTTAATCATGTCACTTAGAGGCGAAGCAGCAGAACTGCTACAGACTATACCAACAGAACAAAGGTATAATTATTCATCTCTAATACAAGCTTTAGAATTGCGGTATGGAAACCAGCAAATGCGGGAGGTCTACCGTCTACAGCTACGGAGGCGAACACAGAAGCACGGTGAGACGTTGCATCAGTTATGTGCGGACATAGAAAGGCTGGCACATTTGGCTTGTCCTACGTTTAGCCAAGATTATGTCAATGAGCTAGCCAGAGAAGCATTTATTGATTCACTTGCAGATCGTGACCTACAGCAAGCTGTACGACTGGCTGGAAAGAGCGCCAATGCTGAAATTTTGGCTTACGCTCTGGCATATGAGGCAGCAAAGCAAGCCTCAAGAAGTACGGTCCGCCTAAGAGAAGTAGCCGAAATAGAAGATACCAGTTGTCGCGTCAATACATTGAAAAGGCGAACTCGTTTTAAATGCTGGACGTGCAACAAAGAAGGGCATCTCTAAAGAGATTGCAGAAAGAGGCTAAGATCAAACTCTCCACAAGACAGCAAGATGACAACATCTGGGTATGGCTGTGAAAGTTGCAGAGAAAGAGAGCGAGCGGAACAAAGAAGCGATGGAGCTGTAAGCCCTATACCAACTCTACACTCGCATAGGGGAAACGAGTAAAGACCAACTCTGCGGGGAAAGAGTTGGCCAGTGGAATTGACGCCCCCGGAATCATCATCAATATTAAGAAATTGCAGCAAAACGATAGCAGCTTAGTAATCAACGGGAGAGTTCAAGAACAAACATGTACGATTACAGTAGACACAGGTGCTTCCAGGTCTATCCTTCGGTGCGATTATGCTAAAGACCACTGGATTAGCAACAAAAAGCAATACATTTTGGGGACCGCTACAGGAGAATCCGTTTAAGTGTATGGGGAAATATAAATGAAAATATCCCTCGGCGACAATTGATTTTCTCACAGATTTCTTGTCGCAGATATAACAGATGAGCGCATACTAGGCCTCGATTTCATGAGAACACACAATATTAAACTGGATATTAGAAGAGAAATCATGAAATACGACAACAGAGAGATTCCTATGGCTCTGGGATCCAATTATTATTCAGAGCTGAACATTGTGTCATATGAAGACGTTGAGCTCCCTCCTTGTGTAGAAACCTTAGTACGAGCAAAAGTTCTTGGTGATCCCGGGAGCTATCGATTCTATCTAGTAGAACCAGATCAAACAGAACAAATAAGAAATGTCGCCATTGGAAAATGTTTAGTAACTATCGATGAAAAGAAAGAAGTTTTGGTACGAATCCTAAATTCTCGTAGAAAACCCATCAAAAGAAAGGTAAAGTCTTGGGCCATGGAAAACCAGCCGATGAGATCGTATTGGCTGAATATCCAGACTCAGATGAAATCAAGCAGCCAAAGAAGGACGTTAAACAGCAAACCAAAATGATACTTCCGTCTAATAAACTTAGCCAGGGGGAATATCGTAAAGCGCAAAAGTTAATTGAAGAATTTGCAGATATCTTTGCAATAAATGACGAGTACTATGGAAAAACTGATATAGTGCAACATAGAATCGACACAGGTGATGCCCGACCGATCATCGTGATTGAAACAATGCGCAAAGAAGGAATAATAGAAGAGTCGAAGAGCCCGTGGATGTCTCCAGTGGCGCTAGTGAGGAAGAAGGACCGGAGCACGCGATTCTGTGTAGACTATTGTCGACTAAATGACGTTGGACTTAAAAAGCGGATATTGGCAAGTCGAGATTCATCCAGATGACAAAGAGAAAACCGCATTTTAGGTGGAAAGTGGATTATGGCAGTTCAAGTTAATGTCCTTTGGACTTTGCAATGCTCCAGCAACATTCGAACGCTTAATGGAGTGCGTTTTACGAGGTTTAACTTGGAAAAAATGCCTGGTATATTTGGATGACATCATTGTAATTGGAAGAAGTTTAGAAGAACGCCTAGAAAATTTACGGGAAGTGTTGAAGGAACTGAAGTCAGCCAAACTGAAACTAAGCCCTAAAAAATGCACCCTCTTAAGATAACGACGAAAGGCCCCAATGGAAAGATATTTCCGACAGAAGTACAACGTTGAAGAGTTACTGGGCGCAATGGAATTCGCTTTGCGTTGAAGATGGAATATTGAAACGCAAATGGGAAACACCCGACGAGTCACCATGCCGGATGCAGGTATTGGTTCCCAGGAACGAAATAAGGGAGGTGCTGGAGGAATTCCATAAGGGTGCTTCGTTAGGACATCTTGGTGTCAATAAGACTTTGGAGAATTTAAGAGAACAATTCTACTGGCTACATATGCGGGAGGAAGGCTGGTGTCGAAGATGTACCGTTTGTGCCTGTAGCAAAGGATCTCACATCAAAACAAGGGGAGCTATGCAACAATACAACGTAGGAGCACCTTTCGAGAGAATTGCGATTGACGTTGCAGGACCATTTACTGAGTCAGATCGAGGCAACCGATACATTCTAGTGGTAATGGATTACTTCAGTAAATGGCCAGAAGTATATGCAATACCAAATCAAGAAACAAAGATTGTGGCAGAGGTGTTAGTAACAAACTGGATATGCAGATTTGGCGTCCCCAATGAGCTTCATTCTGACCAAGGACGAAACTTTAAATCTCAAGTATTCCAGATAGTTTGCGATATTCTTGGAATAAGAAAGACGCGGACAACACCACTTCATCCACAGTCTGACAGGATGGTTGAGCGGTTTAATAGAACAGTGGTCGAATATCTCAGAAAAGTAGTGGATGAGCATCAACGGGATTGGGATAGCTACATTTCGATATTTCTACTAGCTTATCGAACAGCCGTCCACAACTCAACAGGACAGACACCATCTTAAATTGTGTTTGGAAGACAGATTCGACTACGCAGTGATTTGAAGTTCGGAACACTTGAAAAGGATGCTGAATCCACTGAAGAATACATAACTATACTTCGTAAGCGTCTCGCAGAAATCCATCAACTGGCAAGAAAGAACCTCAAGACATCTGGCGACAGAATGAAAACACGATACGAAATCAGAGCTAATTCTAGCGAATTTAGGGAAGGAGACCTCGTCTGGCTATTTAACCCACGGCGACGAAAAGGAAAATCACTGAAGCTTCAACAGCAGTGGGAAGGACCATACAAGATCCTTTCGCGCATCAACGATGTAGTGTACAGGATACAACGGGGACCGAGAGACAAAAAGAAAATCGTGCACATTGACCGCTTAAAGCCATATTAAGGAGATACAACTGTTCGGGACGAACAGTTCTAAGAGGGGGGCAGTGTAACATGCACTGTAGTCTGGTATAGGCTACGTGATGCAAACGAAATCAAGTTGTGCAATGCCCATGTCCCGAATTTCGGAAACCAGAAAAAACTTCAGATGCCGTATAAAGTCAAGGCCGACTAGAACCTGTGGTGACTTAGTGTGGTGGAAATGAATAACGGAAATTGCTAGAACTAAGTTGCTGAACTTTCTAGAATTAAGCTAAGTTGTATAAATAGGGCTGAGTAGCAGCCTAGTGAGTCAGTTGTATTTTAACCAGTGAAGTGATAAGTTTTAATTGTTAAAGTGAAACGTAATATTGTGAAGAAATATTGTCAAGAAAATTATGCAACGAATTAATGAAGTGAATAAAAATTGCGAATATTAGTGACTGTAAATAAGTGTCTTAATTAATCCGCCGAGCCCGAAGAACCCCATTTACGTTCCAATATATATATATATTTGCATATATATATATATATCTATATATATATATATATATATATATATATATATATATATATATATATATATATATATATATATATATATGCAATTAAGCAATTAACTTGGACTCAGTAAATTAGTAATTTATTTTTGGACACCTTCAAGCTCTACAAGTGTTGCTTGGATCTTCGTTCTCATTTCTTTTGAATTAAGAGATGTATAGGTATTTTAGAGAAGAAAGCAATGGACTTTAATAATTTTAAGAATGAAAAAAAGTGAAGTTGTGTTTCGTTTTATTTCCCAGTAAGGTACAAAAGTAGACTAGAAATTTTTTTTGTATTAACGAAATTAGAAATTCCTGATTACAAAAATGTATTATATTAAGCGAAATTCACAATAGCTTTTTTAGAAGGAATATAGTGCAGGCGCGCACCTCTGTAAAATGACGTATTTTTAAACGTTGCTAAACTTTAAAGTAGATTTTCCCAGATCGTATTTTTACAAGCTTGCGGGCAAGGTTTCTTGGCAACCGTTTGATTTACAGAGCTCTTAATTTGGCACAATTATCTTTTAAAGTTTTTTTTTTTAATTTTTACTCTGGTTAAAGTTATTAATTGTTTAGTATGTAAAAGTGGCATTATTTTTTCCATGATTCTTTAAACTAAAATAGCTTGTTTCAAAAAATTAAAAAGAAAATCCTATGACAATTTGTAGCTTTTAAAAAGACCTTTCCAATGAAGTTTGTTTTATTTTTTTGTGTTCAAGGGTTCATGAGAAACCATGCCGCAAACTTTTAACCCCTTAATTCACCTTCTTACTTTACACCCTCCTGCGCCTTATATTGGAGGTATTTTTTTAAAGCATATAATTATAGGCAAGGAAATGAATAATCCAAACATACTAAAGAAAAAGTCCTCAAGTACAAGGGTTATCATGAAAAAAATTAATTAAAAACTTATAAAAAACATGCAAGTTTAGGTAAAAAAATTAAATTAAACCCTTGAACCCATAAAATCCATTAATGTTTTCTCCGGAAAACAATTTTACAATCTCGGATTATTAAAAATTTGTTTGACCCAAATTTCAAGTAGTGACCAAAGTCAGGTTGCTTTCAGGTCTGGATTGAGTTAAGCCTAATGGCGGCTGAGGATGTGGATTGGTTACCAAAGAGATCCAACGGTAGAAGGTGGAGAATAGTGTTCAGGGTTTTAGAAGGTGTGGTTCTAAGAGCACCTGTTATCAGTAATGTTGCCATCATCTGAACTTTATCCATTGTTTTGTGATAGGTTGATATATTTAGTTCCGGCCACCAGACAATAACCCCATACATAAGTATAGGTCGTATGACACTTGTACAGAGCCAATGCACAATGCGTGGCTCCATACCCCCATCTTTTCCCTGTAGCCATCTTACACGAGTACAGCGCTACTGTGGCCTTCCGTACTCTTTCCTGTTAGGCTTCCAGGTAAGTTTTCTGTCCCTGTCTATGTCCACCTAACTTATTGGACGAGTTGATAGACACACCGGACGAAGATGCTAACACCTCTAGTTCCCATTGGAGTTACAACACCCAAGACTCAGTCATTGGAAACCGAAGAGGTACTAGTTCGGCTGCTGCAACGACAAATAGTACTTGCTGAAGAGCGAACAACACCGACAGTTTCACCTCTGAAGCCATACCATCAACGACTCAGGGAGTATCAGGGAGGCAGGCAACGGATATTTGTCAAAACTAGTTCGTCGCCCGACACCACACCACCGAAGAAGCCCAAACGCTCAACACTACGTCTGAGAGCCTTTTGGAGAAAGGTTCGGGAGAACAGGAAGAAATTGGCCTCAGCCTCAGCAAGAACGCGTTGGAGCGGTTGCAAACAGCTCATGTTTAATGGAGTAAATATAGGACAAAGCTCATGGAAGCTAACGGAGAGATACCCGAGGTACTGGGCCACGCGGATGTGCAGATCACCTTTCGGGATGAAACTGAGGCTGTAAGTCTGTACATCATTCCCAGCCTGACTCAAGACCTCTACCTCGGAGTGGATTTTTGAAAGCTTTTCAATTAAGCACCTGCTATTTTTTGCAACATTTTAGCAGCAACGTCTGCAGCAAGTAAAACAACTCTTCCCTTCGTATTCAACGCTAGGATTTGCGAACACAGAGCTGGTCCAACACCGGAGACGCAACATCCATAAAACAGCGTTTCTACCCTCATCCCCAGCCATGCAACAGCTGATAGACGTTGAGCTTCACCGGATGCATAGAGGAAAGCCAGAGCCCGTGGAGTTCGCCCGTAGTTCTAGTACGGAAGCCAGGCAACGTCAGGCTGTATTTTGATACGAGGAAGACCAAAAAGGATGCCTATCCACTCCCGCATATAGATGGCATCCTTAGTAGACTCTCTCCATCAAGGTACATTATGAGCCTCGATCTTAAAGATGCTTTCTAGAGGATTCTGCTAGACAAAGAATCACGCGGGAAAACAGCTTCACAATCCCCGGCCACCCCCTATATCATTTCACGGTGATGCCATTTGAGCTGTGCAACGCGCTAAATATTAATATTTTTTTTTATCTATATATGTTAGTTTAATAGGCTCATCGTTATAAATCGCATGTATATTGTATAAAAACTAAAAAACTCCTTAACTACTCTGTAAAATGTAGAAATATCAAAAAGTTTATAAAAGCAAGACACAAAAATCACAAAATATTGCTGTAAAAAGGCTCAACACTCATAAAAAAGACTCAAAAATAGCAAAAAGGCTCAAAAGCATATCACAAAATCGCAAAAGGCTCAGGAACATATCAAAAAGTATAAAATAGACTTGAAACATGTCAGAAGGACGAAAAAAAGACTCAAATTTATTAAATAATAGATAAGACCTGCCAAAATGTGAAAAAAGAAAAGTAAAGAAATGTTAAGAAAATTTAAATCAAAATTTGAGAGCCACCCGGTGAGTGGAAGTTCCGAAAAGTATTTTAAAATTTTGAGTTAGGTTGCCAAAATATGTTTAAAAACTAAAAGTCCTAAATAAATGAATTTAAGTCACCTGGTTGCTGAGCTTGAATGATCCCCGGAGGTAGATGCAGCACCGGGCGAAGAAGCTACATCGAGAATACCTACTTGCATGCAAGCAGCGACGCTCTCCCGCGAGAGCAGTCTGCAGAGTCATGGACGTCCGAAAACTGCTCCCATCATCGCCTCAGTTCAACTCTTCCAACGTAGGACTCATCTTTCCCGCAGCACTTGTAGCAGATCCAAAGCGGAGAGAAGCTCCGTGAATAAAGTGCTACAAGCGTTCACCACCTCTGTGCCAGGCGACCTGGTACTAAGTTGGCTGAAACGCTCTCGTGCTGTATCAACCAATTGGTTTAATTGTGTTGTATGCGGGTGTATTAGTATGTTCCCAGAGGCATCAATGAACTCCAAGAACTGTAAGCTGTCCTGTATCGGCTGTTACACCTCGAGCATTACTGAACACCGAATCCACTAATTCAGGATTTAACCTGATCGATATAGCTAAAAAATCCCCTACTCAATTTCATCCCATTGCAAATGGAATGCCGGTCTTATTCAGTCGTGCGGATAGGGTGGGCGAACTGAAAGCAGATAGTAATGCTTTCCTACGCCGGCACCCCCCAAGGCGCTTACCCACAGCTGAGAAATCAAGCTGTCTTCAAACCAAAACACTCGTTGGAATGCTCTGATCTGAAGGCAACGAGTTTTCACGACCATGTCCGTAAGACCCAATCCACCTTCCGCTACTGGTCGACAGAGCGTGCTTTCAGCGACCCATCTTCTTCCCCCCGAAATGCGTCAATAATTTTTGCCTGCAAAAGTTTAACGAAGCCTTCCTCGAAGCACTCCGACTTAAGCAGGTGAACGATGGACGAGGTAATCAGGTAATTGAGAACGACTGTACGTCCTTTCAGCGAAAGGGGGAACAATCTAGGTTAACCCTAGCGCCCGCTAATCGCTCATATTGTTCGAAAACACTACGAGCGACTGGAAATGCATTTTCTTTCGTAACGAAAATAGACAGGTCGTCAGCATACGCAAGAATAAGTGGCCTTATTGTAGTGTATGGTAGGTGAACTGAATATTGTCTCAACGATTGACGAAGATTTACTAGCAGCGGCTCCAGTGAAAAGTCATAAAGCATTCCTGACAACGGGCATCCCTGCCTGATACCCCGACGAAACGGAATAGGAGACAATATATGCCCATTATGCTTTATGAGAATCACTGAATCTCTATACAGACCACTGATGATCTCAATCCATCTGGACGGAAGCCCAAATTTATCGAGCACTCTCAGTAGATACTCATGTGAGACGCTATCAAACGCCATCTGCGAACCAGTATTTTCGTGGTAGGCGAAAAGATGTTTTGCTACGGCGATGTTGTCGTAAATAGTACGACGTGGAATGCAGTAGGACTGTTCCGGGTGTATAACCGATGCTATCACTGAGCTTAATATCGTTCCGAGTGCTTTGTAAACTATCTTGTAGTCGACATTGCACAACGTTACTGGCCTCCAGTTTCCCAGCCTCTGAAGATCTCCCTTCTTCGGTATTAGACGCAAAACGGATCTCCGCCAACTTTAGGGAAATTCGGTATGTCCAACCGCTGCAGAACTGAAGACCTCCAATAGGTCTGGAACCAACAGATTCCTGAAGCGTAGAAAAAATTCTGGAGTTAGACCATCATAACCAGGAGAGGTATGGCGGCGAAGATCCTTCGTTGCGGTAAGCATATCGTCGAGGGTTAATGCTCTGTCCAGGAATTCTCTACTTTCATTGGAGAAAGCAGGAACGTACTGGAAGAATTCATCCGTGGACGTAGATGTTGGCAACGTTGGCACAGCATATAGCCGTGTGTAGTAGTTTCGGATATATTCCGCAAGCTCGTCTCCGTATAGGAGTTGTCCAGATTCGGCAAGAATCGAATCTACTTTACAAGAAGCGGTACGTCGTCGTGTTGTCTGGAAGAAGTACTCGGTCGGAGACTCGCCCTCTCGCAACCAGCGCGACTGATTCCGGAGTACAAAATCCAAACTATGTTTGTAATTTTGTACTCTCAGCCTTTCTTTTAATCTCTCGTATTGCGAGAGCAATTCTGGTTGCGCGGGCAAAAGCGTACCAATCCGGGTGACTTCGGCCATCAAACTCGATGCTATATACCTGCTTCGATTGAATCTGGTCTCGGTAAATGAGCAAATCTGAAGCTTTCCAACATCCCACCAATGACTAAGGTTTGCGTAGTCATTTTCCTTTCTCGCCATTGATGCCAAAACTGTATGAATTCTTCAATGAACTGCTCTGAATTCAACAAGTTATTGTTGAAAATCCAGTAGGCAGTTCGCTTTTCGACCAAAGTGCTAGTTGCCACAACAAGGAGGTGATCACTTAATGAACACACTTCATGAGTGACACTAACGAAAAAGTTAAGAGGGCTAGACGAAACGTAAAGTCTGTCTATCCTCGAACCCGAAAAGCTACCCCGGACATTTCGGGAAACCCTTGTGTATGACCTAGTCGTTGGATTAAGCCAACGGTAGACATCGACAAGGTTGAGCTGTCTGACTAGGTTCCGCAATCGTCCCGCGTTCACTGAGTTGAATTCAACTCCGGAATGGCGGTCGAGTGCAGAATCTAGTGTACAGTTGAAGTCACCCCCAAGGATAACTTCACCACCGAAGTTCGCAAGATGCGACAGGACAGAGTCCATACCTGTCTTGCGATATCCTGGTCATGCGGTAGGTACACGTTTACTATCCTTATCCGAAACTCAGTCCTACTTGTTAGACAGTGGTGCGAGTGGCACTGGCTTACGGGTTGGTAGGCCGTCCACAAGAACGTCCCCGGACCCTACTCAAAGTGTTTCGCAGACAGAAAATCCATTGTTGCCAGCGACCACCACAGCGGGAATCTCTCGTGTGCGCATGAAATGGACAGCTGAAGTGAATACCTTCATCATGCGCACATACTACAGGATAACGAATTTGGAAGCGAACGTGACTGCATATGGACAGGAATTACATAGGGCATTCATGACGGAATACCCTAATACAAACGTCACAGAGCACAGAATTGCCGACCAAAGACGAGTAATAGTTAGGAACAACCTACTTGCACAAAATATTCTGCAAGAGATTAAGGACCAAGTGTCTAGAGATCTGCAGAATAACAAAACATTACACATAGCACCAAACACCAACATAACCCCGTATTATAACACATCTCAAAACCACACCGCGTCACCACACAATACCACACTCCCACGCGATATCTCACCGCCACATCACGTCACACCTTCATACCAAACTGTACACATATCTTCTCCAAGCAACAATAATACTGGGGAAATTTTGCATCCAGCCCATATCCACACAATCACACAAACCCAACACCCAAACACCCCACCCATACTCAATAGCTCTGATCTCGTTCTTAGGAATAAGGTCAAACAAGCGTTTGAGGATGCACTCACAGAGTTTGCACACTTAAACGCAACACAACGACACATAATACCAAAACAGGGCACATCTAAACAATTAGCCAGCATTCTTGACATCTTAAATACGGACGTTCTGCCAGAGTATTTAACACACGACAGAACGTTTACTGAAGTGAATACAGCGATATATTGTGCTGCTGTTGCGGCTATCAGATGCAATGGTTCAAAGACGCGCAATCCAACTAATATCAACAACGCGACGCTGAAAAAACCGGCTTGGGAGAAACGACTGGAGAGGCGAATCGATGGGATCCGTTGTGATCTCGGCCGACTTACCCAGTATAAACAGGGAAACAGAAGTAAGAGGGTAGTTAAAACAGTTCACAAAATTTTAGAAAAACAAAAATTACACACAAACAGAGACACAATTAATACAAACATTACAATGCACATAGATACACTAGTTCAAAAACTTTCGGCACTTTCCACTAGATTAAAAAGATAAAGAAAGTGTACAGATAGAAAAACGCAGAACACACAATTCATTCGCAATGAAAAAAACTTTTATAGATCACTTACACACAATCAAAACAATAGCCCGGCAAGTAAACTACCCTCCGAAAGAGATATGGTCGACTTTTGGTCAAAAGAAGCCCATCATAACCCCAATGCTGAGTGGATTGAAGCAGAAATGCAACGCGTCCACGACATACCCAACATGCCAGAACCACAGATATCGATGGAGATACTAACGGATGTCATACAAAATACCCATAATTGGAAAGCACCAGGCACAGACAATATTCAAAATTACTGGTTCAAGAAGTTTACATCTACACATATGCACCTCTTACACCACATTAATAATTTTTTCAAAAGGGTTTCCTCCCTTTTTTTTGCTTAAAATTTCGCGGTTCTCGTAATAATATTTTTTTTAATTTTCCAATTTTTCGCATTCGTTTCGTACCCCACCTTCTCCCATCCTTAGGCATGATTTTTGTTCTTTTGTTGCGCCACGACGAGCGGAGATGGCATCCCTTTTGAACCACCCCCCTTCATTCTCTAGCGATTCCAGAATGCGATCTGTGGATGATTCTTAGAAGAGCCCAACCGCTATCAATTTCTTGAAATTCTTCAAATTTTGCAATAATTTGTTTCATCATTCTTTTGAGTATGTCTAGAAATTGAAAATTATCGGATGCTATGTTCATCTTCGCTCATAATTCAATATTGAAATTTACAGCATTGTGTTTCTGTAAACTTGCATCAAGAAGATTTATAACTTTAAGTTTGATTTTGTAGAAAAATTGTTTTGGATCCAAAATTCCTTCATCATCATTTTCCAATGGAAAGCTTTCAATACGATTATTAAAGCTCTGTTTAATGCGCTTTAAATTTCTTTCATTGGTTCAGCTGCATTCTCTAAAAGTTTTGAAAAGGTCATTGGGATAGCAGTTTTTCGTTTGTTTGACTTGGTAAGCTCACAATTTGGGTCTATTGTTACATGACGCATACAAAAATAAAATTTTAAATGTCATTTAGGGTTGTTAGCTGTCAGTTTGGTATAAATTTAAAACATAATTACGATTCAAGAAAAAATATGGTTTCCCTTATTAAGATTATTACGACTGAAAAAAGAAGAAACGAAGTTTAAGGCTATGAAAAGATTTTTATTTTCTTAAGTTCTTGACATGATAAATCTCTGTAAATTAACGAAAGAAGCCATTCCAGCTACCTCGATTTTGTTTGTTCTATCGTCCCAATTCAAAGTTTTTGAAGCTATTTTTATAAAGTGCTACAACGGCAACAAACCCAGAAGCTGACATTTGCCAAAATTATATGACAAACTCAAAGTAAACTGAACTCGGTGAGATCACAATTTGGGTCTATTGTTACATGAAGCATATAAAAAATTTATTTTCTTAAGTTCTTCACATGATAAATCTCCTTAAAGTATCGAAAGAGGACATTTCAGCTACTTCGATTTTGTTTGTTCTAGTCTAAATTCACAGTTTTGAGGTTATTTTTAGAAAGTGCTACAACAACCGCAATCATCATGTTAATTTCTTCTTTCTATCTGAAGTTCAAGGTTGTTATATGGGTTTGTTAGCTGCTAGTTTGATATAAATTTAAAGCATAATTAAGAATCAATGGTTTCCCTTATTAAGATTATTACGGCTGAACCATAAAGAAATGAAGTTTAAGGTTATGAAAGGATATATATTTTCTTTTCAAGTTCTTCACATGATAAACCTCTTCAAAGTACCGAAAGAAGCCATTCCAGCTACCAGTTTATTACTTATCAACGGATTTATGCAAAGCGATGCATGTTATTTTTAAACATCAGATTTTTTCCATTAATTACAGAAATTCTTTTGGCTATTCCTCAATGGTGTTATTTGAACTAGTAATCAAGGTCCAGATGACGTAATCGGTGGAATGACTTGATTTGATTAGATTTGGAGGTGTGAGGTTCTCAAGCGCCGCGGCCACTGGGGCCTATTGTGCTAACCCTCTCAACTCCTTATAGTAAGCCGGTCCCTCCGAAGAAGTTCAACAGCTCCCGCAGTTGGCAGTCATTCAGCCCGCTCGGTACCAGGGTTGGTTTCCCGTATAGGCTAAATCTGCTCCTGGCTACTGCAGGGCATTCACATAGCACATGTAATGGGGTCTTATCCTCCTCCAGACATAGTCTGCAGGTGGGGTCGATGGCTCTGCCTATCCTCACCAGGTGCTTCCTTAGCTGACAGTGGCCGGTAAGTAGGCCTGCCAGAGTTCTAACAGCCGACCTGCTCAGCTTGAGGAGCTCCTGGATGGAATGACTTACTTGCTAGTTTCATAAACATGAAATTATTTCATAATAAGTCTTCGAATTAATGTCTATATTTAGATCTGGAAAAGAAATTGGATGACAAACTTTTAAAGTTCGGGGTTACTACAGCGAATCATGTTTTCTTATCATCCCAAAACATTCTGGGCCATTCAACTCTTATCGGTAAATTTTTTACGCTAACGAATTGAATCCAAATGTTTACTACTACTTATCAGCGGATTTTTTATGTTAAATGAAATTGAGCCAGATATTTATTAATTATTTATCAATGAATTTAAACAAAATTCCACTAATTAAAGTAAAAATCCAATTTTCTACTTTTAGCTCCAACATTCACCGACTTAGAAGTACCATTGCCACTTAGCTTGATAGCCCCATGGTTAGAGCACTTTTCTGTGAAACTCGGGGTCTGATGTTCAAATCCAGATACCTCTGCTTTTTTAATTAAATTTCACTAACTTAGCCAACAGATGACTAGCCAACATGTGACGTCAGGGAATCCCCTCCTATGACGCCATGCAATCGGATGTTATCTAGTCAACAGGGAATCCCCTTTGAGTATTCCCAGTCAGGTTTAGGTCCAGATCCAAGTCCAGGTGCAAATCAAAGAAGAACAAAATCAATTGTAGCCTCCACGACCGAATACCCAAGTCCAGGTCCAGATCCAAGTCCAGGTGCAAATCAAAGAAGAACAAAATCAATTGTAGCCTCCAAGACCGAATACCCAAGTCCAGGTCCAGATCCAAGTCCAGGTGTAAATCAAAGAAGAAGAAGAAGATCAATTGTAGCCTCCAAGAACAATCATCAACCTTGACCTTTGACCTTCGGAATCACGCTTTCTTATCTCTCTTCTCCTCCTCAAAAATTGTTATGGGGTTTCTGGACCATTGAAAATGAGCAAAAATGTGACGTTAGACCTCGATTTCCCTCACAATTTAACCAATTTTAATGTTCACATTTCACATTTGCGCCAGAGACCCCATATCCCTACTACTTGTGTATAATAGCAATAGCATAACTATTAATTTATTAATTCCTGTTCAGACTCTTTAAGGATTTGGGTTTGGCTCAAAAGGCGAGTCTTTTACCTCTTTCAACATTTTAACTCAAAAAAATATATATTTTTTTCTTTATAAAACGTCACCTCGTGCTAGAATATATAGTAGTAGGCAAGGAGTTACGTTTTCGTTATTCAATTATGTTTAACTAAATTCTAATAATTTGTTGAATTAGAAGAATTGTTAGATAATGTGGAAGTTATGACTTAAGATAAAAAATTAATATGGTATGTTTTGTCTAGTAACGTATTTGTTCTGTTAGTCACTAAAGACAAAGTTTCATAAATAACAAATCGATCTGATAAGCAATTATTCAGAATGTTCAACGATAAAGGCAATATCTTTGAACTACAAAAAGTTAGCAATCAATTTCAGAACTACATACATGTAAAACTTCTCAGGATTTTCAAAATTTTGTAAACTAAAAAAATGAAGACGAAGACGAAAAAAATTGTCGTATCCCTAATTGGAATGATTCAACATGGAAAACATAAACTTTGGTTGTGGCTACTTCTATCTATGATATCAAATGAATTCGAATATGGGATGAAATTAGTACCATATATATTAAACAGAATCAATATGTGCTTCACTCGCATTAAGTTTAATGAATAATATAATTGATCAATTTGCAAAATTTAAAGTTATTAGATAATTAGATACATCATAAATTGCAATAAATTTTCAAGGAATTTTTGATCTCGTGCCTAGTGTATGAATCTTACCTGCTCGGATTTCAAAACTACTGGGCACATTATTTATAATTATTCGTTCATAAGGGTAATAAATGAAATAAAATATAAAAAGAATACCTAAGCCAACACGTGGGATTATTTTTCCAATTGCTCTTCCGCAGATGCAGTCGAAGTAATCCTCCGATGCACTTTCACAAAACCTGGGCCTTTTTAATTTTCCCTTGATCAATATCGCCTTTTTATTTTAATTCCCAAAAATTGCTCATCGGATTCACAGCACCAGAAAAGGAAAAAAACTCTCTGCACTTGTCAGCATACCACACTCTTTTCTTTTCCAATCCAAAAAAAAAAGAAAATGCTCGAGAATTCCCTCAGATTGTGACGTTCTCCCCCAATATGGCGTGGGTAGGGAAAACCGCCATATTTCGGAATACTTAAATTTTAAATTGAAAGAAAAACGAAAAATGAATCTGGAGGAGTAATCAAACATTTACCTAATTCAGTCGTCTGGAACTGGATTGTTTTAGACTTCTGTATAGGATCAATCCAATTTGAAAATATGTACTGCTTAGGTATTTGAAGTACACGCCAAAAATTCAGAGCATCTACTAAATGATAACGAAGCAATCGAAACGCATCGTTTAACTCCTCTACGAAATTTAAAAAGTTTTGATCCATTTCTGTTCCGCTAAAACTTAAAGCAATTGTACCCAACGTAGAATCATGAGCTGGTATCATTGTTTTAGCCTGAAAATGAGTAGCATCGAAAATTTGTACTTCGGCTGCAGAAACATTTCTAGGATATGCTATATAGTTATGTTTATCATATGGAGAAAAAGCAAATATGCCTTGCGGATTACTAGATGTGTCTCTAATTGCATTTACCACCTTCATATCATGAATATTGTGAATATACCAACTCTCTTCCAAGCATACAACCAAACGCAACCGATTTAGTTTCACTGACAAAATAGTATTCGAGTACGAATAATATAAGTGGCACATCTTTAGCTTTCTGGGAGCATCGAGTAAAACAATGGCTTAAATTCCGAAAACTATCAGCAATTTGTACTTGTTCTGCAGTATTTTCCTTAAGGTCTTTGACTGCTGATTCTTTGCCTTTTTTCATGTAAGCAAACAAGCCTTGCAGTAAAGTTGCTTGCAATAATTTAAATGAAGGGTTGGTTATTTCAATTTTCACAAAAAAAAAATCTTGCAAAACTATGTATTTGCAAAACAACGCGATACACTTCAGAGAACAACCGAATCTCTGATAGCCGACTTAATTTTGATGCTTCTCGCGGCCCCTTGTTCAGCCGTTCCACTTTTCATAAACCAATTCCGGGTAGGAATCTAAACCCTGATTTGGAAGGAACGATGGAATGCAGTGGCGCCGTTGCCTGACAAGGTTTTTTCCTTAGGAAAATTCTGCAATTATTGGCGAATGGTTAATAACAGTATAACACTGATCGATTGCAGATTAATATCTTCTAATTAATTGATTGTTTTTAAATAAGCTTAGTTCTCCCAGACGGAAATTTATCACTTATGATCGTTTGTGTTTATGGTTTTTGATTACACTAATTACCTAAAACACTTAAATTAATTTGCACATTAAATTCGCGCCCACAGAGAAAACCAAGCCATACCTATTGTTTAGTTGCCCACAAAATAATTGCTTTATAGCTTGTTATTTTTTTATACACTTCTTAGAAAACAGAATAGTTTAAGTTTAATCAGAAAAAATTTTTGTCAGAAATGAGTGATTAAGTGCAATGGGAAAGGAAAAATCTAATAAGAAATAAACTTAAGCTTTACGATACTCGATTCGAAGCGCAACGTGTTGCTCGACTCATGCCCTGAGATAAATTGTCTCATGTTTCTACCGACTGAGCTTTCATTGGTTGTGTGTGTGTCTGTGTCTATAGGGGTTAATCCGCAGAGAGTTGTGGCTCTGCATTTACCGGCGTCCGCCAGGCATAATTTTTCCTGTGCATTTTTCCGGAATTTAGCGTGAACCATCGAGGCGGACAGGTGTTTCATAAGTGTGACTTATTTTTGTTTACTTCTTATATAAAATATACTAAAAACCTACTCTTATTGTTAAGGCCTAATAATGCAACAATTTATTATTTCATAACGAATGAATTTAAACCTAGATTGGCTGTATATTTGCTGGAGTTATTTCTTCGCATCCCTGTAGTGCGTCCACAATATGAGTTTTGAGATTGTGCATATCATTATACTACTTTGGAGCCGTTGTTAATTCCAGCAAATCACCACCACTGAGTACTTCGTGCGCAACATAATTCTGGACCGTTTTTATTTACACAGCTTCCGATCTCCTCCTGTTTTTCTTTGATGCATTCAGGACCTTCCTCAGCAATGAAAAGCGTTATTTGATCTCTTGCCTTTTGTAACAACCAAAATTAAGGATGCTGGTAAGTATTTTCTTATTACTAGTGTCACGGGTATTCCTTTCTTCCCCATCAATGCATTGCCTAACTTTTGTTTTAAGCTTTTGGGCGCATTTTAGAACATTTGAACGCCTGAGGCAACACTTATAAAAACCAGCTTCCAATTCTCCACTAGTGTAAGAATTTCAATCTCAGTTTGAATAGCTGTTGTATTTATTATATCTTGGATTTCGGGGGTGTTTCCTCATTTACAGTATTTTCTCGCATTTCGCAGGGTTTTCTTACTGTCATCAGTGTTTGTTGAGTTTAGAAACTCTGAAGGCCCGCCGCTATCACCCGGTCTTCACTTCGTCTAAATCAATGTCAGTTCCGGTAATTATTTCTGTCAATATAACTATAATTTATTATGCGTGAGCACTGTATGGATTCTAGTGGGTTTTAATAAAGAATTTTCACCGAACAGAATCCTTAATGCATAGTACTTTGGAATGTTACATCTCACCAACATTTTCCTTTTTTTTTAAATAAAGAAAAAGGACAAACTGTAATACAGCTGCAGTCCTGCATTATTGCTCACTCAGCCCGAGGAATCTAGCTTCCATTCTGACTATTTTTATCAACAACGCTATGGAGTGCTATGGCTGTTTTCTTTTGAACTGTTTCATCATTCTTAGAATGCATCATTTGAACTGAGAGATAAGCGCATCCAAGCCGTCGCAATGTACCCTACGTATTAGAACCTCAGTGGTCCAAACCATCAGAAAGTTTTTTGATAGGTCTGGCCCTGCCCCTCTATTTAAGTATGCGAAGTCATCCGAATGTACTAGTCAGGTAATCCCATTCGACGTCAGCTTTATGGATGTGGGATATTTGGTTTAGTGTTGGTTCTTCTCGAATAATTTTTTTTTATATAATGCATTTAATAAGTTTTTTTGTTTTTTTTGAAAAACGTTATAAAAAGGAAGAATGAATCTTAAAAAAATTATAATAATAGAACTAAAAAATACAAAATAATAGAAAAATAATGAATCGTAAAAAATTATAAAAAAATTGAAATTACAAAAATAATAACGAGATAAAAAAAAGTTATCAACAAAATCATAATCAAAACGGGTGTATCAGGGATATTGGTGAGGTAGGAAAGGACGCCTGATCCTATTATATATTCTAGTTTGCAGGGTATCTTATAGTAGTATTCAGCATTTCCACACGCTCATACGACGTTTGTAATTTTATTTATATCTGTTTACAAGGGTTATGAGTTATGCCCAATTCTTTCGTTCGTCAGTTTTAGTACAACCAACACAATTCATCGCTTTAAAACTTTGTTCTTATTAATTTGTATTAGGATAAAGATGTATGACACAAGAGACAATTTAGCTCAGTAGTTATAGTTATAGTGAGAAAAAAAATTTGTCTAATACATTTTAAGGAAAGTGGAATTAAGAACAATAGAAAAAAAACGTAGGTAAGGATTAAGGGTAGGGGACGAGCGAGAGACCTGCTCCTGTCATGTGCTAATATATATTAGCAGTGTTAGCTTTGTGTATGGGATACTTCGATTTAGACGATTCCCGACTGTTGGAAGTTTTAATTCTTGGGAACTTGATTTAGGTCAGGGCGCAAAACAACTGCAGATGATGCAGATAGCTCGGAGCTATGCTGATTAATTTAGGTTTGGTGGTAAAACATCATGGTGCAAAATCGAATTTTGCCAAGGCTAGTCTTGACTATTTGACTAAAAAATTTTTTAGGTGATGTAATAAAGATGCATGAAACATGCTTTGGAATGAGGCACAAACAAAGTGTTTGCACCGGTAAGTTTTGCTGAGGGCTCGGCTTTTATCAGACATTGTGGGTGAGGGGAAGATATACTTGGGGCAACCCAGATTCCCGTTGATCTGAATGGTGCGACCGGTTCGTCATCTCAGCGTGCCCAGTCAGATCCATCAGACATACTCCTAATGAGAGAGTAGCCTGTGAATCTGAGCTCATTCTCTGGGGTAGTTTCACCAGGAATGACCCGACGTCCTGATGAGAGACGCGTGCGCCCTGGTGATTCTTCCACAGAGTTGTCGAAATGCTTCTCCACACGAAAAGGGATTGGGGTCATGAGTCCCGCCGTGCAGACTGGACCTTGGTGTATGTGTACCTCCCTCCTTCAGCTCAAGTCTACACTTCCTCTTCCTTGTCGAAGGAAGCTCTGTTACGTAGACATTTTTTTTCATCAGTGTGGCCAGAATCACAACACCACTCCCAACCGTGTTGTCGTTTCAGGGACGGATATCCTTGGCGTGGTATATTCCGATTAGTTGCCCTTGTAAGTCTTCTAATTCGTATAAATTATTTACCTTCCTTGATTGTATTCTGACTTTTATGATTTTTTTTGCAAGTTTGGCGTTCGTGCCCTTCTGAAAATCACTAAGTGTAAAATTACGCCGATAGACTTCTTGGCCGGACCGAATCGTAATGGGCATAGCTCTTCTATTATAGTTTCGTTCGGCCTGGTTAAATGCACGGTCTAGGTTCGCTTTAACGCTTTCTCTAATAAGGACGATTTTATCTGACATGTCGGCTTGCATATCCGTTTCTGCCCAGGTACTAAGCTTACGCGGGAGCTCATAACTTGACGCATGCGTTATCATCTGCTGCCCGTACAAGACTTGGTACGCGGAGAATCCTGTCGCCTTGTGGGTGGAGCTTCGCAACGAGCTTGCGACAGCGCTCAGATGTTCGTCCCAGCGGTCATGCTTGTCGGATAAGTAACCCCTGACGCCTGCCAGAAAGAAGCGATTAACACGTTCTATAGCATTAGCTTGCGGGGAATAGATGGCAGTGTACATATGATGTATTCCATAGCGTTTCATCAACAACCTAAAGTGCTTGGATTGAAATTGTGGGCCATTGTCCGTGACTACTGTTTCGGGTTCCCCTAAAAGGTGGAATAATCCTTCCTCGATATATTTACATATCAGTGTGGAACTTGATTTTCGCAAGGGTTTGAGAAGGGGAAACTTGGAAAAGTGATCCAATACAACGAGAATCGACGTGTTTCCGCTTCTAGATCGTGGATAAGGGCCGAGGAGATGTATAATCAGTCGTTGACAGGGACGTTCAGACTTCGGCTGTTGTCCCATGGGTGGGCGAAGCACGTAATTTGGAGCCTTGGTCTCCTGGCAGATCTTACAGTGGTTGACGTATGCTTTAACTTGTGTTGTCATTTTAGACCAATAAAAGTATCAACGTATTTTTTCGAGTGTTTTCCCGATGCCACCATGCGCAGCATGAGGTGGGTCATGAGCCTGACGCATTGTCTGCGCCACAAGTCCCAAAGGAATCCACAGCTTTCAGGCCTCATCCCCCGAGACAGAGTCGCCGGTACGTAGCAGCTTACGAATGTACACATATTTATCCAATATGCGTACATCAGGAAGTTTGGACTTGTTGGCCAAAATCTGTTCCCGTAAATCCCTATATTCACGATTTTTCCAACTCCGGAGAGTCGAGGTCTATTAGTGGAGCTACTTCAATCTCTGACAGGTTGGTTTCATGCATTCTGGAGAGTGCATCAGGAACAACGTTCTGACTGCCACGTCGGT
This sequence comes from Leptarthrus brevirostris, assembly GCA_964036015.1. NCBI lineage: Eukaryota > Metazoa > Arthropoda > Insecta > Diptera > Asilidae > Leptarthrus > Leptarthrus brevirostris. Next base: position 65,650,199 of record OZ038375.1, read on the forward strand.
GCTCGATCTCAAAATCGAAGGCCTGCAGTTTCAGGCTCCAGTGGGCCAACCGACCAGATAGGGCCTTTTGATTCATAAGCCACCTCAAGCTTGCATGGTCAGTCACGATCTTGAACGGCATTAGCTCTATATACGCACGAAATTTCTTAACACTTAAGACCGCGGCTAGACATTCTAACTCTGTCACGCTGTAATTGCGCTGTGTGGAGTTAAGTTTCTGCGACATATAAACTATTGGTTTTTCAGAGCCTTCTTCATCAGCCTGGAGGAGGACTCCTCCGACGCCTTAATGACTAGCATCGCACCGAATGTTGAACGGCTTGCGGAAATCAGGGCTAACGAGCAATGGGGCTGCCGGGCTATGAATGCATCATTGGCATCGACGGTCCAGGTGAATTTGTCACACTTCTTTAAAGTGTCCGTGATCGGGGATGATACCACCGCGTATTTCAAGATGAACATTAAGTACCATCCTGCCATGCTTAGAAAACGACGTACTTATCGTACCGTTTTAGGCGAGGGATAGTCTACGATCGCGGATACCTTATCTGGATCCGTCTTGATGCAACTGTTTCCGATTAAATATCCGAGGTATTTATTTTCCTTCAAATAAAATTTGCTCTTCTCTACGTTAATTGGTAGTCCTGCCTTCCGCAAGCATTCCGCAAGCATTCCGCTACTCGCGATAGTGTAGCCAGGTGGTCCGGGAAGTCGTTTGATGCCACTAGGAGATCGTCCAAATAAACAAATAACGATTCCTTCAGGTCGGGTGGTATGACTTTGTCCATTAATCGGCAGATAATTTGTGGGGCATTACATAAGCCAAAAGGCATGACTGTGAATTGGGACAAGGGATGTCCTGGCACAGTAAATGGGGTCTTTTAGCGGAAACTGCTCTCCAGTGGTATCTGGCAGAAAGCATCCTTCAGGGCCAGTCCTGTTATGTACCTGGCGGGGGGAAGTCTTCCTAGGATGCCATCAATATGTGAAAGGGGATACGCATCTTTCGTCGTTACAGCATGGACAGGACAACAAGATAATTTCGCTTCTTGATAGGTATAGCATTCCCGACATCGATAATATGTTGTAGTACTTGTTTTTTTCCTGAGCCCTGCTTCGCGTAAGATGGGAAAAAACTTTTTACTAATTCGAGTCGTGTGTGCTCCTCGCCGGATAGATGGCGGATGTTAGGTTCAACGGGTGCCTCTGGTTGAAGCGACGGAGAGGGTGAACATATGATGTCTTTGGCCAGCTGGAAAGCTTTCCAGAAATCAACTCCAAGATATAGATCCTGCGATAAACTAGGTATGACATATAACCTGAACGGAACTCTATATAGGTGTCCAGGTGACCGCATACCTGCTGCGAGGTTCCGTCAGCTGTTTTTACAGATGTTGCGTATATTTTTATAGTCACTTGGCCTTCTTGGAGAAGCTTCCGAGCTGCTTGACCTCCCAGACAACTCACGCTTGCTCCACTATCTAGCAACCCGTTGATCTCCTGCCCTAGTAACCTGACTCGGCTCGAGCAGCATTATATTCCTGTAAACGAACATGGTATGGTTTCAGTGTAAACCTTTTTGGTTCCGTAGCCTTGGTGTTTATGCTCGGAACTAGCCTGATTGCCGCTGAGCCTGAGTTTTCTGTCGATGCCTGTGTAGAAGCTTCCGATTAACTTTCACTCTGAGTGTTTATTTTTGGTCGATTACTCGAGGGTTCGGGTTCGGTTCCAATCTCCAAAGACTGTTGTTGTGTCTCATCGTTCGGGTTCGATGGATGACTCCCTCAATCGGCATTACTAACGCTAGTAACTGATCAATACTAAAGGCAGGATGCAAACAGATATGCTGTGTTGATGGGAGTAGGTTTTCCGTTACAATCTCCACAAACTCCGTTTCAGGCATGGTCAAGCGTAATCTCTGTCGTAGCGACTGAAGGTCTTGTAAGTAAAATTGGAAGGGTTCGTCGGGTTGTTGTCGACGCGCCAGCATTTGTCTCAGCGTGTCTGAATAATGAACTGGAGGCGTCCAATTCCTTCTGAATGCTTGGTTCCACCTAGGCTCCGGGTGGTAATGCAAAGTCCTCGGCCATTAGGTGATAATCGCCTGCCAGGGTGTTGCGAGCCATTACTTCTGCTCTTAGAAGAAATTCGTCTGCCCGAAGTCGAGAATTATCTCCATCGTATAGCAACTTCCAAGTCCACATTGGTCTGCTCGAACTTCTCCTATAACGGGGATTGTAAGACTGGTTGGGGACATTGGCTTCTCCGAGACGAGCGGCTTTTGAATTTGCCGGTAGATACGTGGGTGCTAACGCTTCGGGCTGTTGGTACGGCAGTTGATGATTTGGTGCAGAGTTTACAGTAGGCTGCTGAAGCTGCAAACTCTGGCGCTGCTAGCTAATTTGACGTGTTATTATATCGGAGAGTTCTCCTGCACGCTAGGAGATGGGGGCTGACTGGGTTGTTCGGGGCTAGACTCCTGCGTTCGCGAACTAGATGACGCTGCGGACACTGTTCGGTTTAGTGGCTGGGTAGGTGAGACAGCAGGCGTAGTGGGCGGCCGTCTGGATTGTAATCTGGTCAACATGCCTTCGGTGTTAGTGCGAGGCACGACGCCACTACTTGGATCGTATATCCTACTCTCAGTTTTTTTTTTGCCGCTCTAGCCACTGCGCCAAACACTTCCTGTGGAAGATATGTGCACAGGGAGTAATGACAGGCTTAGTGTTCGTGCTCAGATCACTACTTTGGCAGACCGTGCAGAATGGTGGGGCGGTTGTCCTAGCGGGTTGCTCCGGTGGCGACCGAAACATTGTTTCCACAGCTCTCTAGAAACGTTGACAAAAAAAGAAGCTCTAAACGTAGCGTGCTATTAACGCCACAGCAAAAAAATCAAAAGCAAAAAAGTAAATCGCACTTGACTGTTATACCAGTATTGCTTGAGTAGTACAAAAATTAAAAAAAAACTTTACCAATTGTATATATTAACCACTTAGTATCACACTATGGAATTTTTAAATTTGTTGGGAGTTGAATCCAACTGGATACCAGCTACTATGTTTGGATGATACCAGTATGAGTAAAAAAAAATTGTTTTCTTTGACGAGAGCTGGTATATTACACTGATAGAAATTTATGGCTTGTTGCCGCTAAGTAAAACTAAGAAAAAATTCAAATAAACAAGAATTGTCCATATGATAGTAAATAAAGAAATTGATAACCAACAACTAGTAACTCCAAATATATCAAGTAAAATTTTTGGGACTTGAACCCAACTGCAGACAAATCTAATTAGGTTGGTCGATACTAGTTATACAGAGATTATTTAATTTCAAACTGTATTATTTATGGTAGCCTCCTTTTCCTCAACTGCTCTCTCTCTCTCTCCAACACTCCGGACAGTCGTCTGGAACTGGATTGTTTTATTATTATATGTATGGGCGAAATTGCTCGACAGCGTAGACGATTGTGATGAGCTCTTTCTCAATAGTGCAGTATCTAATCTCTGCATAATTGGAGACTCCGCTTACATTTCAATTCAATTCAATTCAATTCATTTATTCAGATTCATCACAGAGATTACTACAGCGTAAGTGAAAACTTATAAGCTAAACTACATACTAGAGCAGAAAAAAACAAGCCAGTGAAAACGAACAAGGACCGCAATTCACACAATCCACAACCTCGCGTCAACCAAGGCACTGTCTGAGCAGGCCCTTCAACTGCAGCCTGGAGAGATTTAAGTCGAAACTGGCGAAATGTTGGTTGAAGAGGCGAGACATCGAAGTGATGGGCTCGTGCATCCCATACAGAGTACGATGACTAGAGATGTGCAGGAAGTTGCGATTCCGCAAGGAGCGTTGCGGGATAGAGATGTTGATGGCCGCCAGCAAATCATGGCATATAGGAAGATCTTTGCCAATGGCTCCTTGAGATAGAACTGCGCCTATGGCGCCATCACTTGCGTCAGTGGTTACATTAAATTCCTTCTCAAAATTAGGATATGCAAGTATGGGCCGGTGAGGTTGCTGGAGAATGGACGGACGAGTTGAAGCCTTCTAGGAGGTGATCCTCATCTGGATATTCTCAAGTGTTAGTTACATCTCCAAGTGGTAGCAACCGGGCAATGCATCCTAGAATGTATCCAAGTAACTAATGCGGGAGGAGATAACCTCTTGGACAATCCCCCTAACTCCAAGGGGGTCTGCAGTGTCGTCCTCCCCTCTGCAGGTCCCAGGGGTAATTGGGTCGCAAATGGCGTTTTCCTCGGGCGCTTCTGTGGGAGTGGAGGTGGATTGTATGGGAGACCCCAACAGGTTGGCTATACCCAAGGTACTCACAACACAACAGTAGCAGCTTGGGGAGAATTACCTTTCGAAGGAACTGTGGCGGCTATGGAGGCTGGCTCGCCCCCGCCGACTGAAACTGCTGTTAGCACAGTCAATCTGGCAAAAACATAGCACCAATAACATTAATTGTAGATAACGATGCCCTCTACATTTTTTGTTCAATAAATTTTTCTGTAAAATGCATAGTTTTCGAGAAAAATTCATTTCAAAATATTTTTTTGAGTTGTTTTTGAGTATTTGAACAGGTAGCAGGTGGCCATCGCCAGGTAAGCTTTCTTACATCATTCTTTAACGACTCACGAAGTTTCATCTCTTTGGAGTGATTTGCAGCCTTATGACTTTTTTTTCGCCAGATTGACTGTACTATGTAGCGGTCCTCGAAGAGGGTGCCATTGGCGTAATAATAACTAGCAATTCCTCAGGTGTGGCGGTACAGAGACGGGAGACTCTAACGAGTTGGCTATCTCCGCGATACGCACACCAGTAGAAGATGCAGATCTGCCTTCCGAAAGGTTAGCTGCGGTTAATCCGGAGGGGGTTTCTTGTCCTGGCTCAGGACTAAAGCGTTACGGCCTGGAACTTCTCAATGCCGTAGGCATAGAAGGGATGAAGGTTGTAATTAACGCATGGTCCAAGAAGGAACACTGGAGACGGTGGGAAATCATGGATTTATGCAGATCTGCCTTCCGTAGGGTTAGCTGTGGTTAATCTTGAGGGGGTTCCTTGTACTGGCTCATGACTAAAGCGTTACGGAATGGAACCCTTCAATGTCGTAGACAGTGAATGGGTAAAGGTTGTAAATAACGCATAGACCAAGAAGGAACACTGGAGACGGTAGGAAAACATGGTTATGCAGATAGTCTAGAATTCTAGCAGTGACTAAGGAAACCCAGGTTAGTGGCGACAGTGGGATAACTGGATACTCAGTTGCCCCCACTAAGGGAGACTGGGAGGGGACGAAAAGGGACCCGGTTATGTGGTCTGTTTCAGCTTATTCCCAGAGAGGTGTTTTTAGTGAGTAAGAATCTCACACTACCGGAGGGCATGGGCTGTCTGGCGTCTTCTGGAAGATTTTCACCTCTCCCGAAAAAAAATGGGGGCGGTGATGACTTTTTTCTTAAGAAGTCTGAAAGATTAATCACAGAATTCATCCCATTTGAATGTAGTGTCCCTTTTAAGTAAGTTTGTCAGGGGTTTGGAAATTTTAGAGAAGTTGGGGATAAAACGTCTGTACGAATCCAAGAAAGGATTTAACATCTTTAGGCTTCTTGGGAACTAGGTAAGTTTTTACCGCATTACTTTTGCTAGGATCTGGCTGCACGCCATGTTCTTCTAGAACATGTTCTCCATGTTCTCTAGAAAATGGCACTTGTCGGGTTGCAATTTTAACTGATGCTTAGAAGTTCCAATACACAAATAAGCTTTGCGTTATGATCCTGCGACTTGTATCCATAAATGACAACATCATCTAGGTATACGAAGCATTGTATCCCTTGTAAGAAGATTAGGGCGGTATTCATCAACCGTTGAAAGGTAGCTGGAGCCCCTTTAAAGCCGAAAGGCATTCTATTATATTGGTAATGACCAAATGGGGTACTGAAGGCAGTTTTCTCCTTATCCTTCTCGTCCATCGGTATCTGGTGAAACTCATTCGCTAAATCTAGCGTGGTAAAGTATTTCGACCGACCGAGTTGATCCAGGATATCCGTAATATTAGGAACTGGGTAAGCGTCACCTAAAGTAACTTCATTTAGGCGCCATCGCTTTTTGCCAGTTTCGTCGGGTTTCTTGGGCACTAGTAATAATGGTGAGTTCCAGGGACTTTTACTTGGGCTTATTATTTCTTGGTCGAGCATATCATTAATCTGTTTATTAATTTTAACGGTTTTAATGGGAATAACATGTGCGGCTGTTTCTGTACAAGTTAATACATGTTCTAGAAAGAATAAATCGTTATATTGACGACAGATTTTAGTTATGGAAGCCTCCTCTTCTTGGTTCCAATGCTGTTGCTTCAATGTTTCTTCCAATTTCCTCAAGCGATTATTAATAGGATTTTGGTCATAATCAGCTTGCATGATATCGAACTGATCCAAGTATTCCCACTTCCGGTTAATGTGTTTATACGGTATCTCTACTTTATTTTCATGGGTATTTAACATTAAGATTTTGGTAAATTTATTACGGGGTTTTGAAATACAATATCCTATGAATACGCCAGGTTCAATTTCTTCTCGTTCGATCACTACTTCGTTTATTTCAAAATTCGGAATGGATATGATAACTTCAGAACGTGGAGGTAATTTAATTATATCTTTCGTCTCATGTATTTCAGGTGCAGAATTCAAATTTCCCTTTTCATTTCCCACTTCGTCGCTTATAGTTTTAGTACTAGATTCCAGCGTCAAGATATTTATATCTTTGTTAATCCCTTTGGACTGATCCACATAGGAGGTAGAATTTGCTTGGTTAAGCATACTTGAATTCTGACTTTCCAGATCATCCTGGCTGACATCAGGAAGTTCTAATTTAGTTACCTTATTTTCTTGAGCGCGGTCCACATAGGTAGTGGAATTGGCTTGGTTCCGCTTGCTTAAATTCTGACTTACCGCATTGCTAAATAAAATGGGTTTTTTACTAAGTGGATTCTTTAGAATTATCAAAATAAATAATATAAAATCTGGAAGATTGTTAAAATGTCATTCTTGCTAGTTTCTTCTTTAGAGCTCTTATTTATTGGCTCGCTACGATTTTTAACATCTTGTGTGGCCTGTATGCAGTGCTTATTTTCTTTAATTTTATTCACATTTTCTTTTCTTTTCACATCTTGTGTGGCCTGTAAGTAGGGCTTATTTTCTGTAGTGGGGAATTCAATTTCAATTTTTGTTCGTTTCCTACGGTCATACAATTTGAAGTATACTGCACTCAGGGTTTGGTTATCTCAAACTCAAATATCCTTCCGCAAAATTCATATTACATTTATATCGGGTTAAAAAATCTGTTCTTAATAAACCATCGTATGGCAATTTACTAAGGCATTTAATTTCATTAGGGCATTTTTCTTCCATAGTAATAATAGGATTGAAATAACTAATAATATAAGTACTACGTACGAAACGGTATGGTGGTGAATGTTTTGAGGTAATAAAGTGTGTAGCATGTTGTCTTCTTCGTTTTTTTGTTGTGTTATGGCAGAACTAAGTGCTTGCAATTCTTTTTCGTCGTGAAATTTGATTACTTGTACGCGATTTACAGCTGATTTGTTTTAATTGAGGTATTTCGTAAGTGAGGTTCCATGAAGGTAGGTAATGGTTGGAGATGAGGAGGAGGATTTATTACTTTTGATGCGTTTGTCCAGTAGGCAAGCGGAAATTGATATATTTAAAGAGAGAAAAACGAAGGAGCTTTTAAAATATTAATCGAAAAACATTTAATTAATAATGAAGCCAAATTTCGTGAATATTTTCTGCTAACTCCAGCGTTGTTTTACCACGTGTTAAATGTCCATGTTATATCCATGTAATAGAAATAAACATTCAATTTCTCCAACGGAAAAGCTGTGCTTAACACTACGGTAAGTAAATTAAGGTTTAAATTTATTTTGCTTTTATTATTCGCTTTCAGTAGTAATGTATGAATACTAGGAAAGGTTTAATTAAAGATTATGCTGTAACTCATATCAACCGGACTATGTAGTAGTTTCTTGCTAAATTTCAGGATCGGCTGGAATCATTCCAATATTTGTAGGATGACTGAAATTCGAATCCTCAATTGCGGTAATTTGTAAATGATGAAGATGTTGTCGATATGATCACGAATGGCGATTTATAACCGTCTGCTTCTAATTCTAACTTTGTTATCATATTAAAGACTTCTATTTTTGCTCTATATTGTTTTGATTTTACATTGTAAAGAGAAGGATTTATATTTATATAGGATCTATGCTGAATAAAATTCTCACTGCTGCCATTGTTACTCACTTCACTTTATAATCACACTGAATGATTTTATCTCAAATGACCAAATTCTACAAATGCCGACGCAAATTCTACAAACGATAATGATAATGAAACTAAATTCGGTGAATATTTTCGGTTAACTCCAACGTTGCTTTACAACGTATTAAACCTTATCGAAAATGATATTAAATTAGCATCATGTAATCGCAATAAACATCCAATAACAAGTCAAATGACGAAATTCGCGACGTAAAATGCTCAGCTTAGCGCCACTCTCAGTCGTGTCTCTTGGAAAACATTTTCATGCAAGTAATAGTTTTATTGCCGGCGGTATGTGCGTTCAACTTTGCGTTACGACCGGCGCAAGTTGTTAGAAACCAAGCCTTAAGCATACTAGCGACAAACTGAACAAGAAATTCATCAAGTGCCGCATTAGCTCTCGGAAGGAAATGAGCTAGAGGATTTGAAGGGTAATTTATTGGGAACCTATCACGCGAAAGATATTCGGCCCTGAAACACGGCAACACGATTTAGAGGAAGTTTCGTGAGGATAGCCATACTGGAGTGTGTGTCTTATTCTTATAATGATAAATGTCCACCCAAACGAGTTTTCTTTGGATATGATGACAGTGTGCAGGCATGAACTGATGGTGGAGGGTAAGCACACACACCAAGGTACAGCATTGAACGGCAGGAATCGCGATCCTCGTTCGGGTCCTTTGTGAAGCATCCGGCTACTCGTGGAGGGATTATCGAGGCTCACGCGTCTCTCATTAGGATGATGTGCTGGTCTTGATGAGATCACTATAGGCTTTAATTTCGCCGCCTGTTCTCTAATCGGGAGTATGTCCGAAGGGATCTTAGTCAAGATGACAAACCAGCTGCATCATTCAGACCAGCCGTTCTCTGTGATTTGGTTGTACAACATTGACCCTTCATACACCTATCTTGTCAGTTCAGCAACGAATATACTTTTTTAGTCGCATTGAGTTGATCATCCGATCTGCACATTCTTTAAAACATTTCAGTCAATATAGCCCAGGGCCCTTAGCAACTTCTACCGCCGCAAGAACTTGTTTTGTGGTTTGTCCCAAAGCAAAGTTTAATGCTTTTGAATGGTACCCATTGTTATATAATTTTCGGTATGTATTTGTATTGTACTTTATGTTTATTCACACATTAAGTTTTAAGGTCAACTTCACAGAATTCTTGAAATCATTTACATTAAACTAAGGTACAGGTTACGTTTATTAACATTAATTCTTAAAGCCAATCACACCAAAAATTACAGTTCAAGTTTACTAAAACACTAATTATTAAAGTCAAAGATACACATTCTTAAAATCAATAACATTAAACTAAGATACAGTTTACGTTTATTAACATTAATTCTTAAAGTCAATCACACCAAAAATTACAGTTCAAGTTTACTAAAACACTAATTATTGAAGTCAAAGATGCACATTCTTAAAATCGATTACATTAAAACACCAATTCTTAAGGTCAGTTGCACCAAGTTAAAGCACGGCTTATGTTTACAGACACGTTAATTTTTAATCTAAGGTACAGAACTCCAACCCGACCGATGACCGCGTATACAAAAAATCAATCAAAACTTTTCTTCCGTATTCCGACTACCTCGTTTAGACTCTTACTTGTTGCGACTCGCCACTATCGCGGTTAGAACAAAATCTTCGAATCCCTCGGTTGATTGAAAGCTTTGAGCTTTCATTTCGTTTAATCTTCGGTCCCTCGTTTGCATGCCGAAGACGATGTAGCGAGAGATCGCGATCAAAACGACATACATGAAGAAAGCTCCCGGAGCTTTTTCCTCTTTTTGTATCTTACTCGTGAATGCCTGAGAAAGATACGATCTATGTTAAGAAATCGCTGAGATAGGCACCTTTATCTGGGAACGACTTTAATTTTGTTCGGTACTATATCTGCTTAAATGCATAATTAGCATTTTTAAGTTACCAATGCGCTACAAATTTCCTGGGAAAGGAATGCGCGGTAACTTGAGCGATTTGTTTGTCGCGAATTGAAATAATTTAAGCTGTTAAGGCGAATTTAGTTACATCCGTTTGATGCAACTGAAATAATTTTTTAATGATTGAATATTTCATTTTCATAATCAATTTGACTGAATAATAATATTTTATTTTAGGTGACCATTTTTAGGTACATATCAATCCTTCCCCCTTGGAAAAAGTGAGCTGTTCTTGGGAGAGAAACAGATCACAGAGGGGAGTAAAGGGAATTTGAATATTCTTGTTTTATTCGATGGTCTTACCCTTGGCCGTTACTGTCTGTCCCCTTAGGGGATACAGAGACCGAATATATCATGTTTGAATATTTATTTATATATATTTTATTTTTTTAATTTACAGGCAGCTGCTTTGCGCGGGGCCTTAATACAGTCGCCGATTTGTGGCAGTGCTACACGGTAAAATTTTACTTTTATTTCTTTATATTCTCTACTTTTTATAGAGGTTATTATATCCAGTAGCGCCTGCTGTCGAAACTCAATTTCTATCATTTGTAGCAACAGACTAGAGACTATTTTCCTGTCTCAATTGCCTTGCTACTAGTTTGTCGGTTGAATTATACAAATCATACATCTGGAAGGCTATTTGCCGCTGTCTTTCGACCAGTGAATTTAAAGGTTTTTGAATTGTATTGAGCGCAGTCTTGAATACACTGATTTGTTGTTTCTCCAAATCAGCGAGTACCTGCTGGTTAGTTTCCAACTCATCCAGGCGACTATAGACTTCGCGTTCATTGGCATTATCCATGGTACCGAATAGGTAGTGCATGGCGTTTCCGATGCCGTCAAAGATAGATCTCGTTTTGCGAGATTTGGGAACAGCTTGTTTAATTACCTTTGTGCGTTGTTTGATATTTTCCATCAACGCGTGCATGTGTTTTTGCTGGAGTTCGCAGAGATCTTCTGCGGTATTGTTTCCGCACAGTTGATGCACGTAGTGTTCAGCTCGTTCCGCAATCGTTGTCTGGTTGTCCAACTCGGTCAGGTCCAATTCAGTGAGGATATTACATGTGGAGTGGTAAACCATGAGGCTTCCTAAATCCTCGAATAGCACTCCTGTATTATTGAGTGGGTTCACCGAGTATGTCTCCGACGTGCTACTTCCCATAGTGGACACGATTAGTCCAAGAATGATAGCGTTTTGTATCATACCTGGGGAGAGGAATATGGTTAATGGAGGTTTTTAAATTAAGTTTCTTATTTACTAAGCGTAAATTTTCCCTAAAGTTATGTCATGCTTGTCTTGCATTCTCACGGGTATACCTCAGGGCGAGGACTGTCAGGAGAAATACCTGTTGTAGCCCTTGAGGCGAGGGTGATCAAGGTGGCTCTAGCGCCAATTCCTTGTTGTTGGGAATGTAGTGGAGCCATATTTAGCAATTTTTTAAAATATGACGTTTTTGTTTTTAGTTAGTTGGTTGTATTAAAACTCATTTATCATAGACTTCATGTGAAATTTCCAGTGTTATGTTCTGAAATTGTTTTATTCGGATTTTTTATATCCGCAGGTCGACTTCAGGACATGGGACTACCAGGAAGAATTCTCTGATAAGTTACTGGAAGTGGGTATAATAGTTGGTTACCTTTGGGTAGTTGCTTTGATATCTACTGTGGTCTCTTAGAAAGGAGTGCAGAAAGACCTTTAACTTGGCGAAAGCCAATGGGGACACGCATCCGTAGGACTGACTAAAAGTTTATAAAAAGGAGGGCTCAGAGGAAATCGTGAAAACCTTTGAGGCCTCCAGACTGAGGAAAATCCTAGCTACTAATCCAAGTATTCCTAGCTATCTGTTTAAAGAGGATGATACTCGGACCTCATCAAGCGTAGAATCTCTGGAGATTTTCTTTAAAACTCATATTTCAAGATGGTGAGGGAAGGGGGGTTGATATGCTCCCCCTATGTGACATTCCTCGAGCTGGCGGATGTCATTATGGGGTCTAAACTCCAGTGAGCTGTAGTCAGCTACGTGTCGTTCAAGTCCCCGGGTCCTGATGGTATTGTTCCTGCAGAGCTCCAACGCAGCTCCGATTTTATACTGAATTAGCTGATGGCATTGTATAGGTGATGCCTTGACCTACAATCCGGCACTGTGGAACGAGTTAAGGTGGTGTTTATTGTCATGGCGGGCGAACGGTCGCATGCCACTCCTAAGGACTTAAGGCCTATAAGTTTATCAAATTTTCTTCTCAAAATTTTTGAGAGACTAGTTGATATTGATCTACGCTGTAGTATCCCTCAGCATATCTCTCGTGCGCACTATAGAGAAATCCCTTGATTTCAAGGAGTTCACTCTAGTGGCCTTTATTGACATTGAGGGAGCTGTTAACAATGTTAGTCTGGGGGAAATCATGGATGTACTCGCTTCTCTGGGTGTGAATGCCAATATTATGTCGGTTATCGGTCAGATGCTTCATGGCAGGACTATCAGCTCAAGGCTGGGAGAGGCTTATTCTACCAGGACTGTGAGTACGGGCACACCGCAAAGTCGGGTCTTGTCTCCTCTTCTTTTGAATCTGGTGGTGAATAGACTGCTTCTAATTATGGCAGGGGAGGGCTGGGGAGTGTTTGCCTATGCGGAGGACATCGCTATAGCTATCTCGGGAAAAATTTTGCCCGTTTTAAGGGATCTTATGCAGAATACACTCACTAACCTCACCAATTGGGCGTTGTAGTGTGGGCTTTGCGTTAACCATAACAAGACCGAGATGATCATCTTTACTAGGAAATACAAAATTCATGTTGACCCTCTGTATCTGAATGGCACCCGCCGGATTTTTACCGAGGAAGCTAAATATCTGGGTATCATCCTGAATAGGAAGCTTAGCTGGAAACCTAATATTCATGAAATGGGGTTTTCAGCCCAAGTTAACTCATTGGCGCTATGTTGCAGTCATAAGGCCAATCCTGTTTTATGGTGTGGTTGTCTGTATCACCGGAGAACTGCGAACCACCCCTACTGATGCTCTGGAGATACTTCTTCATTTACTTCCATTAGATCTGGTGGGTAAAGAGATGGCTGCTAATGCTGACGTTCGACTAACAGCCGCATCTCAGTGGTCCAATACTAGAGTGGGCACTCTACAACTCTGGACTTTTTTAGCTCCAAGTGGGGCATCTTTACTACACCACTCCTACTACTTTATCAAGCGGTTCAGATCGACGATCCAAACCAGGCTTGATTGGGATGGAGTCACCATTCCCTGTGGGGAATCCGTTAAAATTTACACGGATGGTTCAAAGCTACAGGGCAAGATGGGGGTGAGGTTTTCTTAGAAGCACTGAACATTAGCCTTTCCTTCCGTCTCCCGGAGTACTGCGGTGTGTTTCATTCAGAGGTCATGGCTGTTCAGGAAGCTTTTATGTGGTTAAAGGGGAACGAGGCTCCTGTAAAGGACATCTGTATCCTTACAGATAGCAAGGCTGCTTGGCAATCCCTTGATTCTGTCCTATCGAGATCTATATATATATATGTCAAATATATTTTAGTCAACCTGTACACTTCGATAAATTTTGAATAGTGTGAAACACAAACACTTTGAAATATATAATAATCATTTATTCATTGACAATAGTATTAAATGTAAAGTAGGATACAAAAAAATTTAAATAGAATTTCAGTCTAGCCAGAACAACCGAACTGGTAACATAAAAAATTAATTTAAAATAAAAGTTTTAAAATAAAAAATTAAGAAATATTTTCTTTTAATTATAAATATAATGTATCTCAAGGTTTTAGATACAAAAGGAAGTTCTAGGATTTAGGGCTCTGAGACTACGCCCCGTATCAATTAGGAGCTCTATATCACATAACAACTTCATTGACCCCGAAAATTTTTTTAAAAACAGAAGTACTCCCTACCCAAGGTAAGGTACTATCTGCTTTTTTTAAAAAAAGTAAACAAGGGCAAACAAAGAAGAAGCAACAACATTTTAAAATAGAGATACCCCCTACCAAAGGTAAGGTATTCTCTCATTTAAAAAAAAGAAGACAACGAAGATTTACCAACTCAAGAAACAAAATTTTAATAAGAGGTGCCCCCCCCCCCACCCAGGGTAAGGCATCCTCGTTATTAAAGCAATCATCAAGGTTCAACATAAAATATTAATAAGAGGTGCCCCCCACCCAGGGTAAGGCATCCTCTTCAAAAAATTTTGAAATAAAGTCAACAATCAAGTCCAACAATATTTGAACTATGAGGTGCCCCCCCCCCCACCCAGGGTAAGGCATCCTCTAGTTTAAAAATAATCAACGTATCAACATATCAAAGAAAAAAATTACTTTCATTGTACCACAACTACATAATTAAAAAATCATAAACAACATTTCCTCACATTTTCAAAATATTTATCTTAATAAAATGTTATTTGTGTTTTCTACTAAAAATAGACTTCATGTGAACTTTCCAGTGTTATGTTCTGAAATTGTTTTATTCGGATTTTTTATATCCGCAGGTCGACTTCAGGACATGGGACTACCAGGAAGAATTCTCTGATAAGTTACTGGAAGTGGGTATAATAGTTGGTTACCTTTGGGTAGTTGCTTTGATATCTACTGTGGTCTCTTAGGAAGGAGTGCAGAAATACCTTTAACTTGGCGAAAGCCAATGGGGACACGCATCCGTAGGACTGACTAAAAGTTTATAAAAAGGAGGGCTCAGAGGAAATCGTGAAAACCTTTGAGGCCTCCAGACTGAGGAAAATCCTAGCTACTAAGCCAAGTATTCCTAGCTATCTGTTTAAAGAGGATGATACTCGGACCTCATCAAGCGTAGAATCTCTGGAGATTTTCTTTAAAACTCATATTTCAAGATGGTGAGGGAAGGGGGGTTGATATGCTCCCCCTATGTGACATTCCTCGAGCTGGCGGATGTCATTATGGGGTCTAAACTCCAGTGAGCTGTAGTCAGCTACATGTCGTTCAAGTCCCCGGGTCCTGATGGTATTGTTCCTGCAGAGCTCCAACGCAGCTCCGATTTTATACTGAATTAGCTGATGGCATTGTATAGGTGATGCCTTGACCTACAATCCGGCACTGTGGAACGAGTTAAGGTGGTGTTTATTGTCATGGCGGGCGAACGGTCGCATGCCACTCCTAAGGACTTAAGGCCTATAAGTTTATCAAATTTTCTTCTCAAAATTTTTGAGAGACTAGTTGATATTGATCTACGCTGTAGTATCCCTCAGCATATCTCTCGTGCGCACTATAGAGAAATCCCTTGATTTCAAGGAGTTCACTCTAGTGGCCTTTATTGACATTGAGGGAGCTGTTAACAATGTTAGTCTGGGGGAAATCATGGATGTACTCGCTTCTCTGGGTGTGAATGCCAATATTATGTCGGTGATCGGTCAGATGCTTCATGGCAGGACTATCAGCTCAAGGCTGGGAGAGGCTTATTCTACCAGGACTGTGAGTACGGGCACACCGCAAAGTCGGGTCTTGTCTCCTCTTCTTTTGAATCTGGTGGTGAATAGACTGCTTCTAATTATGGCAGGGGAGGGCTGGGGAGTGTTTGCCTATGCGGAGGACATCGCTATAGCTATCTCGGGAAAAATTTTGCCCGTTTTAAGGGATCTTATGCAGAATACACTCACTAACCTCACCAATTGGGCGTTGTAGTGTGGGCTTTGCGTTAACCATAACAAGACCGAGATGATCATCTTTACTAGGAAATACAAAATTCATGTTGACCCTCTGTATCTGAATGGCACCCGCCGGATTTTTACCGAGGAAGCTAAATATCTGGGTATCATCCTGAATAGGAAGCTTAGCTGGAAACCTAATATTCATGAAATGGGGTTTTCAGCCCAAGTTAACTCATTGGCGCTATGTTGCAGTCATAAGGCCAATCCTGTTTTATGGTGTGGTTGTCTGTATCACCGGAGAACTGCGAACCACCCCTACTGATGCTCTGGAGATACTTCTTCATTTACTTCCATTAGATCTGGTGGGTAAAGAGATGGCTGCTAATGCTGACGTTCGACTAACAGCCGCATCTCAGTGGTCCAATACTAGAGTGGGCACTCTACAACTCTGGACTTTTTTAGCTCCAAGTGGGGCATCTTTACTACACCACTCCTACTACTTTATCAAGCGGTTCAGATCGACGATCCAAACCAGGCTTGATTGGGATGGAGTCACCATTCCCTGTGGGGAATCCGTTAAAATTTACACGGATGGTTCAAAGCTACAGGGCAAGATGGGGGTGAGGTTTTCTTAGAAGCACTGAACATTAGCCTTTCCTTCCGTCTCCCGGAGTACTGCGGTGTGTTTCATTCAGAGGTCATGGCTGTTCAGGAAGCTTTTATGTGGTTAAAGGGGAACGAGGCTCCTGTAAAGGACATCTGTATCCTTACAGATAGCAAGGCTGCTTGGCAATCCCTTGATTCTGTCCTATCGAGATCTATATATATATATGTCAAATATATTTTAGTCAACCTGTACACTTCGATAAATTTTGAATAGTGTGAAACACAAACACTTTGAAATATATAATAATCATTTATTCATTGACAATAGTATTAAATGTAAAGTAGGATACAAAAAAATTTAAATAGAATTTCAGTCTAGCCAGAACAACCGAACTGGTAACATAAAAAATTAATTTAAAATAAAAGTTTTAAAATAAAAAATTAAGAAATATTTTCTTTTAATTATAAATATAATGTATCTCAAGGTTTTAGATACAAAAGGAAGTTCTAGGATTTAGGGCTCTGAGACTACGCCCCGTATCAATTAGGAGCTCTATATCACATAACAACTTCATTGACCCCGAAAATTTTTTTAAAAACAGAAGTACTCCCTACCCAAGGTAAGGTACTTTCTGCTTTTTTTAAAAAAAGTAAACAAGGGCAAACAAAGAAGAAGCAACAACATTTTAAAATAGAGATACCCCCTACCAAAGGTAAGGTATTCTCTCATTTAAAAAAAAGAAGACAACGAAGATTTACCAACTCAAGAAACAAAATTTTAATAAGAGGTGCCCCCCCCCACCCAGGGTAAGGCATCCTCGTTATTAAAGCAATCATCAAGGTTCAACATAAAATATTAATAAGAGGTGCCCCCCACCCAGGGTAAGGCATCCTCTTCAAAAAATTTTGAAATAAAGTCAACAATCAAGTCCAACAATATTTGAACTATGAGGTGCCCCCCCCCCCACCCAGGGTAAGGCATCCTCTAGTTTAAAAATAATCAACGTATCAACATATCAAAGAAAAAAATTACTTTCATTGTACCACAACTACATAATTAAAAAATCATAAACAACATTTCCTCACATTTTCAAAATATTTATCTTAATAAAATGTTATTTGTGTTTTCTACTAAAAATAATACATTTTTTTCTCAATATACATATAATCATTCTCGAAATATTAATATGACTTAAAAGTTATAATAAGGGGTTGTTTTACATTTTTGTGATTCGCGAAGTTAAGTTACGTTAACATCAGTGTGCAATTTAAAAAAAAGTGAAATTTTACTTTCAAAAAAAGTACATAAATACAATCATGATGACTAGTGAAGATGAGACTTTTCACAACAAATTTTACATACAAACGCTACAAATTACAATGAAAACAATTATGTAGACACAACTTCAATCAAACTACCAAGCTTGTGGACTCCATATCCAGAAGCTTGGTTCATACAAGCCGAAGCCCAATTTGCTTCTAAACGAATAACGGTAGGCGAGACAAAATACAGTCACGTTGTTCAATCTTTACCAGTGGACGTCATTACAAATGTCCTAGATTTTTTACAAAATCCTCCACTTCTCAATAAATATGAAAGTTTGAAGAATACTCTAATCAAATGATTTACTGAATCGGAAGAAAAAAAGTTAGAGCAACTTCTATCTACTACCGAAATCGGAGATAGAAAACCTTCCGAATTCTATCGCTCCATGGAAATTCTTGCAGGCAATTCATCCACATTTAGCAAATCTTTAATTAAAAAATTATGGATGAGAAAATTGCCAGCAAATATAAACGTAGCCTTAATATCTTCCGGAAAACAGGATATTAAAGACCTTTTAGATTTGGCAGATAATATATACGATATTTCCAAAATTCAATTTATATCGGAAATAAACAGAAATCTACCAAAATCAAATTACAATTTTATAGATAACAATTTTCTTTTAACAAAAATAAATAATTTAGAAAACAAGTTAGAAAATCTTGAAAATTTGATAAATGGATTATTATGTCAAAACCAACCTTCTTATTCACGTTCTAGAAACAGATCGAGAGATCATTCATTCTTTAGAAACAATTCGCATAATAGACAAGTTTCAAAATCTAGAGATAACAATTCTTATTGTTGGTACCACAATAAATATGGTACCAAGGCGAATAAATGCATTTCACCGTGTAGTTACAAAACTATTAATAATCAAAAAAACTAATTAATCCCTCAGTGAACCATATATTTAACAATAATATTTCTAAACGTTTATTCATTTTTGACAAAGAAAACAAATTCAAATTTCTAATAGATACAGGTGCTGATATTTCAGTTGTACCTAACGAATTCTTTAAAAAATTTAACAAAGACCCTAACTTATACTTATCCGCAGCAAACGGTTCTACCATTAACACTTATGGTATAAAACTACTTAAAGTAAATTTCGATCTTAGGAGAGAATTCATTTTCCCATTTATAATTGCTAATGTCAACAAGCCCATCTTCGGAGCAGATTTTTTAACAAAATTTAATTTACTGGTCGATTTAAAAAACAAAAGATTACTCGATGATACAACAACATTAAGTGTTAGTGGAATCACGGTAAACGCAAATACTCCAACTCCTCGTTACTATGCCATCAGTAACGAGTACGGTAAAATCTTGCAAAGATTTCCCACATTAACACAACCACCTCGTTATGATATTCCAGTTAAACATAACGTAGTACATCGAATAGAAATTTAAGGAATACTACCTTTTTCTCGTCCAAGACGTTTAGATGGACATAAATACAAAAAAGAATTTGAGCACATATTTAAATTAGGTCTGTGCCAATTATCATCTTCTTCAGTATCTTCTCCACTACATGTAGTAGCAAAGAAGAATTCTACAGATTGGCGACCATGTGGAGATTATCGCAGACTCAACGCAATCACGGTTCCGGATAGATACCCATTACCACACATACAAAATTTTTCAATGAACTTAAACGGTTGCACCATTTTCTCAAAAATTGTTTGATAAGAGCTAACCACCAAATTCCAATGGCTAAAGAAGACATACACAAAACAGCCTTTACAACTCCATTCGGATAATTTGAATTCACAATAATGCCTTTTTGTCTAAGAAATGCTGCACAAACATTTCAACGATTCATGGACCAAATCATTAAAAATTTAGATTTCGCTTTTGTCTATATTGACGATATTTTAGTTGCCAGCAAATTAGAATCCGAACATTAAAATCATTGAAACAAAATTTTTAAAGAACTATCAGATTTCGGAATCAATATCAATCCATCCAAATGCATTTTCGGAGTTGGAACTTTGGACTTCCTCAGTTACAAAATAACAAAAGAAGGGATTTTACCTTCAGAAGACAGAGTCCAAATTATTGACAATTTTCCTTCTCCAAATTCTATTAAACAAATTCAACAATTTATAGGCATGGTCAATAATTACCATAGATTTATTCCAAATCTTGCCAAATTACTAAACCCAATTCACACTCATTTGGCTTTACTTCTCAAAAAGAAACCAAATAACGCTAAAAATTTTTCTTGGCTAGTTGAATGTGAAGAACAACTTAATAAAATTAAACAATCATTTTCAAAAGCAACTTTATTAATTCATCCTATTGAAAATGCAAAATTCAATTTAACCGTAGACGCTTCTGCTAGCGCCGTTGGTGCAGTTCTCCAACAATTCAATGCAAACCATTGGGAACCCATTGCATTTTTCTCTAAAAAATTAAAAGAAGCAGAAATAAAATATTCAGCATTCGACCGAGAACTTTCGGCATTATATCTAGCCATGAAGCATTTTAAGCATTCTCTAGAAGGTCGAGAATTTATAGCTTTTACAGACCACAAGCCACTCATTACAGCAATATGGTCTAAAACAGAAAGAAGTCCAAGACAAACTAGACATCTAGACTACATAACCCAATTTAGGTCCGATATCACACATATCAAAGGCAAATCAAATACAGTAGCAGATACTTTATCTAGAATTTCTATCGAAAATTTTGAACATTCAAAACATAACAATACCAAATTTGATTTAAAAACTTTTCCTGACGGTCATATATACCCAAAGAACTTCGAAAAATTATTTTTAATACCATTCATAATTTATCTCATCCAGGAATTATTTAGAACAACACAAAAATCTATTGTTTCTAAGTACTTTTGGCCTGGAATGAACACAGATATTAACAATTGGACTAGAAGTTGTGTCAATTGCCAAAAAGCCAAAATAACTAAGCACACAAAATCCGAAATTGGTAAATTCGAACTACCCAAAGGAAGATTCGAACATATCCATTTAGATTTGGTAGGTCCTTTACTCTCTTCAAATGGATATTCTTACATTATAACAATAATAGATAGATTTACTCGTTGGCCAGAAGCTTATCCAATCAAAGATATACAGGCAAGCACAGTTATCAACACGTTATAAGAACAATATTTTCCACGTTTTGGTATTCCGCTAGAAATTACCACAGATCAGGGTACTCAATTCGAATCCAAATTATTCGAAGAATTTACAAAAATTTTAGGATCACATCGAATCCTCACTACTATTTATCATCCACAACCAAACGGAATGATAGAACGATTTCACCGACAATTAAAAGCAGCCATGCGCGCTCGTGACGGCCAAAATAATTGGGTCACACAATTACCTGCAGTCCTCTTAGGTTTCCGAACCACGATTAAAGAAGACTTGCAATGTTCTCCAGCAGAACTTGTCTATGGACAACCTCTTCGCGTTCCAGGAGAATTTATCATTTACAACAATTCAACAATTCAAGATCCATTAAATTTCTTAAGTAAAATCAGATCTTGCATAAATAACTTCGAACCCACACATTCTCGAAAAGAAAATTCTAAAATCTACGTACCTAAAGATTTAAAAGATACAGAATTTGTTTTTGTTAGAATCGATAGAAGCATCTTTTTTACAAAACCCATATGAACGCCCTTTCAAAGTATTAAACAAACTTGATAAATATTATCAAATCGACTACCGTGGTAAAGCAACGAACATTTCAGTTGACAGACTAAAACCAGCATTTATCGAACACACAGAACATACAATTACACCAATCAAAAACAATACAAAAAAGAAAGTAAAATTTCAGTTATAACTTTTTATTACTAACAATATTATTATTCATCATATTCTTAATTTTACGATTCACTTAAAATGGACGTTTTCACTGAGGGGGGAGTAATGTAGCAGTAGCTACAAATTTAAGTTTTCATAAGTTTGATTATATTATTAATAAAATATGTTTATTAAAATCCACTTTAATAATATCCAATCAGACTGTACAGATAAATAACTGTCAAATATATTTTGGTCAACCTGTACACTTCGATAAATTTTGAATAGTGTGAAACACAAACACTTTGAAATATATAATAATCATTTATTCATTGACAATAAAATACTGTACTCTATACAGAGAAACTATTGAACAAACTATCTATGTATTAAATGTAAAGTAGGATACGAAAAAATGTAAATAGAATTTCAGTCTAGCCAGAACAACCGAACTGGTAACATAAAAAATTAATTTAAAATAAAAGTTTTAAAATAAAAAATTAAGAAATATTTTCTTTTAATTATAAATATAATGTATCTCAAGGTTTTAGATACAAAAGGAAGTTCTAGGATTTAGGGCTCTGAGACTACGCCCCATATCAATTAGGAGCTCTATATCACCTAACAACTTCAAGGGCAATCAACCTAGCGAACCACAGATGGGGAAACGGCACTACGTGCAATACGTCCAGATAGATCTAGCCTAAGAAGGATCTTAGGCGCTCCAAGGGTCTGGTTTTGAGGGGCACATCATTCTGACCTTGGTATAAGTATTGGAGTTATCACAGGTCATTGACCTATTGGCTTACACGCGAAGAGACTGGGTACCTTCTCACACGACTTCTGTATAAGCTGCATAGACGAGGAGGAGGAGGAAACTATTTTCCACTCCCTCGGCCGGGGCCCTGCACTGGCACGCAGGGCGGAGGTCCTTCTTGGGCAACTATTTCTTCGATGGTCTTTGCGATCTAGCGGCGATTGACGATGCAGATCTCTGGCGCTTCATCTACAGCTCCGGATGGTTCCAATGAGGAGGTGATGGGAATTCTTTGATTCCCGTGGCATCACAATGGACCAATTGAGGTCTTAGTGTGTCCTTTGAGACAGCCATCCGAACTTTACCTAACCTAACATATATTGCCAAAAAAAGGGCAAAAAATTGCATAAATAAAAAACTAATTTTTGATTTGAATAAAAAAAAGAAACTAAATTCTGGTTTAAAAAATAAAAACTTATCTGTCTTGGCTTGAAAAATGCTGATGTTCCTGTTCCAGGTTTCCTTTGGATGTCGAGTCTGTTATTTGCTTTCTGCAGTGATGTTTTGAGTTTGTCTGCTGCTGTTTTTCTTCTTTTTTCTGGTCAGTTGTTCTTGATTCGTTTAAATGTCAATAGGATGCCTTACCACGGGTGAGGGACACCTATTGATTAAGCAAAGATTGAAGTTATGTCAGAGGGTACCTTACCACTGATGGGGGGCACCTCTGTTAGTCATTGATAACGTCTGACCTAAACTTAAAATGTAATATAAAAAAGTTTGAAAACGATGTGTCTTCACAATGCTATAGGCCTTTCTGTACCTGAGTCATCTACTTGGAATAACACGTAACCAACACCAGACGTGCTAGCGTCACACTGTATATAAAACTTCTTAGAAATGTCAGGTGTTGTCAGTATCGGTGCATTATACATAGCTTGTTTGAAGTTTTAAAATGATTGCTACTCTTCGTCTGTCCACGAGAAACTTTTGTTTTTCTTTAAGCAGTCCGTAATGGGAGCTGCTAGAGTCGCATAATTGGGGATGAATCTCTGTTGCCAACCCGTCATTCCGAGCAATCTGCGGATTTGTTTAGCAAAGCGAGGAATAGGGAAATCAGCCACCGCCGCTACTTTCTCTGGATAAGTTTTCAGAGTTCCATCTCCAATCATAAAACCCAGGTAGCGGACCTGCTTGACGCAAAAGCGGCTTTTCCCGACATTTCTTGTGAGCTTTGAGCTGCGCAGACAATCAGCTACTTCTCTTAGGACTTTCCGGTGGGTTACGAAGTTAGGAGACACAACTAACAAATCGTCCAAGTATACGAAGACATGTTCGCGTAAACGACTTGGAATAATGCTGTCCATCTGGCGACACATTCGTTGCGGGGCATTGCACAACCCAAAAGGCATGTCAGTCTATTGGTATAACGGACTGCCGAGTACAGTAAATGCAGTTTTCTTCCTCTACTGCGTTTCCAAAGGGATTTGCCAAAATGCATCCTTCAAGTCAATAAGGAAATGAAGTGCGTATCCTGCAGGCATCCAAGCAATCCTTCGATGTGTGGTAAGGGGAAGGCGACCTTCTTAGTGACTAGGCTCAACTTACGAGAGTCCAGAAAGAACCTGATCTACGACTGGAGAATACCAGGGGCTGTTGGACTCTTTAATTACCCCTAACTCCAACATACGGTCAAGTTCTTCAAACATAAACTTTTGGATCGGTGGAGAGATAGGATAGTGCTTCTGCTTGATCGACACAGCATCACCGGTGTCTACAGCATGCTCTTCTAGGTAGGTCTTTCCCAAATTCAGTGCTGTGAATGACGGGAATTGCGCAATGACGGTGTCGAGTTTGGTTCTGTGAGGGTTAATCAACACGTAAAAGTTTGACTCAACTGAAGAAGAGGGCTGTATGTCTAGAGAAGATATGATAACTTATACAAGTTGTAACGCTCGAAGTCTACGCCCAAATATAACTGTTTTCTTAAGCCAAGCACTATAGAAAAGGTTAAAACTTCGGTCTGTCCACGAAAGGTTACTGTAGTTCTGACAGTTTCGGTGACGGACTGGCTAGTACCATCCGCAGTGCGAACTGAGGCAGTCAAAGCGGAGAGTTTTAAGCCTGAGCGTTGGACAAACTCTAGGGCTGCTTGTCCTAAACAACTCACGCTGGTGCCGCTATCGAGCAAGTCTAAGATGGTTTCATTGGCTATCTGGATATGTACGACCGTCGTCTTGGTTAGTAATAACAGTTGATATTAGTGACTGTCGAGTTTTCTTCATAGATCGTTTCCTCTCTCGGAATCTTCTCCAGCGTCGTCTTTTTCGATTGAGAGGAAGCCTCAATTCCTCAGCAAAGATGCGAGCTCGGACCTTGTCGTAGTGGAGTTGTCTCTCATGCAAGGATATTTTGGGCACCACAATCTCTATGAGTGGGATCAGTTTGGGTTGATTGAGTTACGGGAGAGGTAATCAGGGGGTCGTCGATGTCGCCTTGCCTATCATCTTCGGCGAGTGGCGTTTTCCGGGTCACACCTGTATCACTTGGGTGACACTACAACAGGTTGGCCACAGGTGCAGCAGAAAAGTCTCCTGGGTAGGAATTCTCCCAATTTGGTTGAAAATGTTGTGGAAACAGAACAAAATGTCATGGCAATGAATAAATGTATCAAGTTTGTGCGCATGATCTGTAATTCTCCCATGCCGTTCCCTGGAACTTCCATCTAAATCCGCAGTCTCCTAATTGGAAGCTTGCATGTGATTTTGGCACTTCATAGAATTTGGACTGCCACGAGTAAAAAATTTGCAAAACCGTTGGCATTCCCCTTCAACTGATTGAACACACACTTGTTAAATTCAACCTCTACACATTTTTACATTTTTTTGTACTTACAAGGCAACCAGGTTGTCTGCGAGAATTCCTACCCTGATCTCACTGGGGCAGGAGTGGAAGGAGTGACCCGCTACACCACAGTTCCAACAGGTCATGCGAGTTGCCGCGTCCGGAGAGCCCCTCACTTCCTCCAATACAGTCACAGAAAGACCAGAGGAAAACTGTGCCTCCGGGGCTGAGTCAAAGTCAAGTTCATGGACATCTGGTCTCGCAGTTCTCCGGTACATGACGCGGCGTTGTAGTCAGCGTTCGGCCATACGACATAAATTTCGTAAATGATCCATTGTTCCGATAGTAGCCGTCGAAAACTGCTGACCTATCCTTGGGTATAAATTATCTCGGACTATTTGTACTATGTCTACTTAATGTGGTGGCATCCTCATGTGCCACACGATCGCCAAAGCCTTACGAAGGTAGCTGTCGCAACTCTCCGAACTCTGACGGAGTTCCATCAGAGGCCACATCAGATCTAAATCTGTATCGGCTGAGCCGAACTCCTGCTGAAAGCGTGCTCTGAATAGCTGCCATTCAAAGTTAGGAGAGGCGCGACAAAACTGGTTACAAAACCACTGTTCTGCCTGGTCTTTCGCAAGGAGGTGAATATTGGCACACAATTCCTCATCAAACACACGAGAGCTTGATGATAGTCGCTCTACGCGCAACAAAAAGTCATCGACTGAGAAAGCCGGGTTGCAACCGGAAAACTTATTTTACAAGACGCCAAGATGGAAGGGAGCCTGGGCTGATAGCCTGCCACTCTAGGAGCGGGTCTCGGCCTGTAATATAATGACTGTGGAGGCTGGTGCTCATAGGTCTGGGGTTGCCTTCGCGGGCTTAAATCAACTGGACGTGCAGAATAGGCTGGTTCCTTACCGCGGTACTGGCGGGTGTTAGTAAACAGGGCGGTGCGGACGTTGTAAGCTTCAGAAATACTACAGGCAGAACCCGACCTCTCCAAAATGGATTGCGCCAGGTTCGTCCTTAACAAACCTAACATTTCTTTTTTAAATCAGCCATATGTGTCGCCAACTGATCTGCGGTAACCACCCCGGCCTCTGTTGGATAAAGACCTCTAATTGGCGGAGGGCTAATCCTAGCATTGCGCAATTCATCTAGCGGCTGAACCTAAGTAATGGGAGGGACGGACCAAGCCCCTGTCAGGGACAGGTTTAAAGCAACGTTCCAAATTGCCTGTTCTCCTATTATGCGTGAGAATGGCCTCGCCTGTTCGTTTGAACTGGTCGATACATTAAAATCTGGGGGAGGTTTTGAAAATTCTGTTCCATATGTCTTATTCAGAGACTTTTGAGCTTTACTTCTCATGGCAGGCGGTGATCGAAGGACTAGTGCTTGCTTAGGCTTGGCTCCCTGGTCTTCAGGACCAGTTGCCCACTTTGAAAATTTATGAAATTACACAAGCAAAAAGTCGGAATTGATCGGCATCGATGATAATAATTAGATTTTGTTTAATATATGTACGATAAACTGTGAATGACATATGCTGTTTGACGTTTGCTGTTTGTCTTTTGCCGATTGTCAATTGTCAATTTTTAAATTATGTTGAAAGGATAGAAAATATTGCAGAACTGCAGAAATATTCTTTCAAATACTATTTCCCGGTACGATACGCGCGCCACCCACTGTAAGTTAAGCTATAACCTTCGCGCAAGTGCGAGCAATAACTTTACAAAGTTTTATCGCAATGGGATGAATGGTATGCGAGCGAATAAAATACGAACAAACAAATATTGATTTTTATATATTAGATTATGACATATGATAAGCATATAACTGCAGCTGAGATAAACCAAATAGTTCTACACTATATTGTATTCCTAATTTTACCATGTTTTACTACAATTGCATTAGCTGCGTTCCATTGGGCCATTCAGAGTACTCCGGCATACATCCAAGTACGCTCAGCTTTAAAAGCTCTCAATAGGTGGCTTTTTCGCTGTTTTCATTTTTCACAAATATTAAAAGTGTTTAAAAAGAAGCATCGGCTTCCGTAAATATCATTTTGACGTTATCACGTGGACAAATTGCCTAGATGCCGCGTACTAGCACTTTTTGTGACACTCACATGCGGTACACGTTCGTGTAGTACTCTGCCACATGTGAGTTGTGACATGTGCTACATTTTTACATTCGCATGTGGCAGTCACGAAATTAGGACATTACATGTATGGACTGCATGTAGCCATCGAACATTACTTTTCAGAATTTATTGTGTTTGATTCAGTTTGTTTTGGGTCGTAGTATTTTGTACAGAGTGAAAATATAAGTGAAGATTTGTGAAGGAAATATCAAATAAGTGGTGTCTTTTCATTATTTTGGTTGAAAAGTGAAAGTGTTTAAAATTAGTTTGTTTGAGTTTTATAAGTGGACGTTCGTTGTTCTAGGTTAAAGTGAGGAAATTCATGTACCCATGCTGCCATCAAGCGGTAGCATGAAGACATGAATTGGATTGAGCAATGTGAGAACCCTGTATAACTCTGGACTCACAACCAAATAAGGATAGGGAAAGGTTCAGGGAGTACCAGGGTGAGCGTCAATAAGTGATAATAAGTGATAAATAAAGCCGATTAAGTGAGGGACCCGCCTAGTTAGCCGTACTTAGCTCGTCGGAATGGGGAGGGATCTTGCCTCCTCCCTGGGCTCACTCACCCGAACACTTATTTTGCGGGCTCTCTTTGAAACAAAAACTCTAATAACTTTATTACTCAGAATAAGAAAACGCAAAAAGGAAATTAGGGATACGGGATAAAGTTTCGAAACAACAAAAAAACGTATCATGACACCTGACATCGAAGCAATCTCAGCCCATAGATGTCAAAGGGCTTGTTGGGCTATCCCACCCCATCCTGTGACTATGCCGAGCCCATAATATATGGCATAGTTCCTTTAAAACTTGGACAGTTGTACGGAACTAGCGGTTAGAGAGAGAGAAGGGTTACGAAGGAATCACGCTAATTTCTATCACTCCATTATTCACTGCAAGTGATAGGTAAATTCATGGTAAACAAAAAAATTGTACATGAAAATATGCGGAACCCGTGAACTTCAAAAAGAATTACGCATACTATATATGTAAAAAAAAGGAAATAGAAACATAACTTAACACGCTCCATGAGTTTAATACAGACTTAATGTCTTCAATGCCCACAATTTCCAATTTATTGAATAATAGGCCAAGTACATTTATTAAGTTAATAGGATGATCATAAAATGTTCAGCTTCATAACATTTTTAATTTCCCACATATAGGAAAGTAATTATAATGGGCCCGATTTTCAAAATTGTCAGTTTTAACATTTTTTTAGATTTCAAAGACACTATAGTGTTTTACGCATGTTTTTGGACACATGTGTGTGTGTGTGTGTGTGTGTGTGTGTGTGTATACGTTCGGGCCCACTTTTTTCGACAACGATACCTCGCGAACAAAAAATGATAACGACTTCGCTTTGGTGCCATTCGAAGCGTATTATTGTGAATAAGAGCTGAAAGAAATTTAATCAATTTTGGTTCAGCCGTTTTTTTGTTTAAACAAAAAAACTGAAAAAACAGTTGATTTTAGACTTTCTTGAAAAGGATTTCTACGATATAATTTGATGATCTGATGACGATCGGGACATCAAAAATTTGGATAATAACAATTTATTATGAACAGAAATTGTTTATAATGATGAAAATTTGTTTATAACAATAAATAATAGTTTATAATAAATGGTTTAACCTAGTTGAAAATTGATTATGAAAATTGGAAATTGAATACAAAATTGAAGATTGTTCATAGCAATTGAAAATTATTATAAACAATGAAAAATTCTTATAAACAATTGAAATTTTTTTTACCACAAAAAATTTCTTTTATGAATAAACTTTGTTTATATCAATTAAAAATGGTCTATAACAATTAAGAATTGTTTATATCAATTAAAAATTGTTTATAACCATTCAAAATAATCAATAACAAATGAATTCTAAAGAGAGTGCATTTATTTGGTTTTCATTAAAAAATAGTGCTATAAAGGAATAATTTGTTAAAAAAATTTTTTGCATCTAATTACAACGAAATTATCATGATAAATTAAATGCATTAATTTATTTATTTATAAATTTAAAATATCAATTTTTTAAGTATTTTTAAATGACATAAAAGTGGGCGAAAGTTTTTTTTTAAAAAGATTCATCTGATCTAATTGGTACTGATACAACTCGATACTTAAAAAAAAAATAAGATATTTTTATCCAGAACTTTTATAGTTTTATGTAACATTAAAAAAATGATAAAAAAAACCATAAATAGTTGATATTAATGATAAATAAAACAATAAATCGAATAATATGAATTTTATTTATTTTTCACTTACTCGTTTGTACTATGATCATGAATTTTATCGCTATTAACAATTAAATATTGTTAACAATAATTGAATATTTTTAATAACAATTGAAAATTATTATTAACTGGAAAGTCTTTCGTGTGGACCTCAAGGGTCGCACCAATGATGCGACACCCAGAATCTGGACCCACCCCAATAATTTTGTACGATTCTCCAACACATCAATAGTACCCTAATTCTAGAGATTAAGACCAAAACTAAATCAAACATACGTATTGAAACGTAAATTATTACCATGCCTAACCAATGGCCTAACTAAGTGAAATGAGCGTCTTATAATTAATAGACTCTGAAATTGTAAAAAAATATTGTTCATAAAAACTTTTTGAAAATGCTATAAATATATGTCTGTAAAATTATTTTGATATGTTATATAGTTTTGCAAAGAAAAGACGAATTGGTTGTAGGATGGTCGGTTACCTTCTCTACTGTTTCAGATGAACGAACAATTATAAGGCAGTTTTTTAGGTAGCATCCATTGATAATCTTTATGTGCGAAAATGTACTAATAATCTTCCGAATAAATGTAGTTCTGCGGCTTTATTCTCATGTATCGATACAAAGACTTCATAAAATTAATTTCCCATTCGCTTTGAAAGCACCAATTTCTGACGCAATTCTGTTTAATATATACTCTTGTCTGAAGTAATCCCAACTTTGGCAAATAATTTAATATTGGTTTTCTTTTTTAAGAAGGGATTTGGTAAAAATGTATGATGTCGTATGTCACTAAAATTCTATAATATAATGTAAATTCTCTCTCTAGTTTGTAAGCCGCACACAGAGCCATGCTTTCAACCTATATATGAAGATGTATCAATTCGGCCCAATAGTCATCCGATTTTTCAACCAATTTTTCAACCAATTTATCATCCACACACTACGCTTCCTCTTCATTTCATCGTCTTTGCGATATTCGCCATCTCCTTTCACCTCCAAAATATGCGCCGTCAAAATAGCAATAGCAGCCCACTTTCTTTTTGACATTTTATTTAATTAATCTTCAACACAGCGACGATAAAGATAACCTGAGACTAATCCATTAAAAGTGATGTTTGCTCTCTACATACCAATGGTTGGGTGTCGAATATCGTGTACTATCCGCATAAATATGTGAAATCGCCCATGCACACATGTGAAATGTGCACGCCGTGTACTAGCGACATGCATGTATCAAATCACATGTGTACACCCCTTCAAATTCGTCCACCTCGGTCATGTGCACATTTGAATTTTGGGACAAAACACACATTTCCTGTAATATCAACTTTTTACCGCATGCAACCACTACGCTACTTACGAAAAATGGAACGAACATGCTAGACATTCTCATGACGTCAAAACCACGTACGCATGTGGCTTTTTACGTGTCGGGTACTTCCGGCTTTATACACTTGTTCTTATCTTAATACGTTTTTATCTACAGTTCTGCCTTTAAATGAAGTCACGAGACATTCGCCATGTGTGGCCCAGATGGTGTCCCAACAGAAGCCCTGAAAGTCATAGTCCACTCATGCCCACAGGTACAGGAAAATGTACAACGGCTGTCTAAAAGAGGAAACCTTTCCCAAGCGGTGGAAAGCGCAGAGGCTTGTACTTATCAGCAAGGGGAAGGGAGATCCAGGAACTCCAGCGGCATACAGACCCCTATGCATGCTGGATACGGCCGGAAAACTACTGAAAAAATTGCTGAAACCGCGTCAAGCATCAGAAATACAGTACGCAGGAGGCCTTTCAGATAAACAGTATGCTTCCTGGAAAGGGCGATCAACCATTGGAGCGGTAGAAAAAGTGGTTAAAGCCTTTCACGCGCCGCAAGAAGGAAACCGCCACTCAAGAAAAGTAGTCCTGCTGGTAGCACTGGATGTTAAAAACGGCGGTTCAGAAGCCCGAACTCGATCGTCATTTAGAATTAAGAGTGAACTAAATAAAATAAGTAAGTGTGAAAATAAAAATAAAGATAAACATATGTCTGATTTGAATAAAATAAGTAGGGGTAAAATAAAAAATAAAAATAAAGATCAAAATATTTCTAGCGCCGAAAAAATGACCACTTTACAGCATATCAAATATTTATTCCCGAAGTATGAAGACCCGGAAGACCCAAATAATAACCCACGTCTCGCCAGATTAGACGAAGAGCTCAGTCTGGACGTAAACCTGAGCGCGGAGGAAAAACAAGCGATATCACAACTCTGTTAGGAGTACAATGATATCTTTTTCCTCAAAGGTGATTGGCTAACTTTCAGAAATACCATCACCCATGATATACCATTGGTGCAGGACCAAGCACCAATCAACCAGAAAATGTATCGTTTGCCAGAGACTCAAAGAAATGTAATAAATGAACAGCTTCGCGAAATGCTAAAAAACGACATAGTGCAGCCAAGTAAAAGCCCTTGGAATTCACCTCTCCTAGTCATCCCCAAGAAAGCGGGACCTAACGGTGAAAAGGGGTGGCGCGTCGTCGTCGACTTTCGTAAATTAAACGAAAAGACGATTGATGACGCCTTTCGGCTACCTCGGATCGAGGATATTCTTGACCAATTAGGTCATTCTAGGTATTTTACCACCCTCGATCTCGCCAACGGCTATCACCAGGTGCTCGTTGATCCTCAAGATCGACCAAAAACTGCGTTTAGCACCAATTACGGCCACTACAAATTTAGGCGTATGCCATTTGGGCACAAAGGAGCCCCGGCAACATTCCAACGCTTAATGAATTTCGTCCTAACAGTATTACAAGGCTTGGAATGCTTTGTCTACCTAGCTGACATAGTCATCTACTGTAAAAACATTGCGGACCAAAATAATAAGCTCCGGAAAGTTTTCAATCGTTTGAGAGAGAACAACCTCAAACTGCAGCCCGAAAAGTGCCAGTTTCTGAGAAAAGAGGTTGTTCATCTAGGCCACAAATGTTCCAGTGAAGGAGCACTTTCAGACTCCAGAAAAACGGCTTGCGTCCAAACTTTCCCAGTTCCCAGAACTGTACGACAGGTTCAATCCTTTATTGGACTTGCCAATTACTATCGAGAGTTCAACCCCGACTTCTCCAAAATTGTGCGTCCAATAACGGATTTGCTCCGCAAGGATGTCAAATTCGCATGGACTGAGAAGTGCCAGGAGGCATTCCAGAAAATCAAAACTTCACTAATATCCTCTCGACTCCTTATATATCCTGATTTCTCGAAACCATTCAACTTAATTACGGACGCCAGCAGCGAGGCACTAGGAGCCGTCCTCTACCAAAGAGAAGTAGGACACGACCAGCCCGTTGCCTACGCCAGCCGTACACTGAACAAGGCAGATCGCAACTACAGATGTTACTTGCAAGGTCGTAAATTCACGGTCTATGCAGACCACAAACCTCTCAAAGGAGTCTTCAATGTAAAATACCCAACTTCCCGTCTGGTGAGATTTCCCCATAAACTTTCCGAATTCGATTATCAAACCGAATACAAACCAGGAAAGTACAATACGAATGCTGACGCGTTAAGCATTCCACGGGAAGTCGGCGAAGACACAGATGGCCAAAACATAATGGTAAAAGTGCAAGTCCATCATAGAAAGGAGTCGGACTCTGAGGATGAAATAACCTCTATTCGAAAAAATCGCCTAAAATGTAACGCTGTGACCCGGGCACAAGCGAAAAACGTTCAAATAGAGTCCAAAAGCCGCCTCGCTAAAACGAAATAGTTCCAAACACAGAAGAGGTCACAACAGCGAACCCGCCAGATACTAATCCGCTAGTCGACGATAAACCTAAGCCCCCTGAAATAATCACAAGCCCCAAGGAGATGCAAACGATCTTACATGATTATCACGAATCTCCTTTTGGCAGCCATCAGGGCGTTAATAAAACATACAAGCGGATTCGAAGGAAGAAATACGTTAAGCGTTGCTAAAAATGCCAAAAACTGAAGGCATCACCTCAGTTTCAAATGCCGATGGTCATTACGGATATCGCAGAACAGCCCTTCGACAAAGTCTATCTCGACATCGTTGGTCCACTCGAGGAAACTGACTCCGGAAACAAGTACATCTTGACTTTCCAGGATAAACTCACTAAATTTGTCGATTGGTACGCTATACCTAACGGGGAAGCCGTCACTGTAGCGCAAAACTTCTTCGACGAAATCGTAGCGCGTTACCGCAACCCTAATAGTCGCCAATCAAGGAAGCAACTTCCTTAGTGACCTGTTTAAAAAGGTATGTAAACTGCTACGGATGAAGAAATTACAAACTTCTGCCTACCACCAACAGTGTACATGAAGGGACAAAATTAACTCCCATGGACTGCCTTTACGGCTTCACAGCGGATGTTCCGTCAAATTTAAAACGAGACCCTGAACATGTGTATAATCACGAGAGCTACTATCAGATCACGGCACGCAAAATCACTCGCTAGCAAACAACAGTCGAAATTATACTACGATAAAGCTGTTCGACCCTTATCCTTTCACATAGGTGACAAGGTCTTACTAAAAAGCGAAAGTCGAAAACACACGCTCTCTCAAATCTGGGTAGGAACATATCTGGTAATCGGTATACCATCCTCAGTAAACACAACCCTAAAAATGGGAAATCGTACAGTCACGGTTCGCAACTAACATTGTAATCCTTTCTATGAATAGATTAGTTTAAAAAAAAATTTTAACGCGTCGTGGCGTGCTTCCTATCTAAGATCGAGATAAAGAGCGTAACGCAAAGCAAGCACGAAAATCAAGAACTGAGCAATGGAGAAAAGCTCTTTAACAACTCAGCCCAATCGGGTCCAATCCAACTTTTATTATAAACCTATTTTATTTCTTTATAACCTTCTACTTAAAACCTTGTACTTAAATTCCTTACGTAAGATCTCCCATCTCACCGAATAAACCTGCTTGAACCTACAAAGTGTCAAAAAGCAGGACTTCGCTACCTCTTGCACAGTACCCCATAATTGGAAAGAACAAATTCGAAACAACTCTTGTGTAATTCCGTCAGAGACTGAACCACCTAAACTCCATCTTCTTAATGCTATATCTAGAAAGTCTTCCTGATGACAAACTGATTTGTTGTCACAACCTACATAGCTTCTACACCCCGCGATAAAATGGGATAATTATAGTAACATTTTCTTTTAATGCCTTAATCACTTTAATTTACTTTGTCTGAGGCAGAACCTTCACACTTTCACTATATCTAAGCGATTGTATATTAATTTACACCCACTTTGATCAAACCTTACCTCCTAGTTTCTCCTTTTTCTCGCCTCCAAGGCTGAGACAGGAACTTCTTCCTGGTAGTCTCTTGCCTTGAGGTCCTCCTCATCTACCTTCGATATACTGTATTCAACAGTAGATATCGCAACAACTCACTTTCCCTTATTATACCCAATTCCAGTGACTTACCAGGAAATTCCTCTTGGTAGTCCCGTGTCCTGAAGTCGACATGCGGATATAAAAATCCGCATCAAACAATTTCAGAAGATTACACTGAAAAATACATATGAAGTCTACGATAAGTCAATTTTAACTCTCCCGAATAATTAAAAACAAAAAAATCGCCATATTTAAAAGTTGAATTATGGCTTTACCCCATTGCCAACAACAAGAAATTGACGCATGAAGCCACTTTAGGAAAAATCTACGCTTTATAAATAAGAGAACTAATTTAGTTAACCTCTATTAACCATATTCCTCTCCCCAGGTATGATACAAAACGCTGTCATCCTCGGACTTATCATGTCCACTATGGGAAGTAGTACGTCGGAGTCTTACTCAGTAAACCCACTCAATAATACAGCAGTGCTATTAGAGAATCTAGGGAGCTTCATAGTTTACCACTCCACATGGAATATACTCACGGAATTGGACCTGACCAAGTTGGATAATCAAACAACGCTGGCAGAACGAGCTGAATACTACGTACATCAACTGTGTGGAAATAAGACAGGAGAAGAACTCTGCGAGCTTCAGCAAAAGCAAATGCACGCGTTGATGGAAAACATCAAACAACGTACTAAGGTAATTAAACAAGCTCCCAAATCTCGTAAAACGAGATCTATCTTTGACGGCATCGGAAACGCCATGCACTACTTATTCGGT
This sequence comes from Leptarthrus brevirostris, assembly GCA_964036015.1. Classification (NCBI taxonomy): domain Eukaryota; kingdom Metazoa; phylum Arthropoda; class Insecta; order Diptera; family Asilidae; genus Leptarthrus; species Leptarthrus brevirostris. The sequence goes on from OZ038375.1 coordinate 65,685,994, forward strand.
ACCATGGAGAGTGCCAATGAACGCGAAGTCTATAGCCGCCTGAATGAGTTGGAAACTAACCATCAGGTACTCGCTGATATGGAGAAACAACAAATCAGTGTAGTTAAGACTGCACTAAATAAAGTCCAAAAGCCTTTAAATTTACTGGTCGAAAGACAACGGCAAATAGCCTACCAGATGAATGATTTACATAATCTGATCGACGCACTCAGTCGCATCTCGCGGGAGGAAGCCGAAGACAACACTCTCCTAGTAAAGGCTCAAGTCCACCATAAAATGGATTCGGACTCGAAGGAAGAAAACGGCGCAACCCTTAAAAATCGTCTAAAATGCAACGCGGTGACCCGGGCTCAAGCAAAACATGTTGAAACAGAACCCAAGAGCTCCGAAACGCGGGATCCCTCGTTGAGCAACCATGATAACGAAACAATAAAAACCAAACAAGAAATACAGCCTATAAACCCACCAGGTAAGGATCCAGACATAAACGAGCCAAAAAACCCTTAAGTTATTACAAACCCCGAAGAAATCGGGACAATCTTACATGACTACCACGATTCTCCTTTCGGTTGCCACCAGGGCGTAATAAAAACATACGGATTAGAAAAAAGTACTAGTGGAGACACATAAAGAAATACATTGAGCGGTGCTCCAAATGCCAAAGGATGAAAGCGTCACCACAATTCCGAATGCCGATGGTTATAGCGGACATCGCAGAAAAACCATTTGACAAGGTCTAACTTGACATATTAGGTCCACTTGAGGAAACAGAGTCCGGAAATAAATATATCTTAACATTCCAGGACAACCTTACAAAGTTCGTCGACTGGTATGCCGTACCAAATGGGGAAGCTATTACAGTAGCGCAAATTTTCTTTGACGAAATAGTGACGCGCTATCGCATCCCCAAACGAATTTTCACCGATCAGGGAAGCAATTTTCTGAGTGACTTATTCAAACAGGTATGTAAATTGCTAAGGGTGAACAATCTCCAAACTGCAGCCTGTCACCCGCAGTCAAATGGCGCACTAGAACGTGCACATAGACTATCGAATACCTCCCAACCATAGTGGACGAAAATCCCAAATCTTGGGACCATTACCTGCGAACAGCTGCATTCGTGTACAACAACAGTGTGCACGAAGGGACGAAACTAACTCCCATGAACTTCCTTTACGGCTTCACAGCGGATGTTCCCTTTATATAATCACGAGAGCTATTACCACTTATTACGGTATAAGCTTCAAAAATCTTATGCAGCGGCTCGGAAAAACATATTGGCCAGCAAACAACGCTCGAAGGTCTACTACGACAAAACTATTCGCCCTATATCCTTCCATATAGGGGACAGGGTCCTCCTCAAGAGCGAAAACAGAAAACAAACTCTCCCAAATCTGGGTAGGACCTTATTTGGTAACTGGCGTCCCCAGCTCAGTGAGTACCACTATACGAGTTGGTAAGGGAATAATCACAGTCCATAATAACAGGCTGAAGCCTTATTATGACTAAACCAAATAAATATACATTAAATGTTAAACACTTCAACCAAAAATAAAAAACTCAAACTCGTAAATAATTTTATTTTCATGAAAGAAAGAATAAAAAGAAGGAAGACACCTAATTAAAAGAAGAAACTTTATTTTACTCATTTTTGTCAAGAAAATAAATTTCTCTTAAATTTGCAAATCAGCCGGCCCAAAACTAGTCCCACCATTCTTCGGTGAAAATCCTGCTGCCATCCTCCCCAGGGGTGGAAAACGGGACGCATAGACGTCACCTGTAATACCTCCCTCTGTATCTATCCTGGACCGGTCGATGACCAGAGGAACGAATGATGGGAGCGAACTGTACTCCCCGGTGATTACAACCTTGCCACCTAATAAAAAGAGAACAGAATTGAATAAAAGGTGGCATACGCTCACAATAACTAAAAAGTCTTACCTGCCGCTACCCAGGTGTCACCGCTCAGTAGGGTGAAACGAACCGGATAATATAACCCGGCGGTGGCTGGTGCTCCCCAGAAACTTAGCGGGGTCATCTTAGGACGCTGCAACACGAGGCGTACTGACCCCTGCCACCCGCGATGAACGTGGAGAACATACACCCCATACAATCGTAAGGAGTGACGGGAGTCCACCGTAAAACCTTGCTGAGTTATAACTTCAGTGAAACTTATTTTTAACGATTGCAAAATACAAACTGTAACAAATGCTCCCAAGCACCCAACTTTTTTTTAACTATTCCTCTCCAAAGAATATTTATCTTTTTCCCAGAAGGAAGGAATGTTACAGGTCAGATCCGAAATCCGATGCTGGATATTTTTGTCAACAACATCGGATAACGGATATGACCACAAACAAATAACTTAAAAATTTACCAGCAAGTAACCACTTCGTAAACAAATTCCAGAGGAAATTGTATATCCTCTTTCACGAAGTGGCTAACGGGTAAATTTTCCTAGAACACAAAGCAAGTCGAAAGTACATGGAAAATGATGGCGAAGCACCTGAATAAGAATAAAAGTTCTCAGGCTAAAAGCGCCTCGCAATCAAATTCCGATAAGTACATCGCCTTGCTCAAGGTCTATCGGTGCTTGAACTTAATCAAGTCAGTAAGTGAGAGGAAAAAGCTCTCACACACACGACCAAAAGCTTACCTAATATTTAACGACTGAACGACTCAAAGCTTTCTACCTTGATCCAAAAGTTCAAGTCGAATAAACAGGTAAGTGGTCGTGGAAAAAATAATTAACAAGAGAGTCTAGTCTTGAGCACGTTCGAGTTTGGTCTTAACAGTGAAAGAGTGAAGTTGCGTTTTCTAATAGGAAAAGATCTGGTAAAAGCGTTACAGGGCGAAGTTAGTTTTTCTTTCAAAGACGCCGAGTTCGTTGGCAAAAGAAAAGAGATGTTTTAGTGAAAGTGAATGTAAATGCGATTATATGTGGATTTTAATTATTCTTATTAAAACTAGAATAGTGTATATAAAAGGATTTTTAAGGTTTAACAGTTAAGAATGTATATCGTCGTTATTAGTTTAGTGGAAGTGCATATAATAGCGATAAAAGCGGACCTTGATTATTGTTAGTAAAGTTAGAATTGTTTTAGTATAAGAGCACAAAATTGTGATATAAACAGACTATTATTATTGTTAGTAAAACTAGAACAGTGCATAAAAAAGGATTTTTTGTAAATTAAATTGTACCACGACTGCATGCAAGTTTGGTATGAGTGTAAACAACTACAAAATAAAAGACATTGTATTTGAGTTAATGCGTTTCGAATTGTTTATTAATTATTAATTTTATAAATTGTGGGAGTAATTAGAAAAAAAAGAACTCGGATTACTGGGGTGTCATCGGTGACAAACGAGCATACTTAACAACGCCAACTCTGTAGAAATCATTCATCAGCAGGAGGCCTGTGCGAAATGCAGGAAAAACATGCCCATGCGCTGATGGAGAACATAAAAAGATGCACCAACGTCATCAAGGAGGCCGTACCAAAATCCCGAAAACGCAGATCGATATTCGATGGTATAGGAAATGCCATGCATTATTTCTTCGGAACGCTGGACAGCGGAAACGAACACGAGGTAAACAGTTGCTTGGACGAACTCGAAACCAATACCCAAGCGCTCGCCGACCTAGAGAAACAACAGATTAGCGTAGTTGTTTTATATCGCCGATCATAATGGCTGACCAATTGCAACAAAATATTCAATAAGCTTATAAAGCTTATAATAAAAAAAATTCAAACAAAAACAGAAATTCAAAAAAAAATTTAATAAATTTTCAAATTCACTGCTGTAAAAAAGGAAACAATTAATTATTAATAGATTGAAAGAAATGCTGCATATGTTTATCAAATGGCCTTATTAGACATACCTCGATCAACTTAACAGCACGATTATCAGATGAAAAAACGAGAAAGAGTCCTTGCTGCATGCTCCTTTATATAGGCTTGCAGCGGCCATGTTGTCGAAATTTGAATTTGTGTTCGATTTGCGAACGCCATTTTGCATAAAATTTGTTAACCATAATGGATATTTTAAAGAAACTTGTAATTTTTTTTTGTTTAAATGAATTGTAATTAAACCTAAATAAAATTATGCATTCAATTAAATATTCATTGCATTTTTTAATATTAAATTGACTGATTGTCGATCAAATTAAATTTATGTCTATAAAAATGGTGAAAGTAGACATTTTTTTCCACAATGTTTCGATACTCGATGAAAACATTCGCTTCTCCTTTCCACCTTTAGGCCTATTTTTTCTTTTTCCCACTTATAACGCTTATGGGAAATTTAAAAAGCATTAAGATTTCCTTGGGGAATAATTTTTGGTGAAATTAATTACCACCAATGAATTCCCCATAAAATTTCTTACATGTTGGCAGCACATAAAGGTTGAAATGTTTTTAAGCATGTGACAGGTGATCGAACTGTCATTCGCGAGTTCGTGTTTTTTAAGTGAAATTTAAGTGTATACACACTTTTTCATGTTATAATTAAATGTTGGATTTGTGTATTGAGTGTTGTATGTGAATTTTTATTGTAGTAATATTGAATTTTGTGTTTGTTATCGTTTTCAGCTCGCCGGCATACATTCCCAGGTGCGTGAACAACACCTTCACCTGTTCACGGGAAGAGGATACTTCATCGAGCATATGTAAACAATGGTAAGTCAATTTAATTCTTCAATTTAATTTGCATGTAAGTCGCCTAAGTAAGTGTTGTAATTCAATCCAATGCATGCTTCATGTTCAATGTTTGTTTACCCCTTTGGTTTAATGTTCTGTGTAATGTTTACGTTCATAATTTGAAAATGCATGACTAATTCAATTCATTTATTTATATTTCATTAGTGGCTTATATCAAAATTCTAACTCTTTATAGTTGTTCTGTTCATTTCAGGTACTGCAGTGACAGGTTTATCTTCTACTTAAATTCATTCAGGTAAGAAGGTAATCCAGGTAATTTATATATCAAATCGATTTAATAAATTCATTTTAATATATTCTCTTTTTAGGTAAACAGTAGTAAAGACAACCTTTGACAGAAAGCAGAAACCCTTCACGTCACTGGCAGAATGTCAAAGGCAGACAACATTTCCAATGAACGATCTGCACAACTTGACGGAAGAATTAAAAGCTATACAGTTAAGACAGGAAATTATTTCTAGTCTACTTCTCCAATTGGTCGAGCGAGAGTTTAGACTGCAGGCCCTATTAGATATAATAGTATCAAATAGGAATAAGCAAATCTATCCCTTATTAATTTCACCCGGTAGGCTGTTAGAAATTTAGCGTAAATCCCACTCAACCTGCCAGAACCCCCAAAACTGCCTCTCGATTTTTTATCAGACAACCGAAATTTGAACCCACTTATTATTAGAATAACTCGTAATTCGCCTAACCCTACCTATATTTGACATACCCAAATTTAAACTACAACAAGTCCGATGTTTTCCAATCCATACGGAAAATAATTATTCACTAATCCCAGAGATTGACTACTCGCACGTAGCAAGTCAAATACAAATTCAGGAATTCTTACTCCTCAGACCATCAAATGTCCGCCAATATCAAAAGGTCTCCAAAGACATAGACGAAGACACATATATTGGCAGACTAAAAGCCCCGATAACGAAAGCAACCCTGTCCACGGGTGGAAAACTTATATCGCCTATATCTCCGCCGTTTTTCATCGTACGGTGATACGATCGTAGAGGGCGCTTCAAGCGCTACAACTTTGTCCATGACGACTTTTGCGCTATCGCTCACCCTTATCACCGAGGGGGCGGGGGTAACATTTTCGGAGCGCAAATTTTTCTTAAATTGAAATTAGACTATTTGCTATGCAGGCGCGTATTCTGTTCCTTCCACGGAATGAATAAAGAAATACACCCATAGAAAGTAGTGTTGTAGAATTCGACATTAACTTTATGTACCGATATTTAACAAAATTTCAATTAAAATTATTGGCGTGTGTAAGAAAAGCTAGAAGAGAAGTGCTGCCATTGACAAACCCGAATAAACGGTTTCACGTAAGTACTTAACAATTGGTTGAAGAAAAGGTAACCTCAATTAAATTATATTTTGTCTGCTGACAGCGAAATAAATCAGTCAGGTAAATAATCAATTTATGTCGGCAATAGAACACTGTCGTGGAGTTGTGTCGGTCACAAAAATGTTTGGACTATATATAGATATGTATTTGATTATCGGCAGAAAAACATAACCACGTTTCTTGAACTATATAAATAATATTTTATTCAATTGTAGTAACAAAAGAACACTGTCGTGAGTTTGTCGGTAACCATGTTTCTTGGACTACATGTGTACATAACAACTTAATAAATTGTCGGCAGCAACTTTTTGCTGTAAGATCTAAGGATTCATTAAATTTTCGGCGATGGATGTATACTTATTTTGTGAAGAAGATAATGGCGTTTCTTTTGAGTCGCAAACCAAAACCCTCCATCTATAATTAGAGAACAAAAAAGTCGTCGACGACATTGGCTGTTAAGCTCCTAAGTTTATATGAATTGTAATTACATTGATACTTGTGGGTCAAAGATATCCGAGCGTACATATTTTCACACATTAGTATTTAACTATATTATTTTCATTTAACGATACCTACCCTTTATACAGGGTGTTTCAGATCTGACGTGCCAAAATGAGTGGGGTTATAAATCTCAACTAAATAAGCAAAAAATTGTATGGCAGGGGGGGGCAATCTCAACCGTGTATGAGTTACAGGGTGATTAATAAATTTCAGTTTTTCATGGTATGCACATTAATCTTTTATTTTTATCTCTTGATCTACCCAACACAGCCACATCAAGCAAAAGCTAAAAAACTACTATCCAAAAATTGTCAATAATGTTGAGCTAGCTCCTACCATTGCAAGTACAGTCCGTTCCAAAAGTGCAAAAAATGGTTTGTGATTACCTAAATTTCAACATTTTCCCAAATTTTCTCGGAAATTCATGTAATTAGTACACCCCGATTTTATTGTTGTTAGATTTCCCATCCATCTTATTACCTTTCCAAAAAGGTACAATATGGCAAAGAAGACGAAGGATTACAAGAACCGCATCCTTAGAAATCCCTGACTACCTGATTATTTTATTGCACTGTGGTGACAGCACAATTGTAGTGCCAAAACCACTTTGACGATTGTAACGTTTAATTATTTTTGGCTACGTTCGTACATTCAGATTACTTGTTGTAAGTGCTAACCTAGTAGGTCGCAACAATTTTGTTTAAATAATTGAAAAAGCGAGAAAATTGTTCCATTGGCTTAGTTTTCAAACAGTCTCTAACGAATGATGTGTCAAAATATTGTTTAAATAAAAAATAATAAAAAAAAATCAATTTCATTTTTAGACAAAACAAGATAAATAATAAATTTAATTTCAGCCTAGGCAAGTCCTTGGCAAACTTAAGCAACCTTATATAAAATCTTAATCTTTATCTTGAACTTATTTAATTGTACAGCATTTACAACATGAACGGGTTTAATGATTTATTTGGTGAACCTATTGCTAAATCAGGTGTTTCTCTGGTCAATTGTCTGCTCCACTATCTCCGTCTCCAGCGTCCATATCAGCCAACGCCTTTTCTGTTAAGACCATACTATTTTGGCGATCCAATCCGATGGCGTGGTTCTTCCAGCTTGAGTCGCAATTCGACCTTGCAGGAATTACACAACACAGTACAAAACTTAACCATTTACTGAGTGCTTTAGAAGAAAGTGTACTTCGAAATATCAGCGATATCATTGCAAATCCTCCAACAGTTAATATATATTTAAAATTCAAGGAAACGTTAATTTCACGGCTTTCCACATCATATAACGTCAAACTAAAGCAACTTTTAAATGAGTTGACTTTAGGAGATTCTCGTCCTTCATATTTATTACGGGAAATGGAGACGTTGAATTCGGGAAAATTAAATGACGAAATCTTAAGGTCTTTATGGCTTCAGAGGTTACCTGGAAATGTGCAAGCAATTCTAGCTTGTAGTCCAGGTACATTAGACGATTTATCAGCCATGGCTGATAAAATATTGGAAGTAACTGGTCGAACTGAAGTATATTTAGTATCGACGAATCAAAATCCAAGTAATTCGGTAATATCAACCCTTAAAAATCAAATTAGTGATCTTTCAGAACAAGTTAAAAGGATTTCCCATTCATCATTTCAAGTTAAAGAACTTTCAGAACAAGTTATTAGGATTTTTCGTTCATCATTTCGGCCTTCAATTAAAAATTATTCAAGGCTCAATTCACGAAGCCGTTCGAGAAATCGAAACTTTTAAATGTACCCAGCCATGTAAATACGGTATTCAAAATTCAACAAACTAATAGGTCAGTCTCCACTAGCGACGGGCGAATCTGACTTAATAAAAAGTCGCTTACACATTCTTGACATATACAGTAAAAGACTTGTGGAGACCTTGTGGCGATTATAGAAGGCTTAATGCTAAAAGGATTCCTGATAGATATCCAATTCCACATATTCAGGACTTTGCAGGTCAATTGGAAGGAAGTAAAATCTTTTCAACAATTGATTTGATAAAAGCTTACCACCAAATTCCAGTAGCACCTTCAGATATTCCCAAAACAGCAATTTTTACACCTTTCGGTCTTTTTGAATTTACACGGATGACTTTCGGCTTATGCAATGCTGCCCAAACTTTTCAAAGATTTATTCACTCAGTTTTGCGCGAGCGAAATTTCTCGGACATTCAGTTTCAAACCTTTATCAGAGCGTGTTGAAATAATCAATTCTATGAAAGTTCCTGATACAGTAAAGGAATTACGAAGTTATTTAGGTATGATAAATTTTTATCGAACATTTTTGAAAAATGCCGCAATGATATAATTGCCTTTAAACAAATTCTTAAAGGGTGCCAAAAAAGATAGTAAGAAAAAAATTATCTGGTCAAAAGAAGCAATAAATGCATTCGAGGAAACTAAAACTCAATTATGCAAAGCTACATTATTTGCATTTCATTCTACTGACGCACCATTAGCTTGTGCGTTGTGCAACAAAAATGCAACAACGATTGACAACCATTAGGCTTCTTTCCTGCAAAGTTATCAGTCGCTCAGATGAAATACAGCACTTATGACCGAGAGCTGCTAGCAATCTATAATGGTATTAAACACTTTAGATTTCTTCTAGAAGGAAGACAATTTACTATTTACACCGACCATAAACGATTAGTCTTTGCATTTCAACAAAATCCTGAAAAAGCCTCACCCAGACAGTTCAGACACCTTGACCTAATCGGTAAATTTTCAACGGATATCACATATATCCGGTTAAGAGAATATAGTTGCTGACACATTATCAAGGCTTAACGAAATCAATATCGTCGGTGCAATAGATTTCGAAGCTATTGCAGACGCACAGGTCAATGACTCAGAACTTCAACATTTAATTCGAAATTCTTCTTTGAATAATGGTTAAGTTAAAATTAGTCAATTCAGAAAAATTTATTTTTTGTGATATCTCAACCAAAAAAATGCGTCCGTATATCCCCATCAAATTTTGAAAAGAAATATTTTCAATTATCCACAACTTAAGCCATCCAGGTATAAAAGCATCAATTAAACATATGATCAATAGAGTTATTTGCCGTTCAATAAAGAGAGATGTTAAAGAATGGAGCAGAAGTTGCTTACCATATCAAAGAGCTAAAATCTCGAGACATGTTAATCCTCCCATCGCTGATTTTCAATATTTGGCCCTATGCCAAATTCAGAAGGTTTCAAATATTGTCTAACAATCATCGACCGATATACTCGCTGGCCAGAGGCAATCCCCATCGAAAGCATTAGCGCAGAAACAGTAGCTTCTGCATTATTAAAGAACTGGATATCTATATTTGGCATTCCATCAAAAATAATTACGGACCAAGGTAGACAGTTCGAGTCAACCTTACTCATGGTACTAGTCAGATTATTAGGTATTAAGCGTTGCCGAACAACCCAAGCTAAGGGATTTATAGAACGTTGGCACCGGTCGCTCAAAGCATCATTAATGTGCTACCAAAATTCAGAATGGACAAAATATTTCCCACTTATTCTCTTAGGTTTCAGGTCAATTAGTAGTGACGAATTCCGACTTTCTCCTGCAAAATTAGTTTATGGAGAAAATTTACGGTTACCCAGTGATTTTTTTAATAACACGAATTCTTTAAATAATCAAGATGAATTTATTAAACAACTCGAACGTCAATTCCAAAATATACAACCGTCACCGGCATCTCGGCACACACTTCAAAGGGTTTTTATTTTCAAAGATTCAAAGAATTGTCCTTTCCTTTTTATGAGAGTTGATAGCACTCGACCTAGTTTACAACTCCCTTATGAAGGACCTCATGAGGTAATATTTAGAAACGAAAAATTTTACAAAATTCTGATTAAAGGAAAAGAAGTTAACGTTTCTATTAATCGATTGAAACCTTGCTTTACAAATTCTTATTTAAGAGACTCTGAGGACACTTCACGTTTTGTAAATGCACATTCACCAGAAGTTACACATAGGTCGTAGTTGCCAGTGTCAAACGATCATCCACCTAATAACCAAATTAACTCAAGGGCGTCTTTACAGTCGCTCAAGAGCCCAGTAAATTTCGTAAACAACCAAAGGTCCAGTTACAATCCATTACAAAACCCGCAAGGATTAAATGATAACACTCCAATACAGAGAACATTAGAGCCAGTGAGATGGTATACCACAAAATAGCCGAATAAACCGAACGGTGTCTTTTCAGGCAGTGCTCAAGAACCCAGGAAGATTGGAAAATACTAACAAATCAGTCATAAGACAACCCCAGACAGTTGGGCCATACTTATTAGGCTAAGAGAATATTAAGGGTAAGGTACTATCCCTATATATCGGGTATCCATAATCTTAGTATGATATATGTATATTCTTTGTCTAAACATTAAGGTGTTGAAATCAGAATTTATTACCGTCGTATACAGTTAAGTTGACATGGAAATAGGCTTGAAATAACATGAAGTATTTATATTCCTGTGAGTATTATCTAGGTAAATTGTAATTGAACAAAATACAAGGCAAATAGCGAGTACAGGATATTAAATCGTTATAAAACTACGTTGGCAAGCATTTGATTTTTTTTAATCGCCAGTTCATAAGACTTCAGCGAGAATGCGCATTTTTTTTTGCTGATTCGGCTATTAAATAATTGCTGTGAATAATGAAGACCTAGCAGGCGTGAGGTCAAGATTCGTTGAATTTCGTTAGTTATAATTCATATTTGCCTGTACAGTTTTAATCGGTCATAATCTTTTGTATAAAAAAATTATTTTTGGGCTCGAAACTGGGGTAGAATACATTTGTATAAAAGAAGGGCATTGTGGAAATTTATTTTAAATTTAGCATATTAGTAGAGCTCTTTCTTTTTTTCTTATTTGTTATTGTATTAAGTGCCTAAGCACCATAAGAGCCTCGTTGCAGTGAGGTAAAAATAGGTCCTGAGCTTCGGTCAGTTGGCCGTGAGCTCTCCTGAAGAGGGGGTAACTTTTTTTCTCTAAAAATAAAATAATGTTTGTTCATGAGCCTATAACAGACTTTTGACTTCTCTCTCTCTCTCCTCGTTGACCTTTTTTAGGGCGGCTATGTCTACGTCGGTGGGTGTGGTGCTCATAATGAGGTGAGCGGCCCTCTTTTTTCTTTTCAGGATTTGTTCGAAGGGCATCCAGATTATCAGCGGCCCCCTGGGTGCAAGGGCGGTTGGGGCATGGGCTAATCAAGGGGAATCATACCACCAGAATCCCCCAACGTTCTCCGGTAAGTCAGGCAGTGCCTGCCGACATCCTTCTTAATCATGTTTTTTTTATAGTTTTCCCGCGGTTTTCGTTTAGTTTTTTTTATTATGTAAACATTTTTCCGGTCTCGTTTCGTCCCACCTATCCCTTATCCCACAGCATGATTTTTGTTTTATTTCGTTGCTCGACCAGGAGCAGCATGGCATCCCTCTTCGACCCACCCCCTTCTCTATCGTAGTTGCTAGTGATCCGGCATGCCATCCCACATCCTGCTCTAGCGTCGGTCCTAGCGCGCAACAATATTTAATATGCAGCAAAAAATGTTTGCGGTCACCTTTACCGAGCAACTTAAATTTTACTGCCATCAAATCACAATCTAATTCAGTTCAATTTCTAATTAGATGAGAGTCGGGACTGTGATTTCTAAAACAATTCAAGTGTGGCTTATAGATTGTTTTTAAGACTGTTTCCTTAAGAATAAGAAAAAATATTTTAAACTTTTAAAGTGTGCAGTGACTTCACAATAAATACTAAAAGACTGCCTAAGAACTCTTGATAGTTATATAAGAAGTCGGAACTAGAGTGGGGCTGCAATAGATCGCGAAATAAATAAAATTCTTGTTATTTAAAAATGAAGATCTTATTGTGTGAAGTGTGTGGAAAAACATAAAGTAACTTCAGCCTACAGAGGGATTTAAAAACTATACTTAGCAGCGCATTGAATATAAGATCGCATCGTAATAAACTTAAGTGTTTAAAGATGTGTCTACATCTATATCGTTATCAGTTTTGCCATCAACGTCATCATCTTTAAAGTCCACTTTAACACATATGTTTTGTCAGATATGTGATTTGCAAATTAACGTAAAAGACTGGACGTATCATTTACGTACCAATTTTCATAAACGAAATTGTCTATTCCTATAAATCGGATATTTTTATTGTACATCAAATGAGAAAGAAAATCACATAAATTTGTTGATTCTTCAAGATGAAAACTTGGATCACTATGTTTGGATTAAGAATATTTCCAGATTGATTAAGAAACAGGTAACACATCATAAAACCCAAATTTACTTTTGTAATTCAGGTCTTCAACATTGTAATAATGAAGAATCTTTTGATATGCATAAAAATGAATACTGTAAAATAGTGACTACTATGCCTACCCCCCAAAAGTCTGTTTTGGAATTTGAGAAGTGTGAGCGCAACTTGTTATTTATGCTGACTTTGAATGCTTGCTAAGGGAACTAAAATAAGCATACCTAATTCTATGCTGTCTTGAACAATCACCACTCAAGAGCACATACGCTGTGCTTTCTCTTATTTTATCCATTGTTTTTATGATGATCGTTTATATAAGTTCAGGATTTATCAGGGTGAAGATGTTGTTAGACGATTTGTGCTATTATTAGCTGACGACGTAAAAGTCATCAATAAAAATCACATTTGAAAGTGTAAGCCGCTTGTTTCCATGTCATCAGATTAACTTTTCAATGAATATGTAGTCCTTTAAAAGCGCCTATAGTTGAACGATTCAATCGATCATTGAACAGCATGATGTGGAAACAGTTTCGTATGCAGAGCTCATAGCGATAGATTGATATATTTCAGAAATTACTTGAAAGGTATAACTCAAGAAATCATCGAACTATAAAAATGATATGACGTGATATAACAAAGCAGAATGAGAAAAAATTGCTATCAACAGTTTACAATCATTTAAAGACTTTTCATTCACCAAAACTTAGCTGGGACCATGAGGGGGATATAATAAAGGGAAGTTTTTATGATATGGAGCTTCAAAAAACGAAGAATTCTTATGTTTACCTCGTAGAAAAAATCTTCAAGAGGACCGCAGATAAAGTTTATGTTAAATAGCTCGGATTTCAATCAAAACAGAACTCTTTGATTAACAAAAATAATGCATTATAATGATGTTATACAAATATGTATTTTATATTTAAAGTACTTGAGCTTTATTTTATTACTCTATTTAAAAAATTTATATCTTACACTATAAATTTGATTTCTAAGCGAGACAGCTTAAATGGGATCGAAAACATCCTGCGTGTTTCGAATTCTCCGTTGAAAGCGAAATCTGCCGATAGCATATTTTTCCCAGGACCCCTTACGATCCGTCATTGGAACATAATGTATCTGGGAGATAATATTAAGTTGAACTACTTTTTTCCGACTGCTTTGTCCTTCTTTTTTTCTTTTTGTAGCAAAAGCAAAACATTTTGAAAGTGCAAATCCTTGAATTGTTTATACGCTGTTGAATTAATTTTAGAGGGTGTAAGGTAGAACCTCCCATGCTTTTGATAATCACTAATGAAAGATTTGTTCTACAAAGAAAGAATTGGAATAAATAATTAAATGAAAACTTTATTGGTTTTACTTCTATAACCTCTTTTATAGCAGGAGTTAATAAGTCTCGCTTTTTATATCTAGCAATATGTTAATTATAATTCTGTTAATATTATTCAAAATTATTTTTGCATTAACGAAATTTTTATTTGATATGTTTGTCTCATTCCTCTGAAATTCACTAATTCCATATCGCTTTTATAATTAGCATCAATTTGTTTCAGCATCTCTACTTCGTCGTTACTTAGAATCCTTTCAGTTTCAAACTCACGGTATTCATAGAATGATATCTTCAATGAGATAGTTACGTAATTACTGTCATTTGTACAGCGAATGGTTAACATAGCTACGTCATCGAGCTTAAGTTTAAAGTGCCTATAAAGGATATCCTTGCTCTCAATAATTTCTGCAAAGTCCATTTGTTTCTGTAATAGCTCTTGCCTGAAATCTTCGATGCATCAATAGACACAAATTTCTTTTAAGGATTATCATTTGTAGTGATCCTTGATGTAGTAATAGGAAATTGCTCGTCCTTATTCTCTTTTGAAGTAGAAACCATATCTTCTTTGGGATTGCTAGCGTTACTGTAAGTCTGCAGTTTAAAAGATAAGCCAATTTGTAAAAGATAAGCCAATTTGTAAAAGATAAGCATTATTTGGTAGAGTGAGCGCACAATCTAAATTAATACTATTTTTGTCCATTAGGTTTACACTTAACGGGATCGATAAACTATTGATATGCAAGATGCATAGTGATAATAGCAAAGGATTTACTGAACACCTATACGTTTTTTAATGTTAGTAAGTGGACTTGAACTCGATAGCTAATTATTATTTATAACATCCCCCTCTATTTTTTTATTTTCCATTATTATTTTCATAGGATGATTCCAGAGGGAAAATGATTGTAAGGTGAAGTGGAATAAAACATATATTTAATAAAAGTACTTTATTTAATTATAAATTTAAATAATAGCCAGCGCCAGGTGTTACCTTAGAAAACATAAAATAACTGCCACCTGCTCAGTAAGTTTACCGTCGAATCTAGTCGAAAAAAAAAACATAGTTCATGGGATTTACATCTTCCCGTCATTGGGAGTGCCCTGCGCACTTCAGTACATCAATGCATTGGCATATACCCATGTTTCTATGTCAGCTTGATCCGTTGCCGATGTAGTAGTCTTGCCCGGTACCGACCTACTCCAGCTGATTCACTCACGCATCTCCGACCACCTCTAGAGCGCACACAAAGAGCACGAAAAGGCCTACAACACTCGCTGTCGTGACGTTAAATACACTTCCGGACAGGAAGTGTACTGTAAACTGGCCAAAAAGTTTACCAAAGACAGAGTCGCCAAGCGTGTAGGACAGAGCCTGTATCAGTTGGAAGATATGCAAGGCAAGTCCATCGGAACTTTTCGCGGCAAAGACATCAGGCAGTGAAGGCTATCCAATTTCTCATAAGAGCTTGGTAGGGAAAGATCTGACTCTGCTCGAGGTGGAAGGGACCTTCTATCCTTCTTCCTCTCATTTGGGAATGAATTGATACCGGTAACTGCCATGGCAGCGTGCCAGCGCCAGATCCTAGAGTGATCTTGTGCCGCTGATGAGTCCAGGCAGATCATGTGTTACTGTTTTCAGCTCCTCTCTCATCTAGAGCAACAGGCCTTGAGAGAGAGACCTGTGTTGTAATGTGAGACATTTTACTCTTTGATACATACGTGCGACGATGTAAACATACCCTAAAGCTTGAGAATACCTCTTCATCTGATCCTCAAGTTATCGCCAACCTCTTTGCAGACTTCTTCAGTATATCTTTCAGCGACAATTTCCGACAACTTGACCTTAACTACTTCTCTTTCTTGGACAAATGCACTCAAACGTCGTTTACGTCTTTCGACCCTGATCCCGAACTAATCACCGCCAGTATCAACGGGCTTGAGGACGACTTCAACCCAGGTCCTGACGGCATTCCGGCCATCGTTCTAAAAAAGTGTGCCACGCATCTAATTCAACCCCTTACCTTGCTATTCCGCCTCTCGGTCACTCAAGGGGTTTTCCCTCAATTATGGAAAAACTCGTATATTATTCCCATCTTCAAAAAAGGTTGCAAAAACGATGTGTCCAACTACAGACCCATCGCTAAATTATCATCCATACCTAAACTATTCGAAAAATTGGTCTATGACTCCATGTTCTTCCACTGTAAGTCTATCTTCTCCCTCTCCCAGCATGGCTTTCTCAAAGGAAGATCTACTACCACCAATCTTACTGACTTCGTCTCCAAGACACTATGTGCTCTGGAAAACGGTAAAGATGTTGATGTTATTGCCACCGATTTTAGTAAAGCCTTCGACAAGATCTCCCATAATGTTATCTTGTTCAAACTTGATCGCCTAGGCTTCCCCTCCCGATTCATCTCCTGGATTCAATCCTACCTCAACAACCGTCGCTACAATGTTCTTTTCAGTTCATCCATTTCTAACCCTATAGTCGCTCGTTCCGGCGTCCCCCAGGGCAGCCACCTCGGTCCACTGATCTTCATCCTTACAATAAATGATGTTGAATGCGTCATCAATCACTCAGAGCTGTCCATTTATGCTGATGACATGAAAATAATTAAACATATCTCCTCCACAACCGACTCTCTTCTCCTGCAAAAAGATCTCGATTCCTTCACCACGTGGTGCATGAAAAACTTTCTTGAACTCAATGTCTCCAAATGCCAGTCCATCTCTTATTCCCGCAAGCATCTTACCACCACCCCGAGAGTTTACATGCTAACCGATGTACCGGTCCCTATTGTTACCTCTTTGTATGACCTTGGAATAATCTGTGATAGGGAACTCAACTTCCGTTCTCATATTGACAGCATAATTAACAGAGCTAACTCCGCGCTAGGGTTTGTGATGCGCTGGTCTAGAGAGTTCTCCAATCCATATGTTTCCAAATCTCTCTATATATCCTTCGTTAGACCTCTCCTTGAATATGCCAGCCAGGTATGGTCACCTACACAAACAACCCATATCAATAGGATTGAATCCGTCCAGCGTAGGTTCGTTCGCTTCGCTCTACGTGATCTCCCGTGGGCAGACAGATTCAACCGTCCCAGATTCAACCGTCCACCGTCTGAAACTGATTGACTTACAACCCTTAAGTAAACGTCGTGATGTTTCTGACATTCTCTTCATTCATCAGCTATTAAGTGGAGCCATAGACTGCCCTTCAATCCTGCAATCTTTACCCATCTATACTAATCCCCGCAACCTTAGGTCCACTCCCCTTTTCCGACTCGAGCGCCATCGCACAAACTACGGTCAAAGCGAGCCAATTACCAGGATGCTTCGAAAAGTCAACGACCTTTCCTCCTTTGACTTCCATCTGAGTAAATCATCCCTTCACAAATCCTTATATCTCGACCCCGTCCATCCTGATCGCATTTCTTAATTCGTTTTCCTTCCAGCCAGTTTGTTCCTTAATGAGAGCTCATATTGTAGCTTTTTCAATTTATTTATAATTCCATCATTTATCATCTAGTATAGCTTGTAGTATTAGTATTATTATTATGTTATAGCTTTTATTAAGCTTAATTAAATAAATAAATAAAATATCCATTTTTAAACTGTGTGGTTGGCACCCCAGCCTTCTGATATGGGAACATTGTGGCACTAAAGGAAAGTAACGAGCCACAATATTCTCGTGTCAGCTGTCAGGAGTGTCAGATCAAGAGGCATTTAAAAGAAAAACTGGAGTAGATTTTTTTGTTGAGGAGATTCCGTCAAGAATTAACAGCTCTGACGGAGGGCTCACTAACCTCATTGCGAAGCTGAAAGCTCTATACCAGAAGACTGTGCGCTGTAAGCGAAGGCGACCCTGTAAACATTTCGTTTTGATGAAATACCAAATTCAAAATTACACTCTTTGTAAAGGTATTTATTAAACTACGGATGACGACCAGCAATTTTGTGTAAGGTGAAATAACCACCAAAGTACTCTAATCAATGTATCAGATACGCTTTTGGAAAGTGGTACATTAGAGGACTGTACATTAGCAGCTGAGGGCATATTTTGTAACCTATCAAGGCTACCCACCCGTAAAGGAGACGACGCTCTTCAGATGTGACCACCCTTTTTATCTCCTCCATTACTTTGACACATAACTAAATAACACAACTAAACAAAAGCTGAGTGGCTGGCATAGAAGTGAAGGGAATACCGTCCTGCCAAAATTAACCGTCGGATACTGACTCCTGCTCCAATTCGAGGAAACTCCTTCGGGTAGGTTATCCTGAAAATTTTACCACCTGTACCAATGCAACACAGTTTTCTTTTTGTCAATGCAACACAGTTTTCTTTTTGTTAAAAGAAATGTCAGAGTCCCGAACTTTAGATTAATCTCGACGTACTCGGTTAATGCATTTTTATTCTAGGAATTTAAGTAATTTGTTAGGAAATAAACTACAAGCGTAGAAAGTATTAGGAAACCAGCCAAGGGTATTTTTGTTTGTCGGTAGATAGAATTAACTATGAGCCTTAGTTCTTTTCGTGCTTGCATATCTCTTTTTACTACCATATAAATCTATTAATGAATTCAAGAAGTACCTTTTTACATTATCATTGAAATGTCAACATAAAAATGATGACGCCTTGTGTCGGTGAACATTTATCGCTTTTGAATGGGTCAAAATATTTTCAAAGCTGTTTTACCTGTCGTTAATAACAATTAATAATATGATATGAAAGGAAAATAAAATCAATTATAATTCTTTTTATATATGTACATATACGTAAAGTTATTTTGCAAGAGTTTCCATAAAATTAATTCATATTTAAAATAATTTAGAATACATTGATAGTTAAGCCACATTTTTATTTCAGAAGAATAGGGCGTTAATTAAGGGTCATTTAAATAATTTAAAGAGAAAGGAAATGCTCTGCGAGTATTTAAACGTCACTGAAACAACTCCTTAACGAAAAAAGTTTTTCCTTCTATATTCTAACTATATTGTTGGCTTTCTTTATTACATATTGGTTTAAAATGAGTGGAATATTTTTATTTCAGGAACCCTAATAGAGCTTCTTTCCCGACTTTGTGTCCCTCAACCCTTCTCCCTCTATCCTTATGTTTTAGTTTGATTTTTTTTCCAGCTTTCCTCTTTTTTAGGTTAAGCCTGTACCCTAGCCAGGTACAGGTCGAGTGGGTTAGATGCCTGAACCATCGCGTAATGGGGGTAACTTTTCGTGTGTTTTATTTTATTTCAAGATGGTTCAGCGCGGCTAAGGATAACAGGTGACATCAGGTCTGTTACTCTTCTTTTCATCTGTCTTCTCGTTGTTTTGTTAATTCCTGGCAGACCTAATAGAGAGAGTCCACAACCCTCTGTTACCACAGGCACGCGAATTTCTCTTGTGAAAAGTGTGATTGGATGTTCAAGGATTCACATCTCATACCAACGAGCTAGGACGTGCTGCCAGCTAGCGCGTGTCACCTGAAAATCCCGCGGCAACTTCACGTTGCTTCACAAGCGTACACATTACATATATCTTGTACAATTATAATTTGCCCAAAGCAAAACAAAGGCAAAAACGCGCAGCGAAATGAGAACTGATGAACGGTAAGTTCACGGCGGTGAAGATTGTGAAAACTACGAAAAAGGCGGCAAATAGGAATTAGAAGCAAACAGGTTGGCTTTGTGCAATGAACTAGCATTGATTCCTCCGTTTTAAAAGCAGCCGTTTAGCGGAACTGGTGAAATTGTCCTTACTGGTTTTACCGGGAGGTCGGTTTTTGGTACAAGAACGCGCGAGCAACTGTGTGGACATTGAACCACCATATCTAAACTCATCTCAGATTTAGATGAAATTTAACTTATTCTTTCTTTAATGAAGCTATAAAAAGGCTTAGGTGTTCGGCACTCTATATATCTATGTTCCCTTCTAATTACTGGGTCGTGTTCCAAACAAACATTTTTCACGAACGATCTTATGGTATTAATTTGTTGAATTGTTGACTAATACAAGTAAGAATTCAAAATTATAGTTGTCGCACGAATTCTAGTTTAAAAGTTCGTCTTTTTCAAGAGAAACAATGGCCTTATTTATTCAGCGAAAAATTAAATTTATATAAAGCCATAACAATCAGAGTCAAAATATTCATGCTAAATTATAAGTTGTAATTATTTTCACAACTTCTTGCAAACTATAGCAAATTTTAGAAAACGATTAAAGAAGTAGTTATGTAGATTTTGTTTGGGCGGTTGTGAACTATGCAACTAAAGTGTACTCACCATTTAATGCGTCAAACATTTGTTTAAGCCTTTCAGACCAGTTTATTTCATTACCTGAAATTATTTCTGCCATTTTGTGGAGTACTATTAAACTGAGCACGTAAACACATCTACTTTTACAAACACCGCCGCTAACAATTGCGTAGCTGTCGTTCCGTGGAAAACTACTAAAAATTTGCAGTGCTTTTATGACAACCGTGTAATTTCTCTCTTGAACTAAGCCTACTATGCTTACAGTTTCATTTTAAAATTGACAAGAATACATTAAATGAGGAAGTTCAGTTATGAAATTAAAATTCAATAGAGAACCACTTCCGATGGAAAATACTTGCTGTAAACCTTCTTAGCACGATGGGATGCAGAACTCTTGTTAGCCCATTTTATTTAGCAAAAAATGCTGGTTGGGTACTTTACTTCTACTTATCCAGAATTTAATTATGCCTAGATTAGTATTAAACTCCATTGACACAACATTTATTTCTGCTTTTTATACCGCAGCCCTAATATGACTGACACTGTGTGTTCCTTTTTTTATATTGATAAGATTTTGGAAATATCTCTCTCTTCTGAAATTATCCTTGCTGGCGGTTGAAACGTATAGAATACACATTGGCTCATGCAAACTTGTACAACAAGCCCGTCTGGAAGACATAACGAGTTATTTAGTGGGGCTTTTAATTTAAAATAACTGACTGAGTGTTCAACTCGTCTTTCTAATACACAATAAGCATCATTTAGATCTTTTCCTGACATCGCATCCAGGCAAATTATCGGTTTCGGTAACGGCTCATTTGGTAATTCGGACTATTGTCTTTCTGATAAACCATTAATCTTAACTCCACCAAAAGATTAGTGTAGTTTTATAAAAATGCTGATTGGACTGGACTTAATAAATATCTTAGAGAGCTAGATTAGTCTGATTGCTCCTTTATGAGAGACGTTTATATATTATCATATTTTGAACATCCTACGGTTTAGGATGCATCGCTTTATTCTTCATAGCTTCAAAAACATCAAACCAATTATTTTATTTATTTTTATTTTATTTTTATATTTTATTTCGGATTGGTCAAAGTTGACTAATACAACAGGGTATAATAAACTAAAAATCAAAACAACACTTGTTTAACTCGAGCAACGTAAGAAATATAAGAATTTCTTAACACGATCGGCGTTTCTGGCGTTAAGCTCCCTTGGCTCGTTATCAACAGCAGTACCGAAGGGTTAACTTTCCTTCAGCTGCTGGACGCTCTCGCGACAAAACGAAAACTAGATGAAACTCCGACAAAATTGAACACCGAACTAGACAGCTGTATCAATTTTTGATCACTTAGGCCCGAATTACAATTTCGACTGATCAGCCGACTGCGAGTTTGCTCAAGTGGGAAATCCATGTGACATGATTAAATTGCAGCTTCGACTGCGACTGAACTTATACTTTGCACAAAGTGCAAAGTCGCAGGCACAAAACTTGACTGCGGCCAACTTCATTTGAAATATTCATGCAAATATCTCTGAAAATGACAGAAGCTGAAGCTGCAATTCAATTTAAAATTTTTATATGGCGTTGACTTCGACTGAAAATTAAATTGCAGTCAACTGATCAGTCGCAATTGTAATTCGGGCCTTACACTGTCAGACTAACCTTGCGGTGAAATATTTTCAAAAATGCACAAAATGTGCAGGAAACATTCATATGACCCGAGTAAATTTTTAAACTAAAAATCAAAACAACACTTGTTAAACTAGAGCTACGTAAGAAATATAAGAATTTCTTAACACGATCGGAGTTTCTATCGAAGAAAAGTTAAGCTCCCTTGGTTCGTCATCAACAGCAGCACCAAAAGGTTAACTTTCTTTCAGCTACTGGACACCTTCGCGACAAAACGAAAACTAGATGAAACTCCAACGAAATTTAACACCGAACTAGACAGCTGTATGTATGTATGTCCCACTAACCTTGCGGTAAAATATTTTCAAAAATGCACAAAATGTGCAGGAAATATTCACATGACCTGAGTGAATTTTTAAACTTTGAATTTTTACAATTTTTGGTGGAGTGTGGGTAAAACCTAACTTCGTAATGCATAGAGCGATTTAGATGATTTTTTTCTTATAATGGGAAAAATTGGTCGCAGGGTGGGCGGGGAGGGGTTTTTTTCTTTCTTGGGTAGAGTGTGTTTCCCGATTCGTGCTATGTCAAAAACATTTTGGTAGGGTCGGGTAGGGGTGAAACCTAATTTTGTAATGCGTGGACCGATTTGAATAACTAATTTTTGGTTGTATAGAATATTGTAATGTAAATGGGGCTCGTCGGGTTCGGCGGATTAATTAATTTCCTTGACAATATTTCACAATATTACGTTTCACTTTGATAATTAACACTTATCACTTTACTGGTTAAAATATAATTAACTCACTAGGCTGCTACTCAGCCCTATGTACACTACTTAGCTTAATTCTAGAAAGTTCAGCAACTTAGTTCTAGCAATTTCCGTTCTTCATTTTCACCACACTAAGTCACCAAAGGTTCGAGTCGGAATTGACTTCATAAGGCATCTGACGTTTTCCTGGTTTCCGAAATTCGGGACATGCGCTTTGCACAACTTGATTTCGTTTTCATCACGTAGCCTTTGCCAAGCTACAGTGCCTCTTACACTGCCCCCTCTTAGAACTATTCGTCCCGAACAGTTGTTTCTTCTTGGTATGGCTTTAATCGGTCAATATGCACAATCTTCTTTTTCTCTTTCGGTCCCCGCTGTATCCTGTAGACCACATCGTAGAAGCGCGTAAGGATCTTGTAGGCTCCTTCCCACTGCTGTTGAAGCTTTGCTGATTTCACTTTTCTTCGTCGCGGGTTTAATAGCCAGACGAGTTCTTCCTCCCTGAATCCGGTAGAATTAGCTCTGATGTCGTATCGTATTTTTATTCTATCGCTGGATGTCTTGAGGTTCTTTCTTGCCAGTTGATGGATTTCTGCGAGACACTTCCGAAGTATGGTTATGTACTTTTCAGTGTTTTCAGTATCTTTTCAAATGTTTCGAACTTCAAATCACTGGCTAGTCGAATCTGTCCTCCAAACACAATTTTAGAGGCTGTCTGTCCTGTTGAGTTATGGACGGCTGTTCGATAAGCTAGTAGAAATATTGGAATGTAGCTATCCCAATCCCGTTGATGCTCATCTACTACTTTTCTGAGATGTTCGACCACTGTTCTATTAAATCGCTCAACCCTCCCGTCAGATTGTGGATGAAGTGGTGTTGTCCGCGTCTTTCTTATTCCAAGAATCTCGCATACCTGGTTGTTTGATAGGGCGGGCGTCTCCGGTGTCAATTTCATGTTGCACTATATCAGTTTTTACATAGTCTTCTTCCGGTAGTGCAAAAATATCGGCAAATTCTTCAAGCAAGTTCTTTGCTTTACGACAATTCCCCTTGGCTGAGTTTATTAGACGGAAGTATCATTTTGGATAGAGATGAAACCATGCAGCCAAAGAAGGATGTCATACTTCTTTGGCGGCTTAGTTTCATCTAAGTCTGAATATTCTGCTTACACAATGTCTTTGGCTGGTTCACTATGACCCAAGACTTTACGTTTCTTTAATTGGTGCCTTTTTCACGGGAATTTAGGACTCGTACCAAAACTTCTTTCTTTTCATCGATATTTACTAAACATTTTCCAACGGCGACATTCCTAATCTGTTCTGTTTGATCTGGTTCTAAGGTTTCTGCACAAGGAGGGAACTCAACGCCTTCATATGTCACGATGGTCAGCTTCGAGTAATAATTGGATCCAAGAGCCATAGGAACCTCTCTGTTGTCGTATTTCATGATTCCTCTTTCAATATCTGGGCTACAATATAGAAAATTATATTGAATAAGGGCGCCACGTAATTTTTCTTTATTATTTTTAGGGAAGTGTGTGGATAAATTACGAAACCCTTGATGACGAACTGAACAATCCAAGGTATTAAAGAGAGGGGGGGGGGACAATGGCAACTTAATCTTGTATGGATAGAATATCAAAACACCCGTAAAATACGTCAGAAACAAATTAATTATTATTACTGGTTATAAATTGGTATTACTTTAAATTAGAAAATTCCACAAATTACGATTATTACTGGCTATGAATTTGTATTACTTAAAATTAGAAAATTCAACAAATTACGATTTCTCAAAACAAATTTCACAATGAGCAAACAACCCAAAAAAGCTATTAAGAATTCCACCAAATAAGTAAAAATTCCGCAGAAAAAAAATTTAAGAGTCGCGAAATAAATACCATAAGGTTGAGAATTCAACTTAACAGTAAAATAAAAAAAATAATCCGCTTAATAACCCAAAAATTGCAGAAGATAATTCCCGAATAAAAAAATTGCGAAATATATACCAATTTGGTGGAATGACTGCAAAAGTTGCGCAACAACAGCTTACCCCACGGAATACCCACAAATTTCAGCATAAATCCGCGAAACAAACAACAAAAATCCCTGAAGTTCCCCTTACTATTACAACCAAATACTAACTCTGTAAAATAATTCCACAGACCTCGAAATAACTATTAACAGAATAATAAACAACGTATTGAAACAGTCAAGTCAAATTGTCGCGAATCAACTGGCAATTCCGCGATATAAACAACAAATGTCGCGGAGAGATCCTAAAAGCCGCGAAACATCTACAGATTCCGCATCTAACTAAATGACTAGAGAACACCAACAATATTCCGCGAAATAACCACTAAAACCCAAGCGTCGCGAAACAACTGACAGTTCAGGGATATAATTAGAAAATGCCGCGAAAAGATTACAAAAAAAAGTCGCGAATCAAATCAAAAAAATTACCACAACTACATATCACTAAAGGTACCAATAACTCAACATTATAAACTAAAGTAGTATAAATATGCGGGTTCTGCCGCAAATGAGCAGGAGCACCTTAAAATTGGTTAAATTGTGAGGGAAATCGAGGTCTGACGTCAGATTTTTGCTCATTTTTCATGCGGCAGAAACCCCATAGCAATTTTTGGAGGAGCAGTTTCGGTCTTGTAGGCTACAATTGAGAGATAAGGAAAAGAGATAAGGATTTTCGGTCTTATAGGCTACAATTGAGAGATAAGGATGTCGGCCATCTTGGATCTTGGGTTTTCGGTCTTATAGGCTCCAATTGAGAGATAAGGAAGAGAGATAAGGATTGTCGGCCATCTTGGATTTTGGGTTTTCGGTGTTATAGGCTACAATTGAGAGATATGGAAAAGAGATAAGGATTGTCGGCCATCTTGGATTTTCGGTTTTTGGTCTTGGAGGCTACAATTGGTCTTCTTCTTCTTTGGTTTGCATCTAGACTTAGATCTAAACCTTGGATCTGAACCTAGATTGTTTAGTAAGATAAGGCACCTGTCGGCCATCTTGGATATTGGGTATTCAGTCTCGGAGGCTACAATTGATGTTGAAGTTAAGAGTTTGTTGTTTTGAGTCTTTAATTACGAAGTACAGCTTTATCAGCTAAATGAAATAACATGATGCGAATTTAGTTGGAAAAACAGAATATTGCGTAATAAAAGATTTCACCACTTTGAGTAAATAGATGAAGATTATTTTTTAATTTCTTTTTGCAAATTCTTATTTCTATGATATCATTTGTTTTCAAGCAAGTTTTAACATGTTTTTCTGGTCGAGCTGTGATTGATAAGCGAGCTGGTGACTGCGTAGAAATTAATAATTTGGCGGCAATGTTAAGGTCGTTGAGTGATAAGGTTTTGTAGATGAATCTGACCTCGTGCTGAAAATAAGAGTTTGTTGTCTTGAGTTTTTAATTACGAAGTACTCCTTAATCAGCTAAATGAAATAACATGATGCGACTTTAATTGGAAGCAGAATATTGTAACCTCGAACTTTAAAAGATTATCATGCAATTTCTTTTCCAGATCTAAATATAGCCATTAATTCGAGGTTATATTATTAAATAATTTCGTGTTTTATGCAACTAGCAAGTAAGTCATTCCACCGATTACGTCATAACACCATTGAGGAATAGCCAAAGGAATTTCTGTAATTAAGGGAAAAAAATCTGATGTTTAAAAATAACATGCATCGCTTTGCATAAATCCGTTAATAAGTAATAAACGTCTAGTCAAGATAGCTAGAATGGTTTCTTTCGATACTTTGGAGAGGTTTATCATGTGAAGAACTTGCAAAGAAAATAAATATCTTTTCATAGCCTTAAACTTCGTTTCTTTATGATTCAGCCGTGATAATCTTAATAAGGGAAATCATTGATTCGTAATTATGCTTTAAATTTATATCAAACTAACAGCTATCAAACCGATATAACAACCTTGAACTGCAGAAGAAATGAACAAGATCATTGCCGTTGTTGTAGCACTTTGTAAAAATTGCCTCAAAACTGTGAATTTAGATTAAAACAAACAAAATCGAAGTAGCTGAAATGTCCTCTTTCGATACTTTAAAGAGATTTATCATGTGAAGAACATAAGAAAATAAATTTTTTATATGCTTCATGTAACAATAGACTCAAATTGTGATTTCACAGAGTTCAGTTTACTTTGAGTTTGTCATCTAATTTTGGCAAATGTCAGCTTCCGGGTTTGTTGCCGTTGCAGCACTTTATAAAAATAGACTCAAAAACTTTGAATTGGGCCGATAGAACAAACAAAATCGAGGTAGCTGGAATGGCTTTCTTTTGGTAATTTAGAGAGATTTATCATGTCAAGAACTTAAGAAAATAAAACTCTTTTCATAGCTTTAAACTTGGTTTCTTCTTTTTTCAGTCGTAATAATCTTAATAAGGAAACCATATTTTTCCTGAATCGTAATTATGGTTTAAATTTATACCAAACGGACAGCTAACAACCCTATATGACATTTAAAATTTAATTTTTGTATGCGTCATGCAACAATAGACCCAAATTGTGATCTCACCAAGTCAAACAAACGAAAAACTACTATCCCAATGATCTTTCAAAATTTATAGAGAAATACAGCTGAACCAATGAAAGAAATTTAAAGCGCATTAAACAGGGCTTTAATAATCGTATTGAAAGCTTTCTATTGAAAAATGATGATGAAGGAATATTGGATCCAAAACAATTTTTCTACAAAATAAAACCTCGAGTTATAAATCTTCTTGAAGCAAGTTTACAGAAAATCCTCTGAATTAGGCTCAAGGAAATTGATATGTTACTTAGAAGATACATTTCATTATATAATCCATTATAGAAATCTCCAAAAAGTAGTTTAAAGTATGAATTGAAGTTTTCATACATTCATAGAGCTCTTTGATTCAGACAATGTTGTGATCTCACCAAGTCAAACAAACGAAAAACTACTATCCCAATGATCTTTTCAAAATTTATAGAGAAATACAGCTGAACCAATGAAAGAAATTTAAAGCGCATTAAACAGGGCTTTAATAATCGTATTGAAAGCTTTCTATTGAAAAATGATGATGAAGGAATATTGGATCCAAAACAATTTTTCTACAAAATCAAACCTCGAGTTATAAATCTTCTTGAAGCAAGTTTACAGAAAATCCTCTGAATTAGGCTCAAGGAAATTGATATGTTACTTAGAAGATACATTTCATTATATAATCCATTATAGAAATCTCCAAAAAGTAGTTTAAAGTATGAATTGAAGTTTTCATACATTCATAGAGC
The DNA here is from genome assembly GCA_964036015.1 of Leptarthrus brevirostris. NCBI lineage: Eukaryota > Metazoa > Arthropoda > Insecta > Diptera > Asilidae > Leptarthrus > Leptarthrus brevirostris. The sequence goes on from OZ038375.1 coordinate 65,714,144, forward strand.
TCTTTGATTCAGACAATGGAATTGATTAAAACTCATACATTCATAGAGCTCTTTGATTCAGACAATGGAATTGATTAAAACAATATATTGATCTTAGTACTTTGCATAGATCAAAAGCTGTTAACACTTTCTGATCTTAAGCTCTTATGATGGAATTTGTATTTATCACGAGGAATGACACTAATTTTGTGATCTTAAGTATATTCAAATGTTCAACAGATGCTTACTGTTGTCAAGACTTATTCTAATATCACCATTAAATCTTTTGGTTGAAGCACAGTTCGGTTTACTAAAATTATCACAGTTTAAAAAATTATTAAATTTATTTTTGGTTTGTCTTTTACTTTGTTTGCATTTTAGATTCATATAGATTAGATTTCTCAAGTATAGAAAAATTAGCGAATAATTCATCTGATGAAAACTTAATATTAAACAGATCCTTTTATAACAATGACGATTTATTATATAGATTCAGGATAATTTTGGGGTGCTATGCTTAAGTATTGAAAGATTGAATTACAATAATTATTAACTGACGTTAATGTGTATAACTTTATATGTTCTCGCAGGCATTCTACTGCTAATAATAAGTGTATGGAAAATGTTATCCCATCACAAAGCTCAACATATTTAATTTACTTCGACTGCAATAATTTATATGGGTGAGACATGTCTGAATTCTTATCATATGAGGAATTTCAATGGGATAGAAAATACGGATATCAATATAATGATCATTCTTCAAAGTTCAGAAATTGAATATATATATTTGAAGTAGATTTAACTTATCTAGAATCACTTCATGACTTACACAATGATCTACCATTTTGCGCAAATAATATAAAAATCCTCTGAATTACGCTCAAGAAAATTGATATGTGACTTAGAAGATACATTTCATTACATAATCCATTATAGAAATCTCCAAAAAGTAGTTTAAAGTATGAATTGAAGTTTTCATGTATTCATAGAGCTCTTTGATTCAGACAATGGAATTGATTAAAACAATATATTGATCTTAGTACTTTGCATAGATCAAAAGCTGTTAACACTTTCTGATCTTAAGCTCTTATGATGGAATTTGTATTTATCACGATGAATGACACTAATTTTGGGTTCTTAAGTATATTCAAATGTTCAACAGATGCTTACTATTGGCAAGACTTATTCTAATATCATCATTAAATCTTTCGGTTGGAGCAAAGTTCGGTTTACTAAAATTATCACAATTTAAAAAATTATTAACTTTATTTTTGGTTTGTCTTTTACTTTGTTTGCATTAGCAAGTATAAACATGTATTTGAAAAAGGGTATACCCCAAACAAAATGTGATTACAAAATATCAAATTTCTTCGAAATAAAAACACTCGTAATTCACTTAATCAATTTTTATTTAAAATCGGTAGAGTTCTATTAAATCTTCCTGACATATCATTATTTTATATAATTAATTTACATATTTTTAAATCCTGGTATTTCGTCCATTTTGTTTTCGATAAATTTTAAATTGCAATCTTCATCCATCTCATACACAGTGTTGTTGATCTCCACTGTTTGAAACTCTGACTGCGGTTCCACTGATTGATGATTTTCGAAAATGAATTTTACAAAGCATATTGTCAATACAAGAACATCTTTTTGTCTCTGAAATTCCTCCATTTTCTGAATTATAGGCTGTGTTACTTTATTTAGATATTCCTGTTTAATATCACCATCCTTAAGATTTGTATTAAGTTCGATGTTTTCAAATTTGTATTCATTACATCGATTGATGTATTTGAATCGTGTTATAACCCGAACAGGTTCATATGCACCATTTTTTAGATATTTTTGAATGTGTTCTTGAAATTTGTTTAAGTAATGTTCTTCCAGTAAATACTTCAGCGCATTTATTCCGAAAGCCAGTTGATTATGCAGCGCTAATATCATTTCATCCCATACTGGGGTGAATTGTATCTTAAAAGTATATTGTTCGCGAGGAGTCTTTACGATAGATTTTCCTTCCATTTTATTTCTGTAATAACATTTTTTATTTACTACGCATATATTAATTACTCTGCAACATACCTGATCTTCCTTCCTTTCCTGAATCTGGTCTATCTAAATATTTGCCTCAGCTTTTATAGCAAGTATTTTACCCCCCACTAAAATTTTTAAAACTTGAACTGCTTAAAATTAAATTAAATTGAAGATTTCATTAACGTTATTCCCTTAAATAAAGTGTTATATATCAATGTCAAAGGCAATTTTTTCATCTGAGAATAAAACGATTGAATTACAATGTTTAGATTCCATTCGCTGCGAGTTTAGATACTCTAAAAAACAAACAAAAATCTGAATGATGAAGACTTTAGAATAATCCATAATGAATTTAATAAGGAGAAAGGGGGGTTTTCATATGATTACTTAAATTCTTTTGATAAATTTAAAATGAAGCATGTGTGCCCCTCAGGATTTTTTAATAAACTTAGCAATAAGAAGAAGAATATCAGCATGTCGTTAATGTATGGAACAAATTTAATTCTACATAAATATCTATGAGTTTAACCCGAATCATTATTACACAACACCAGGATTGTCATGGGATGCTATGTTAAAACACATCCAAATTAAATTAGAATTATAGAAATGTATTATATAATTTCATGAAAAGCGGTATTCGGGGAGGTTTAACACAATGTTCCTTACGATATTCTCTATCTAATGAGAGATTTTGATTTTTTTAAAAGGGTTAAAATATTTGGTTTAGATTGATGTTATTAATTTATATAGATGAGTTATTTCGGAGTCACTTCCATATGCAGATTTTGTTTGGATAGATAATTGTGATATTGAAGATTAGGATTGAGAAATTTTCCAAATATCTTTTAACGTGTTCTCAATAATATAAATTCAATATTTTTTTATTTCCCCAGCATGCTTTAACATGGAGAAGGGATATTAAGATAGCTACAGAATGGGAAAGTTGAGGTAACCATTTAGGTCTTCGTGTTTTAATTGCAAAACCCAATTTTCATAGTACTACGCAATTTACAATAAATATGGCTGCAGTAGAATTAAACAAAATAAAAGTGACGTATAACAAACCAGTTTATTTAGGGTTTATAGTTTTTGAAATATCAAAATTAAATTAGAATTTATAGGTTTAAAGTCTAACATCGTCCGGGCTATCCCAATCCTCCTCTAAATGATTAGCAGCATCAAGCCGGGTCCTCATCTCGAGGGCCAGCGCTTCGACGCTGAAAACTGATATAACACACCTCCTTCCGCTAACTGAGTGATTAATCTATAAAGAAGAAAATAATAAAAAATACCATGTAAAATAATTTTAAAAACTAACCGTTCGCAACCCCGTCAAATTCTCCGAATATGGAGTGGCCACTTCGCACCACTCAGACTCCCATCCTAACCTATAAACCAGGTTTATCGGGGTTAGCGGAGAATTTACCAGCTCCTGCAGCCGCTCATGAGGATCCTCGTAATCCTCTGGGATATTCAACACCTTAAGAACTTCTTCTATAATTCTCTCCATTTTGGTGAATGTTAAAACTCATAAGTGATTCATTGCTTAAATAGTATCCGCTTATCTCTATTCATTTTTCATATTTTTTTGCTCGCCTATAAAACTTATTTGTTGATTAACCATGAAACTCTCATTAGACTTATTTTTTAATCATTCCATAAAACTTCCTTCAAATTTAATTAAATGACCTCCGCTTATCTTTATAGAATTCTAAATTTAAATTTAAATTCTTTACATATGATTTGAAAGGAATTGTGGTGACCAAAAAATATGAAAAATGCTTATCGATAGTTAGCTGCTACCGAAATTATATAGAGATAAGCGAGGATCGTTTAATTAAATTTGAAGTAAGTTTTATGGAATGATCAAAAAATAAGTTTTATGAGAGGTTCATGGGTAATCAACAAATAAGTTTTATAGATGAGAAAAAAATGTGAAAAATGAATAGAGATAAGCGGTTCCACCAAAGTGTTGTTATTAGCTATTAAATCATTGTTCATCCCTTTTCTTTTATAGTATTATGAAGACATCAGGTCCCTTTCCGTAGCACCCCTTACACATTGCGCTATCGCTACATCATTTTTGTTTGCTTTTTATATCTCAGAATAGTCGAATATAATTCACTTTTCAACGCCTAAAAAACCTGACAATTGACAGCAAAATTCAAAGATTGAAATTGAGAAAGATTATTTCCTTATTAACAAAAAATTTTATAATATAACGATAGGTCTATGTTAATTGCTTTTTATGAAACAACCTGTAAATCTTTGTACAGCAAATATGACTTACAAGATAATACAGAACTGATGGTTAAATAAAAGGTACTAGAGCTTCAAAGTATGCATAAATTATAAGTTAACTGATTTATCATGACGGCAAGAGCGGATGGTCAAATACCTGATTCTCATTTATTAGGTCGAAGAACAACTTTTATCAGCTCTATGAATAGCTATATCAGGTCTATAAACAGCTATATCAGGTCTACTATCAGCTTTAGCAGGTCTATGAACAACTATATCAGGTCTATGAACAGTTATATCAGGTCTACTATCAGCTTTAACAGGTTTATTACCAGCTTTAGCAGGTCTATGAACAGCTATATCAGGTCTACTACCAGCTTTAGCAGGTCTATGAACAGCTATATCAGGTCTATTACCAGCTTTAACAGATCTATTACCAGCTTTAGCAGGCCATGAACAGCTTTAGCTGATTTGTTTTACTAGATCTTCTAAATTTATAGCGAAATGTATGTATCGATTCCTTTTCGATAACGTCCTTTCTTCAACAAACTATCTTTATCGATTACTAAATAGCCATAATTGTCTTTCCAGCAAACACTGCAAATTATGTTGCTTATCAACTAAATGAAAACAGTTAGACAAAGCCGGCTCCCTGGAGACACGGGATATAAAAATTAATTAAATTGTTTTAATTAAAAGTCATGGGAATCATAATATGATTAGTCGCGATTTTGTTTTTCTTACATGCTATCTGTTATTGTCAGAAATCGACCTATTACTTTATCTCCTAGCGAAGTTAGGATCCACTAATTGCATACACCAAGTACATTCAGGGTATAAAATTGAAATCAAAAAATGAAATGTAGAAGAAATCGGCTCATCAGATATCAAATGTAATATTAGACTCCTGTTACCATCTACTAGAGTCATGTATGTCTCTAAAATATCATTTGGATCCATATAGAGAATTGGGAGAGGTGAAGTTAAAACTCGAACTGATATTTAATCAAAGATAAGACCCTAACAAACAAAATTCTTATAACCGCAATTTCCGTTTAAATGTAAGCTGTTTTACATGTTAAAACATGCTGGGGAAATAAAAAAAATATTGAATTTATATTATTGAGAACACGTTAAAAGATATTTGGAAAATTTCTCAATCCTAATCTTCAATATCACAATTATCTATCCAAACAAAATCTGCATATGGAAGTGACTCCGAAATAACTCATCTATATAAATTAATAACATCAATCTAAACCAATTCCGGAGCTATGGAAGCTTAACGTATATTTGGGAAAAATCGCAAAAATTACCTTTTAGATCTAACTTGATCTACAAAAGGTCAGAAAAAATCGAAAAGTATCAACCTAGATCAAGGGTTCAACCTTTCAATTTCACCAATTTTCACGGTATGCATATCATTATTTTACATGGATTTTTGGTGATTAATAAAAGCAACGCAATGTGTAAGTGGTGCTACCGAAAGGGATTTGATGTATTCATGATACGTACTATAAAAGGAGAGGGATGAACAATGATTTATTAGCTAATACTAACACTTTGATGGAAACGGTTCAACTTCACATAGGTAATTATTGTTTCATGTTACATGTTTCATGATTCATGATTCATGATTCTTGTTTCATGTTTCGTGTTTATTGTTTTATGATTCATGTTTATTGTTTACTGTTTCATGTCTTTTAGACTTGGTTCTTAAATAAGATCAATATGGATGAGAATCTTACTAAGGAAATAGCGAGGGTGCGAAATACCATCAGAAAAAAGTTTAAAGCTCTTAAGATGGGAAAAATGGAAACAGAGACTCAGCTAGAGCAAACTTTTAAGTCTATCACCAAGCCGCTTGAGACACTTGTATTGAGAACACGTTTAAAGATATTTGGAAAATTTCTCAATCCTAATCTTCAATATCACAATTATCTATCCAAACAAAATCTGCATATGGAAGTGACTCCGAAATAACTCATCTATATAAATTAATAACATCAATCTAAACCAAAAATCAAAATCTTTCATTAGATAGAGGATATCGTAAGGAACATTGTGTTAAACCTCCCCGAATACCGCTTTTCATGAAATTATATAATACATTTCTATAATTCTAATTTAATTTGGATGTGTTTTAACATAGCATCCCATGACAATCCTGGTGTTGTGTAATAATGATTCGGGTTAAACTCATAGATATTTATGTAGAATTAAATTTGTTCCATACATTAACGACATGCTGATATTCTTCTTCTTATTGCTAAGTTTATTAAATAATCCTGAGGGGCACACATGCTTCATTTTAAATTTATCAAAAGAATTTAAGTAATCATATGAAAACCCCCCTTTCTCCTTATTAAATTCATTATGGATTATTCTAAAGTCTTCATCATTCAGATTTTTGTTTGTTTTTTAGAGTATCTAAACTCGCAGCGAATGGAATCTGAAATAAATGCGCTGAAATATTTACTGGAAGAACATTACTTAAACAAATTTCAAGAACACATTCAAAAATATCTAAAAAATGGTGCATATGAACCTGTTCGGGTTATAACACGATTCAAATACATCAATCGATGTAATGAATACAAATTTGAAAACATCGAACTTAATACAAATCTTAAGGATGGTGATATTAAACAGGAATATCTAAATAAAGTAACACAGCCTATAATTCAGAAAATGGAGGAATTTCAGAGACAAAAAGATGTTCTTGTATTGACAATATGCTTTGTAAAATTCATTTTCGAAAATCATCAATCAGTGGAACCGCAGTCAGAGTTTCAAACAGTGGAGATCAACAACACTGTGTATGAGATGGATGAAGATTGCAATTTAAAATTTATCGAAAACAAAATGGACGAAATACCAGGATTTAGAAATATGTAAATTAATTATATAAAATAATGATATGTCAGGAAGATTTAATAGAACTCTACCGATTTTAAATAAAAATTGATTAAGTGAATTACGAGTGTTTTTATTTCGAAGAAATTTGATATTTTGTAATCACATTTTGTTTGGGGTATACCCTTTTTCAAATACATATGTAAATTAATTATATAAAATAATGATATGGCAGGAAGATTTAATAGAACTCTGCCGATTTTAAATAAAAATTGATTAAGTGAATTACGAGTGTTTTTATTTCGAAGAAATTTGATATTTTGTAATCACATTTTGTTTGGGGTATACCCTTTTTCAAATACATGTTTATACTTGCTAATGCAAACAAAGTAAAAGACAAACCAAAAATAAAGTTAATAATTTTTTAAACTGTGATAATTTTAGTAAACCGAACTTTGCTCCAACCGAAAGATTTAATGATGATATTAGAATAAGTCTTGACAATAGTAAGCATCTGTTGAACATTTGAATATACTTAAGAACCCAAAATTAGTGTCATTCATCGTGATAAATACAAATTCTATCATAAGAGCTTTTGATCTATGCAAAGTACTAAGATCAATATATTGTTTTAATCAATTCCATTGTCTGAATCAAAGAGCTCTATGAATACATGAAAACTTTAATTCATACTTTAAACTACTTTTTGGAGATTTCTATAATGGATTATGTAATGAAATGTATCTTCTAAGTCACATATCAATTTTCTTGAGCCTACTTCAGGGGATTTTTTATATTATTTGCGCAAAATGGTAGATCATTGTGTAAGTCATGAAGTGATTCTAGATAAGTTAAATCTACTTCAAATATATATATTCAATTTCTGAACTTTGAAGAATGCTCATTATATTGATATCCGTATTTTCTATCCCATTGAAATTCCTCATAAGATAAGAATTCAGACATGTCTTACCCATATAAATTATTGCAGTCGTAGTAAATTAAATATGTTGAGTTTTGTGATGGGATAACATTTTCCATACACTTATTATTAGCAGTAGAATGCCTGCGAGAACATATAAAGTTATACACATTAACGTCAGTTAATAATTATTGTAATTCAATCTTTCAATACTTAAGCATAGCACCCCAAAATTATCCTGAATCTATATAATAAATCGTCATTTTTATAAAAGGATCTGTTTAATATTAAGTTTTCATCAGATGAATTATTCGCTAATTTTTCTATACTTGAGAAATCTAATCTATATGAATCTAAAATGCAAACAAAGTAAAAGACAAACCAAAAATAAATTTAATAATTTTTTAAACTGTGATAATTTTAGTAAACCGAACTGTGCTTCAACCAAAAGATTTAATGGTGATATTAGAATAAGTCTTAACAATAGTAAGCATCTGTTGAACATTTGAATATACTTAAGATCACAAAATTAGTGTCATTCCTCGTGATAAATACAAATTCCATCATAAGAGCTTAAGATCAGAAAGTGTTAACAGCTTTTGATCTATGCAAAGTACTAAGATCAATATATTGTTTTAATCAATTCCATTGTCTGAATCAAAGAGCTCTATGAATGTATGAAAACTTCAATTCATACTTTAAACTACTTTTTGGAGATTTCTATAAGGGATTATATAATGAAATTTTTAATCAATTCCATTCAAAGAGCTCTATGAATGTATGAAAACTTCAATTCATACTTTAAACTACTTTTTGGAGATTTCTATAATGGATTATATAATGAAATGTATCTTCTAAGTAACATATCAAATTCCTTGAGCCTAATTCAGAGGATTTGCTGTAAACTTGCTTCAAGAAGATTTATAACTCGAGGTTTTATTTTGTAGAAAAATTGTTTTGGATCCAATATTCCTTCATCATCATTTTTCAATAGAAAGCTTTAAATACGATTATTAAAGCCCTGTTTAATGTGCTTTAAATTTCTTTCATTGGTTCAGCTGTATTTCTCTATAAATTTTGAAAGATCATTGGGATAGTAGTTTTTCGTTTGTTTGACTTGGTGAGATCACAATTTGGGTCTATTGTTGCATGACGCATACAAAAATTAAATTTTAAATGTCATATAGGGTTGTTAGCTGTCCGTTTGGTATAAATTTAAACCATAATTACGATTCAGGAAAAATATGGTTTCCTTATTAAGATTATTACGACTGAAAAAAGAAGAAACCAAGTTTAAAGCTATGAAAAGAGTTTTATTTTCTTAAGTTCTTGACATGATAAATCTCTCTAAATTACCAAAAGAAAGCCATTCCAGCTACCTCGATTTTGTTTGTTCTATCGGCCCAATTCAAAGTTTTTGAGTCTATTTTTATAAAGTGCTGCAACGGCAACAAACCCGGAAGCTGACATTTGCCAAAATTAGATGACAAACTCAAAGTAAACTGAACTCTGTGAAATCACAATTTGAGTCTATTGTTACATGAAGCATATAAAAAATTTATTTTCTTATGTTCTTCACATGATAAATCTCTTTAAAGTATCGAAAGAGGACATTTCAGCTACTTCGATTTTGTTTGTTCTAGTCTAAATTCACAGTTTTGAGGCAATTTTTAGAAAGTGTTACAACAACGCCAATGATCTTGTTCATTTCTTCTGCAGTTCAAGGTTGTTATATGGGTTTGGTAGCTGCTAGTTTGATATAAATTTAAAGCATAGTTACGAATCAATGGTTTCCCTTATTAAGATTATCACGGCTGAATCATAAAGAAACGAAGTTTAAGGCTATGGAAAGATATTTATTTTCTTTGCAAGTTCTTCACATGATAAACCTCTCCAAAGTACCGAAAGAAACCATTCTAGCTATCTTGACTAGACGTTTATTACTTATTAACGGATTTATGCAAAGCGATGCATGTTATTTTTAAACATCAGATTTTTTTCCCTAATTACAGAAATTCCTTTAACTATTCCTCAATGGTGTTATGACGTAATCGGTGGAATGACTTACTTGCTAGTTGCATAAAACACGAAATTATTTAATAATATAACCTCGAATTAATGGTTATATTTAGATCTGGAAAAGAAATTGCATGATAATCTTTTAAAGTTTGAGGTTACAATATTCTGCTTCCAATTAAAGTCGCATCATAGCTGATAAAGGGGTACTTCGTAATTAAAAACTCAAGACAACAAACTCTTATTTTCAGCACGAGGTCAGATTCATCTACAAAACCTTATCACCCAACGACCTTAACATTGTCGCCAAATTATTAATTTCTATGCAGTCACCAGCTCGCTTATCAATCACAGCTCGACCAGAAAAACATGTTAAAACTTGCTTGAAAACAAATGATATCATAGAAATAAGAATTTGCAAAAGAAATTAAAAAATAATCTTCATCTATTTACTCAAAGTGGTGAAATCTTTTATTACGCAATATTCTGTTTTTCCAACTAAATTCGCATCATGTTATTTCATTTAGCTGATAAAGCTGTACTTCGTAATTAAAGACTCAAAACAACAAACTCTTATCTTCAATCCAATTAAATTCGCCTCATGTTATTTCATTTAGCTGATAAAGCTGTGCTTCGTAATTAAAGACTCAAAACAACAAACTCTTATCTTCAACATCAATTGTAGCCTCCAAGACTGAATACCCAATATCCAAGATGGCCGACAGGTGCCTTATCTTACTAAACAATCTAGGTTCAGATCCAAGGTTTAGATCTAAGTCTAGATGCAAACCAAAGAAGAAGAAGAAGACCAATTGTAGTCTACAAGACCGAAAACCAAAAATCCCAGATGGCCGACAATCCTTATCTCTCAATTGTAGCCTATAAGACCGAAATCCAAGATGGCCGACAATCCTTATCTCTCAATTGTAGCCAATAAGACCGAAATCCAAGATGGCCGACAATCCTTATCTCTCAATTGTAGCCAATAAGACCGAAATCCAAGATGGCCGACAATCCTTATCTCTCAATTGTAGCCAATAAGACCGAAAACCCAAAATCCAAGATGGCCGACAATCCTTATCTCTCAATTGTAGCCTATAAGATCGAAATCCAAGATGGCCGACAATCCTTATCTCTCAATTGTAGCCAATAAGACCGAAAACCCAAAATCCAAGATGGCCGACAATCCTTATCTCTCAATTGTAGCCAATAAGACCGAAATCCAAGATGGCCGACAATCCTTATCTCTCAATTGTAGCCTATAAGACCGAAATCCAAGATGGCCGACAATCCTTATCTCTCAATTGTAGCCAATAAGACCGAAATCCAAGATGGCCGACAATCCTTATCTCTAAATTGTAGCCTATAAGACCGAAATCCAAGATGGCCGACAATCCTTATCTCTCAATTGTAGCCAATAAGACCGAAATCCAAGATGGCCGACAATCCTTATCTCTCAATTGTAGCCAATAAGACCGAAAACCCAAAATCCAAGCCGACAATCCTTATCTCTCTTCCTTATCTCTCAATTGTAGCCTATAAGACCGAAAATCCTTATCTCTTTTCCTTATCTCTCAATTGTAGCCTCCAAGACCGAAAACCCAATCAGCAACCTTGACCTTTGACCTGCACATTGCACATTGCGCCAGAAACCCCATATTTATACTACTAACTAAGGTAAGTATACTCACAAAATGCCATTATAAAACATTAAAGACACTTAACTTTTGCTTTCCGCAGAACACTTTCAGCTCCAACACTTCTCGGCGAAAAATTAATAAATCTCCGGACTCGATCCGCACAGCTGCCTAGCGGAATTTGGATGGTTCCCGTACAATATAACATACATCAGGTCAGTATTTGTATATGTATATCGTAAACAGAAGCTTGAATAATGCACTATACAGTGTTATTCTTTCAATATTTACTTCTGATGTTTTGGTTTTTTCAAATATTGTTAGTTTTTTTGTTTATGGCGCGTTAAAATTCGCTCGTGACAGCCACCGTATTTTCTTAAATTTCTTCGCTTTTCGTGCGAAAATGCAGTATACAAGCGGTTACGGAGTGCGTCAATCATATAGCGATCCCATAAAGATTTTTCGCGGTTTAGCTGAGTTTCATAGCATGTGGTTTTCGTTACGTTTAACGTGAAAATTTAATATTTTGGTGGTTGCGAGGTGTTAATTATAATATTGGAGTCGTGTTTTTGATATATTAGTGTTGCATGTTTGTCCTACGTTCTTTTCTGTTGAAGTGTTTTAAACATTTTAATCCCTAAACTGTGGTTGCGTGCCTGTCCTCTTTCGACTCTTTATGCGCTTTTAATATGTTGTTTTCCACTTGCAGGAAGGAAGTGTTTACATCTTCTGACATCAGCAGCTCTGGATTTCGGGACTTCAGCTCCTCACCTGGAAAGAGCAACAAGAGAAGTATCGGCCGTAAACTACATACATCGAGGGACAACGCAAAAGGGAATTATACTCAATCATTTGTAATCAAATCCATGTATAACTTGTATTTTCTCTTCTTTTCCTTAACATTGCGGTGGAACTCTTTTTTTCCCCTTTAGATTTAAGTATTTCATATTGTATAAAATTAGGTTAAGAAAAAATAGGACTATACGTTTATGAGAGTAGGGAGTTAATAAATTATTGTATACACATCATTTCAGTTCAGTGCTGCCTCATTCCCTTCTCTCTCCATTTTCTGGACATAACAAGATTCTGAATATTTTCAAAAGTGTCAACAAGGGAACCCTAACTTCGTAATGCGTAGACCGATTTGGATAATTCCTTTTTGAATGTATAGAGTATGATACCACATGATATAATGAAAAAAATTTGGTCTAAGAGTGGTCGGTGGGGGAGTGGCGGTGGGGCAGGGGTAGTCTGTTTCTTCTTATTTTGATGTGTAGAATATTTTGGGCCACTTATAAATACAAGGACAACAATTTATGAGGTGGGGTGGTGTGTGGAGGAGGCGTTATACAATTTCTTAATTCACACACCTATTTGGAAGATTCGTTTTTGGTGTGTATAGTATGATCCCCCATTGTTATGGTATGGAAAAATGTTGACCTAGGGTTGAGGTGGGTGGAGGGGTAGGGTAACCTAACTTTGTAACGCGTGGACTGCGTTAGATGATTCTGAATGCAAAGAGTATCTATTTGTATTCTAACAAAATTTGTGGCTTGCGGTGAGAGTTGGAGGATGGGCGGCGCCTAGCTTCATAGACCGATTTTGCTTCCGTTGTACAGACTGATAACTGATAACAATTTTGTACCTAGCGTGACTACGATGATTCTTTGACTACGACAATTCTCTCTTACTGTATATGTGGGCGCACTAGGGTCATGCTAAGAATTTTGCTAAGGTGAGGGTATTAAAGAGTGATTGTGACTAATTTCGAATTATGTTGCCGCATTAGGATAATTCTGTTTCTATTCTTTAGAATGCACTACCTCTGCAACTTTTGAAATTGCTTTATTCTTACGAGCAGCATTCTTTGATTCTTATATATGAATACACTAAAAAGTGAAAAATAAAAAAGTTTTATAAAAATGTTAACCGACTTGACAAAAAGCGCATAAAATAATTTTTAATTTTATATCTGTTACATTTTGAAGTCGGTTAAAGTTAGACAAACAAAACAACTACTCAACCACAATTGAAGATAATATATAAAGCTAACTGAACGTATCAGCTCACGGAATCATAAGGAAAGACGATTAAATACTTTTTTGTTGTTGTTTGGTTTGTTCAATGTCGTAATAGATATAAAATGAAAAATTATTTTTTAGGGCTTTTTCTGAAGTCGGTAAAATTTTTTTTAAAAACTATTTTATTCAAACTAGTTTTGTTTCCGTCTGCGATGAATTTTCATCGTATACCCGTTCACAGGGTTGACAAACGAAATATTTGTTGTTTATATTTGGGTTTGCTCATAATTCGTGCTTTTAAGTCATATTGCACTCCAAATATAAATATTTAAAGTGAATCGTCAATGCGAATTAAAGTTCAGGTTGTTGATAATTCTTTTAAAGAAGAAAGGGGAATATTTGTTCTAGTGCTGTTTATTAGTTTAGTGCTAATGATGTGCTTATTGCGTTGCAAATAAATTTGTTCCAATGGATCGTGAACGACAGCTAAAGTTAGCGTGGCTAACACTTCTGTGATAAAAGAGTCGTGAAAATATCTTATAGGCGTTCTATAAAAGTTTGGGCCTGTTTCGCTCGGCAAGCTATCGAAGCCTTTTACCAAACAGCGGTGCTGATGGGTGCCATTTCAAGGAATTCCTACGAATGACTCTTAATTAGTCTAATGTGATCTCGTTTTCTGGGTTGCTTGTTAAAAACAATAAGGCTCATCATATATATATATATATATATATATATATATATATATATATATATATATATATATATATATATATATATATATATATATATATATATATATATGCGGTATTTCGTGGGTTAGGAACAAATAAAGGGGAGCATTACTGGATACCTTGGAGTCGACTGTTGCTTTTTTCTCGTCTGATTTTGGCTCGTATTCTTCCAATTCTATTATGTGGATCAGTCTGAATATTCCAATTTGTATTCGTCTTCCCTAATTATATTGCAACCAACTGCGAGTTTGAATAGTCAAATATCTGAATTTTTGAAGAACGCCTTCAACTCCGCGCGATGGGTTGACATGCTGGAAGCGCTAGAGGGCTCGTTCCAAGTGCCGAGATACCTCTTGCGGATACTGGACGATTATCTGAAAGACCGATGCTTGTTGTACGAGACTAAAGAAGGACAGCGAATAAAGAGAATCACGTCGGGGGCAGCACAGGGATCGATACTAGGACCGGATCTCTGGAACGCCACCTACGATAGCCTGCTACAAATTGAACTGCCCGAAGAGACGTCCCTGGTCGGGTATGCGGACGATGTTGCTGCACTGATATCAGCACGCGACGTTCAACAGGCGCAGCTAAAGCTGAACCAGGTGATGCGAGCCGTAAACAGCTGGATGACGGCGCACGGACTGTCGCTGGCCCTTAGTAAGACGGAGGTCGTTGTCCTGACCAAAAAGAGAATCCCGACCATCCTTCCAGTGCGAGTCAGAGAAGAGACCATACAAACGAGACCATCGGTGAGGTACCTCGGCGTTACAATTGACACCAAGATGAGTTTCTTCCAGCAGATAAAGGAAACTGCAGATAAAGCAGCAAGAGGCGTCACATTACTGAGCAGGCTGATGGCCAATGTGGGAAGCCCAAGCTCGAGTAAACGCCGCCTCCTGATGACAGCAGTACAGTCAACCCTACTGTATGGTGCGGAGGTATGGGCGGAAGCCCTAAGTAAGGAGCAATATCGGAAGAGACTTGGACGATGGACAGCGAGGCTCATCAGTGATCTGGGCCCCTGGATCGACAGAGGGCATGGAGAGGTAGGTTTTTACATAACCCAACTCCTGAGTGGCCACGGGTACTTTCGTTCGTATCTTCACCGAATGGGAAAGGTAGCATCACCGGAATGCCTCTATTGCCCAGGCCAAACGGACACCGCAGAACACACTTTCTTTGAGTGTCAGAGATGGGCTCCCGCGAGGGGAGCGCTTAGAGTCCACCTGGGAGGGGCGATCGCCCCGGAAACTATAGTCCAAGGCATGATCGCCGACGAAGAAACCTGGAATCGCACAGTCAGGTACGCGGAAGATGTCCTGCGCAGGAAAAAGAAAGACCTAGACGAGCAGGCCGCCGCAGAAGAGAGGCTCGAATGACGGGCTAAAGGAAAGGACCTAGCTTGAAGTAATGTGAAAAACGGTTCCAGGTTAGTGTCCGGAGAGCAAGGGAGGTGTTTTAGTCGGTAAACTGCGCCACTGCGTCCGACACTGCTGGGAAGGAGTGCCCCAGCGTGCATAAAGCATTTCACCTCCCTTAAAAAAAATAAAAATATATATATCTGAATTTCGGCCAAACATCCCGTGATAAATATTCTGAAAAGGATAAAATTAATTTTTTATATGACTTTTATGTACTGTTCTGCCTGATTCGGTAATTATTAAGCTATTATTGTTTTCCTTAACGGTTTCTCTTTTATATCGAGGTGTGAGCTTTGTTCCATGGTGTTTATTAATTTTGACATAAATTATATCTCCTCGATTGAATGTTTTAAAGGCTTGTCTATTTTTATTGTGATTCTTCAGATCGCGTTCTTGTTTATCTATTAATCTCTGTACATTATCCTGTCTGGCTTTTTCGTATGTCTTAGGGTCTACTCTGACTCTTCTTCCAAAGAATAATTCAATGGATTTTTTATTCGTCGTAGAGTGAATGAAGCAATTGTACTCGTAAACGGCTCGATCTAGGAACTCTTCAAAGGATCTTATTAAGTTTTCGGCTTTTAG
This sequence comes from Leptarthrus brevirostris, assembly GCA_964036015.1. Taxonomy (NCBI): domain Eukaryota; kingdom Metazoa; phylum Arthropoda; class Insecta; order Diptera; family Asilidae; genus Leptarthrus; species Leptarthrus brevirostris. The sequence continues at coordinate 65,730,599 of OZ038375.1, forward strand.
ACATTTCATTATCTGGCACTGCTGAAATAAGGGGATGTTTTAAAAATCTTTATACCTAGTTGGTCTTCGACCATGAAGCTAATGGAATTGGAATTTTAGGATTTTTCGTTATCTATTATCAAATTTTCTGGGACTCCAAACTAGAGCTCTCAGAAACCCGACCCGCGGGTACCCGGTTCCTACCCGGGTATCCAGTTCTCACCCGGGTACCCGATTTAAGTCGGGTACCCGATTTAAGTCGGGTACCCGGTTCCTACTCGGGTACCCGGTTCCAAGGGAGAATCGGTTCCATTATAAGAGGCGGTTCCAACGCTAGAATCGATTCCGTCACAGGAATCGGTTCCTCTTGAAATCATGCAGTGCAGATTCAGTTTCAAGTGCCAACAGAGGAAATTTTGCCTTTCACTAAGGAAATGTCTACTTTCTTTGGAAATTACTGATTTTTTTGTAGTGAAATTACAAAATTCGACTTAAGATTTATTAATTAAAATTTAAAATTCCTTCTACTCAATACTAATTGTGACAATTTTTTATTGCAATTTCACTTATTCTTATTAACCAGTTCATACGGCGGAATCGATTCCCGGTGGCGGATTCGATTCTCACAGTGGAACCGGTTCCATTGATGGAATCGATTCCTATTTGGAACCGGGTACTCGTCTGGAACCGGGTACCCGATTGGAACAGAATTTTTGGTGGGAATCGATTCCTACCCGGTCGGGTGGGTACCCGGGTTTTCGGGTTATCCGATTCCAACTGAGAGCTCTACTCCAAACATGAAAAGAAGCTATCTAACGGCTCCCTTATGTCCTCGGAGGAACGCGATTTCAATGGCTTTTTGCCTAAGCGTACTTAGAGAATTTATCGACGGCTGTTAGAACTGAATTGTTCTCGACGATATGCAGGGTGTTTCAGATACACCTACACAAACAAAAAATTGCAGGGCAGAGGAGGGGGCAATCTGAACCGTTTGGGAGTTACAGAGTGATTCATAAATTTCAGTTGTTCATGGTATGCAAATTACTCTTTTATTTTTATCTCTTGATCTACCCAACAGAGCCACATCAAACAAAGGCTAAAAAACAACTTACCTAACGACCTTTCTAAAATTGCCAACACTACTGATCTAACTCCTACCATTGCACGTACAGTCACTTCCAAAAGTGAAAAAATGGTTTGCCATTACCTAAAGTTCAGCATTTTCCAAAATTTTCTCTGAAATTCATGTAATTAGTATACCCCTTCTTGGTTTTATCAGATTGCCCACCTTATTACCTTTGCAAAAAGTTGCAACATGTCTACGTAGAGAAAATATGTAGAAATTTATACGTAGAAATCCTATCGGAGAATATTATAAAAATCAACAAATTAAAGAAATTAAACTCAAATTAATTCTAAAATGCTTTTATTGAATTTTAAAATAACTACAATTAATCTTGATAAGTAACAAAAGCCGTGTGATCCGCCACTTTGGATGCGTGCCAACAATCTACTTCTAAGTCCCTGGTTAAGGCGTATCGCAGCCAGCCTCTCCCGTATTTTCGTCGCTGCATTCCCAATTCTGCTAGCTCATCCTCCCTATTGTAAACTAGCCTTGAATAAACTTCATCCTTCATTGTTCCCCAGAAGAAAAAGTACAATGGGGTAAGGTCTGGAGATTTAGCAGGCCAAGGAATATGTGCACCTCGTCCAATCCAGCGGTTAGAAAATTTTTCACTTAGTTTTACCTTATCAATCTTAGCCATATGCGCTGGTACTCCATTGTGTTGGTGAAAAATTCGCCTAAGATTGTCCATAGGGTTCTCCTCTTTTATATCTGACAGTGTATTGTCCAAAAGTCCACATAAATTTTACTATTAAGCACTTGCGGCAAAATGAATTGTCCTACCAAATGATTGCCGATGATACCAGCCCAAACATTCACACTGAATTTCTGCTGGAATGAGGTCACCTTTGCCCTGTGTGGGTAAGTGATCGACCAGGTATGGAGGTTATGTAAGTTCGTGATATCATTCCTGGTGAATTGACATTCAACTGTCCTGAGAATTCGGTACAGAAACGCTCTGTGGTCAATGTCGCGTTCCAGAAGCCAAGTGCTAAATTGTAGTCTCCTCTCGGAATCTCCTTCCAGCAGTCCTTGGGCTGTGTAATGGTGATATGGACGTAACCCCAATCGATGAATAACCCTTCAAACTTTAGATAATGATAATCCTAATCCTTGGAACTCGTAAATTCTACAATTTTTTTATTAATTTTAGCTTAAAAACACCCAACTTTAAACTATGATAGGTATTCTTGCTGACTGACCTTCTTTTATAGCAAAATTTTCATCAGGTACGAGTAACAGAACGCCAGGATACAAGGGTGTGAATTATAGCTAACACAAGCTAATATCGGCAATAAAACCAAATAACACTAACATTTTTATAACGTTTTTGCAGCAATAGTTAAAATTAATTACCTGTTAACCCAAAACAAACAGTTGAGATATTTTTTTATCTTAAAAATTTTGGTTTCTTTAAAAAATTTGCTACCTAAAATATGTACAATTAAACAATTAGGTACTCAGGGAGTTCTAAGGATGCTGTTTTTCTAATCCTGTTTCTACCTTGCCATGTTGAATCTTTTTGGAAAGGTAATAAGAAGGGAAATCTAATAAAAATAAAAAACAGGTATACTAATTACATGAATTTCGGAGAAAATTTGGAAAAATGCTGAATTTTAGGTAATCGCAAATCATTTTTTCACTTTTGGAAGTGATTGTACGTGCAATGGTAGGAGTTAGATTAGTAGTGTTGACATTTCGAAGAGTCATGGGATAGTTGTTTTTTGGCGTTTGTTTGATATGGCTATGTTGTGTAGATCAAGAGATAAAAATAAAAGAGTGCATACCATGAAAAACTGAAATTTATGAATTACCCTGTAACTCCCAAACGGTTGAGATTGCCCTCGCCCCTGCCGTACAATTTTTTGTTTGTCTAGTTGAGATCTATCACCCCACTCATTTTGGCACGTCAGATCTGAAACACCCTGTATATGTCCATATGCAGTATTTGTCCCGGATATTGGGGTATTGGTGTTTCTCCTATTGTCGGATTAGCAGGGTGCCTTTCGTACTTATGCTGTCTGCAGGTAGTACATTGTTTCACTACTTCGGTTATTTTCTCCGGAATTTTAGGGAAGTAGAATTTTTCTAAGAGTTGAATTTTGCTCTCCCTGGCATTACGATGGGCTCTTTTATGTTCTAAAATAATCTGTTCCTCTTGTTCTGCTTCTGACGTTAGGTCTTGAGATTGCGTTTGCGTGAATTTGATGTTTTGGTTTCTGAATTGTGTAGGGTAGACGTTTTGTATCATTCCCATGATTCTTTCTGATGTGAAAATTCCATTAGGTATTGACGGGTTGAGATGTTTTTTTTTGAATATTTTGATCAGTTCTTCCTCGGAGTAGTCTTTCCGGGTAACAATATGTCTATAAGACGTTGGGAAGGGAATGTTTAACACGTCATTGTTCTCATCACCTGTTTGAATCCATAACTGGTTTTTAAAAGCATTTATAGGGCATTTTTTTGAAGACGTGTGTGTATATATATATATATATATATATATATATATATATATATATATATATATATATATATGTGTGTGTGTGTGTGTGTGTGTGTGTGTGTGTACGTTCGGAACCACTTTTTCGACAACGAAATCTCGCGAACAAAAATGAAAACGACTTCGCTATGGTGCCATTCGAAGCGTATTATTGTCAATAAGAGCTGAAAGAAATTTAATCAATTTCGGTTCAGCCGTCTCTTTGTTCAAACAAAAAAGCTGAAAAAAAGTTGATTTTAGACTTTCTTGAAAACGATTTCTACGATATAATTTGATGATCTGATGACGATCGGGACATCAAAAAGGCGGATAATAACAATTTATTATGAGCAGAAATTATTTATAATGATGAAAAATTGTTTATAACAATAAATAATTCTTTATAACAATAATAAATTTATAATCATATAAAATGGTTTAACCTAGTTTAAAATTGATTATGAAAATTGGGAATTGAATACAAAATTGAAGATTGTTCAAAGCAATTGAAAATTATTATAAACAATGAAAAATTCTTATAAACAATTGAAATTTTTTTTACCACAACAAATTTCTTTTATCGATAAACTTTGTTTATATCAATTAAAAACGGTCTATAACAATTATGAATTGTTTATATCAATTATAAATTGTTTATAACCATTCAAAATTATTAATAAGAAATGAATTCCACACAGAGTGCATTTATTTGGTTTTAATTAAAAAATAGTGCTTTAACGGAATAATTTTTTAAAAAATTTATTGCATCTAATTTCATTGTAATTATCATGATAACTTAAATTAATCATTAATTTATTTATTTATAAATTCAAAATATAAATTTTTTAAGTATTTTTAAATGACATAAAAGTGGGTGAAAGGTTTTTTTTGAAAAAGATTCATCTGATCTAATTGGTTTTGATACATTTCGATACTTAAAAAAAACTAAGATATTTTTATCCAGAACTGTTATAGTTTTTTGTAACATTAAAAAAATGGTACAATTGAAAATTGTTATTAACTGGGAAGTTGTTCGTGTGGACCTCAAGGGTCGCACCAATGATCCGACTAGCTGGCAGCACGTCCTAGCTCGCCGGTATGGGGTGTGAGTTCTTGAGCATCATCACACATCCACAAACGTGTGCCTGTGGAGAAAAAAGGTGGTGGAATCCTTCCTTCAGGTCTGCCACGAAAGAAAAAGAAAAACGAGAAACAGAAAAACAGAAGGAAGAGCAACAGGTCTGGTATCATCTGTTACCCTTAGCAGCACTGAACCATCTTGAAATTCGCAAAAACAAGAAACAAACTACCCCCATATGCGATGGTTCAGATAACAACCCACCACTTTCCTACACCTGGCTAAAGTGTAGGCCCAACCTGTAAGAAATGCTGAAATGAAAAAGACAAAAACAATTACATTATAAGCATTTGGATGGAGAGGGAGAGGGAGAAAGGATGAGGGAAGGATACTAGACGGAGAAGAAGCGTGAGGGAATTCCTGAAACTAAAAGAAGTTATTTATAACATATTTAATTCACTATGGTATGATATAAGAAAATTAATATAAACCAAAACTTAAACAGGTTAACTCAGCAGTCCCTTACTAATATACACAATTAACTCTTACGCTGCTTGACTTCTTAATTAAATATTATTTATATAAAGCTATTACGAAAGTTAAATATACTTTGATGAAAAAAAAAATTAAGGTTTTTTTTTTTTTTTTTTTTTTTTTTTTTTTTTTTTTTTTATACGATGTGGCCAAATCCTAGGGGACAACCCTTTGATGCGTTAGCATGGTTTTGGCCGGAAGGGAATTTAGGGTAAGGGAAGTGAGGAAACTTGAGTCTTGTTTGCATTGCTGCGAGCTAGACAACAGCCCAGAGACAGAGTGGATTATTTTTAATTTCTTAATAAAAGCTCACGATCATCTGGTCTTGAACCCGGGACCCATGGCATGTTGGTCTTGCCGCTCAACGCATTGATCCAACTCCGTCTCCGTTCGACTTATTATTAAGATTTGTTTGTTAATATTTTTTGTGTATTTATAATGCTTTCATATCATGTACGAATATTATTCAATCTTAAATAAAATAATAAAACAATTCTCAAAAGCTTCTAGATATTGAAGTATTACATCTCATTATTATATGTAGTCACTTACTGCATTCACGACACCCGATTTAAAACTTTAATAATTGACTTTTATCCCCTTGTAATTAAATTACATCTTTTAGATGTTGAGCTGCAATTCTATACTAATCTTTGTGCACAAACATAATAACCTTCACCAATATAAAGGCTCTAAAATCAATTATTTCTACCTAGATGTACTTTACAGTTTTAAGTTAAGTTTCATAAGAATACGGTCATGAATGGAAAATTAACTTCTAACAGCATCCATATATAGTCGATTGCCAATAAATCAAAGAATCAAAGAAGCCTAATGGCCTGCAGCGGTTGAATATTGTAGCAAATATGACTTTTTTTTAAATAACGTAATTCAAACAATTGTAAAAAAAAACTTAACTTTCAAAGTAGCGAAAGATGTTTTGAAAAAAAAATCCGGGAAATGCACATTTTAAATATACTCTAAAATCCTAATCGAATTGGAAGTTTTGGCTAATATTAAAGATATGCTTGAATTACTTCGGTATAGATTTGGAGCCGACTGACTGTCATTATGGTATCTGAGTTGCAGTAATCATTATCTTATCGTATCTGAGATTCAGTACAATCTTCTACCTCATAAATAAGACACAATTTGGAATAATGGAACGAAATAAAATCTGTACAAAGATTTACAACGTGCTTGTGATATCGCTTACATAGCATTCTTTTCTTCTTCAGATCACTTTTAGTTTACGATAAAAACTGTCCACTAAATTTCAGTAAGGCACAATTAGAACATATGAATCCATATCCGCTTTGAGGTTCGTAGAACTATTGATCACTTGAGATAAGCCTTATAAAGCATTGTACTTCTGCGTTTATAGGGGTACAACGATTTAAATTTGAAAAAAAAACCGAGAAATTCTAAGCCCTTCGAATTCCTAGCATTACCTAATTACATATAAAGAGTAAAAACTGGCACAATTTTGAAATTATTACTATATCATGACATAACTCACTCAGCTCCTGGGGCGCTGTTTGGGATGGCTGATTTGCAACAACAACGTTTTCTCTGCACTTCCCCTTTTCTTGTTCATTTGCGTTGTCTTTGCCGATTTCAACTGCTCATACTCTTCCATGGAGAAGTATGGCGAGTTTAAGTCTACGTCGACTGCACTTATTTTCAACTCCTCTGCCGTTTCAGTGTGTGCTCGGGACAAAGTGTCAGGTGTTGTAAGCGGCCGCTAGACTCGATCCCTTACACCTGCATTACACATCCGAAACCTCATATAAGTTTCCCACTTTCTGTCACCAGAAGTTCCTCAATTGCTCAAATCGCTAATTCAAATTTGTAGTAACGATTTCTTTACATCAGATGAAAACACAAAACATTTCCTACACGGTTTGTTTTGAAGGGGTCAAGTTTCCAAGCAAGAAATTCTGTCACCAGAATTTCTTGATTATTACGCAACACATGTCTCTTCTTTTTTGTTACCCAGATAAAAGGCGGTTCAATGCTCAAATGTGTTTCATAATGAGTGCGTTAACAGATTATTTCTAAAGCCATTTGAACCTTTACCAAATTCAACCAATAACGCTGGCGTAAACATTTGGTCTCTTTATGAGGTTCAATAGCCTACGGCACTTTTCCCCTTCGAAAATCTTAACAAACATTTTGATTGGGCAGGAATCACTAATCGATTCTTGAGTAAAGACTATTGTTAAAAGTTAAGAGAGTCCCCCCACCAGTGGTAAGGCCTCTAACTCTGAAGCAAAGTTAATTAATAAAAATTTAAAAAGTGAAAAGTGAATGGTTTTGAAATAAAGTATAAAATAGCGCCGAGTGGCCATCTATCCAAAGCACTCACCAGTCCTTGGGTGAAAAATTAACCCAGAATATTTTGATGGCAGCGGTGGGATTCACTAAAAGCTCAGTGACTCTCATAAGTTAGTACACAGCGTAAATCCTCAGCCAGGCGCTCAGGAATTTGCTGTACGGGATCGTCCTGAGAAAATAGGCATCCCCCAACTTTAATTAACTGGCAGGCATCCCAAATTCACTGCCCAAGAAGGAAGATAACAGAAGAAAAACCCCATCCAAAGATTCAACCAAATGGACAAACAATCGGTTAAGCCCATCGAGGGAAATATTAAAGACGTACAGAAGCAGATCATCAAATTCTACAGAATCATCGACGAGAATGAAGTACTTTGACGAATACATCAGCTTAAAGGAACGTCTGTAAAGGCTCCGAAGTGTACGCAAGTAAGAGTGATAGATATAGAGCTAAATCTTTAAAAAAATATATATTTATTTTTATATATAACTAAAATTTTTTTACCAATATTTACTTGTGAATATGAACCTTTATTATTTTGCGGAAAATTAACAAATTCAAAAATTTTTTACTAAAATTTTTTTATCCAACCTCTATATATATATATATATATATATATATATATATATATATATATATATATATATATATATATATATATATATATAAGTGAACAGTGATGTTTCTTTTTGCTTAATAACTGACCGGTGTTAAGCAAAAGGAAACATAACTAGAATTCCGTTAAAAGCTCAATTTTCGCTCTCAAGTTTCTTTTTGTCTAACGATTTCGAGACGGCTAAAGGAAATTCCGAAAAGAAACTCTTTCTCACGGTTGTCAAATCAAGTATAATTGGTTCCGCCTATGAAGCACTAAAACACCGTGTTACGCTGCCCTTGATGCGCAAGAGGGTGGTAACCCCATTGGATAGGGTCGTGGATTAAAATTACGGGAAAATGGGAAAGCTGAACTAAATTGGGCGCCACGTGGTTTTTTTGTTTTTATATAAGATACCACGAAACTTATTTTTACGACATTGCAGCAAAATATTCTCACACTTTCACTTAATTTTATTAAGAAATGTGACTTAAACTTACAAAAATTCAAATACTTAACTCCAGATTGGAAGACCTCTTTCAGCACGAATATTTCTTTTTTTAAAAACTCCCGAACCTCGTCCAGAGTCCTCGCTCGGTTGACTTTTTTGTCAATTACTACTTTAAAATCTTCTCTTCAGCTCCAAACTTACAGCACACCTCCAACACCTTACAAGCCCTCCGGAAAAAAAGAAAAAGGTCTCAGTCGATCACATCAAGTGGTCTCAAAAAAAAAACAAAACAAAACGAATATGGCGTCAACAGTCCAGTGCACTTTAATTTAATGATGTTTCCCATTTAGTATCGTGCCTGCGTGTGCGCAATTCTTCGAATATTCAAATTTTGAATATGCTTTTACACATAAAAAAATATGTGTGTACTTCTGAGTCGCCCCTGGCAGCCAACATAGAACATTTCCCCTCTCCGGAATTTCCTTTTCTTGTGAAATTTTGTTTTCTACCTTTCGCTATTTCGAGGATTACTGGACTAGTATATTTTTGAGGTTAATAGTATTGAATATTGATTTTAAATTGGATATTTTTCATGCTGATCGGGGTCTGAAAATTCTTGTCGTTTAAAATGTATACAATATCAAGCGATACTTAAATTCAATAAGTATCTATCAATAAGCTTATCAATTGCAAAATACTTATAGCTACTCTTTTAATGCATCTTATCCTAATCTTTATTCTGATCGTGTAGATTTTATTTTATGTCCTTGACCTCGACATACAATTTGTAGAGGTGTGTACATTTTTCCGTGTGTTTATAATAGAATCAGCTCCGATTTCCTTGTTGAGTAGGCGTGTGTAGTGTACGTGTTAGATAGCCCCATATAGGTAAGGGTGTATAATCCTGAACGTGGAGTTTTCTAAGTCTGCTAGCTTATGTAGTTAAAACCTGTAATAAAAGATCTACGCGGCATCAATTGTTTAACCGAAAGTATACAAAAAAAAAAAAAACGATCGCATAACACTCCCCCCTTTCTTCCAAAAGAGTTCGGTCATTAGGCCGAAATCTGTTACCTTTGGCACGCAAATTGAAAGTGTCCTCGTTATATGAGTCAACCGACTTCCGCAATCACTTAAGTTCTCATACTACAAAGTTTTTTTTTTAAAGGATCTTCTTACTTTAAAGCTATGGTGAAAAGCTTTACTTTTAAGCTAGGCTATAAATTAATATTGGACTGTTATTATTGAATGTTTAATGCCGTACTTTCCACAATTTAATCGCACCACCTTTCGCTCGACAGAACCCTATTAATATCTGCTTAAGTTACTCTAGGGTACGACCATCATGAATCCATGACCACGGCAACACGAGTAGACCAAAAAAAAGAGATTATGACCATTATTAATCGTCTGGTGAGCTTGAACTGTATGGCTTTAGGTCTTTACATGCCAAATACCACACCTTTTCCCAGTTTTATCTTTAAGTTCATAAGTCCATGGTGAAACTTTTCGTACAATGGAGAAAAGTCCAATATATCTAGGGGCCAACTTCGCAGCAAAGTGTTTTGACGCATCAGACAATACAAAATTCCTCCTCCAAACCAAATCTTCCTTTAAGTAATACGCGTCTCTCCTACGAAGGCTATATTGTTTACAACTTAATTCTGAAGCTTTTACCAAGCGCGCTTTTACCTCTTCACGTAGTTCTTCAAGAGCCTTAGCATGAGCTTGGATATCTACTTTATGATTGATACCACATGCTTTGAAATCTTTTCCACAGATAGACAGTTCTCTTCTAAAATTAACAAAATACGGGGTCGACTTTGTCGCATCGTGCTGTGAGGTTCGGATAGCGCATGCTACTTTCTGTAGCTGAATATCCCAATTACGGTGGTTATCCGAAACGTAGGCACGGAGCATAGTCTTGGCTACTTGATTGACCCTTTCAGAAGGATTAGCATGGGGATGGTATAAAGCGGTAAAATTTATATCGATTCCATACTTATCACAAAGATGGCCGAATTCCTTACCCTTAAATTGAACACCATTGTCACATATAAGATTTCTAGGCGCTCCAAACAACAAAATAACATGATCTTCTATACTTTGACAAACTAATTTAGCAGTTGCAGATCTCAAAGGAAATAGTAGAACAAACTTGCTGAACTGGTCAACAACTGTTAAAATGAAGGAATAGCCTCTTTTCGATCTAGGGCGTGGACCTATCAAGTCGACGCATATCGTTTCCCAAGGTTGACTCGCCTGTTGTCGTTTTGCCAACAAACCTGCAGGTTTTTGTAAATCCGGTTTCACCGCTTGGCATATTTGACACTTTCTTAAGTACTTTGCTACGTCCTTTCGCATACCGGGCCAATAAAATTTCCTCTGGAGACGATCGCAACTTTTCTGAATACCGCAATGACCTGAAGAAGTTTCTTTACCGTGTGCATCGTACAAAACTGTTGGTCTTTTATCTTTTGGAACTACTTCTTTCCAATAATCGCAGTCGGTGGCTAGAGAGGGGTATCTAACTCGCACGTGCTTAAACAACTTCCCTTGCTCAATTCGCCAATCTGGGTAGTCTGATGGTTTTAACCTAACTTTCTCACACATCCTTCTGAACCAATTATCGGTGGAGCTAATACAAGAGATAGATTCTACACAATCAATAAGGGGTACGGACCGTGAAAGAAAATCTGGAAGAACGTGTTCTTTACCCTTCCTATGTATGATATCAAAATCATACTGTTGCAATTTGACAGTACATCGAGCAAGTCGGCCAGTTGGATCCTTTAAGTTATTGAGCCAAACTAAGGAAGCGTGATCTGTGACAATTATAAATCTTGAACCTTCAAATAGGGTCTAAGTTTTTCTACAGACCATATAACCGCGAGACATTCCCGTTCTGTCGTTGAATAATTCCTCTCACAACGATTAAGAGAACGGCTCAAATAGGAAATGACCTTCTCTGTTCCGTCTTGCTCTTGAGTTAGCACTGCTCCGATACCGAAACCCGAAGCATCAGTGTGCACGGTGAAAGGTAGATCGAAATTAGGGCATGCTAGAATTGGAGCCTTTACCAATTTCTCCTTGATTGATTGAATGATTCCTCACAGTCTTCTGACCACAGAAACTTTTTATTCTTTTTCAGCAGTCCTGTTATCGGTGCAGATAGAGACGAAAATGTCGGAACAAAACGCCTATACCAAGCGACCATTCCTATGAAACGACGGACATCTTTAGCATTACTAGGTCGAGGAATATCTACAATACTCTTAATTTTGTCAGGATCTACTTGTAGTCCATTAGCACCTACAACATAACCAAGATACTTGAGCTCTGAGCGACAAAATTCACATTTATTATAGTTGACCACTAGGCCTGCTTTTTGAAGACGTGTGAGCACTTCAGCTAAAACTTCAAGGTGCTTTTCAAAGGTTTGGGTCACAATAACAACGTCGTCTAAGTACACGAATACATGATTATCTAGTGTTCCATACAACACCCGATCAATGAGCCTTTGCCAAGTCGCAGGGGAATTGGTCAGGCTGAATGGCATGCGGCAGAATTGAAATAACCCTCTGCCAGGTACAGTGAACGCCGTATATTGCTTGGACTTTTCTGCCATCGGTACCTGCCAAAATGCTGATTTAATATCCAGCGATGAAATATATTTTGCGTCACGTAACTTATCTAATGTTGATGAAATATAGGGAATAGGATAGGCATCTTTTTTCGTGACCTTATTAAGTCTCCTATAATCTACACAGAATCGATAACTACCATCCTTCTTTTTTACCATTACGATTGGTGAAGACCAGGCACTAACAGAAGGTTCAACGATACCATCTTCTAGCATCTTATCGAGCTCAGTGTTAACGGCTTTTTGGAGAACTGGGGAAACCGGGTAGTATCGTTGTTTGATGGGGGGAGAATCTGTTGTTATAACGTGCTTTACGACGTTAGTTCGACCCAATCGATTACCCATTTTCTTCCTAGCATCACATACCAGACTATCCAGCTGCCGTTTCTGAGCATCTGCCAGCATTGACCTACATTCCAATGTACAAATAGAGGACCTACTACCTTCCGAAAAACTCCAACTGTTTTCATTTAAATTCGCGTTAATAGCCATTTTCCTCCATCAATCAAAAGAATAATTTCATGCTGCAATGACGGAATAATGAGGACCTCTAAAACCCTCACAACACCTTCTAGGACAGTAGGCAAATTTAGCATACCGCATACTTCAACCTTGTCCCCATTTGCCAGTGTCGCTATAGTTACATCCGGGTTGTGTGTCTTGAGATTCAAAGACTTTAACTTTCGCCAACCGATTTCACCCACTACAGTTTTCGAAGCACCCGAGTCCAGCAGTCCAATCATCGGTATATTAAAAATAGAGACTTGAAGATGTGGCCTTTCATCACCTTTTACCCGCGTAAAAATAAAATCCAGCATCGCTGATCTGTAAGGCTCCATCTTCGCTCTTTCACATTCAAAAATATTAAACTTCTTAATTGCTGCGGCTCTACTTGACAAATCTGAGCTCAGAACGCCGCTTATTGCTGAACTCTTGACTCGTTTCCCGAATTTATAGGATTATTAATGACACTATTTTGTTGGCTACATGTGAGGCAGCGACTTCTAACTGCACCGACCGTACCACAGCCAAAGCAACGTCGGGGTTGTCTGCAAAATCGATATATATGTCCTTCTCTATTACAATTATAACATCTATACACTCAGCTTGTGTTTGAATGACTTAAAACTACTGAAACGTTTATATTACCATAAGAAACATTGGCGAGATCAGATTCAAGTAAGTGTGTGTTACGCTTGGAAGGAGGAGGTACGAAGCCTTCAACAGAAAAGCGCAAAGCTTCAAGCCTTCTGCCCTTATTAACTAGATCCTGTATAGACTCAACTTCACACAACCCAAGCTGACTTTGGTAGAAAGGGCTTATGTTTTTCATCAGAATTCTCATTTTTTGTGCTTCGGTCATTGGATCAGTTAACCGTGAAAATAAAATCATCATTATCGCCACATATGTACCAATTGACTCATCTTTACCTTGCGTACGCTTCTTGATCTCATCGGTAAGACGATCGTCAAAATCAATTGGCAGGAATTCTTTACGGAGTTCTTGTACCAAATCAGACCAGGAATCAAATTTAGTCTTGTTTGCGCGGTACCAGATCAAAGCACGGCCACTAAACAAATCTAGGGCAGATTTAAACAGTTGCATCTTAGGAATTCCACGAGCTTCACTCAACTCTGTTACATGTTCTAGAAATGAGCTGAGCGATTGACCCTGCTCTCCCGAAAATTTAATATCTAACTTGTACACAGGGACCCGATATGATACTCGTTGAGGTTTAGTTAACGTTTCCTCTCGTATATCTTCATCCTTTTCACCCTCATCTGAAGATTCGTTAAGTGGATCATCCTCTACCTTCGTCTGTATAGATCCTAGAGCCGAAATTAACTTAACTTTCAGTTTCTTTACGATTGCTAGCTGTTCTGGTTTTCCGTTTTCATTCGCTTTAACCTATCTAATGCCCAGTGAATCTTGGTAACGATCTTGGCATAACTTCCGCTGGATGCATTACCAACGAAATTGTCTATGAGATTATTAACTTCCGATATTTTACTGCTTAAAGCTTCGTCGTCCTGTTCAAAGGAAAAGGGATACTGTTCGGCTTTCATTGGCTCGCCTGTCTTTTCTACTTTTAAAGCACCCCTTAAGTTCTTCCGCATTTCATCAACTGCACCAACTTCTAAACCTCGGACAAGCAACTGGTAAGACAACTCCTCATGATTTAGCCGGTTGACATCCATTTTATTCGTAAAATTTAGCAGCAACTCAGATTACAGCAAAAGCGCCGTTAAAATTAAATTTATAATAAATGTGTGTTCGGAAATTATACTAATACCCCAACAATAAACTTGTTGTTACTCTAGCTCAAATGAATTTGAAAGTTCAAGAAAGTTCAAATAACGTAATATATGGAATATCAATTCAAAAAAATCTATTCTAAAACTTATTTTTACTAGACGAAATATTGAAAAGATTAGACAAGGCACTTCTGATGCACTACTTCGAATTCGAGATTAAAACAGAAAACATCTTTTATTATTTCACCTTGCCCTTGACTTGAAGCATGTATGTATACCAATAACTTTAACACCAGCTTATTGATTAACGATTTCTTGGATCTTAGGATTTCTTATTTTTGTATAAACGAAGTAAGGGATGAATCAACTAATGATAGGTAATTACGATTTGTATTTAAGAGATTTATATTCACAGATTAGCATAATTCCAATTTCACGCTTCAAATCCTTTGCGTGAGATATATACGATAAAACAAAATGACAAACGAAATCATAAATGTATTATCTACGAAATGTTTAGTCCTACTAAACATAAGCGATAAGTAAAGAAGCATATGTTTCTGGAATGAGGTCGAATTATGTATCCGTCATAAAAGGGAATTCTTCAAAAAAGAACTCAATCTATGCCTACTGACGGTAAGATTAACAGCGAATTGGTTACTTTTGCAGCACCAGCAAAATAAGTATTTTTACTTTAGAAATCTCAACCCTTCAAATCGTATTTCTGCCTGGTTGTAAATATCACTTCAGCTCACATGACAAATATGGCTTAATTTCCTGTAAACCTGCGAATTGTTATAGAAAATCTGCAATTCTCACCTTAAATAATCACTTTTGTCGCCGTGATTATTTTACACTTTACCATTATACAGAATAACCATGAAATTATTGCACCTATTCGCGATCTTCCAGGAATAACTAAGATACTACGACGGGCGGCTTTTAACTGAATTTTGAATCTCCTAAGACTCGTGATACCTGACTAAATATTTCACTAGCACATATGGCTCACAATACCCTGTGACATAACACATAGCTCACTATTAACACCTTTTAATTAATATGCTGAAGCAAATATTCGTAAAATTCCCGATTGAAATTTCTGAGGGTTTACAACTTAAACTTAATACACTTGATTTTCACTACTGATTCCCACTGTTCATGAAGAATAACCTAGCCTCAAAGAAATTGGAAACATCACCTTACCGTTGCAAATTTGAAACGAAACTGTAGAAAAGTGACAATTTTATTATATCACAGGGGTTTTGGTCTCAATATTTTATCATGATAGTGAACTGAACTGTTTACGATTTTTTTTTTGTATTCACTGTTTTCAAATATTTCTGGTAACGTTTCGGTGGTCTCGATCGGTGTCATATGCCCATACCCGTTATCAGCTTGGATAATGCGATTTATAGAAATTTATTTTCAGCTCAAACATTTCAAAACCCGTTTTATATTTTATTGGAATGTTACGGATACTATGAAAAATGACGTGTGATATTTTCAATGCCGATCTGTGATATGACCTGTGATACTATTGAAGGTACGCGAACTCTGTTATTCAAATTTCCTTTTATGAACGCATATTCATTTTGGTTTCTTCTGCCTGTTTCTATGTACCACACTACAACGTTTTAATACCTTTTCATTTTCACTAAAACTTTCTCTGTTCCACTAGCCACGCAATGTACCTTAATTATAATATTCAACTTTGAAATATTTCTAACACCTGTAATTTCTTTTTTTCCTTCCTATAATCTTTAATGAATGCAATTATGATTAACCCCAAAAATTTTGATTTGGTTTCTATTCTTATGACGTTTTCACACATTTCGCACTCAAAATGAAAGACATGCAAGAATTATTTTGTTTTTTTGAAGAAAAATTTCTTTTTGCTTTACCATTTACACAAGACACTAAAATTGTTTTTGAAAATATATTTTATTCAGCTTTCCACTATAAGTTCTTGCTGGCAGATCTTTCAGACCACGTGAAACACAATAAGAGCTTTTAAGAATTTGCAAATTTGTATGAAAGATTTAGCCACTTTAACGATTTTGAAGTTGATTTGCGATTTCGGGCCCCACGTGGGACCGCCAAAAATGTTACGCTGCCCTTGATGCACAAGAGGGTGGTAGCCCCAGTGGAGAGGGTCGTGGATTAAAATTACGGGAAAATGGGAAAGCTGAACTAAATTGGGCGCCACGTGGTTTTTTTGTTTTTATATAAGATACCACGAAACTTATTTTTACGACATTGCAGCAAAATATTCTCACACTTTCACTTAATTTTATTAAGAAATGTGACTTAAACTTACAAAAATTCAAATACTTAACTCCAGATTGGAAGACCTCTTTCAGCACGAATATTTCTTTTTTTAAAAACTCCCGAACCTCGTCCAGAGTCCTCGCTCGGTTGACCTTTTTGTCAATTACTACTTTAAAATCTTCAGCTCCAAACTTACAGCACACCTCCAACACCTTACAGGCCCACCGGAAAAAAAGAAAAAGGTCTCAGTCGATCACACCAGAAAGTGGTCTAAAAAAAAAACAAAACAAAACGAATATGGCGTCAACAGTCCAGTGCACTTTAATTTAATGATGTTTCCCATTTAGTATCGTGCCTGCGTGCGCGCAATTCTTCGAATATTCAAATTTTGAATATTGTTTTGCACATAAAAAAATATGTGTGTACTTCTGAGTCGCCCCTGGCAGCCAACATAGAACATTTTCCCTTTCCGGAATTTCCTTTTCTTGTGAAATTTTGTTTTCTACCTTTCGCTATTTCGAGGATTACTGGACTAGTATATTTTGGAGGTTAATAGTATTGAATATTGATTTTAAATTGGATATTTCTCATGCTGATCGGGGTCTGAAAATTCTTGTCGTTTAAAATGTATACAATATCAAGCAATACTAAAATTCAATAAGTATCTATCAATAAGCTTATCAATTGCAAAATACTTATAGCTACTCTTTTAATGCATCTTATTCTAATCTTAATTCTGATCGTGTAGATTTTATTTTATGTCCTTGACCTCGACATACAATTTGTAGAGGTGTGTACATTTTTCCGTGTGGTTATAATAGAATCAGCTCCGATTTCCTTGTTGAGTAGGCGTGTGTAGTGTACGTGTTAGATAGCCCCATATAGGTAAGGGTGTATAATCCTGAACGTGGAATTTTCTAAGTCTGCTAGCTTATGTAGTTAAAACCTGTAATAAAAGATCTACGCGGCATCAATTGCTTAACGAAAGTATACAAAAAAAACGATCACATAACAACCGGGATCTTAAAGACTGGGAAATGGTTAAAAGTCTCTTAAAGGAAAGATTTCTCGACATGCGTTCAAGGGTAACTGTTCAAGCAGAACTATCACGCATAAAACAAAACCCTAGGGAAAGTATAGAGGACTTTGCTCAGCGACTAAATCAGGTATTATCTGAGCTTGACAATGTTACTTCACAAAATGTAACAGACGCAACGGCGAAGAAATAACTGTTAGAAGAAAATGAGCTAAATGCATTAAGAGCATTTGAAGACGGCCTGCGAAATGAGCACCTTAGAATTATTGTCAAATCAAAAGGCGAAACAAATTTGCATAAACGTGTCGTTTACGCCTTCGAACATGCTAAGCTGCTCGAAAACTCGCAAAAACTGGGTGAGCCAAACAAAGCCGTTCCCCAGTGTGAAACATGTAGGAAAAAGGACACATGAAATCCACCTGTTTCCGCAATAAAATAATTCCCTCATTTCGTCCGCAACGAGCATCAGTAGAAAGAGAGATCAATAGGCTCTCTTGCGCTTACTGCCAGAAGTCTAACCATAGTAGAAACGAGTGCAGAACTCGCTTGCAAGACAAGACGAACAGACTAAAAGGTTCACTTAATATACTATGTAATGGGTCTTTTCCCTGAAACCTCAATTGAGGGGTTGCCGGGAGCTCTGGAGTCGTAAAAGGTTCTTTACTATCGACATTTTATCAAATAAAAAGCACTTGTTAAATTCTACAATACTTTATTTTAAATAATATATAACGCGACGCGTTTCGCCTTATTGGGGCATCTTCTGGCTACAGTAACCTTGTAATGACTAACTCAGATTAGAACAATGCCTGCGTGGATGTAGTTTACAATTTATTAGGTAGGTACATATATATATATATACATATCTATCGTCAAAAAAATTTTTGTTTTATTTTAATGGATTACTTTAGTTTGAACTTTGGTTTAGAAAATTTGTTTTGATTAATGGACTTGAATTATTAAAATCCATTAAATCGTTTACCAAAAATGAGCCTTTTTCTTTTTCTCTTTTTATTTCCAAAATTTCGTACTTAGCTAGAATTTTTCCGCCGTTAATATTACGAATAAGTTTTAAATGGTCAATTGATGTCGTGTGTCCCGTATCAATTAAATGTCTACATAAGCCTGAAGTAGCCCGGTTATTTTTGGCTGCTGATGTATGTTCTAAAAATCTAGTTTTTAGGGATCTTTTAGTTTTGCCAACATAAATAGCATTGCAGTCGTTACATTCAATTCTGTAGACACCGCTTTTTTCGTAATCTTCTATTTTTGGTTTAAACTTGTTATTAATGATCAACTTTCCCACAGTTTTATTCGTGAAGTAAGCTGGTTGGACGTTATGTTTTAGAAGCGTCTTATGTATTTTGTCGGAAGTGCCTTGAATATAGGGAATTTTTTTCCAAATTTTATTTTCTCTTATATTACATGGATAGATTAATTTAAGTGCTGCCTTTTTGTTTTTATTTTTTAATAATTTGTAAACGAAATTCTTAGAATAACCGTTATTGATAGCAATTTCAACAATGATATCAAGTTCTTTTTTAAAATTTTCTTTATTTAGTGGAATGTTAATTAGTCTATCCAACATTGAATGAAAGGCCGATTTCTTAATGTTATTCGGATGACACGAAGAATAAGGAATTACAATATCTGTAAAAGTCGGTTTACGATATATTTCGTATTCAAACTTATTCTTTTTTATACTAATGGTTATATCTAAAAAATTTAATTTCTCCCCACCGAATTCCACTGTAAATTTAATGTTTTCGTCTATTTTATTTAAAATGTTATTAATAAAAACATTGAGTTGTCGCTGAGTGCCCGTCCATACGCAAAACACATCATCCACATAACGATACCAACATAAAATCTTATTAACTAAATCACAGTTTTGTTGGAATATTGATCGTTCTATTATGTCCATATAGAAGTCAGCCAAGAAGGGTGACAAAGAAGCCCCCATGGCTAAACCCTCTAATTGGACATAGAATTTGTCTTTAAAATAAAAATAATTTTGATTTAGAGACACTTCTACTAATTCTTTAAGTTGGTTTGCTTTCTGTCTATTTGAAAGTTGGTCATTAATGCGATTAATTAAATGCGTTTTTAGTTTATTCACAGGGACTGACGGAAATAAATTACAGACATCAAATGACACTAGTTTCGCGTTATTTGGTAGATTAATTTTGTTAATTTTATTTATTAAGTCTTGAGTATTTTTGACGGAATATTTACTTTTAAATTGTAAGAGATCTGGTAATATTCTACTTAATTTTTTACCTAACTTCTGTGCAGGAGCATTGAAAGCAGACGACACCGGTCTCACTGGGTGTCCAGTTTTATGTAGTTTTATTAAACCATATACTATTGGGGTGGAAGGGTTACTATTTTTTAAAAAATACCGTTCTCGTTCGTTAAATATTTCTTTGCTTTTGTTAATTGTAGACACAACTATTCTATTGAATTTTTTTGTGGGATCTTCACTAACTTCCGAAAGGCTCATTTTTGACAAAACACCTTCTAATTTATTTACATATACATCTTTATTTAAAATTCAAATAGAATTACCCTTATCTGCCTTTGTTATTATTAAATCATTATCTTTAATTTTCTTGTTTAGGTTCTGTAAAATTACTACTACTTAAAAAGTACAAAGGGCTTGCCACCATGGCCGCCGACTTCTCAGCCGGCCGCCGACTTCTCAGCCGCCCGCCTTAGTTGTTCCCCGAAGTTGAGTTTCGAATCGATCATCACCCCCAGGTACTTAGCAACGGGCCTCGTCTCCACACGTTCTTCCCCGACCATTAAAGGCAGGATGGTATTGATCCTCCTCTTTGCCAGGATGAAAATCTCTGTCTTGCCTAGCGCCAGAGCTAGGCCGTGATTATCCATCCACGCTCTGACCCTCCTCATCACCATGTTCAGTTTCAGCTGCGCCAACTCGACGCTGCGGGCAGCTATCAGCACCGCGACGTCGTCTGCGTAACCAATCAACCTCACCTCTTCCGGCAACTCTAGTCGCAGGAGTCCGTCATATGCCACGTTCCAAAGGTCAGGGCTAGATCCCTGAGCTGCTCCTGCCGTGACCGGCTTCCTGCATTGGCCATCCTGGGTCTCATAAACGAGGGATCGGTCTCGCAGGTAGTCCCGGATAACTCGCATGAGATATTCGGGAACTCTGAACGTCTCAAGTGCCTCCAGCATGTCCGCCCAGCTTGCCGAGTTGAACGCATTTTTGACATCTAGGGTGACGAGAAGGACCAGCCGGCGAGAGCGGTGGTTTCCCTCTTCAGCCTTCTTCGCAGTTTCCACTACCTCCTTTATGGCTCCTATAGTGGAGCGTCCCCGCCGAAAGCCGTACTGTCGCTCGGAAAGGTCGCCAGCAGCCCTTATCGCGGAGAGTAGGCGCGGCTGCACCAACTTCTCCAGGACCTTGCCCGCCGTGTCTAGCATGCACAAGGGGCGATATGACGACGGAGCTGTCACATCGCCCTTGCCTTTGCTGATCAGCACCAGACAGGCTATCTTCCATCGTTGGCAGAAGGTCCCGGTCGTAAGGCACGTGTTATACATCCTGAGCAGAAGCTCAAAACGTGCGCGATACGCGGTCTTTAGGGCCTCCGCCGGGATTTCGTCCGGTCCTGGAGCTTTGCGGTTGCGCAGAGAGGCCACTGCAACCCCCAGCTCCTCCTCAGTGAAAGGAGGGATGTCTTCAACCTCCGCTTCATGGGGTTCTGCACGTGGGGGGTGGGAGAAGAAGAGCGCGTTAACGATTCTGGTGGTCGTCTCCGCGCACATGCAAATCGGGGGCGGCGTCGTTCCTAGCTTCTTGGCCGCGATCTTGTAGACAAGGCCCCACAGGTCAGCATCCACCTCCTCCCCTAGTTTCCTCCATTGGGTGGCCTTGCTCCGGTTGATAGTACGTCGGAGCGTCTTCTTCGCCGCCTTGTGCTCGACGGAGAGCCTGTTGGCCTCCTCGCGATCTCGCGCCCTTTGGGCTCTCCGCCCGAGCCGGAGGTAGACCCTTCTGAGGTCCGCAATCTCCGCCGTCCACCAGTACACCGGTCGTCTGCGTTTCCCCGAGGCTCCGGGCATTTCACGAACACAAAAAGTGATGTACTGGTGATCACTTCCGGTGTAATTCTCCAGTACTCTCCAGCCCGCCACCGACGAGACGAGATCCTCCGTCGGGAAGGAGACGTCCGGAATAGTTTCCCCAAGGTTGTTTCCGATTCTGATATTAATCAGTATCACATCCCTGGGTATCACTTAGTGCCGCTCTTCTCTCCTCAGAGGGGAATCGTGGTTTATATTAGAAATGATGTGCCATTCTCCCATCTCCCTCAATTCTCTTCCACTAATCCAGAATTTAATTATTTCTGGATTAAATTTAAACTCTATCGGCACATTATGCACTTCTGTTTTTTATACCGCAGCCCGAATATGTCTGACACTGACACTGTGTGCTCCTTCGATAAACTGTCTTCCGGTATCGATAAGATTTTGGAATTATCCCCCTCTTCTGAAATCGTTCTTGCTGGAGATTTCAACGTCCACAACACACAGTAGCTCAGGCATTCTTCCACCACAAGCCCGTCTGGAAGACACGTCGAGTTATTTAGTGAGTCTTTTAATTTACAGCAACTGGTTGAGTGTCCGACTCGTGTTCCTGATACTTTGGGACACAACGCGCATCTTTTAGATCTATTTCTTACATCGCATCCAGAAAAATACTCGGTTTCGGTGACGTCTCCCTTGGGTAATTCGGACCATTGTCTAATCTCCGCCCAATTCTCCATCTCCTCTCTGCCAACCACTAACCTAAACTCCACCAAAAGATTAGTGTGGCATTATAAAAATGCTGATTGGGCGGGACTTAATAAATATCTCAGAGAGCTGGATTGGTCTGATTGCTTTTCTATGAAGGACGTTAACAGAAGCACCAATTATATCTTGAACATCCTATGGTTTGGAATGCATCGCTTTATTCCTTATAGCTTCAAGAACATCAAACCAACTAACACCAATTGGTTCAATAATGACTGTTTCGCAGCCATCAAAAAGAAGGAAGCGGCCTTCCAGGCATATAAATTGTGCCCTTCAGAGGAATTGAGACGTATCTATAGAGATGCGCGGAATATTTGCAATTCAGCAATTAGCCGGGCTAAGTTCAATTTCGACCAGAGCATCAGACGGAAGGTATTTTCTACTCAAAAGGGTAGTAAGGGCTTCTGGTCTCTAGTAAAAACCGTAAAGAACAATTTCACCTGTTCGTCAACACCACCACTCATTTATAATGGGAATGTTTTTACTGACTCATTGGACAAGGCCAACCTGTTTGCTGCTAATTTTGCTGCTAACTCGTACTTGCCACCTTCATCGCAGCTACTTCCATCTCCATCACAGTGCACTAGTAGGCAAAAGCCGCTACACTTTCGCACTCGGGAAGTTTTTAGAGTACTTTCGAAACTCGACGTGTCCAAAGCTACTGGGACTGATGGTTTCTCGCCCCTTGTTTTAAAATGCTGCGCCTCTGCTTTGGCTAAACCTCTGCGCAAACTTTTTCACCTGTCATATTCAACAGGAATATTTCCAAGTGTATGGAAACTTGCTCATGTCCAGCCGATACTTAAAAAAGGAGAGGCATGCAACCCCTCTAACTACAGACCAATTGCACTAACCTCGATCATATCCAAAGTTTTTGAATCACTCATCAACTCTCAGTTGTTGAAATATCTTGAAAATAACCATCTTATCAACGATTGTCAGTACGGTTTCCGCGCTGGCCGCTCAACCGGAGACTTACTAACGGCTCTAACGGAGCGTTGGAATCATTGTCTCCATAATTTCGGTGAGTCCGAAATCGTCGCTCTTGATATTTCAAAGGCTTTTGATAGAGTCTGGCATGCTGCCCTTTTAGCCAAACTTCAAACATTTGGTCTGCACCCTACCTTCGTTAAATGGATAGAGAGCTTTTTGTCAGGCCGTTCAATCCGTGTAGTAATTGACGGAGTTACATTTGATTCCTACGAAATAAATGCCGGTGTACCTCAGGGTTCAGTTCTTTCACCAACCTTATTTCTTCTTTTTATTAATGATCTCTTATCCCTTACTCTCAATCCTATTCATAGTTTTGCCAACGACAGCACCCTTGATTTCGCGTACTCATTTGATTCTGTAATGAATTCACGTGGGAATGCTACAGAAGTCAATCGGGAACGCATGTTTAGATCATTAAACAAAGACATTTATATGATCCTCGCTTGGGGCAGAGCAAATCGTGTTACGTTTAATGCATCCAAAACTCAATGCTGTTTAATGTCCCTTAAAAAACGCCCAGTTCACCCCCAACCCATTTCAGTCGACGGAGTGAATATACCCAATTCACCCTCCCTAAAGATCTTGGGTATTGAGATATCCAGCAATCTTAGCTGGACTGATCATATATTTGCAATCGCTAAAAGTGCGATGAAATGTTTGGGTTTTCTACAGAGATGTAAGAAATATTTCACCCCACCCGACTTAGCGTTGATCTACAAGTCCCACATTAGGCCTAGACTTGAATATAATTCCCATTTTTGGGCAGGGACAGGACACACCGCATTGTACGCGTTAGACAAAGTTCAGCGTAGGGCTCTTAAACTTATTGGCGATTCCTCAATCTCTGAGGGCCTTGACTCTCTGGAGCATCGACGGAATGTCGGTTGTCTCTCACTTTTTTATCGCTATTTCCATGGCCATTGTTCTAACGAAATTGCTAGCCTGATTCCTTGTAGACTCATTACAACGCGCGATACAAGATCTACAAGTCGCTCCCACCCCTATACTCTCCGGGTCAAATTTGGACGTACCGTCAAATTTCGGGAATCTTTTCTTAGCAGAACAACACGAATGTGGAACAGTTTACCATCTTCTGTTTTTCCCTCGTCTTATGAGCCTGAAACTTTCAAACGAGGCTTACATCGGCACCTCCTTCACTCAACCTCCTAACCAATTTCCCCTAACCTTAATTCCTTTCCTGCCAAGGCTGTGCTTTAGCATCATAGGGCATCCCCTGAGCTTTGGCAACATCATATATAAAAAAAAAAAAATACCCGGGCCGGCGGAACGTCGACGCGCTGCCAGTACCACAAGTCCCCTTCTGGCAGCCATCTCCGTAATGTATATTCCCCGGGAGTCGGCATTCTCCCGTGCTCCTCGCGTTAAAGTCTCCAGCAATTATGATTTTGCCGGAAATCCGGAGGATCTCGTCCTCCAGAGCATCCACTTTGTCTCTGAAGGACTGGATCGGCTCGTTTGGGGTGAGGTAGCAACTGATATACGTCACTCCCCTGCTCACGACCCAAAACGAAGCCGCCTCGACTTCCGTGAGCCGTCACAGTCCTAGTGGGATCCCAGACCGCGGCCGTGCCGAGTTCATCGCGGTACCAGGACCTAGATGAGAGGTCCCGGTACTGCTCACTTATGATGAGCAGATCCGCCCTGGGCTCGTAGGCGAGCTGGCGAAGGAGAGCGTCGGCCGTCCTGCTCCAATTTATGTTCGCTTGCAGATCCCGGATCATCTTGCATGCATCCCCATCCTCGCAAGGGCATCTCTGAAAGCCACGCACCTCCCGGTCCCGGGAGTGTGGTCCAGTCTTTCAGGACCTAGGCCCTTCTCGGCACATAGAAAGCACCGCTGAGGGGCGGTGCACTCCTTAGCCCTGTGGTCTGCTCCGCCGCACCTGAAGCAGAGTCGGCTCCTGTCTGGGCCCTTGCAGGACCCAGCGAGGTGGCCGTACCCGAGGCATCGATAGCACTTGGATACGATCGATATATAAATGACTAAAAGTAGCGAAATGGGTAAGATTAAAAATAATTATTTTCTGACTTTTGAACTCTTACCCAATAGTTGTTGACTCGATGACAGATGACTAAAAAGTGACGTCTTCTCCATGAGGAAGTTCAGTCATCTTCTGATCTGTCAATCAGTACCAACTTCACATGCTTATGGGTGGTTCGTATTCGGGTGATAAGAAGCTTACCATTATGCTACCTAGATGGCGCAAAATATTATTTTTGGTCTAAAATTTCAACGCAGATCTCTCTCGCAAGCCCTGTAGCTCTAGCGATCCGCTGAGAAAGGAGCTGAAGGGAGTGAGACAGGATCTTCTCGAGTTCAATGGAGGCACAAGATCATCTCAGGATCTGGCTGTGGCACGCTGCCGTGGCAGTCCCCGGTACCACTTCATTGCCTGCTGAAAGGAGGAAGGATAGCCGTTAACTTCCACCTCGAGCAGCGAGTCGGATCATTCCCCTCCAAGCTCTAATGAGAAGCTGGAGAGTTTAGATCTTCCTCTTGGCACGACCACGACCCTGAGAGTAAGTCCCATGCTCTACCGACTGAGCCGGGCATTCCTGTCTAGGACGCCGACGGACGGACTAAAAAAAAAATTTCGGACGGATTAAGAATGGACGGACGGACTAATGAAATTGAACTGTCTACTATTGGATGACTTTCACTGCCTGACGTCTTTGGCATGAAAGGTTCCAATGGACTTGCCTTGCGTGTCTTCCAGCTGGTATAAACTTTACCCAACGCGCTTGACGATTCTGGCTTTGTTGAACTTATTTGCCAACTTCGCACTGATGCCTTTCTGCATGTCGCTCTGAATAAAGACCCTACAGTGCACTTCCTGACCGGGAGTGTATGTGACGACACGACAGCGCGTATTGTAGGCCTTTTCTTGAGCGTTTTGGAGGTGGTCATTAATGCGTGAGCGAATCGACTGGAGCCGGTCTGCCCTGCGCAGGACTGAGAATTAACCCAGATTTCAGCTGGTTTAGTTGTCGCAAGACTGTATATGCTGTACCATATGGTGGCCGAAGAGAGCATAGTATGGGTCTGTGCCGATGGATTTATGTACTGAGGTGCGCAAGGCACTCCCAATGGCGGGAAGATGTAAATCACATGAACTATGGTCATCTTGCAGATATGCACGGATGGCTGACAGAATGGACCTGTTGAATCGCTCGGAGGTATTAGGGTGCGGCGAATACTTAGCGGTCTTGACATGTTTAATGGCATAGTCGCTCAGGAGTTTCTGAAAGATGGTAGAGACAAACTGCCTGCCATTGTCGGAGAAGATGGTTTCAGGTACCCCAAAGACAGAGAAGACCTCTTCCTCGAGGAAGCGACATACTAGAGCCTGCTCGCTCTGCGTTTAGTGCAGTGATAAGGACCGAAAAAGTTAATATATAGAAATTGAAATGGACGTTGGTCTTCCATAGGCTTGCCCATGGGTGGTCGCAGGATGGTTTTAGGCGCTTTTGTCTCTTTGCATACTTGACAACTTGTTACGTACGCACGTACATGTGTTACCATGCAGGGCCAGTAGTACTTTTCGCGCAGTCTGCATAGCGTTTTGTGAAAGCCTCCATGCGCTGACTGAGGTGACTCATGAGCCTCACGGATCAAACCTTCCACCAGACCCGATGGAACCCAAAGCTTCCAGGCTAAGTCCTCCTGTATCGAGTCACCGCTTCGGGGTTCTGTCCTCTTGTAAACGTACACGTCCGAGACACAGAGATCAGGGAGTTGTGTTGGGTTAGCCAGAACTGCCGATTTCAACTGCTCATACTCTTCCATGGAGAAGTATGGCGAGTTTAAGTCTACGTCGACTGCACTTATTTTCAACTCCTCTGCCGTTTCAGTGTGTGCTCGGGGCAAAGTGTCAGGTTTTGTAAGCGGCCGCAAGACTCGATCCCTTACACCTGCATTACACATCCGAAACCTCATATAACTTTCCCACTTTCTGTCACCAGAAGTTCCTCAATTGCTCAAATCGCTAATTCAAATTTGTAGTAACGATTTCTTTACATCAGATGAAAACACAAAACATTTATTACACGGTTTGTTTTGAAGGGGTCAAGTTTCCAAGCAAGAAATTCTGTCACCAGAATTTCTTGATTATTACGCAACACATGTCTCTTCTTTTTTGTTACCCAGATAAAAGGCGGTTCAATGCTCAAATGTGTTCAATAATGAGTGCGTTAACAGATTATTTCTAAAGCCATTTGAACCTTTACCAAATTCAACCAATAACGCTGGCGTAAAGATTTGGGTCTTTATGAGGTTCAATACCCTACGGCACTTTTCCCCTTCGAAAATCTTAACGAACATTTTGATTGGGCAGGAATCACTAATCGATTCTTGCTGAATAGGATGAATTTTTCAAATAAATATAGCTGGTAGATATAGGATTAGACAGTCTTTTGGTACAGTTGAGTACACACTATTGTTAAGAGTTAAGAGAGTCCCCCCACCAGTGGTAAGGCCTCTAACTCTGAGGAAAAGTTAATTAATAAAAATTTAAAAAGTGAAAAGTGAATTGTTTTGAAATAAAGTATAAAATAGGGCTGAGTGGCCTTCTATCCAAAGTACTCACCAGTCCTTGGGTGAAAAATTAACCCAAAATATTTTGATGGCAGCGGTGGGATTCACTAAAAGCTCAGTGACTCTCATAAGTCAATACACAGCGTAAATCCTCAGCCAGGCGCTCAGGGAATTGCTGTACGGGATCGTCCTGAAAAAGTAGGCATCCCCCAACTTTAATTAACTGGCAGGCATCCAAAATTCACTGCCCAAGAAGGAAGATAACAGAAGAAAAACCCCATCCAAAGATTCAACCAAATGGACAAACAATCGGTTTAGCCCATCGAGGGAAATATTAAAGACGTACAGAAGCAGATCATCAAATTCTACAGAATCATCGACGAGAATGAAGACTACTTTGACGAATACATCAGCTTAAAGGAACGTCTGTAAAGGCTCCGAAGTGTACTCAAGTAAGAGTGATAGATATAGAGCTAAAGCTTCAAAAAAAAATATATATTTTTTTTATATACAACTAAAATTTTCTTACCAATATTTACTTGTGAATATGAACTTTTATTATTTTGCACAAAATTAACAAATTCAAAAATTTGTTACTAAAATTTTTTTTCCAACATATATATATATATAAGTGAACAGTGATGTTTCTTTTTGCTTAATAACTGACCGGTGTTAAGCAAAAAGAAACATCACTAGAATTCAGTTAAAAGCTCAATTTTTGCTCTCAAGTTTCTTTTTGTCTAACGATTTCGAGACGGCTAAAGGAAATTCCGAAAAGAAACTCTTTCTCACGGTTTTCAAATCAAGTATAATTGGTTCCGCCTATGAAGCACTAAAACACCGGGATCTTAAAGACTGGGAAATGGTTAAAAGTCTCTTAAAGGAAAGATTTCTCGACATGCGTTCAACCCTAGGGAAAGTATAGAGGACTTTGCTCAGCGACTAAATCAGGTATTATCTGAGCTTGACAATGTTACTTCACAAAATGTAACAGACGAAACGGCGAAGAAATAACTGTTAAAAGAAAATGAGCTAAATGCATTAAGAGCATTTGAAGACGGCCTGCGAAATGAGCACCTTAGAATAATTGTCAAATCAAAAGGCGAAACAAATTTGCATAAACGTGTCGTTTACGCCTTCGAACATGCTAAGCTGCTCGAAAACTCGCAAGAATTGGGTGAGCCAAACAAAGCAGTTCCCCAGTGTGAAACATGTAGGAAAAAGGACACATGAAATCCACCTGTTTCCGCAATAAAATAATTCCCTCATTTCGTCCGCAACGAGCATCAGTAGAAAGAGAGATCAATAGGCTCTCTTGCGCTTACTGCCAGAAGCCTAACCAAAGTAGAAACGAGTGTAGAACTCGCTTGCAAGACAAGACGAACAGACTAAAAGGTTCACTTAATATACTATGTAATGGGTCTTTTCCCTGAAACCTCAATTGAGGGGTTGCCGGGAGCTCTGGAGTCGTCCAAGGTTCTTTACTAATTGAAAAGACTCAGTTACAAAATAAATTTATAATTCTTTATTCAGGTATTTGCTTTCTTATCTCTAAACATCTAATTTTCTCCAATACTTTCTTATACTTTATTTTCTATTTATACTGGGATGATGGCTGGAGGAAAAGGATAAGTCGACACTGTTGAAGAGAGAGAGATGATGATAGTTTGATTAGCTTTATCTGGCTTTTATACCTAGTTCTCACGTTTGTATCGTGGTCGATGATTTATGTGTACGTGGATTGACCGACAGGCTACGTCACAGACGGTCTGTGCATATGTGTGAGATTAACAGGCTACGCCACAGAAAGTCGGTGCGTGTGTAAACGGAAACGACTAACAAACTACAGAAAGTCGGTGTGTAAGCGGAATGACCAACAGGCTACGCCACAGAAGGTCAGTATATGCGGAAACGACTAAACGGCTACGCCACAGAAAGTCGTTGTGTGTAAGCAGGATTACCAACAGGCTACGCCACAGAAGGTCAGTGTAAGCGGAAACGACTAACAGGCTACACCACAGAAAGTCGGTGTGTGTAAGTGGGATAACCAACAGGCTACGCCACAGAAGGTCAGTGTAAGCGGAAACGACTAGCAAACTACAGAAGGTTAGTGTGAGAAAGCGGGATGACCAACAGGCTACGCCACAGAAGGTCAGTGTAAGCGGAAGCGACTAACAAATTACAGAAGATATGTGTGAGTAAGCGGGATGACCAACAGGCTACGCCACAGAAGGTCAGTGTAAGCGGAAACGACTAACAGGCTACGCCACAGAAAGTCGGTGTGTGTAAGCGGGATGACCAACAGGCTGCGCCACAGAAGGTCAGTGTAAGCGGAAATGACTAACAACCTACAAAAGGTTAGTGTGAGTCAACGGGATGACCAACAGGCTCGCCACAGAAGGTCTATAGGAACGGATTTAGACTGACAGGCTACGCCACAGAAAGTCTACGGGTTGGGACAGGTAAAATTATCTACTTCTAACTACGGGGACTTTATTGTCCAATTTAAGCCACTAGTGCTTCTCGGTGCGGAGCTAGTAGCTTCTTGATCTAAGCGCACTTAGATCTGAACGTGATCCCTTTCGAGATACTACTGCTCGATTTCTATACGCTGATGCTCTCTTTTATACTTTTGGCGAGGCCCAGAATTATTCCCCACCACTATTTTCCGGCTTTTTACTATGAATCAATTTCATACAACGGAGATGCACACACCCAACTGATTATGGGTTGTTTTGCAGAGAAGAACAATGTGTGAATTTCACAAACCCACGCTGCCAGTAGAATATCTGGTTACCGTGCACAAGTTCTCTATGACTCGGCTCATGGATGAAGTCATGCACATTTTTATGCCCGTTCACTGGAACATTTGTGAGTGGCGCCTTTGTACCTCTTAAACCAATGATTTGCAACGGAGACGCACACGCCCAACTGATTATGGGTTGATGTGCTAAGAATTTAATATGACAACTAGTACAGGAAATAAAAGAATTACACTTCGAAAAATTACCTACAGGAATTTGACTTGATAAATCGTTAGGGGGGCATAAAGAAAGCTTAACTCTAGATTTCCGAATTTCCCCCCCCCCCCCCCCCCCCCTGTTTTTGAGAAAATCCAAAAAAATTTTGAAATGCGTTTTTCATAATAATGTAAATGGGAAAGTTGTTCGTCACAAAAATACCTACATTTTTTATTTAAACAATTTTTTTGTAAAACTTACCGTTCTCGAGCTGGAGCTTGCCAAAGTGTGAAAATTGTACTTTATTCCATATGGAATACGCGACTCAGCGCGGCCATAAAGTACAATTTTCACACTTTGGCAAGCTCCAGCTCGAGAACGGTAAGTTTTACAAAAAAATTGTTTAAATAAAAAATGTAGGTATTTTTGTGACGAACAACTTTCCCATTTACATTATTATGAAAAACGCATTTCAAAATTTTTTTGGATTTTCTCAAAAACAGGGGGGGGGGGGGAAATTCGGAAATCTAGAGTTAAGCTTTCTTTATGCCCCCCTAACGATTTATCAAGTCAAATTCCTGTAGGTAATTTTTCGAAGGAACCCTATTTTTTCGTGCTTCGTTTCCTGTACTAAACGCAGCTTTATTTGTTTCGGTACGCAAGTCTCTTTTTCTTTTATTCGTTGATTACGTCATGCACATTTGCAGACCAAGGAACTGGAGTTTTAATGGACATGTACAACGAAGATTTGTACAAAAAGGGTAATCTCCGGAAATTGACATGGGCGACGGCGTAAGTTTATGTACGGAGCAAAATGCTTCGTTACAACTAGTCATGCACAAAGAGCACTACCAACACGTCCGACACCAGCCAGGCAAATTAGATGGAACGCACTAATGAACAGCGATCCGGAAAACGAGCCTCTGCGGATGGAGTATCACTGCGACTCCACCCGTGTAACAAAAGCCGATATACCCGGAACAATAACAATCCGAGTACCTATAAATGTCATAAAAGGCACAACAATTCTGTTAATGCCTCTATCTATGCCAAAGAAAAAATTTTCCACTCTCTTGCTCGACACTGGCGCTGAAGTTAGACTTTATAAACTCAATTGCGTTACCGACGAGACTCCAGTGTACGAGAATCAAAAATGCAAAATTATCACGCTTACCACCAAAATTACCTAAAGTTAAATGTAGATACTGAAGAAAAGCAATATGCTATTAACAATGCAATCACTTTGAACTCTAACTCACGACAACACTACAGTGAGCCCATACAAAAAAATTTCAACGAGGATATACGACGCTATAACAGTGTATCACTCGAAATCGAGAAAAATGAAATAAAGACCCAAAACGGCAATTTAAAGCCCATGGCATTCAGTGAATTTAAGCCCATGGCAACGCATAAAATAAAGACCCAAAGCGGCAATTTAAAGTCCATGGCATTCAGTGAATTTAATCCCATGGCAACGCATAAAATAAAGACCCAAGGCGGCAATAGTGAAAACAATGCAAACCAAAGCAATTTAACTACTGAAAATAAAACATTCAATAATATGGTGGAATCTGTTTCTAATAGATCCCCAGAGTCTAGACTCCGAATTTAAGACGGAATCATAACCATACCACCAAGATCTGAAGTCGTGGTGGAAATCCCAACCAAAAGGAGTAGTGACTCACTATGTCCGAATATGGAAATCAAGCCTGGAGTTTACCCAGGGAATACTATTACAGTACCTAGGGATCTTAAAAGCAAAAGTCCTCTGCCTTGAAATGAATGAAACCGAAATCACCATCTCCCCAAATGAATTAGGAAATTATGGAAAGATCCTACCGAATTTAATTTATTTCCAATTGGACCAGACTAAATAATTGTTCAAAACCGTCTAGAAAAACTACAAGAGGCATTGAACCTGGACAACTGCAATAGAGAAGAGAAATATTCTATCCTGGAGTTGTGCCTACGATATAATGACTTATTTTTTTACCAGGAGATCAACTCTTCTGTACTACGGTAGGTTACACAGTACTACAAAATAAACCCCAGTGCAAGTGAAGCCGTATAGACTTCCCGAGTCACAAAGAGAGGAAATTAATCTTCAAATAGAAAGTATGTTGGAAGATGGCGTTATAAGTCATAGTAATAGCACATGGAATTCTCCACTTCTTCTAGTTCCTAAAAAGCCCGACAGTGAAGGAAACAAAAAATGGATAGTTGTGGTAGATTTTCGTAGAGTTAACGAAATAACCATAGGAGATACCTATCCCCTTCCTAACATCACTGATATATTGGACCAACTTTGAACTAAGGGCACGATTACAACATGTATATAAAATTGCCAAAGAGACACTCCTCAATAAAAAGGAAAAGGCTAAAATGAATTATGACAAAAACAGCCAAGCTAAAACTTTCAGTATTGGTCAAAAGGTTCTTCTTAAAAATTATGCGCGGAAAAATAAATTCGATCCCTTGTGGTCAGGTCTGTATGAGGTAATTCAAATTAATTCTAACGAGAATACAACCATTAAAATAAAAAATATAAATAAGACTGTACATAACAACAATCTTATACCATTTAATGATTAAATAAGCGAAACTCCTATTTTCAGAATATTTATACTCATCTGTCTCTTCATTGAAAGCATACCAATAACAAACGCTGAAGAACCCATAATTATTCAGCAGCTCCAAACCAATTCAGGCATCTATTTTGAAGACCTGGGAAATGTCGGTCTGTACAGTAATGAATGGAAGGCCATCATTTATTTTGATATGACGAACTTAAGATATGAAACCTCCCTACTGCAAGCGTATGCAGTACAAACTAACACTCTATGTAATGCAGTTAAAAATCAGGTCGAGCAATGACGGTTCTATGAAGGAATAGCACAACTCATACATACCATCATGTCAGATATTGTGCTCAGGGAACAGCTTCTTAAGCCAGGTAATAAACGTAATAAGAGAGGATTATTTAACGCCAAAGAAATTGTCAGTAAAACCCTTTTCGGCAAGCTGAACGAAGACGACGCAAAAGTTTACGATGAAAAAATCAATTATTTAACAGGTAACGACAATTACCTGTTGGGCCTAATTAGGAATCAGACTCTAATACTAGAAACAACTACAAATGTATTTAATAAAACAAGAATTGATATAAAAAATCAAATAAACATAACACATAACATACCTACTAAGACATCAACGTGTACTTAATCACCTCGTAGACCTTTTAATAGATGTTTAATGTAGCAGTAGCTACAAATTTAATTTTTAATTTTTAATTTAAACTTCATAAGTTTGATTACATTATTAATAAAATATTTTTATTAAAATCCACTTTACTAATATCCAATCAGACTGTACTGTCAAATATATTTTAGTCAACCTGTACACTTTGATAAATTTTGAATAGTGTGAAACACAAACACTTTGAAATATGTAATAATCATTTATTCATAGCCAATAAAATACTGTACTCTATACAGAGAAAATATTGAACAAACTATCTATGTGTTAAATGTAAAGTAGGATACAAAAAATGTAAATAATAATTTTAGTCTAACCAGATCTGCCGATCTGAAAGTATCAAAATTAATAAAAATAAAATTATAAAAATATTATAATAAAATAGTCTTCTTCGTTTAAATAAAATGTATCTAAACAGTTTATAGGTACTAAGAGAAACTAGGATTTGGGATGTACAATTATATGGACTACGCCCTCCTATATTCAGTCATCAAGGAGCCCCATTAATCCTATCATACCCTCATTGGTGACCCCGACGCTCCGGTCGCAGCATTAGTGACCTCAAAATTTTAAAAACAGAAGTACCCCCTACCCAAGGTAAGGTACTTTCTGGTTTTTAAAATAGAAAGCAGAAGACAACAACGTTAAATTTAAAACAGAAGTACCCCCTACCCAAGGTAAGGTACTTTCTTGTTTTACAATAAGAAGAAGAAGCCAAATTTTAAAACAGAGATACCCCCTACCCAAGGTAAGGTATTCTCTGATTTTAAAAATCAAGCAGCAACATTTTTAATAAGAGGTGCCCCCCACCCGTGGTAAGGCATCCTCGTTATTTAAAAAAATAACTATCAACAATTAACTCAACAATCAACAACAACAAAATATTTAATAAGAGGTGCCCCCCAGCTAGGGTAAGGCATCCTTTTTATTAAAATATTCATCAATCAACAATTTCAAGTCAACATTTCAAGAATACTCATCTTTAAGAAGAAATAAAAATCAACGTAATAAAGAAGCAAAAAAAAAAAAAGTCAACACATCAGTTAAATTCAATATTGGTATGTTCTTTTTTAATTAAAATTAATATTATTGTACAACACAAACATACACAATTCCACAATACAACATATTTTTTTTTCTCACCTTTCAAAATTTGTATCTGTTTCAATAAATAATATATCTTCAACTTAAATTAAAATATATTTTATCATGGTATAATCATCTGAAAATTTATACATAATAAGGGGTTGGACTTTCATTTTGTGATTCGCGAAGTTAAGTCTCGTTAAAATCAGTGTATAAATAAACAAGTGAAATTTTACTTTCAAACATCAATTATGATGACTAGTGAAAATGAGTCAAACTTTTCACAACAAAGTTTACATACAAATGCTACAAATTACAATGAAAACAATTATGTAGCCACAACATCAATCAAACTACCAAGCTTTTGGACTCCATATCCAGAAGCTTGGTTCATTCAAGCCGAAGCCCAATTTGCTTCTAAACGAATAACGGTAGACGAGACAAAATACAGTCACGTTGTTCAGTCTTTACCAGTGGAAGTAATAACAAATGTCCTAGACTTTTTACAAAATCCTCCACTTCTCAATAAATATCAAAGTTTGAAGAATACTCTAATCAAACGATTTACTGAATCGGAAGAAAAAAAGTTAGAGCAACTTCTATCTAGTACCGAAATCGGAGATAGAAAACCTTCCGAATTCTATCGCTCCATGGAAATTCTTGCAGGCAATTCCTCCACATTTAGCAAATCTTTAATTAAAAAATTATGGATGAGAAAATTGCCGGCAAATATCAACATAGCCTTAATATCTTCCGGAAAACAAGATATTAAAGAACTTTTAGATTTGGCAGATAATATATATGATATTTCCAAAATTCAATTTATATCGGAAATAAACAAAAATCTACCAACACCTAATTACAATTTTATCGATTACAATTTCCTTTTAACAAAAATAAATAATTTAGAAAACAAATTAGAAAATCTCGAAAATTTGATAAAAGGATTATCGTGTCAAAACCAACCTTCTTATACTCGTTCTCGAAACACATCAAGAGATCATTCATTCTCTAGAAACAACTCGCATAGCAGACAAGTTTCAAAACCTAGAGATAACAATCCTTATTGTTGGTACCACAATAAATATGGTACCAAAGCGAATAAAAGCATTTCGCCGTGTTCTTACAAAACTATTAATAATCAAAAAAACTAATTAATCCCTCAGTGAACAATATATTTAACAATAATATTTCTAAACGTTTATTTATTTTTGACAAAGAAAACAAATTCAAATTTCTTATAGATACAGGTGCTGATATTTCAGTAGTACCTAATGAATTCTTTAAAAAATTTAACAAAGACCCTAACTTATATTTATCCGCAGCAAACGGTTCTACCATTAACACTTATGGTACAAAACTACTTAAAGTAGATTTCGGTCTTAGGAGAGAATTCATTTTCCCATTTATAATTGCTAATGTCAACAAGCCCATTATCGGAGCAGATTTTTTAACAAAATTTAATTTACTCGTCGATTTAAAAAACAAAAGATTACTCGACGGTACAACAACATTAAGTGTTAGTGGAATCACGGTAAACGCAAATACTCCAACTCCTCGTTACTACGCAATCAGTAATGAGTACGGTAAAATTTTGCAAAGATTTCCCACATTAACACAACCACCTCGTTATGATATGCCAGTTAAACATAACGTTGTACATCACATAGAAACTAAAGGACTACTTCCTTTTTCTCGTCCAAGACGTTTAGATGGACATAAATACAAAACTGCAAAATTAGAATTTGATCACATGGTTAAATTAGGTCTGTGCCAATTATCATCTTCTTCAGTATCTTCTGCACTACATCTAGTAGCAAAGAAAAATTCTACAGATTGGCGACCATGTGGAGATTATCGCAGACTCAACGCAATCACAGTTCCAGATAGATACCCATTACCACACATACAAAATTTTTCAATGAACTTAAACGGTTGCACCATTTTCTCAAAAATTGATTTGATAAGAGCTTACCACCAAATTCCAATGGCTAAAGAAGACATACATAAAACAGCCATTACAACACCTTTCGGATTATTTGAATTCACTAGAATGCCTTTTGGTCTAAGAAATGCTGCACAAACATTTCAACGATTCATGGACCAAATCATTAAAAATTTAGATATCGCTTTTGTCTACATTGACGATATTTTAGTTGCCAGCAAATCTGAATCCGAACATCAAAATCATTTAAACCAAATTTTTAAACAACTATCAGATTTTGGAATCAATATCAATCCATCCAAATGCATTTTCGGAGTTGGATCTTTGGACTTCCTCAGTCATAAAATAACAAAAGAAGGCATCTTACCTTCAGAAGACAGAGTCCAAATTATTAACAATTTTCCTTCTCCAAATTCCATTAAACAAATTCAACAATTTATTGGCATGGTTAATTATTACCATAGATTTATTCCAAATCTTGCCTCATTACTAAACCCAATTCACACTCATTTGGCCCTACTTCTCAAAAAGAAACCAAATAACTCTAAAAACTTTTCTTGGCCAACAGAATGTGAAGATCAACTTAACAAAATTAAACAATCATTTTCAAAAGCAACTTTATTAATTCTTCCTATTGAAAATGCAAAATTCAATTTAACTGTGGACGCTTCTGCTAGCGCTGTTGGTGCAGTTCTCCAACAATCCAATGCAAATCATTGGGAACCCATTGCATTTTTCTCTAAAAAATTAAAAGACGCAGAAATCAAATATTCAGCATTCGACCGAGAACTTTTGGCATTATATCTAGCCATCAAACATTTTAGACATTTTCTAGAAGGTCGAGAATTTACAGCTTTTACAGACCACAAACCGCTCATTACAGCAATATGGTCTAAAACAGAAAGAAGTCCAAGACAAACTAGACATCTGGACTACATAACTCAATTTACCTCAGATATCAGACATATCAAAGGCAAATCAAACACAGTAGCAGATACTTTATCTAGAATATCTATCGAAAATTTTGAACATTCAAAGCATAACAATACCAAATTTGATTTAAAAACTATCGCTGAGTACCAAAATAGTGATGAAGAACTTACACATCTTTTAATAACTCAGCATAACAGACCAGATAATTCAAAATATAAACTTGTTAAAATTAAATTAAACACTTCTGAGGCTGACATTTGGTGCGAAGTTTCTACTAAAAATTCACGGTCATATATACCCAAAGAACTTCGAAAAACTATCTTTAATACCATTCATAATTTATCTCATCCAGGAATTAGAACAACACGAAAATCTATTGTTTGTAAGTACTTTTGGCCTGGAATGAATACAGATATTAACAAGTGGACTAGAAATTGTGTCAATTGCCAAAAAGCCAAAGTAACTAAACACACAAAGTCTGAAATCGGTAAATTCGAACTACCCAAAACAAGATTCGAACATATCCATTTAGATTTGGTAGGTCCTTTACCGTCTTCAAATGGATATTCTTATATTCTAACAATAATAGATAGATTTACTCGTTGGCCAGAAGCTTATCCAATCAAAGATATACAGGCAAGCACAGTTATCAACACATTATATGAACAATATTTTCCACGTTTTGGTATTCCTCTAGAAATTACCACAGATCAAGGTACTCAATTCGAATCCAAATTATTCGAAGAATTTACAAAAATTTTAGGATCACATCGAATCCGTACTACTCCTTATCATCCACAATCAAACGGAATGATAGAACGATTTCATCGACAATTAAAAGCAGCCATACGCGCTCGTGACGGCCAAACTAATTGGGTCACACAATTACCTGCAGTCCTCTTAGGTTTCCGAACCACGATTAAAGAAGACTTGCAATGTTCTCCAGCAGAACTTGTCTCTGGACAACCTCTTCGCGTTCCAGGAGAATTTATCATTAACAACAATTCAACAATTCAAGATCCATCAAATTTCTTAAGTAAAATTAGATCTTGCATAAATAACTTCAAACCTTCAAATTCTCGAAAACAA
Source organism: Leptarthrus brevirostris (assembly GCA_964036015.1). Taxonomy (NCBI): domain Eukaryota; kingdom Metazoa; phylum Arthropoda; class Insecta; order Diptera; family Asilidae; genus Leptarthrus; species Leptarthrus brevirostris. The sequence continues at coordinate 65,770,031 of OZ038375.1, forward strand.
AATTCTAAAATCTACGTACCTAAAGATTTAAAAGATACAGAATTTGTTTTTGTTAGAATCGACAGAAGCAAATCTTCTTTACAAAACCCATATGAAGGCCCTTTCAAAGTATTAAACAAACTTGATAAATATTATCAAATCGACTACCGTGGTAAAGCAACGAACATTTCAGTTGACAGACTAAAACCAGCATTTATCGAACACACAGAACAAACAATTACACCAATCAAAAACAAGCCGAAAAAGAGAGTAAAATTTCAATTATAATTTTTTATTACTAACAATATTATTATTCATCATATTCTTAATTTTACGATTCACTTAAAATGAACGTTTTCACTGAGGGGGGAGTAATGTAGCAGTAGCTACAAATTTAATTTTTAATTTTTAATTTAAACTTCATAAGTTTGATTACATTATTAATAAAATATTTTTATTAAAATCCACTTTACTAATATCCAATCAGACTGTACTGTCAAATATATTTTAGTCAACCTGTACACTTCGATAAATTTTGAATAGTGTGAAACACAAACACTTTGAAATATGTAATAATCATTTATTCATAGCCAATAAAATACTGTACTCTATACAGAGAAAATATTGAACAAACTATCTATGTGTTAAATGTAAAGTAGGATACAAAAAATGTAAATAATAATTTTAGTCTAACCAGATCTGCCGATCTGAAAGTATCAAAATTAATAAAAATAAAATTATAAAAATATTAAAATAAAATAGTCTTCTTCGTTTAAATAAAATGTATCTAAACAGTTTATAGGTACTAAGAGAAACTAGGATTTGGGATGTACAATTATATGGACTACGCCCTCCTATATTCAGTCATCAAGGAGCCCCATTAATCCTATCATACCCTCATTTAACATGGAAAACCACATCCATCTATTATCACGCCAACTCAAAGAATTATTATCAAACATTCCAACGAATTTACCCCCAAACACAATATTACCCCATAACACACACAGCCAACCAAATTTTGCAATTAGACCAAATTAGCCGTGTAAGTACAGCGACCATCGGAAATAAGATTATATTCGAATTACCCTTTAACAACCGATATCAACATTTTAAGGTAATACCTCTACCTATTCCCCATACTTGCCAATTCACTTATATTCAACCATCTTTGGAATATCTTGTCATAGATCTTGATCGCGAACATTATTACCCTCTAAATAAATTCGATTTTGTTAACTGCGTTACTAACAACCTCGTTGATTATCTCTGCCGTATAACACATCCAATATTTAATTCACGTTCATCACAAAATCTCTGCGAAGTAAGTTACTCCAGTACATAACTACTATACCCGCAGACAGTGAGATTCGTGGGAGACACACACAAATTATTGGATACAATTATCGCAACCAAACCACTGGTTATTCGTCGTAAAATCTCAAAGTACCCTCGACGCAGTATGATAGTGAAGTAGTATGGTAGTGAAGTAACACCATGCGAAATTAGAGGAAGCGGAACAATTAAAATAAAGCCCGGTTGTTACATAGGAACGGAAGAATTAACTTTGCAATCGCAGAATACCCAAACTTTCCGTAGCAAAAGTTGTTACCTGCCCGCAATTAACATAACACAAAATCTATCTGCTATTCCCGACTAAATATAGCTGGTCGATATAGGATTAGACAGTCTTTTGGTACAGTTGAGTTAAGACTATTGTAAAGAGTTAAGAGAGTCCCCCCACCGGTGGTAAGGCCTCTAACTCTGAAGCAAAGTTAATTAATAAAAATTTAAAAAGTGAAAAGTGAATTGTTTTGAAATAAAGTATAAAACAGGGCTGAGTGACTTTCTATCCAAAGCACTCACCAGTCCTTGGGTGAAAAATTAACCCAGAACACAGGAGCCTGCAGCTTTAAACTCCATCGAGCCAATCGTCCGGAGAGATCCGAGTGACTCATCAGCCACTTCAGAATAGCATGAGCAGTAATGATGGTAAATGGATGTTCTTCTACATAGGCTCTAAATTTTTTCATGCTTAGCACTGCCGCATAGCATTCAAATTCAGTAATGCTATAGTTGCGCAGTGCTTTTTGGATATGTAAGCAATAGGTCTTTCAGCGCCTGACTCAGCAACTTGAAAGAGTACACTGATTACACCCGAGGTGCTAGCATCTCACTGGATATAAAATTTCTTGGAGAAGTCAGGTGTTGTCAGAATCGGTGTGCTGCACATAGCTTGTTTGAGGTCTTCAAAAGCTTTTTGTGCCTGTTTAGTCCAAACAAAACTTTTACACTTGTTTAAACAGTCCGTGTTCGGAACTGCGGAACTGCCAGGGTAGTGTAATTGGGGATGAACCTCTGATACCAACCCGTCATTCCGAGAAATCTACCGATTTGTTTAGCAGAGCGGGGTATGGGGAAATCCGCCACCGCTGCTACTTTGTCGGGGTCAGTTTTCAGAGTTCAATCTCCAATCATGAAACGCAAGTAACGGACCTTGTTGACGCAAAAGCGGCTTTTCTCGACGTTAATAGTCAGTTTCGCGCTGTGCAGACAATCAGCTACTTCTCGTAAGGTTTTAAGATGGGAGTCAAAGTCAGGTGATACGACTAATAAATTATCCAAGTATACAAAGACGTGTTCGCGTAAACGACCAGGAATTATCTTGTCCATAAGTCGACACATACGTCGAGGGGCATTGCACAATCCAAAATGCATGACGGTGTATTGATAAAGCGGCTTGCCGGGCACTGTGAACGCTGTCTTCTACTTTGACTGCTTTTCCAAAGGAATTTGCCAAAAGGCGTCCTTCAAATCGATGGACGAAAGGAAGTGGGTGTCCTGCAGTCGACCAAGCAATCAGTCGATGTGGAGTAAGGGGTAGGCGTCCTTCCTTATTACTAGGCTCACCTTGCGAGAGTTCAAGCTGAGCCGGACCTTCCCAGGTTTTCGTACAAGTACAACTGGGGAATTCCAGGGACTATTGGACTCTTCAATTAACCCTAACTCCAACATATGGTCGAGTTCGTCGTACATCAGCTTTTGGATTGATGGAGAAATGGAATAGTGCTTCTGTGTTCTTGGCAAAGCTTCGCCGGTATCAATGACATGCTCTTCTAGGTGGGTCTTTTCCAAACCTAGAGCTGTAAACGAAGGGAATTGAGCAATGACTGTGTCTAGTTTTGTTCTGTCTGAGTTATTCAGGGAGTGAAAGTTCGTCTCGACCAAAGAAGAAGGCTGTTCATCGAGAGGGGAGATGATGTTTGGTGCGAGTTGAAAGGCTCGCCAGAAGTCTACGCCTAGATATAATTGTTGGCTTAGGCCAGGAACTATAAACAGGGTGAGGATTTCAGTCTGTCCTCGAAAGGTGACTGCAGTACTTATTGTGCCAGGGACGGACTGGCTAGTGCCGTCGGACTGGCTAGCAACTCACGCTGGCACCGCTGTCGAGCAAGCCGAGGATTGACTTGTTGCCTATCTTGACTTTTACGTAAGGACGGCCGTCATCCTGGTTGGTAATAATTGTAGATATTAAGGACTGTTGAGTCCTTTTCCGTGCACATTTTCTCTTTCTAAATAACTTTTACCGTCGTCTTCTTCGATTGAGAGGAAGAATCACTTCCTAAGCAAAGATACGAGCTCTTACCTTGTCATAATTTAGTTGTCTCTCACGCCAGGACATTCCTCTCATGAGGCAAAAAGGATCTGGGTACCGCATTCTCGATGTGTTGGGCCAGTCTGTGTTGAATGTGTTCTGGCGAGAAAATTCAGGGGGTTGTCGATGTCGCCTTGCTTATCATTATTTTCGGCGAGTGGTGACCCCTGTGTCGACCACTCGCCCTGGCGTTTTCCGGGTTACATCTGGAGCACTTAGGTGACACTACTCCAGACTGTCCACAAGTGTAGCAAAACAGTCTCCTGGTCTCACTGGGGCAGGAATGAAAGGAGTGACTAGCAACGCCACAGTTCCAGCAAGTCATGCGACCGGCAGCTTCAGGGGTGCGCCTCACTTCCTCCACTCCAGTCTTAGGAAAACCAGAGAAATCCTCTGCCTCCTGGGCTGAGTCAAAATCGGTTTCATGAGCGTCAGGTCTTGTCGATCGCCAAAACATTCAGCCAACGTTCACCCATACGGCATAAATTTTGCAAATGGTCCATTGACGTAATGGTGACAGTGGAAAATTGTTGCCCTATACGGGTATGTAAATTATCTTGGACTATCTGAACTACGTCAGCCTCATGAGGTGGCATCCTCATGTGTCCGATGATAGCGTTGGCTCTGTGGAGGTAGCTGTTGCAGCTCTCCGAATTCTGACGGAGTTCCATTAGAGTCCGCATCAGGTCGAGGTCTGTTTCTGCAGAGCCGAACACTTGCCTGATGCGAGCTCTGAATAGCTCATAGTCAAAGTCCGGTGAGGCGCGGCAAAACTGGTTCCAGAACCATTGTTCGGCTTCATCTTTAAGTAGGAGGTGAATGTTGCCACAGAGTTCTTCGTCAGAAACTCGGGAGCTAAGGCTTGTTGCTATTTACGAAACAGAAAATCGTCTATGGTGAAAGCAGGGTTACGACCACTGAAATAAATCCCCCAGGAAGGGCGTCAGGGTTGGTAACCTGCCGTTCTAGGAGCGTATCTTTGTCTAGGCAGAGGAGGCTGAGGAGGCTTACTCACAAAATATTGGGATTGCCAGTGCGGATTGTCGTGTACTGAACGACCACTGGAAGCGGGTCGTTCGAACGGGGCTAGATCGTTTTCATAATGGCGAGGATTTCTTGAAGGGGCTTGCACTGCATATTCAGCACCTGCAGGACTACTGGCCGAACCTGACCTTTCCAAAATGGATTGGCCAATTTTGTCCTTAACAGACTCAGAATTTCCTTCTTGAGCTCCGCCATGTGTGTGACCAACTGTTCAACAGTAACTACTGATGTCTCTAAGTTACTAGGGGCTCCAGTTTGGTGGGGAGAAAGCCAAAACTGATGCAAGTCTTTAAGCTGTCGAGCCTGCTCCGGAGGGGGAAACGCCCAAGCCCCGTCTAATGACTGGCTTGACCCAAAGACAGGCTGCGCAAGATTGTTATTCAGGATAGGTAATGTTCTGGCTGACTCGCTTGAAGGCCTACTAACGCTGTACTCAGGTGAGGGTTTAGAGAAATCTGGCTTTGAAGCCTGTAAAACACCAGTGGCAAAGTCATTCCAAAATGGATTGGGCCAAGTTTGTCCTTAACAGACCCAGAATTTCTTTCTTGAGATCTGCCATGTGTGTGACCAACTGTTCAACAGTAACTACTGATTTCTCTAAGTTACTAGGGACTCCAGTTTGGTGGGGAGAAAGCCAAAACTGATGCAAGTCTTTAAGCTGTCGATCCTGCTCCGGAGGGGGAAACGCCCAAGCCCCGTCTAATGACTGGCTTGACCCAAAGACAGGCTGTGCAAGATTGTTATTCAGGATAGGTAATGTTCTGGCTGACTCGTTTGGAGGCCTACTAACGCTGTACTCAGGTGGGGGTTTAGAGAAATCTGGCTTTGACGCCTGTACAACACCAGTGGCAGAGACAGTCGACAGTCTTTCCTGTGCAAAAGTTTGGTTAAGAGGCTTCTGCCTCTTGCTTCTGGAAACCGGAGGAGAGGAGGGAGCTGTTGCCTGTTTCGGCCTTGCACCACTACAGTCCGAGTCAGTCTCTGGCTTAACCACGGGTGAACGTAACATTATAAAAAAATTTCTTTTCAAGGAAGCTACTAAGCTAAAGTCCGCCAGCTAGCTGCTTATACCGAAGGAATAATAAAAAAATATACCTGTGGCACTGAGGGTCTCTATCAAATGTGCGGGAGTACCAACTCCTAAAGTTTATAAAAAAATCCCATGTGTCATGCGACCGGCAGCTTCAGGGGTGCGCCTCACTTCCTCCACTCCAGTCTTAGGAAAACCAGAGAAATCCTCTGCCTCCTGCGCTGAGTCAAAAGCGGTTTCATGAGCGTCAGGTCTTGTCGATCGCCAAAACATTCAGCCAACGTTCACCCAACGGCATAAATTTTGCAAATGGTCCATTGACGTAATGGTGACAGTGGAAAATTGTTGCCCTATACGGGTATGTAAATTATCTTGGACTATCTGAACTACGTCAGCCTCATGAGGTGGCATCCTCATGTGTCCGATGATAGCGTTGGCTCTGTGGAGGTAGCTGTTGCAGCTCTCCGAATTCTGACGGAGTTCCATTAGAGTCCGCATCAGGTAGAGGTCTGTTTCTGCAGAGCCGAACACTTGCCTGATGCGAGCTCTGAATAGCTCATAGTCAAAGTCCGGTGAGGCGCGGAAAAACTGGTTCCAGAACCATTGTTCGGCTTCATCTTTAAGTAGGAGGTGAATGTTGCCACAGAGTTCTTCGTCAGAAACTCGGGAGCTAAGGCTTGTTGCTCTATACGAAACAGAAAATCGTCTATGGTGAAAGCAGGGTTACGACCACTGAAATAAATCCCCCAGGAAGGGCGTCAGGGTTGGTAACCTGCCGTTCTAGGAGCGTATCTTTGTCTAGGCAGAGGTGGCTGAGGAGGCTTACTCACAAAATATTGAGATTGCCAGTGCGGATTGTCGTGTACTGAACGACCTCTGGAAGCGGGTCGTTCGAACGGGGCTAGATCGTTTTCATAATGGCGAGGATTTCTTGAAGGGGCTTGTACTGCATATTCAGCACCTGCAGGACTACTGGCCGAACCTGACCTTTCCAAAATGGATTGGCCAATTTTGTCCTTAACAGACCCAGAATTTCCTTCTTGAGATCCGCCATGTGTGTGACCAACTTTTCAACAGTAACTACTGATGTCTCTAAGTTACTAGGGGCTCCAGTTTGGTGGGGAGAAAGCCAAAACTGATGCAAGTCTTTAAGCTGTCGAGCCTGCTCCGGAGGGGGAAACGCCCAAGCCCCGTCTAATGACTGGCTTGACCCAAAGACAGGCTGCGCAAGATTGTTATTCAGGATAGGTAATGTTCTGGCTGACTCGCTTGGAGGCCTACTAACGCTGTACTCAGGTGGGGGTTTAGAGAAATCTGGCTTTGAAGCCTGTAAAACACCAGTGGCAAAGTCATTCCAAAATGGATTGGGCCAAGTTTGTCCTTAACAGACCCAGAATTTTCTTCTTGAGATCTGCCATGTGTGTGACCAACTGTTCAACAGTAACTACTGATTTCTCTAAGTTACTAGGGACTCCAGTTTGGTGGGGAGAAAGCCAAAACTGATGCAAGTCTTTAAGCTGTCGAGCCTGCTCCGGAGGTGGAAACGCCCAAGCCCCGTCTAATGACTGGCTTGACCCAAAGACAGGCTGTGCAAAATTGTTATTCAGGATAGGTAATGTTCTGGCTGACTCGCTTGGAGGCCTACTAACGCTGTACTCAGGTGGGGGTTTAGAGAAATCTGGCTTTGACGCCTGTACAACACCAGTGGCAGAGACAGTCGACAGTCTTTCCTGTGCAAAAGTTTGGTTAAGAGGCTTCTGCCTCTTGCTTCTGGAAACCGGAGGAGAGGAGGGAGCTGTTGCCTGTTTCGGCCTTGCACCACTACAGTCCGAGTCAGTCTCTGGCTTAACCACGGGTGTACGAAACATTATAAAAAAATTTCTTTTCAAGGAAGCTACTAAGCTAAAGTCCGCCAGCTAGCTGCTTATACCGAAGGAATAATAAAAAAATATACCTGTGGTACTGAGGGTCTCTATCAAATGTGCGGGAGTACCAACTCCTAAAGTTTATAAAAAAATCCCAGTTGAGACAGAAGGTCTTGGTAATAGTGCGGGAGTCCAACTCCTAAGGTTGTAGCACAAAACCAAGTTTGAAGTCAACCACAAAAAAATCAAATACACTACACAATGCACTAAATCAAGTTTGAAGGCAGCAAAAAAAAAGAAATCAGAGGAAGAAATAAAAGGACAAAAAAAAATCAGAGCTATGATAAATCAGAAAAAAAATTTGTATAAGAACAAGAATTTAGAAACAATCTTACTGCAAAAAAACATAAGCAAAACTGCATAAAAATTTAATTAAACCAAAATTATAATTCAAAAAAATTTCAACTAATCCGAAATAATAAAACGAAAATATATTTTTGAAAGAAAACCAAAGAAATCAACCAAAATAATTTCAGGTATCCCCCAATGCAGCTTCTTCTCCTATCTAGCTAGAATGGCAAAGGATAGGAAAAGGTAGGAGGAAGGAGATAGACACACACAAAAAGAGAAAAAAATAAATAAAAAGGAACTTTAGAAATGCAGAAAATAAAAGGAGGTTTTAATAATGAAAAAGAACTAAAAGTATTCACCAAAAAGAAAAATTTTGAAAACAGTAAGAAAAAAAAAATCAAAAATTTTTGAAATGTGAGAACCTTGATGAGGTTCCTAAAACCCACAACATCTGTCCTGCCAGTGGAGCTGGAGTCAACTGTGCTTCTTCAGGAGGGCTGTGATGTTCTCGCACCGGTGTTGTGCAGAATATACAGGGCGTCCTTTGCACTAGGATACGTACCATCTATCTGGAGGACTGTGAAAATAGCCTTTATTCCAAAGCAAGGCCGTGTAGATTACACACTCGCTAAAGCATACAGGCCTATTAGTCTAACATCGTTCATCTTAAAGACGATGGAAAAAGTTGCTGATCGGGCGATCAGGGAGAGGTATCTTCTACACTCACCACTTCATGCCCGGCAGCACGCCTACCAAACCGACCGGAAAATCCACTACAACAGCAATCCATGACTTAATACTCAAGCTAGAGGGAGCGGTTTATAGCAAGGGAACTGCAATTGCAGCCTTCTTGGATATAGAAGGCGCTTTTGATAACACATCATTTGATGTGATCACTCGAGCCCAAAGAAGGAGAGACCTTGGGACGACCTTCTGTAGATGGATAGATGTGCTGCTCAGGTCTCGAGATCTTACCTTGAGTCTCCTCGATAGGACGATCAGGGGATGCGTCACAAGAGGGTGTCCGCAGGGTGGGGTGCTGTCACCCCTCCTATGGTGCCCTGTGATCGATGAGCTACTTGTACGCCTTGATGAGCGAGGCTTCCTCGCGCAGGGCTATGCAGATGACATTGTAGTTGTGGCATCCAGCGATATGGGGAATAACATTACGATACAACTCCAGGGGGCTCTAGACGTAGTTGCAACCTGGTGCAATGAGGTTGACCTCAAAGTCAACCCTGACAAAACAGTCGTAGTTCCGTTCACCAGGAAGAGGAACACGACGGGCTTTCCTGAACCGACCTTCTTGGGCACTGCGCTACCCTTCAAGGATCAGGTGAAATATTTGGGGGTGATCCTGGATTCCAAGCTATACTGGAACCTGCACCTTGATATAACTGTGGAAAAAGGCTCGGAAGTCCTTGTGGGCATGCCGTAGAGCCTGCGGGACCACCTGGGGACTTAAACCCAGAACATTGCTCTGGATCTACACATCGGTAATAAGGCCCATGATAACTTATGGAGCGATTACATGGTGGCACAGAGCAAAACTTAATGTGATAAGGACTAAGCTTAGCAGACTGCAACGTATGGCCTGCCTATGCATTACTGGAGCCATGCGCACCTCGCCGACGGCTGCACTCGAAACCGTGCTAAATATTAAACCTCTTCATATAGAGGTTGAAAGCCTGGCTCTATGTGCGGCCTACAAATTAGAGGGAGCCGATCTCCTCGGGGAAAACACAGGTAAGGTCCACACGACAATAAGGGAGATTCTTGAAGTCACACCTGAGTTGGCCATGCTAACTGAGACCTGGACGCTTCCAGCTGTCCGTCCAGGGGAGCTTGTATGGTATACGGATGGATCCAAGACTGAATCAGGTGTTGGGGCAGGGGTCTGGAGCGACTCTCCTCGATTCAGTTTGTCACTGGCCCTGGGAATATATACCACGGTATTCCAGGCTGAGATCTTCGCCATACTGACATGCACCTACGAGAACCTAAGAAGAGCCTATAAAAACAAAAGGATCTCAATCTTCTCGGATAGTCAAGCTGTAATCAAAACAATTGCTTCATCTACCACCAGATCAAATATGGTGTGGGAATGCCAAAGGAGCCTAGACGCACTGTGTAGAACTAATCAAGTAAGCTTGATCTGGATACCGGGACATCAGGGCTACACGGGAAATGAAAAAGCAGACGAACTTGCTAGGAAGGGGTCTAACACCCCTTTTATAGGGCCGGAGCCGGTCTGTGGATTACCTCTCTGCACAGCTAAAAGGCTAATAGCAAACCGCGCAAATGAGGGGAATAGGCTGTATTGGAACAATATTGAGGGGCACGCTCACTCAAGAAGCCCTATGCCCTCACCGTCGCCGGGTAGATCCAGAGAGCTCTTCAAGCTGAGCAGGTCGGCTGTTAGAACTCTTGCAGGCCTACTTACCGGCCACTGTCAGCTAAGGAAGCACCTGTTGAGGATAGGCAGAGCCATCGACACCACCTGCAGACTCTGTCTGGAGGAGGATGAGACCCCATTACATGTGCTATGTGAATGCCCTGCAGTAGCCAGGAGCAGATTTAGCCTATTCGGGAAACCAACCCTGGTACCGAGCGGGCTGAATGACTGCCAACTGCGGGAGGTGTTGAACTTCTTCGGAGGGACCGGCTTACTATAAGAAGTTGAGAGGGTTAGCACAATAGGCCCCAGTGGCCGCGGCGCTTGAGAACCTCACACCTCCAAATCTAATCAATCAATCAATCAATCAACTCTGAGCTTGAGCAAACTCAACGAGCACTTTCACGATCATACCAAGACAGCATCGGGACCGTACAAGCGTATGCGACCTGTGAAGTGTCTCGTTGGTTACTGCCTAAGTCGGTTGTTCGTGATAAGGCGGTTAGGCATGTCAGGAGCAACATCGGACATCGCTCGAAACACCAGCACTAATCTCGAACATCAGTCATCCCATGTCGAGGACAGAGCAGAGTTGGCTAAAGTGTGTCCCATTTGCTAAAAGCTGACATGCCTATGGACACTCTTAGACATGTCAGGACAGAGGCACTAGACCTCGAAGGTGCTTTACAAAAAAAGTCCGTAAAGTCCGTAAAGGACTAGCAGATCAACCTAAGCTGACATGCCATCTCTTTTGAGGAACGAAGTTCATCAGAAGATGCTGATGTGTCTTCCCTAAGGAAGACGTGCTTCGCGTTGGGCGCCATGTTTTAGTGCATGTGTGTGCGGATGAGCAACGTGAAGTTGCCGCAAGACGTTCAAGTTGCACGCGCTAGCTGGCAGCACGTCCTAGCTCGCCGGTAGGGGTGTGAGTTCTTGAACATCATCACACATCCACAAACAGAAGTTCGCGTGCCTGTGGCGAAAGAAGGTAGTGGAATCTCATTCAGGTCTGCCACGAAAAAACACGAGAAACAGAAAAACAGAAGGAAGAGCAACAGGTCTGGTATCACCTGTTACCCTTAGCCGCACTGAACCATCTTGAAATTCGCAAAAACAAGAAACAAACTACCCCCATATGCGATGGTTCAGATACCAAGAAAAAGACAAAAACAATTACATTATAAGCATTGGGATAGAGAGGAAGAAAGGATGAGGGAAGGATACTAGACGGAGAAGAAGCGTTAGGGATTTCCTGAAACTAAAAGAAGTTATTTATAACATATTTATTTCACTAGGGTATGATATAAGAAAATTAATATAAACCAAAACTTAAACAGTTTAACTCAGCAGTCCCTTACTAATATACACAATTTACTCTTACGCTACTTGACTTCTTAATTAAATATTATTTATATAAAGCTATTACGAAACTTAAATATACGGCTTTCATATCATGTACGAATATTATTCAATCTTAAATAAAATAATAAAATAATTCTCAAAAGCTTCTAGATATTGAAGTATTACATCTCATTATTATATGTAGTCACTTACTGCATTCACGACACCCGATTTAAAACTTTAATAATTGAGTTTTATCCCCTTGTAATTAAATTACATCTTTTAGATGTCGAGCTGCAATTCTATACTAATGTTTGTGCACAAACATAATAACCTTCACCAATATAAAGGCTCTAAAATCAATTATTTCTATCTAGATGTACTTTACAGTTTTAATGTTTAAGTTTCCTAAGAATACGATCATGAATGGAAAATTAACTTCTAACAGCATCCATATATAGTGGATTGCCAATAAATTAAAGAATCAAAGAACCCTAATGACCTGCACCGGTTGGATATTGTAGAAAATATGACTTTTTTTAAATAACGTAATTCAAACAATTGTAAAAAAAACTTAACTTTCAAAGTAGCGAAAGATGTTTTGAAAAAAAAATCCGGGAAATGCACATTTTAAATATACTCTAAAATCCTAATCGAATTGGAAGTTTTGGCTAATATTAAAGATATGCTTGAATTACTTCGGTATAGGTTTGGAGCCGTCTGACTGTCATTATGGTATCTGACTTGCAGTAATCATTATCATATCATATCTGAGATTCAGTACTTCTACCTCATAAATAAGACACAATTTGGAATAATGGAACGAAATAAAATCTGTACAAAGATTTACAACGTGCTTGTGATATCGCTTAGCAACTTTTCCCCCGTTTTAGCTAAATATAATTATATCGTCGATAGAGACGAAGCAAGTTTTTCCTATGTGGTCTCTTAATATATCATCTAGGGCTCTTTGGAAGATTGCCGTAGCATTCTTGAGTCCAAAGAGCAAGCTTGTAAACTCGTATTTGCCGTTGTTTACTGAGAAAGCTGTTTTCTCAATGTCGGCTTCCCTTAGTGGAATTTGATGGAATCCACTCTTGAGATCAATTACAGAGAACAGTTTATTTTTACCTAACTGCATTAGCTTCGCTTATTTCAGGCATGGGATACCGGTCTGCTATTGTTAATTGTTATACTGTTCAATTTCCTGTAGTCTATTACAACCCTGTATTTCTTTTCTCCTGAGGCATCCTGTTTTTTAGGTACTACCCACACAGTTGAGTTATATGGAGATCTAAAGGGTCGGATTATTTCATCGGTTATTAATTTATCTATTTGTCTCTCGACTTTTAGGGAAAAAGGATATGGATAACATTTTCTATAAACAGGGGTGTCTGATGTGGTTCCTACAACCTTTGTAGTGTAGGTAAGCTTTTCGTCTGGCTCGGCGAACAATTCGCGATATTTGCTTGCTAATATATTCACAGAGTTGAGCTGATTATTTGTCATATGCTCACATCTAATTTCTATAGAGTTAACGGCTTGGGCTACAAGTTCTTTAATTTGTATTTTGATTGAGTCTTTAATGATCATGTAATTGTGTTAATTGTGAATAACACAATTCTTTAAGGCTGTCGTTACCTAGTATCGAATGAAATGATACTAACGATGGTAATAAAAAGAATTTTATTTTGTGTTCTTTTAAGTTAAACAGTTTAACAAGGGTATGATGAGTAATTTTGACTTGTCCTCCTACGGAATTAGCGTAAAGGCATTGGTCGTTAAGGATAGGTTTTTCCACAAAGCGTGGCTGAATATAGTTTTTATTAGATCCCGTATCTATTAGAATTTTTAAAACCTCTCCGCTTCCTGTTTTACATTCAAAATAAGGTAGCGAAGAGTTCCTCATCTTAAATAATTAATATCGGCAAAGTTGATAGCTTCTTGTTCTGAGTTTTGAGCGTCATTATAGTATTAGTCGCTATAATCAGCTAGGGTTTGTTCGAACCCATTTTCACTTTCACTTAATAGTTGTGCTTTTCTGTAGGCGTCGGTGTCTTCTTGCGATGGTTGGTCGTCATTCGTGGCCTAGGTCTGTTAGCATAATTAACTACATTTGTTTGCATGCTTCGGTCTACATCCATAGGATCGGGTCTATGTTGTGGCTTTGGTGCCATCGGCCTTTGAGGGGTATATTGGAAATGCTGTGCTTGGTTAGCGAATCTACGTGGAGTAAACTGTTGTCCGTTCCAATGATTTCTGAAACCTGATTTGGGTAAGTGGACCAGTTCTGGGTAAAATATTTCTTTTGAATTGAGGTGGAATTGATTCGGTTTCCGCATTTGCATTGGTGGTGGATTATATTGAGGTTTCCTATTATTTCCATGGTAATTATTGACATATTGGCTCTAAAATTTTAATTCTATGTTATATACAGAAATTGAAGGCTTGGGGTAGGTCAGCTGGTTCTTTCATTACAAGAAGTCTTGGGAGGTCACCATTAAGTCCTCGTATGAACGTATCTAATGCTTTGTCTCTGTAAGTTTCTGTTAACTGTTTCATCGCTTCGTCACTTACTTCCATGCAAGATATTTTGTTTGATATCAATGAGAGATGGGAATAAATCTTTTGGTAAAACTCTTGAACAGATAATCTGCGTTGGATTAGTGATGTTAGTTAGTATTCTAGGGTAAGGATTTCGTAATATTTTGGGGTACCTTTTGTAGGTTCATAAATTTGTAGCACTCTTTCTGCGCTTTTCTTCCATGAGGAAAATTCACCTGGATTACCGGAGAATTATCTAAGACAACGAACGACATCTGGTACTTTGTCCCGCTCAGACAGATTATTGCGATATTGCGCATCTATGGTTTGATCGGTAGCACTCGGAATTAGGATTTAAGTATGCTTGGACTAAACCTTTTGTTTGCGAAGATAGGACTTGAGTAACGATGAATGTTACCAGTGATTGTAATTCTGGTGTGCTAACTGGCAATTGGGCTTGCGATGGGTTAGATGGTTGAGTAGGTGGAGGGATTATTTAAAACTGGAGGTCTAATTAAGTTATTGGGATTAGCCATTTCTTCTTCTTTTTCAAATACTTTTCGAAATAAAATTACTTGATTCGATTCTAAAGTTACCCTTTATCAATCTTTATTATTTGAAATCGTAACGTTTGAAAAGTTCTTCTTTTCCGCGTGTTCGGGCATCAAACTTCAAGAATTCGATAACATTCACAATCTTATTCAAACTTTACATTGTTTCAAATAAAAACTTGTAAGCAGTAACTGAATCACCCTGTGTCATTATTATTGTAAATACATATTGTTCATTGCTTTGTATATAAGATCAGTTAATAACCGCTATATGAAAATGTTCTGTACGAATTAACAGATGTTATTTTAGTCAAGCATTGTTGTTCTAAGAATAAAGACGTGGTGCAGTCTAAATATTTTGTTTGATTCATCTGAAATTCCCTAAGTGCGGAAAGTAAAATTTGTTTAAATTGGGTACGATACCATCAATATTGCGTGCGAATATTGATACCGATAAAGGGAGAAAATTACCATCAAAGGTGTTGTCATTCACATTTTGGTCTTTCGAGCTGGATTAAAGCCAGCTTATAAAAAAGAAAGCGTAACTTCATCAATCAACTAAGAGAGATAAGTACAGTCCAATGAATTTAATTGCATGAATACAACAAATTCGTTTTCATATTCAATCATTTATTTAGCATTTGAAACAACATTATAAAAAAAAACATTATATAGTATTATAGTCGCATATAAGTGAAAGTGAATGCAATAATTGAATATTCATATCAAGACATTGTGTGATATTAAAATAGCAAGCATTTAATGGACCGTTAGTTAACTGAGAAAGGGTACCGTTATTAACTTTAAATATAATTACATACATATATACGAACTATAAAGAACTGTTAGCATTTTATTGTGATCAATTTAATATTATTAAAGTGAATTAAGACTTTCAATCACATTTAATTACTCTTGAAGAACATTAGTATATATATTACAAATTTTATTACTAAGTTCGCAAAATGAGCGAAAGTGAAGCGGCATTGAAACAGAAGCGGGGTAGAGTAAAAGGGACGTTAACTCGATTAAAAAATTTTGCGGAAAGTATCGCTGATACTTCGATCATGGAAGATATCAAACCTAGATTAGAGAAGCTAGATAATTTATGGTATGAATTCTTGGAAATTGAAGACGAATTACTCTTAATCGACGGGCAAGTTTCAGAATTGTAAGATTTCGAGAAAAAATACTTTGAGACAAAGTCTCGTTTAATGTGTGCCATTAATCGAAGAACTCATACCGATACGAATGGTAATAATGCCGATCAGTTAAATTCAACCGTGAACAATTTTCTGTCGCAACAGCAATCATTTTTCCAATCTCTCGATAGAACTCTTAACCAGACCGCTAATACTCGTTTATCAAAATTGCACATACCTTATTTTTCTGGGGAGTATAAAGAATGGCCTTCATTGAAAGATTTATATGAGGCTTCAGTTCGCTCAAATGGACATTTATCTGATTCGCAAAAGTTCCAATACTTAAAGGGCTTATTGAAGGGAAGTGCTGCCAATTTTGTACGTCTCCTTAGTGTAACCGATGCTAATTACAATGAAGCATGGAATCAATTAAAGCAACGTTTTGACAAAAAATATCATATAACCACGTCGTCATCAAAACTTTCCTTGATCAATCACCGATACATCAAGCTTCTGTAAAGAATTTGAGAAATTTGTGCGACACCTTTAATGAAGTGATTCGGGGTTTGAAGGCTTTAGGTAATGAAGCTGAAGGTAGGGATCCATGGTTAGTTCATATTGCACTTACCAAACTTCACCAACACACCCGAGAAACATGGGCAAAACAAATGGCCGAAAAAGAGTTTCCAACCTTTCAAGAATTTCTAAGTTTTTTTAATAAACAATGTGATGCTATTGAAACCTGCGGTATATGTACTAACAAAAAAATCCTCCTCATCCATTAAAGTTCTACATGCGACGTCCGCATCTAAACGAAATAGATGTTCCAAATGCAACTCAGATCATCCATTGTATCAGTGCGAACAGTTTAAATTAGATTCTCCCCAGAATCGAAAGGCATTGGTAATTTCAAAGGCGCTATGTTACAAATGCCTTGGGTCCAATCACTCAGTCAAAATTTGTCGGTCTAAAATGCGGTGTCACCATTGTAAGGGTTCTCATCATCCACTACTTCATTTGCCAGAAACGAACACAGCCAAGGTTACCAAGGTTACAAATCCAAACCTTGAAGCTTCAATCAACCATTATTCATTGTCCTCAATCAACTCTTCTCAACAAGAGTCTGCAATCAACTCTCGTCAAGAGCAAGGCAATCATTTTCCAATAAACTTTGACGTTCCTCAACAAAGTCAATCACTGACCACATTTAACGCGTGTATTAAAGGTCATAAGTCAACTGCACAAGAACATATGTTAGGTCGCGCTACGACGTGCTTATTACCCACAGCATTGGTCACAACTTCCAACAGCCAAGGAAAGGATGTGTTATGCCGAGTCCTTCTTGATTCCGGATCGCAAGTATCACTAATTTCTGAATCACGCGCTCAGACACTGGGACTAAAAAGAAATCATGCAAAGCTGGCAATCACTGGCCTATCTTGTTCTGAAGCCGGAACTACACGAGGAAAGCAGGTATTAAGTATTTGCTCCCGCTTCAAAATTATGAGAGAGACATTTGTAATGAATAAACTCACTTCCTTCATCCCTGCCAAACCCGTGGAGATTCTTGATACCAATATCATTTGCAACCTTCAACTTGCTGATCCGAACTTCAACAAACCGTCACCGATTGATATTATTCTGGGAACTGACTATGTATTCGACGTTTTGCGTGAAGGGAAGGTTTACAATGAATTTGGTAGAATACTTTCGCAAGAAACATTGTTTGGATGGGTTATAGTTGGAAACTTCTACTCTACAAGCTCATCTATTATCAATTTGCATTCAGTGGCTTCAGACGACCTCGACCAAAGTGTTCGGCGTTTTTGGGAAATTGAGGAGGTGAACACCCCAATATCCTGTTGGACTAAAGAAGAGGAGCTGTGCGAAATGCATTTCAAGCAACATGTATCACGAGATAACAAAGGGCGTTATGTTGTTGCTTTGCCTATGAAGGAAGCAGTTGGTCACCTGGGTGAATCCAAAGCTAGCGCATTGAAACGATTATATGCAGCGGAGCGTCGATTTCAAAGAGACCCTTCTCTCAAGCTTCAGTATGTAAAATTTATGCAAGAATACAAAGACTTGGGTCACATGCAGCTTATTCCAAAGGCTGAAGTAAATGTTAAACCGCAAGATTGCTATTATTTTCCGCACCATGCAGTGTTCAAACATGGTCCTTCACCCAAGATTCGAGTTGTCTTTGATGGGTCATGCAAATCGTCGTCGGGAATATCTTTGAATGACAGGCTGATGGTTGGACCAACAGTTCAGAGAGATTTAATCGCCATTTTGATGAGCTTCCGCAAACATAAAGTAGCAATTTGTGCTGACGTGGAGAAGATGTATCGGCAGGTATTGGTTACACCTGGTGATAGAGATTTCCAAAGAATATTATGGAGAGAAGACACATCCTTGCCAATACAAGAATATCGGTTAAATACTGTGACTTATGGCACTGCCAGCGCGCCATTCCTGGCAACGAGAGTATTATGTGAAATTGCAGAGACATGTAAATCCGCCTATCCAAAGGCTTCATATATCATAAAGACAGATTTCTATATCGATGATTTATTGACTGGAACTGATTCGCTTGAGGAGGCAATAGAGTTGCGAGATCAATTGCGATCAATACTGAGATACCGGCTTTCATCTTATTAAATGGATGTCCAATACATCAGAGTTTTTCTATGGTCTTCAGGATAACAAAGGCAAAGGGGAAAATATGTCAAAAGGTGACAACTTGGGTATAACCAAAGTACTAGGAGTGCAATGGAATCCACAAGAAGACATTTTTTGCTTTAAACTACATGCCACAAATTTCGAAGCAAGCACCAAACGAATGATTTTATCTGAAGCATCTCGAATATTTGATCCTATGGGTTGGCTATCCCCAGTTGTCATATCGTTCAAAATTCTGCTTCAGAAACTCTGGCTATCAAAATTTGGTTGGGACGATATTCTACCAAACGAAATGATTAAGAAGTGGCAAGACATCAGGGCGCAATTTGCGTCGTTAACAGAGATCAAAATTCCTCGCCGTATTTTTTGTGAGAGGGAAGGTATCCAATTTCACGGCTTTGCAGATGCCTCTGAATCCGCTTATGCAGCAGTTATATATTGCAGGAGCATTTATTCAGCAGGCACGGTTTCCACAACAATTGTCGCAGCAAAAACGCGGGTTTCTCCACTGAAACAAGTGTCACTTCCTCGGTTAGAGCTTTGCGCTGCACTATTTCTGTCACAACTATTCCAAAGATTACTAACTTCTTTATCAATTGAGGAGGTGCCAATATTAGCATGGACTGACTCGATGATTGTACTTGGATGGCTGTCGGACGTACCTCGTCGGTGGAAATCTTTCGTTGCGAATCGGACAGCGGAAATTCTGAATGTAATACCGCGGAATAGATGGAGCCATATCACCTCAAAGGATAACCCAGCTGACGCAGCATCAAGAGGTACTTTATCCAAGGAGTTACCCGAATTGAAATTATGGTGGAATGGAACCGCATGGTTACTTAAGGATTCAAGCCAATGGCCCAAGAGCAAGGCTCCTGAGTGCACTGTTGAACTTAAAATCGAAGAAAGGAAAGAGAACATTGTTACACTCCTCCTGGACGTTAAGGATAACGAATTTTGTCAAATCTTCTTCCGCTTTTCATCGTTTTCAAAATTAACCAGAGTCTTAGGTTGCATGTTGAGGTTTATAAATAATTCTAAAGTTCCGAAGTGCTCTCGAAAATCAGATCACTTATCTGCAGAAGAAATAAATGAAGCAACCACATATTGTTTCAAATATATTCAAAGAGAAGCATTTGCTGCCGAAATGGAACAATTGTCAAAGGGAAAGGAGGTATCCCCGAAAAGTCCCATATGCAACCTTTGCCCCTTTGTTGATAAACGAGGTTTAATACGAATTGGTGGGCGGCTAAAGAACGCTACATGTTCCTTTAACGCTAAACACCCCATCATTCTACCAAAAGTACATCATGTAACATATATCTTGATTTTGGAATTGCATCAATTATATTTACATCTTGGTCCAACGCTACTTATGGGACTGATTCGGCAACGGTATTGGATCATCGGAATGAGAGACCTAGTCAAAAGGATATCACGAAAATGCATAACCTGCTTTAAACAAAGGGCAACAGCTTCGTCCCAGTTAATGGGAAACCTTCCAGAGGCACGAGTAAAATTATCGCGTCCATTTTCCAAAGTGGGAATCGATTATGCAGGTCCAATTAAGGTTTGCGCTAGAATTGGACGCGGAGTTAAGGCATTAAAGGGATATATAGTATTATTTGTCTGCCTAGTTACCAAGGCTATTCATTTAGAAGCGGCTACAGATCTTACAGCGGAGGCATTCATCGCTGCTTTACGTCGATTCATTTCGCGGCGCGATATTCCGTCACACATATATTCGAATAACGGGACAGACTTTGTTGCATGCTTTAGCAATATCTAGTAATAAAAATCCATTAATCGCTTAATTAATTTTCTCACACAACTTAGGATGACTTGGAGCTTTATTCTTCCAGGCGCCCCTCATTTCGGCGGTCTGTCGGAGGCAGGAGTCAAATCGGTCAAGTGGCACCTGCGCAGAGTTATTGGCGAAACCTTATTAAGTTTGGAAGAAGTCACCACATTACTGACGTAAATTGAAGAAATTCTTAATTCCCGGCCATATGGTGCTGTTTCTTCTGATCCAGAGAATTTGGATGCCCTGACGCCGAGCCATTTTTTAAATGGGGAACCATTGACTACACTCCCAGAAGCTGACTACACGGAAGCTAAGATATCAAGATTGGGCAGGTTCCAAAACTTGCAAGCTATGATTCAAGGATTTTGGAAACGATGGCACCGAGAATATCTTTCATCACTTCAGGAAAGGCCTAAATGGAGAATAAAACAAGAATCCCTTGAGGAAGGTCAGTTAGTGCTTGTAGCAGAAGATAACTGCAACTCATCCAGGAACTGACGGTATGGTCCGTGTTGTCACTATTCGAACTCAACATGGCGTATGCAAGCGAGCTATCAATAAGGTGGTCAAGTTACCTGTGTGTTAAGCAGTTTCCTGCTCAACGGGGGGAGGACGTTCGGGCATCAAACTTCAATAATTCGATAACATTCACAATCTTATTCAAACTTTACATTGTTTCAAATAAAAACTTGTAAGCAGTAACTGAATCACCCTGTGTGATTATTATTCTAAATACATATTGTTCATTGCTTTGTATATAAGATCAGTTAATTACCGCTATATGAAAATGTTCTGTACGAATTAACAGATGTTATTTTAGTCAAGCATTGTTGTTCTAAGAATAAAGACGTGGCGCAGTCTAAATATTTTGTTTAATTCATCTGAAATTTCCTAAGTGCGGAAAGTAAAATTTGTTTAAATTGGGTACGATACCATCAATATTGCGTGCGAATATTGATACCGATAAAGGGAGAAAATTACCAACAAAGGTGTTGTCATTCACACCGCGTAACAATTAATATAAATGTTGCACTCTCGCTTAACTTTTCCCTAATTAATCTAATAAGCAATTAAATCTTCAAAGTTTTTTTATTCCTTTTTTCTTTGTTTTTTTTTATTATTTTAGTATTTCTTAAATAATTCTTTGGAAAAAAAGTTTTTTCCTCCGGCGTGGGCTACAAATTCTTTAATTTGTATTTTGATTGAGTCTTTAATGATAATGTAATTGTGATTATTGTGGATAACGGCAGACAATTCTTTAAGGCTGTCGTTACCTTATCTCTGTAAGTTTCTGTTAACAGTTTCATCGCTTCCTCACTTACTTCCATGCAAGATATTTTGTTTAATATCAATGAGAGATGGGAATAAATCTTTTGGTAAAACTCTTGAACAGAAAATCTGCCTTGAATAAGTGATTTTAGTTGGTTTTATAGGGTACCAAGATCGCGTTTGTTCGCGTAATGAATGGTCAAACAGCGGCAGATTGCTTTCCAATCTAGTAGAGTATTATAAGACTTAAGAACAATGTCTGCATTGCCCACGGTTTTATTTCTTATAACGCTAAGGCTTTCGTAGTATTTTGGGGTACCTTTTGTAGGTTCATAAATTTGTAGCACTCTTTCTACGCTTTTCTTCCATGAGGAACATTCATCTGGATTACCGGAGAATTATCTAAGGCAACGAACGACATCTGGTACTTTGTCCACCTCAGACAGATTATTGCGATATTGCGCATCTATGGTTTGATCGGTAGCAGTGGTGAACTCGTAATTAGGATTTAATTTTGCTTGAACTAAACCTTTTGTTTGCGAAGATAGGACTTGAGTAACAATGAATGTTACCAGTGATTATTATTCTGGTGTGCTAACTGGCAATTGGGCTTGCGATGGGTTAGATGATTGAGCAGGTGGAGGGGTATTATAAAACTGGAGGTCTAATTAAGTTATTGGGATTAGCCATTTCTTCTTCTTTTTCAATTATTTTTCACAATAAAATTACTTTATTCGATTCTAAAGTTACACTAAATCAATCTTTATTATTTGAAATCTTAACGTTTGAAAAATTTTTCTTTTCCGCGTAACAATTAATATAAACGTTGCACTCTCGCTAAACTTTTCCTTAATTAATTAATCTAATTAGCAATTAAATCTTCAAAGTAAAAATCAAAACAACACTTGTTAATCTCGAGCAAACGTAAGAAATATAAGAATTTCTTAACACGGTCGGCGTTTCTAATGAAGAAAAGTTAAGCTCCCCTGGCTTGCTGTTGATAACGAGCCAGGGGAGCTTAACTTTTCTTCATTAGAAACGCCGACCGTGTTAAGAAATTCTTATATTTCTTACGTTTGCTCGAGATTAACAAGTGCTGTTTTGATTTTTAGTTTAAAAATTTACTCGGGTCAAGTGAATATTTCCTGCACATTTTGTGCATTTTTGAAAATATTTTAAATCTTCAAAGTTTTTTTATTCCTTTTTTTTCTTTTTTTTATTATTTTAGTATTTCTTAAATATTCGATAATTTTTCGGTACAAATACCTTTTAGTGCTTCAAATTTAGCAATTGTAATTAGAGGAAAAAAATTAAAATTTTCACAATTAACTAAAATATTCTAACAGAATTAACTCAAATAAGATCAAATATTCATTGTTAAATTGGTAATTGAGCACACAAAGCCAGATAAATATAATTACGAATCGTACCACCCTATTAGCTTTGTAAGGTTTCAAAAATAAAACAGAACATTTTTTACTGGAGACCGGTTTCGAAATATGTGTATTTCATCGTAAATCTGGACGTGAAGATGAAATAAACATATTTCAAAACCGGTCTCCAGTAAAAAATTTTCTGTTTTATTTTCGAAACCTTACAAAGCTAATAGGGTGGTACGACTTGTAATTCTAAGATCAAATATTACTTAATACTATGACTTACAATAGTAACAGGGACATGCTGATGAACGATGAGTTCTCCGATTGTAGAGGATGATTCCTTTTTTCCTTGTGTTGACTCCCGCTCCTTCTGACAATACGGCAAGACCTAGTGTTGTACTTCTACTGAACTTGACACTTCCAGCAGCTTCCTTAGGTTCTGTGGAACAGGATTCGCACTACTTGAGAGCTTTTTTGAACTTTATTGCTCTATTTAATATGACACTTTCTTTCACTTTTCACGATTAATTAGTTCACTCCTGTGCCCCCCGTTTGGCGCCAGTTAATTATTTATTTGTAAGTCAAAAAAACAACTTTTCTAAATTCATAGTTGGCTAGGCCAACGTTTATTTCACTAATTATATTTTACAAGTTTTCTGATCTAATTAAGACTAAAAACTTACGACTGACAACTGACTTTACTTAATTCTATTTTTCTTACTTCTACCTGACGACCTGATGCTGACAACGACAATTCACACGCCGCAGCAGACATAATTCCAGCGTTTCCTCTTCGTGGGAATCGTAGTCACGTTGAATCTGCACCTGACCTTCTGGGTTTTTGCGCTCATTATATTTATGACAAAATATTTCGTTAACTTGTAAATTAACTTATTTGTAAAAATTTGTTCAGGGCCTGGGTGCACGAATAAATTATTGTGTTGGCTATTAACATTTATTAACATATTTATTCAGAGCCTGGCTGCTCGAATAAATTAAGAAGTTTGGTTTTGTGTTCCTACTAATATTTTCCCAATACTAATTCACATGTCCCTCAAGCTGGAAGAGCAAAGCCAGCAGAACACAAATGTAATAAAACCATAATTAGGCGCTAATTAAATGCAACTTAAATGCACTAATTAAAAATTTTACGCTCCTTTTTTGAAAAAAAGGTAGATCTAAAGATAAAAATAAAAGAGTAATGTGTGTACCATGAAAAACTGAAATTTGAGATTGACATTGCCCCCCCCCCCCCCCCATTCAATTTTTTGTTTGTCCAGTTGAGATCTATCGCCCTTCTGATTTTGGCACGTCAGATATGAAACACCCTGGATATAAAATTTATACATATTTTTGTCCTCGATAAAGTCAATAATAATCTTACGTAAGATTTAAATTGCATGTTCATATGAACACGTTGTCAATGTGATTACTTACAACCATCAAACTGCATAATGCTTAAAAATTTTAGAATCTGAAAATTATAAATCGTAAAAATTCTTTAAAATTCCCAAAAATTTTGAATTTTGTAACTTTGAGAAAAAAGCTTGCATTTGCTGGAAGTACTTTAGACCCTCGGATCCCTCAGCTGGTTACATACGTGCCTGTAATATGGAAAGAATGTGTGATTGACAACTTTTTCACCTAATAAATATCACTTAAGATTTTTTTTTTTGAGGTAGGGGGGTATGAGACTTTTTCGAAATCTTACTCGGGGCGAGAGGGAGAGGGAAGTGAAAATGTTGAAAAATCGTCTTACATAATTTATGGATGACCACTAAATATTTGGTACGGGTTTTGACAGTAATTTTATTTTTCTTAACTTCAAACTGAAACTTCATGTTCATTGAGGTCGAAGACGCTGACCTACGTAAAGACGTCAAGCTCGAAACTATTTTACAATCTTTTTCAATAGACGTCAAATGAGAAGAGACGAAGTATAAACTTGTGGGTATAATCCATTATAAAGGACCCTATCAGCAATTAATGCGCAATAACCAAACCAACCAAAAATGCGACTGGACATTATACTGCTATATGTCCTCGACCAGGGAACAAATGGACCGAATTCGACGACATTCCAGCTACTGATTTTCCGAAAAAAAAAAGATATTTGAATGCTGTCCGAGTTTACTGATCTTCAGAAAAATTTATGTTTAAGATTCGGGAGAAAATTATGGCTTTCCTGTTCCTGTACAATGTCCAAGAAATATAATTGAATAAACATTAATTCACTGTTTCTCAATTAGTAGATTTAGAAAACTACTCTTTGATTTGAGAGAATCAATTCCCTTCTACCCTGGCTCCATAAGTTTACAGAGAAAGTTAATTAAGTGAATAAAAATTGTTAGCATTTAGTGAGACGAACATTAGAACATAAATATCATCATTATTTATGTAAACATTCACTCACGTTGTGATAACTTTCTGTAAAGCTGGAATAATGTTTTTTTCTTAAAGTCGAATTCCTTATTTATGTATTTTTGCAGCATTCGATTATACGAATCTGGATTTCATAATTAAATAATGAACTTTTAAACTTATATTGACTTATTTGTTTCGAAGCTGGCAAAATATGTCTTCCTTTTTTGAGAAAAGAAGTGTTTAATTTTTGACGTCTGCATCCGTTTGCATTTAATTATAAAAAAAAATACATCTTTATCACGATTTTACATGCGTTTCCAAACTTATGTTTTGCTTATTATTTCGGAAGCTGGCAAAACACTTTGTTTTTGAAGAAAGTGTCTAATGGCACGTTTCTGGATAAAAAATGGATGTAACTGGAGGTAAAATAGATGTAACTCGAGGTTAGTTATGTTTTTTGAGGTAAATCAAATTTTATGAATCTCGTTTTAATGATAATACAAGGAAAGAGCAAGACTGTAGAAGGGTCTACGCTATAGAGATGCGAAAAAAACATAACAAAAAGTTCATTCTCATTTTAAAAAAATTTAGTGTATATTTACATTGAAGAAATTCTGTACTTAGGGATCTGAATATAACTGGATTTCGCATTGTATTAGGTGGGCATTCATCTCCCAAACATGAAATACTTTTAATGTAAAAATGCACAAGAAATTTATTAACTTCCCACATATACATACATAGGAAGTTATTGTAATGGGCCCGATTTTCAAAATTTTTAGTTTTAAAATTTTTTTACATTTCAGAGTCACCACAGTGTTTTACGCATGTTTTTGAACACATGTATGTGTGCGTGTGTGTATGTACGTACGTTCCGACCCACTTTTTTCGACAACGATATCTCGCGAACAAAAAATGATAACGACTTCGCTATGATGCCATTCGAAGCGTATTATTGTCAATAAGAGCTGAAGGAAATTTAATCAATTTCGGTTCAACCGTTTTTTTGTTTAAAGAAAAAAACTGAAAAAAAAGTTGATTTTAGACTTTCTTGAAAAGGATTTCTTCGATATAATTTGTTCTGATGACGATCGGGACATCAAAAAGTCGTATAATAACAATTTATTATGAACATAAATTGTTTATAATGATGACAAATTGTTTATAACAATAATAAATTTATAATCATAAAAAATGGTTTTACCTGGTTGAAAATTGAAAATTGTTCATAGCAATTGAAAATTCTTATAAACAATTGAAATTTTTGTTACGACAAAAAATTTCTTTTATGAATAAACTTTGTTTATATCAATTATAAATGGTCTATAACAATTAAGAATTGTTTATATCAATTATAAATTGTTTATAACCATTCAAAATTATTAATAACAAATGAATTCCAAATAGAGTGCATTTATTTGGTTTTCATATTTTTTTATGCTATAACTAAATAATTTTTTAAAAATTGTTTTGCATCTAATTACAACGAAATTATCATGATAAATTAAATTTATTAATTTATTTATTTATAAATTTAAAATTTTTTAAGTATTTTTAAATGAGATAAAAGTGGGCCAAAGTTTTTTTTTTTAAAAAGATTCATCTGATCTAATTGGTTCTGATACAACTCGATACTTTAAAAAAAAATCCAGAACTTTTATAGTTTTTTGTAACATTAAAAAAAAGATAAAAAAAACCATAAATAGTTGATATTAATGATAAATAAAACGATAAATCGAATAGTATGAATTTTATTGAGTTTTCACTTACTCGTTTGTACTATGATCATGAAATTTATCGCTATTAATAATTAAATTTTGTTAATAATAATTGAATATTGTTAATAACAATTGAAATCGCACCAATGATGCGACACCCAGAATCTGGACCCACCCCACTAGTTTTTGTTCGCGTTTATACAGTGCAGTCCGAACCGTTTGATAGTATTTCTTTTTCGTAAAGTCATTATTTTTATAATAATCATCAGAAGAAGATTCACAATGATATATATATATATATATATATATATATATATATATATATATATATATATATATGAGATTTCACTGTTTTCATATTTCACATATATATATATATATATATATATATATATATATATATATATACCCGAGATACAGGTTCGATAAACCGATAAGTGACTGCATTGATGGGACATACTGTATAAATGCAAACATAACAAAAAAAAATTTCTATTACAAGAAAAGAGCGTCAACATTTTAATTAGTGCATTTAATTGACCACTGCTTATACCAACATGATGATTTATGAAGTGTTCGAGTTCTTTTTCAGCTGAAGCATTTTGACCTAGATATCATCATCGTTTGTGCATTTTTTAGGTTATGTTCTGCTAAATTTGGCAGAACATGTGGTTTTTTTTTTTAAAATGAACACAAAATTTTTTATTAATGCATTAAATTAGCATTTAATCGTACGAATATTTTGAGATAGATATCATGATTATAAATGCATTTTAATGTTCTGCTAACTTTTACCTAAAGCACAGAACATGCTATTTTTAAAAAAAAAAGGAGCAAACAATTTTCAATTATTGCACTTAATTAGCATTTAATCGTACGAATATTTTGATATAGATAGTGTATTTTGTATAGCGAAGTAGCTCCGTTGCTTCTTCGGTGTAATTTCTTAATCAAGGTGTATCACCTTTACTCTGTGTGTAGTACTATAGGTGCAACACCTAAGTACCTTGAAGTAATAATGTTGTAGCACCAATTAACAACTGAGCACACAATTTAAACTTTGACTTTGAAAAGAAATCACGTCGGAATTAAAACACAATTCTTGACCGTCTGAATGAAAAAGAGACATTTCTTTATTATGCCATAACTATTTATACAATTCTTACGATTAAATGATAAGACTACTTACGCTAAATACAATGCAGGGAGCAAAAAAAAACCACTCCATGCTAGATACTCATTACAAGAGTTAAATTGGCGTGCACATTTTTGTTTACGGCAGGGCATCACATTTCGTCTGACTGATATGAGATGCCTTGCTTAGCGCGAGAAGAATTTATAGGTTTAAGTTAAAAGAAATCATTACTGTGTACTAAGAATTGAGTTTTGGTTTTTATTGAAATTAGATAAGTGCTTACTGTGCATTAAGAAATGAATTTGTCTTTCATGGAGGTATAAATAAAGTTTGAAGAAATAAAATTCTATGTAGTTAGATTTCTTTACATCCTCCCCCGCCTTGACCAGCTTGCGGGCAACTATCTTGGCTGATAAGGTCCGAATCTATATTAAATTGCCTGATGATCGATGTTCGAGGGGCAGGAATTGGTGCATTTCGAGATGAATCATGTCTTCTTCTGATGCAATTGATGTATTACAAAATTGATGCGATTGTTATTGCAATTAAGAACGCTGCGTATCCAAGGGCAAGTTCATGGTAGTTATTGCTATAAATTTGCTGTGCAATACCACATTCCTTCTCAGTTCCTGAATTTGCTTCTGCAACCTTATATCCATTTGTTTGGGTTGCACAGCTGAATCCATTTGGGTAGCCCTTCTGCATTGATTAACTCACATTTTTTGGAAGGTTGAGCGTGTGTTATGAAGCTCAATTCGCAGGAGCTGACGTTGGCACCTCTTCGGTATATTGGATGTCTTTGTGTGCACACATGTTCTGATTCTCCGATAGTTTTGCATAGATGAAATTCCTCGCGGCTGAGCGGATAATACTTGTCCTTGTGAAGATTGATAACCAAGAATTCTGCTGACGGCTTGATAGTTACAAAACTTCCCTTGATTATTACCGGAACCGGAATAATTCTATATAATTCGTAATCTTCGAAAGCAAAAAAAGGAAGTCTTATTTTAAATATCACGTATTTTGTTGTTGTACGTCCTTGAATCTTCGTGAGACTGTAGAGCTGAAGGAGATTATTTGGTTTTGTATTCAACCTGAGTGTTAATGGTAAGTGGTCCTTTATAGTGTTCAGCTCTTCTTTTAGTTGCCGTGGAGACAATAGCTGGGGGTTGATTTTCCCGTGATGAGTGTCAATTAGCACATCTAAAATTGTTGCTTGAGTTCGGTGATAGTTCATGATCATCAATGTTATTTGCATTGCCCATGTAGAAAACATCTCTGCCGCCTTCTGCTGGTAGATTTCTTCTGACATGTCATTGACTTGGTTGGTTATTGCCTTAATGTTATTTTTAATTGTTTCTAACTGATTGGCTGTGGCTTCCCGATCGTGTTTCAGCACGTTTAAAGTAGAATCGATCGCGGATGTTTGGTTTTTAATCATATTTCAACAGATGATTCTCGTTGGTTTGTATATTGTCAATAGTCGCTGATAATTTTTCCGCATACTCGGAGTCTAGAATTCCAAACAACGCTCCCGCGATATTTCCAATTCTGTTGAGTGGAGCTAGTTTTGGTCTCTTATGTGATGGAGGTTGTAATAATTCATTACTGTAAACGAGTTCGTCTCCCATTAGAGAAAGCTGGTTGGTGATAACAGAGCAATGAGAATTTGATGCATTTTTGAGTGAATTGCAAATTGAGTAACTTGTGTATGTTGACGTTAATTACCTCGGCCTTCTTTCAATATCCTGCCATGTCGTAATATACTATTAATGACCACTCATTACTGACCAAGTTTGCTGAGCCGAGATTCTCAAAGTTTATCCCCGGTTGCGAGTTAAACGGTGCAACCTAAGCTGTTTGTGGTGTTGGAGTTTTTGCATTCTTCTGTTTCCTCGATTGGTAATGGAGCTAACTTGTGAATGGGTCGTTTTATGACACCAGAGGTAGTTCGAACATCGGCAACTCATACAAATGCGTCCTTGCATTGTATATACCTTTCGATTCGTCCTAGCTGCCATTTTAATGGAGGCAGATTGTCATCTTTCACCAGAACCGTCATTCAAGGTTTGGAATTCTTGCCCTGTTGGTTCCACTTGTGCCGGTGTTGAAGCTCACAGAGGTATTCCCTTGATCAGCGTCGCCAGAATTGCTGTTTAATGTGTGATACTAATTGCCACCTTCTAATCAAGCTTACATGTTGTTGAACAGCTTCTGGGTCAACTATTGCAGTTGTTGGTTCACCTATTAAAAAATGACCGGGGGTCAAAGTCGTCAAATTATTTGGATAAGCAGATAAGGGCGTTAAGGGCCTGGTATTGAGAATGGCCTCGATTTCAGCGGTGATCGTTAATTATTCTTCAAAAGTAAGCTGAGCCGATGCCACTGATCTTTGCTGCAATGTTTTTGCAGATTTTACTGCAGCTTCCCACAAAGTGTGGGGCCCGAGGAGGGATAAAGTGAAAATCCGTACCCCTTTCTTGATAAAATGAAGAGATATTTCGCGTTGAATCTGGGGCATATATGAATTGTTGTAACTCAAGCAGTTGGTTTCTAGCGCCGACAAAATTTGTCTTGTTATCACAGTAGAGATTTCTACAATTCCCTCTTCTAGCGACCAAACGTTTGAGTGTTCCTATGAAACTCTCGGTGGTGAGATCACTAGCAACCTCGAGATGAATGGCCTTCGTGGCGAAACAACAAAAAACAGTAATGTAGGTTTTTTGAGGTCGTTTTCCTCACAGTTTAAAGTGAGTTTGTATTGGCCCACAGAAATCTATACCGGCATTGACAAACGGTCTAGAAGGCGGGACTCTGTTTGTTGGGAGGTTACCCATCAGTTGAGTCATCGGTTTTGGTTTGACCTTGTTGCAACGCACACAGTGCTGTACTACCGCTCGCGCAATGTTCTTTCCCTTGACTGGCCAATATCGCTGCCTGGTGATTGCTAGTAGTCCTTGTGGTCAAGCGTGTAGATTACGCACATGAACATCGTTCATTAAAAGATTTGTCAAGGGATGAGAATATTGTAACAAAATTGGATGCTTGGCGTCGTATGTTAGTTCTGAGTTTTCCAAACGTCCTTCGACTCGTATAATCTTTCTTTCATCCAGGAAGGGGCAAAGAATATTTAGTGGGCTATTTATATTAACTCTTCCCTCTGCATTTGTGCAATGACAAGCAAAAGTGCTTCGTCAAGTTCCTTGACTGACAATTTAAGTGACAATGCTCTTTCTTGTCGTTTTAGGCCCTGTGTGAATTGGAGCATGTAGGCCACTATTCTTAGGAACAATTGAAAATTGTTATTAACTGGGAAGTTGTTCGTGTGGACCTCAAGGGTCGCACCAATGATGCGACACCTAGAATATGGACCCACCCCACTAGTTTTTCACGTTTATAGAGTGCAGTCCTAACCGTTTGATAGTATTGCTTTTTAGTAAAGTCATTATTTTTATAATAATCATCAGAAGAAGATTCACAATGATTATCAGAAATATGATAGCAGGGGAAACCAATACTGTTACGTACCGGTTACGTCTGCTATGTACAGTATATTTTATTAATGCCATCACCTATCGATATACCTATCACCCCATTAACCACAAGGTGAAATCTCATTTATATATATATATATATATATATATATATATATATATATATATATATATATATATATATATATATTGTAACGTTTGTTACTATCTCCACTGGTTGGTTTTTATTTTATTATTAACTGGCCGAGCGGTTTTACAGTTGAACTCTGTTTTGGGTTGTTTTGGGATACTATCCGGTGTAGTACAATAGTAATAATCGTTGGTTTGTACAATGTGTGTTTACGACGTAATTCCGTGTATTTAATTTACTCTATATTTTATAAAAGTAATATCGGGGAAATTTTAGCTTCTTACCTGTGATTTGGCGTACCTGTGTGCTGTTGTTAAATTTGTGTTGTGTGTAAGCGGGATAGGACTGTGCTGGGTGTGGTATTCGGTTATGTTACCTGCTCAATTATGTGATTCTGCTGGATTGATCTCAATGTGGTGCTCTGTGTAAATTCTATCGAAGATTGTACAGCTTTCCTGGTCGGGGCTTCTCCTTGGACTCGTGGAACTGCACTCTTTCGAATCCTGGTGAATCTAACCTGGAACTTCGGTACACGTGTTGAACGAATTATGTTGTTTTGTGTTGCTTAATGTATCGTGCCAAATGTGCAAAGCTTGGTGAGATCACACAGGTAGTGTTCAGTTTCTTCTCCACTGTGAGAATTCCCTGTTTAAGGTTGGGCTACAACTTGGATAAGCGTTTTTTAAAAAATAACAAAAGAGGTTAGTTGAGTTACTTATCTTTATTTTATTTCGACAGGAAGAGGGATTTCAATATGGCGGTGTGCCTTTTTATAGATTTTCTTATCCGAATTTTCGGAATGGCAAAATCTATTACAAACTAGGTAAGTGACATCTAGTGTACAATTTTATTTTGGCAAAGAAAAAAATTACTATTTTTTATATAATTCAAATTTTTATGTTTTACGTTACTTGCGAAAATTATTTATTTTGTGTTTAGTGTCTCCTTTTGTGTATAGCTGATTGAAAAACATTTTGAGGTTATGGGTTGCTCTGGGTTTTCAAATTTCGGTTTAACTTGTTGTGTTATAGTTTTCTTTATCGTTTTAGAAGGCGCTAAGGATCATCCTGTCGTGTTCCTTCATCGTTGCAGCATACCTTACAGGGGAAAGGGGTTCTTCTAACCAGAGCGCGTCGAAGGATTAATGCTATTCATGTAAGGTGTAACTATTTCAGCGTGACAGGTGAGTCGTCTTGTAATACTACTCCCCCCTTAAAAGCTTGAAGTTCCATCCAAGCGGATAAAATCTGTGAAAAAAAGACATATCAACTTCTAGTCTTCTCTTGATTGCCTAACAGAGCGCGTATCATCAAGTATTTATTCTACGAACGTTCGCGACCGGTGATATTCTCGTTGCGCTCTTCGACCCGCTCGCGATATGGTGCCAATCTGTCGACATGTACTGTACGTAGTTTACCTCCACGTGATTTTTTTATCTTATAAACGAGATCTGTTATTTTTTCTACGATCTTGTATGGGCCGTCCCAATTGCGTTGTAGTTTTGGACACCGTCCGATAGCGCGTTGCGGATTATATAGCCATACAAATTGTCCACAGTCGTTTTTACGATCGCAAGAACGCAAGTCATAGTTTGTCTTCATCCGGCGACCCATATAAGATAATATCGCGCGATTGTGCTCATGAATGTCATTTAGGGTATCGATGAGTCGTTCTATGTACTGACTTGTTGACGAAGCTTCAGTTCGTGGAGTCCCCATGACCATCTCCAGCGGTAAACGTAATTCTCTCCCAAACAGGAGGCGAGGTGGGGTTTGTTTTGTGCTGTCCTGTACGCTGGACCTGTAGGCGAGTAACAAGTATGGGATAAACTCATCCCAATTTCGTTGGTGCGCATCTATGAATTTAGCCAGGTAGTCAAGAATTGTTCTGTTAAACCTTTCAACGAGGCCATCAGATTATGGATGAAGAGCAGTGGTACGTGTTTTTTGAATACCAAAGCGCTTAAGGGTTTCAAAATTGCAACTTTGGTCGGAATGCAGCTGAAGTGGAGCTCCGTATCGACTGAATACCGCTGCTATCAGGGCATCTGCTACTGTTTCTGCTGTCTGATCAGGTACAGGGATGACTTCCGGCCACTTAATGAAATAGTCTGCGCAGACCACCAGATAACGATTATTTTGATCCGTCCTTGGAAGTGGCCCCAATATGTCTACAGCTACTCTTTCGAATAGTGCTCCAACATTAAATACTTGGAGTGGGGCTTTCGTCTTGGGTATAGGTCCTTTCCGGAATTGGCATTGTGTACGTCCGACACCAGTCCTTCACATCGATACTGCAGCCTGGCCAATAATACCTCTGCCGTAACTTACTCAATGTCTTTGCTATCCCAAAGTGCCCGCCGGATGGTGAATCGTGTACCTGGTTAAGTACGAGCTTTCGTAAAGACTTGGGTACTAACATTTGTTTGATAGCTCTATGTCCTTGATCAATTAAACGGATGGCAATGTTCTTGTCTAATCGTAGAGAAGCCCATTGCCTCCAGTAGGCTTTAATTTCAGGGCTGAAACCATTGATTTCATCTTTTTCTGGCCGTTTTTCTGATCGCAGCCATTCTTTCAGGCAGTTAAGAGTTGGATCAGAATTTTGATGGTCGGCTACATCCTCCTGTGCTGTAATTAAGCGAACGGTGATGGCATCTTTCTCTTCAAGCCGTTGGCAGTAAGCACAATCTAGAGTGGTGCATGGACGACGAGAGAGCGCATCGGCGTTGTTTTGTTTACTTCCTGGTCGATGTACAATCTCAAAATCGTATGCTCGTAACCGTTATATCCAGGCCGTCAGCCGTCAGGCACATAGGGGGATTCACACGCAACACTTTGGTGTACGTGCCGTAACTATGTGCACTGACGGAAGTACGACTACACCCTCCCCGTGGGGGCGGCTGGAAACAGACTCCTGGTACGGTCATGTCTCTGCCAGGAGTACTGGCTAATGGTAGTCGTGCGGAGAGAAGGATACTCTCTAAAAAATACCCCAATCTAAGGTGGAACAGCATACGCCGAGGGATGCGTGGTCAAGGGGGTGCTTGGCCGCTAGTATGCGAACTCTGGATACCGGGCACTCTCCAGTTTTATCAAGACTTCTTGTAGCAATGGGCTCTGCTGCGGGTGACTCTTCCCTTCCCGATTACTCGTGGGATCTACATGGATTTTTCAAAATATACAACCACAGAACCTGACGCAGTTCTAAATGCATCAACCTGTGACCAGGCCAGTAGGGGTATGGCCACAGTTGAACAAACCGCTAACAGTAAGCTTCGGCTTTCTGCTTCTCCAAGTGGAGTTTTTGGGCACACTTCTGGAGTACCACAAATGTCGGTGAGCAATTGTGCCATCTCTACGTCAGTGCAAAGCGGACTATCTGGGGATGAGTTCTCGGATCTCGATTCTGTCTGCACCCTGGTGCCTGACAATGCTAGCCTATGCTCGGAGATATCCGGGCTTTCGGAAATTGGCGTTTCCATAAACTAGATGAAACTTCGAGCTGAGTCCGGATTCGTCAAACTCACCTCTGCAGAGAGGAGAAGGTTCAACAAGGCGTTGGCAAGTGGCCTCCCCAGAGAAAAAGCCCTGCAGGTAGCCAAGTTGAAACCACCCGGTAAGCCGGAGGTCAAAAGGACACGTTCCGAGGAAAAGTCCCAGGAACAGCCCAAGACCAAAAGGCCCAAACCGACCCAAGTGGGATCTGTAAAACATACCTACAGCCAGGTGGTGGGTAGCGTCAAGCTGTGCTTGGCCGCAACGGACGTGATTAATCGCCCCCTAACAGTTGAGCAAATGGCTCTTCTACAAGAGGCGATTATTGACGTCACAATTGAAAAAAGAACAGTTTTTGTTAAAACAGAGTTCGAGGGCTGTTTACCCCGGACTGGTTGGCTCCTTCTTGTCTGCGCAAATGCTCAGACGGCGGATTGGGTCAGAAGCAACTTTGAGCATATCCGTGC
Organism: Leptarthrus brevirostris; assembly: GCA_964036015.1. NCBI lineage: Eukaryota > Metazoa > Arthropoda > Insecta > Diptera > Asilidae > Leptarthrus > Leptarthrus brevirostris. The sequence goes on from OZ038375.1 coordinate 65,805,867, forward strand.
CAAGTGTGCCTTCGACATTGCCCTTGCTGAGGAAGGTCAGTTCCCTCGGACAGATGTGATTCGAGGCTACTTTCCCTAGAGCCTTTCTCTCACCAATGAGAAGGTATTGGCATCAATTGATGCCCAAAACCACCTCTCAACAACGCAGTGGAAGGTGGTGCAGAGACTGACAAATGGTCAGCTTCTGCACCTTGTGATGCTCATTGACGAGGCGTCAATGGCGACCCTTACTAAGCTTAAGGGCAGGATTGTCTATCGGTTTGGTCACGTGAGACTGATCCTGAAGGACAATGCCTCAAAAAATCCGGCTGCGACTGTAGAGAAGCAGACCGTAGAGATGCAGGCCGAAAGCGGGGAGCTAAGGTCGGTGGATCCAACGGCATCTTTGACGACCGCTGGTTTGGAGCCAAGATCAGTGGACCCGCCCGCTTCCGTGACGGTTGCCGCTGGTGCAGTGGGCGGCGGGGCGGCTGAGGGGCGGCCGGACAAGGTGTCTGCCGGCCCCTTGGCCGGTCGTGCCGTTGGGCAGACCGGTGGTGCCGCTGCTGGAGCGGCTCCAACCAAAGTGACCACTGGGTTGCTTACTATTGGGGCCGGTGGGGCGGCCAGAAAGACAACCCCCACTACGTTTAGTGAGGCGCCGCGAACCTCCAAGGAGGGTGGTTCTAAGGGAAGCCGGCGAGCCAGAGCGGCGAAGCTCATCCGACAGTCGCTGCAAAAATGAGCTCCGTTAAGGTGCTTCAGGCGAACCTGCATCATGCCAAGGGGGCATCGGCCACACTATGCAGGACTTTCGCCGAAAAACAGTTAACCCTGGCGCTAATCCAAGAGCCCTGGGTTGTCAGTGGCCAAGTCAGAGGACTCAACAGAAACTTAGGTAAGTTGATTTACCACCGGGGAGAGGTTGGGCCACGGGCGGCCATCCTGATTGACAAAAGTGTTAATCATCTCCCTGTTACTAACTTTATTTCCAGGGACCTTGTGGCGATCGAGGCTGAGATCCCCACAGTAGGAGTTATGCAGGAAATCGTCCTGGTATCAGCTTACTTTCCTGGAGACAGCCCAACTGCTCCACCTGATGAGGTACAAGAGCTCATCAGCTATTGCAAACGGACGAATCGGCAGTTCATCATTGGATGCGACGCGAACGCCCACCATACGGTCTGGGGCAGCAGCAATGTTAATAAAAGAGGTGAGTACCTGCTAAATTATCTTATAGATAAAAACATTAATATAGTTAATAGAGGGTGCAAACCTACCTTTATCACTGCAGCCAGAGAAGAGGTGCTAGATCTCACTCTGGCCAGCAGAGTCCTGTCCGAGTTCATAAGGAACTGGCGAGTCTCAGATGAAGCATCGCTGTCGGATCACCAACATATCCGATTTGACATTCAGGGCCGATCTGAGATTATCTCTAGTATCACTGTCCCCAAGAAAACAAATTAGCACACCTTTAGGGCTGCTGTGTGCTCGAGGGCTGACATGTTGGTCACCTCAATCAGTTCGATTGGTGAACTTGAAGTGGCTGCTAACCAGCTTAATGACGTGCTCATCTCCTCCTACCAAGACAGTACAGGCTCGGTTCCAACCAAAGTGATACGAAAGATGCCTTGGTGGAGCGAGCGGCTGTCTGAAATGCGTGGGCGGGTGAGACGTCTTTTTAACAGAGCTAAGCGCTCCAAGCAATGGGACGAATATAGGTTCGCACTCACTGAATACAATAGGGAGATCAGACGCTCCAAACGCGAGTCCTGGAGAAGACGCTGTGAAAGCATAGAATCTTTGCCGGAAGCAGCTCGTCTTCAAAAGGTACTAGCCAAGGACACCAGTAATGGAGTAGGGCTTCTTAGGAAGCAGGATGATACCTACACCGAAAACCCAAGGGAAACCCTAGAATACCTGTTACAGGTGCACTTCCCCGGGTCAACTCTAGGACCAGGCTCAGATCATTTCGTCGACTGCGACGATGGGTCTCCTTTGTGCCGTAGGGCATTGAGCCGGTCCGGAGTTATATTCGACAAAGATAAGGTTAGATGGGCAGTAACCTCTTTTCAACCTTTTAAAGCCCCTGGGGGTGATGGGATTTTTCCAGCACTCCTCCAGAACTGCCTGGATACCATCCTTGACCCTTTGTGTAATAATCGGTGCTTTACAATTAAAACAAGAACACGTGTTTTTAAAATATAACTTTTATTACTAGGTCTAGTCTCTAAGTTAACCGAATACAGACTGCCTTCATGATTTTAACAATTGTGTACTCAACCTGTGTTAGCTAAGCTGTGATGACTACTACAAGTAAGGAATGTGTTAATGTGTCAATTAGTTTTACTCTAAGTTCAATAGTGTACAAGTTCACTTATTATATAATTATATAACACCTCCCTTTCTTAAGACTTTTATGATTAAGTTATATAGTTTTATAAAAGATTAAAATTCAAAATAATACAATTCAATTTTGTTTTTGTTTTTTTGTTTGTTTTTGTTCTTACATACTATTAAATTCAAAATTCCTATATGTAGGTATATACAGTTCTATTAAGATATTTGAAATCTAGCTGGTGGTTTTACAATGCGACCTGCTCTAGTTACATAGTGTTCATTTTTCAAACTTTTATCTCTACTACTTACTGGAGGGTTAACTTCAGCTGAGTTGCTATGGGTATCTTCATGCCCCTTTTCTAAATTTTCATCAGATGCATTCGTGGGAAGCGAATATTCTTCTAATGGCATTCTAGGTTGTGGCGAAAGCAGTGATGGTCGTAAGTGTGATAAGTTTCTACGTAACACTTTATTATCTTCTGTTCTAATTATATATGACCGTGGACTTTTGTGTTTATTTTCTATTGTCGCTGGAGCCCAAACCTTACCTCTTCTATACGTTGCATTGTCTCCTTTTTTAAATTTAAATTCAGATCGGAGTTTGATTTTTCTATCATGATACTTCTTGTATCGCCGTTGTGACTGTTGTATTTCCTTGGTAATGTTTTGAGGAATTTGAGGTTTTAATAGAGTACTTTTTAAGGGAATTTTCGTACGGAGGCGTCTACTCATAAGCAACTGAGAAGGAGTGTAGGAAAGACCTGTTATTGGAGAACTACGGTAAGATAGTAAGGCACTATTTAGGTCCTTACTCTCTTCAAAGCATTTCTTTACAAGAGATTTACTGATATAGACGGCCCGTTCCGCTAATCCATTTGAGCGGGGATACAAAGGACTTGAAGTAGTAACTGTAATATTCCAATCGTTTGAAAATTCTTTAAATTCGTATGATGCGAAAGGTACATTATCGGCTACAAGAATTTCCGGTATTCCGTGGGTTGAAAAAATATTCTTCAAATGACTTATAGTCTCCTTTACTGTCTTATTTTTTAGTTCCTTTAACTCTAACCACTTAGAGTAATAATCCATTAAGACCAAGTATGACGTTTTCCCATATTCGAATATATCACACGCGACTTTATTAAAGGGCACTTTTGGTATTTGGTGTGGTATTAAAGGAAAATTCGAGTTATTATATTGGTACCTTTCACATATGCGACATTTCATTATATATTGCTCTATATCATCATTCATTTTAGGCCAGTAGACTAATTGCCTCGCGGCTGCGCGCGTTTTGGATATCCCCATATGACCTTCATGCAATTTACGTAGGATATCTTCTCTTTCCGACGAAGGAATAATTATTCGATTTTTATAGAATAACAGATTGTTTTCTAAATATATGTCGTTTCGAATTTGCCAGTACTTTTTAAGAGTGGGGTTGACTTTTTGTACTTCATTAGGCCAGCCATTTCGGCACATGTCAATAAGTTGCAAGCATTCAGGGTCTTGCTCCACAGCCATTCTTATTTGATGACACCGATCGTGAGTGATATTGATTGAATGTACTGTTTCATTTAATTCTGAGTCTACTTCTTCTGATATATCTTTGCGGTATGCTCTTGAGAGGGTGTTAGCTATGAACATGTATTTTCCTGGAATGTATTTAATTTGAAGATCGTAGATCGATAGCTTAAGCCTCATACGCTGCAATCTACTGGAATGCACCTCACTTATTAGTTTATTGAATAAAGCGACTAACGGTTTGTGATCTGTTAAAACCGTTACCGACCTACCGTAAATGAAATTATGAAATTTACGACATGCGAATAAAATCGCTAGTAACTCTTTTTCTACTTGAGCGTACCTAGATTCCGCGTCTGTAAGCGATTTAAAGGCATAAAATATAGGCTTATTATTTTGAATTAAGCAACTCCCCAGACCGTTTTGTGAGGCATCAGTCTGAATAATTATTGGACTATTTTCCTCAAAATTTTGAAGTACTGGTGCAGAGGATATCACCTCTTTTAACTTCATAAAAGTTTTTGTATGAATTGGTAACCAAATGTATTGGACATTGCTCTTTAGCAAATCCCTTAAAGGCGCCGTAATTTCTGATAGGTTAGGTATGAAGTTTCTAAGATAGTTTATTACTCCTAAAAACCGTTGTAATTCTTTTTTACTCACTGGTTCTTGTATTGCATTAATAGCTTCTTTACGTTCAGGATCAATTTGTATACCCAACTTCGAAAAAATGTAACCAAGATATTTAACTTCCTCTAAGCAATATTGTAATTTTTTGGGATTAAATTTCACGTTAATCATATTTGCCCGTTCAATCACTCTTCGTAAATTTTGGTCATGCTCCACTTTGGTGTTGCCGGCTATCAATAAGTCGTCTATGTATACGAAGACACCCGGCAAATCTCCAAAGTATTTGGCGTTTAATTTTTGAAACAATTCAGGCGCAAAGTTCAACCCGAAAGGCAAACGCAAAAATTTGTAGCATCCAAAAGGAGTGCTAAAAGTGCACAAGTCGCTGCTGGGTTCATCAAGTAAGACTTGCCAGAATCCGTCTTTTAAATCGAGCACGGTAAAAAATTGTTTACCTTTCAATTTATTTGATAAATCTTCGAAATGCGGAATTTCATATGGTTCTTTGACTATATTGAGATTTAATTCTCGTGGGTCAAGACAGAGGCGTAAACTTTTATCTGGTTTTTCGACAATAATTAGATTGTGCACCCATTCTGTTGGGTGATCTACTTTACAAATAATTTTGCACTGTTCCATTTCTATTAGTTTGGACTTAACCTTGTCCCTCAGAGCAATTGGGATCCTTCGCGGAGCTTTAATTATCGGTCTTGGACCAGATTTCAAGTGAATTGTGCATTTGTCTGGAAAATTACCTAAACCTTCAAAAGTTCTTTTATTTGCTTTTAAAAATTCTGTTTTACTATTAGGCAAACTGACAACTTGTGTATTGCTTGTTTCATAGATTTCTTCGACCCGTTTAATTAAATTTAATTGTGAACAAAAATTTAACCCTAAAATGGGTGATGAGTCTGCATCGACAACAATAAAGCGTTCTACATAGTGTTTATTTTTATACTTCACGTCTAAATTAAGAGCACCTAAAACTTTTAACTTATGACCACCGTATGCCTCCAAATTTATTTTGATAGTTTTTAAATGTAAATTTTGAAATGAATTATCATAAACATATTTAGGGAGAATATTCACTTCAGAGCCGGTGTCAACTTTGAATTCAATTTCACGACAATTATTTAAAACTAGTTTTATACGCCAGCCATTGTTAACCCTTTCCACGGATTCACTGTATATGCTATCAAATATAAGGTTCTCTATATCCCTATTTGGATAATAATTAGAAATTTCGCTTACACCTTTACTAGTAGACTTGCTATAGACTTTTTTCTTATCATTTCTATTTAATTTAAGTTTACAAACTATCGAAAAATGATTAACTTTACCGCAATTATTACAAGTTTTATTGAAAGCTGGACAACAATTTACCTTGTGATCATATGAGCAATTTGTACAATTTCTTATCATTTTATTACTTCCTGATAAATTTCCTGAACCTTTCCCTGCACTCTTACCTACATCCAGTTTACGTGGCTTACCGATGTTTCTACTTCTATTTAATTGGTTATATGAAATTTTACTGACCTCATGGATATTTTGGGAACCTTGTAACTCCTTCGCTTGTTTGTGCGTAGCTTCAGCGATGCGGCAGATCTCTATGGCCTTATCATACGAAGTAATCTCTCCATACGAAGTAATCTCTCTTGCACGTCAGAATTGTTGATACCGATGACGATTCTGTCCCTGATCATTTGATCACGTATTGGTTCACTGTTATTGCTGAAATCACAATTTGTTGCCTGTTTACTTATATCCGTTAGGAACCTCTCAAACGGCTCGCCATCTTCTTCCTTTCTCGAATGAAATTTGTAGCGTTCATAAATTAGAAAATTCTTCGGCTGGCAATATTTGTTAAAATGTTCAATTATTTTAGCGCAACTTGTTTTATCTTGGGCGGTAATTTTTAGCGTGTCAAAGATTTCAATTGCTTTTTCTCCCATTAGGTTTAAAAGCATAGCAATTTTTACTTCGTCCGAAATATCGGCTCCCTTTGTTGTTGCCGTGAAGAAAATTTCAAAATGTTTTTTGAATTAATCCCATTCTTGACTTACATTTGCATCAAAATTTAATGGGGCTGGTGCTCGAAATGTAGCTGTATCCATTTTTCTCTTGAGTCTGTACTTGCACTTCTCTAGTATAATTTCTCAATGCGATTATTTAGTATGTTTTCTGTTTTCTTAACTTAATTTTCAAGAAAAACTCGGCTGCGCCATGTAATAATCGGTGCTTTACAATTAAAACAAGAACACGTGTTTTTAAAATATAACTTTTATTACTAGGTCTAGTCTCTAAGTTAACCGAATACAGACTGCCTTCATGATTTTAACAATTGTGTACTCAACCTGTGTTAGCTAAGCTGTGATGACTACTACAAGTAAGGAATGTGTTAATGTGTCAATTAGTTTTACTCTAAGTTCAATAGTGTACAAGTTCACTTATTATATAATTATATAACACTTTGGTCAACCTGTTTAGAGCCAGCTATAATTGGGGCTACATACCACTCTAATGGAGGAAGCGACTGGTGGTGTTTATCCCCAAACAGGGCAATAGGCCCCTAGAGCTGCCTAAATCGTATAGACCAATCAGTCTAACCTCCTTCCTATTAAAGACAATGGAGATACTGCTAGACGTTCACATCAGGTACAAACTGGACCAAGTATCTCCTCTTCATCCCACCCAGTTTGCCTACTCAAAAGGCAAATCAACAGAGACCGCCATACATAATCTAGTCAGTAAGATTGAGAAAGCTTTTCATCATAAAGAAATAGCTTTATGTGCTTTTCTTGACATAGAAGGTGCTTTCGACAATACTAGATATGGGTCCATATCTAGAGCTCTCGTACGGATGGATGCGATGCTTAAGGAGCGGGAAATTACATCCACCCTGGGCAACACATCTGTGTGTATCAGGGCAGATAAGGGGTGCCCACAAGGCGGTGTACTGTGGCCGCTGCTCTGGTCTCTAGTAGTAGACCACCTCCTAAGCAAGCTTGGCTACCGTGCCGTTGGCTATGCGGACAACCTTGCCATCATTATCACAGGAAAGTTCGACACTACTGTCACTGATCTAAGGAGATCAGCTCTGCGCACGGTCACTGATTGGTGTGCTAACGAAGATCTTACGATCAACCCTGCCAAGGCTGTTCTGGTGCCATTCACCAGAAGGCACCATCTGGACCTTGATCAAAACTGATCCAAGGCACGGCTATTGAGTACTCCAATGAAGTCAAATACTTGGGAATTACGCTCGACAAAAGACTAAATTGGAACACCCATCTCAACACCACCCTAAATAAGGCTACACGAGCCTTATGGGCCTGTCGAAGACTCTTCGGAAGGACTTGGGGTCTAACCCCGAAGATGATTTTCTGGCTGTACAATACGATTGTCAAGCCGATCGTTTCTTACGCCACCCTGGTTTGGTGGCCTAAAGTCCAGCAGCGGTTGGCAATCGACAAATGTAACACGCTGCAGCGGCTTGCCTGCCTCTGCATGACAGGAGCAATGAGGACTTGTCCTACCGCTGCCATGGAGGCGGTGATTGGACTTACTCCACTGCACATCTCTATAATGAAATCTGCTGCTATCAGCGCCCTGAGATTGCAGCTCTTGAATAATATGCCGGTTGACGACAAGGGTCACATGAGCATCCTCAAGCGCATCCCTGGCTTAGATGTGTGCTCCGTAACGGATCACATGACCAAGGAGCTTTGGCAAAAGGTTCAGGACCATTTTCCTTGAACGAGCAGACTGGGACGGCGGTGGTCCAAGTCTGGACCCCAGATGCCTCAAATGGTATACTGATGGCTCTAAAATGTCACACGGTGCCGGTGCTGGTGTCTTTGGACCCAACACTAGGATTTCGCTCGCATTGGGTAGTTGGCCCAGCGTCTTTCAAGCTGAAATCCATGCCATTGAAACCTGCGCCATTCTCAACCTCAATAAAGGACTGAAAGGTGCGGACATTACTATCTTCTATGATAGCCAAGCGGCCGTTAAGGCCCTATCCTCATGGAGCTTCTCCTCGAGGATTACTAAGGAGTGCTTCGACACCCTCCAGCTACTGGCCATCCACAAGAGGGTCACGCTCTGTTGGATACCAAGTCACTCTGGTATCGAGGGCAACGAGATCGCTGATGAACTGGCCAGGAAAGGCTCATCTTCTCGCTGCCAAGGTCCCGAACCCTACTGCACCCCCAGTTGGGCTTCGACGAGAGCTGTTGTAGAAAATTGGGGTAGGAGTCAACAGCTGCTGTACTGGAGGAACGTCTCTGGGCTTCGCCAGGCCAAGGCACTTGTCAGACCCTACGCTTATAACGATATCACCGCCCTAAGCAAGGCGGATCTCAAACTACTTTCAGGCTACCTATCTGGCCACTATGGGCTTAGGTATCATCTACACCGAATAGGTCTGTCTAGCGTGACGGAATGTTGGCTTTGTTTGGAAGACGACGAAACCACATTGCACATTTTTGCTTCTGTCCTGCATTAGTATCGCTTAGAAGGAGGACCTTCAGTCGTGAATTTCTGAATCCGGCTGACGTTAGATCCTCCCCTGTTAAAGACCTCCTCGCTTACCTCAGGGTGGCTGAGGGTCTTTTGCAGTAATGGGGCTCCGGCACGAAAGACCTCCATAGTAGTAGTGCCCACCATATGGGTAACCCCTTATATAATAATAATAATAACCGTTCTATCCAACGCGCTACTTGTCCTTCTGGGGTACGGAAGTTCATCAGCCACTTTAAAGATGCGTGGTCGGTTCTAACTCTAAATTTGTGACCAATCAAGTATGGTTGAAAGTGAACGCAAGCCTTAATTATTGCAACCAACTCTTTTCTCGTTACGCAGTAGTTTTGCTCTGCCCGACTAAAGGTTTTGCAATAATACTCAGTGACATGCTCAACTTCGTCCTTGATCTGCGATAGTACCGCTCCCCAGGCGTGTTCACTAGCGTCGGTATCTAGGATGAACGGCAGATTTTTGTCGGGCTGAACTAATATTGGTGCGGTACAAAGTTTACATTTTAACGCTTGAAATAACTCTTGGCACTTAACCGACCAACAAAAATTGCGCCCTTTTTCTGTCAGCTCTGTAAGGGGCTTCGCTATCATCGAGAAGTTTTGCACGAAACGTCTATAGTAGGCGCATAGTCCCAGAAATGATTGCACGTCTTTTTTTGATTTCGGTGCAGGCCAGTCTCCAACCGCAGCAATCTTGTCAGGGTCGGTTGACACTCCTTCGGTATTAATTACATGTCCGAGAAATTTTACCTGTGGCTGACACAACTGACACTTTTTTGGAGAGACTTTGAGGTTAGCCAGTCTTAATCTTTCCAATACAAGCCGTAGATTTTCAGACATAACCTGGAAAGTTGTACCGTGCACAATCACGTCGTCTAAGTAAACAAGATATGCTTGAGGTGCTATTCCTTGAAGCACAGCCTCCATCAGTCGCTGGAAGGTGGCCGGCGCGTTTGTAAGCCCAAACGGCATTACAGTGAACTCCCATAGCCCAGTGCCGGTGGTGAAGGCAGTCTTCTCGCGGTCTCTTTCTTCTACTTCGACTTGCCAGTACCCGGACTGTAAATGCAGGGTTGAAAACCACTTGGATACTGCCAAGGCATCAAGCGTTAGATCGATCCGAGGAAGTGGATAAGAGTCCTTTTTGGTGATATGATTTAAACGCCGATAATCAACACGTGTAGAGCCGTCCTTCTTCTTCACAAGCACCACAGCGGACGACCAAGGACTGCAAAATGGGGAGATAATGCCTAAGTCCTTCATCTCTCGTAACAATTTGTTCGCTTCTTCTCGCTTAGCCAGTGGAAGTCACCTGTGCGGTTGTTTGAGGGGTTATGGTCGCCGAAGTCAATTGTGTGACGAAGAATAGATGTTCGTTCCAAGTCCACTTTCGATTGTGCAAAAACGTCCTGATACTGTTTAAAATTACTCGTTGTCGACAATTCAGATTCGGTATAGCTCCTTGGAAAAATTCGTACAAATCCGGTGATAGCTCTTCCTTTTCGAAAAACGACTCCTTCGGTAATTCCTCGACACGGGTGCCCACTTCGGCAGTTGCTAAGCTAGTAGGAATACCTCCTACTTGTCCTATGAATTTAACTGTATTGCAGGTGGTACCTTGATTAATTGTGATGACTGATGGAGCGGGTAGTTTCGCCTGTGCCACTGTATTAGCTATTGGATGGATATCGTGTATTCCTACATTTGTCGGTGTCATGTCAATGCCAGTTGGTGTGCTCCCAGTGGATGTCGATGCTGTGTTGAGATGTAAACTTGTGTTTGATATCGTAGTTGTATTTGGTGTGTATGATTGTGGTTTGTGTGTGTTGTATGTCATGTTTATTCCATTGTAACTACTTCTGATCTGTGTGCTATTTGTTATGTTTCTTTCCGATTCGCATATGTTGTGTGAGATATTTGTTTGTTCAATAGTGTTTGGGGTCTGTGTGTTGTTCGTTGTGTTCCTTTGGTTTGGCAGGTTGTCCATGCTTGGTTTGTAAGGTCCTATGGTATGAGTTTGGCGTGGAGCACTACTTATATATACTAGTCCCTGTTCCGGGAGATCAGCGTATTGGGGTTTAACTGTTTAGCAATAGGTTTTCCGTTAACACTTGTGGGGCATTCTGTAGGTGTGGGTTGTGATGATTTTAGTCGTTGTGTTTTTGGTTGGTTGGAAGTATCTCCGCTACAGGGCTCTTGATCGAAGGACACTGTAACAATATTGATGGCCTTTTTTGATGGGTTTCCTTGGACAAGGTCAAACTTTAAACGAGTACCGGGATTTGTGCTTAGCCTTAACGCTTGGTTTTGTATCGTTGTGCAATACAACATTGTACATCGGAAGAGTTTTTTCTAATTGGGATCCTTGATTGATGCTGAGCTAGCTGGGCCCCTTTCAAGCCAGCTCGTTGGCGTTTCCCGACGGTGTACCTGTCCGACTTTGTTCCAGTTGTTGAATACTGCAATTCTCTAGAGCTTGAACCCCACACCTGGCACCAATTGTAACGTTTGTTACTATCTCCACTGGTTGGTTTTTATTTTATTATTAACTGGCCGAGCGGTTTTCCAGTTGAACTCTGTTTTGGGTTTTTTTGGGATACTATCCGGTGTAGTACAATAGTAATAATCGTTGGTTTGTACAATGTGTGCTTACGACGTAATTCCGTGTATTGAATTTACGCTATATTTTATAAAAGTAATATCTGGGAAATTTTAGCTTGTTACCTGTGATTTGGCGTACCTGTGTGCTGTTGTTAAATTTGTGTTGTGTGTAAGCGGTATAGGACTGTGCTGGGTGTGGTATTCGGTTATGTTACCTGCTCAATTATGTGATTCTGCTGGATTGATCTCAATGTGGTGCTCTGTGTAAATTCTATTGATAGTACAGTCAATAAAGCACGAAAAAATAGGGTTGCTCCGAAAAATGACCTACCGGAATTTGACTTGATAAATCGATAGGGGGGCATAAAAAACGCTTAATGCTAGATTTCCGAATTGATCCCCCCCCCCCATGTTTTTGAGAAAATCCAAAAAAAACTTTGGAATGCGTTTTTCTCGGAATCTATGGGTTTTAGAGAAAAGTTTATTTAACAAAAAATGTTCAGGACATTGTTAACTACATTTTTTGTCATTGAAGCCAAGTTGTACGACTTAAATTACAAAGGGTAGGTGGCGCTAAAGTATCAAAAAGTGGTTTTTTGGCATTTTCGTTAAGAATAAATAATTTTTTCATATTAATGTAAATGGAAAAGTTGTTCGTGACAAAGATATCTACATTTTTTATTTAAACAATTTTTGTGTAAAACTTGCCGTTCTCGAACTGTAGGCGAAAAGAGGGAGCGCAGCGTAGTTAACGGTTCTTTTTTACTTTCTATGAAATATACTTTTATGAAATATACGCATCGGCGCGGCACATAAAGTACAATTTTTCGAATTTGGCAAGCTCCAGCTCGAGAACGGTAAGTTTTACAAAAAAATTGTTTGAATAAAAAATGTAGATATTTTTGTGACGAACAACTTTCCCATTTACATTAATATGAAAAAATTATTTATTCTTAACGAAAATGCCAAAAAACCACTTTTTTGATACTTAAGCGCGACCTACCTTTTGTAATTTAAGTCGTACGACTTGGCTTCAATGACAAAAAAATGTAGTTAACAATGTCCTGAACATTTTTTGTTAAATAAACTTTTCTCTAAAACCCATAGATTCCGAGAAAAACGCATTCCAAAGTTTTTTGGATTTTCTCAAAAACAGGGGGGGGGGGTCAATTCGGAAATCTAGCATTAAGCCTTTTTTATGCCCCCCTAACGAGTTATCAAGTCAAATTCCGGTAGGTCATTTTTCGGAGGGTATCTGCTATATTTACTGTACTATGAAGATTATACAGCTTTCCTGGTCGGGGCTTCTCCTTGGACTCGTGGAACTGCACTCTTTCGAATCCTGGTGAATCCTTTTTCAGTGAAGCTAACCTGGAACTTCGGTACACGTGTTGAACGAATTATGTTGTCGAATTATGTTGTTTTGTGTTGCTTAATGTATCGTGCCAAATGTGCAAAGCTTGGTGAGATCACACAGGTTGTGTTCAGTTTTTTCTCCACTGTGAGAATTCCCTGTTTAAGCTTGGGCTACAACTTGGATAAGCGTTTTTTAAAAAATAACAAAAGAGGTTAGTTGAGTTAATTATCTTTATTTTATTTCGACAGGAAGAGGGATTTCAATATGGCGGTGTGCCTTTTTATAGGTTTTCTTGTCCGAACTTTCGGAATGGCAAAATCTATTACAAACTAGGTAAGTGACATCTAGTGTACAATTTTATTTTGACAAAGAAAAAAATTACTATTTTTTATATAATTCAAATTTTTATGTTTTACGTTACTTGCGAAAATTATTTATTTTGTGTTTAGTGTCTCCTTTTGTGTATAGCTAAGTGAAAAACATTTTGAGGTTATAGGTTGCTCTGGGTTTTTTAAATTTCGGTTTAACTTGTTTTGTTATAGTTTTCTTTATCGTTTTAGAAGGCGCTAAGGATCATCCTGTCGTGTTCCTTCATCGTTGCAGCATACCTTACAGGCGAAAAGGGCTTCTTCTAACCAGAGCGCGTCGAAGGATGAATGCTACTCATGTAAGGTGTAACTATTTCAGCGTGACAGGTGAGTCGTCTTGTAACAATATATATAGATATACCCGAGATACAGATTCGATATACCGATAAGTGACAGCATTGATGGAACATACTGTAAAAATGAGTACATGCAAAAATAACAAAAAAATTTTCTATTACAAGAAAAGAGCGTCAAAATTTTAATTAGTGCATTTAATTGACCACTGCTTATACCAACATGATGATTTATGAAGTTTTCGAGTTCTTTTTCAGCTGAAGTATTTTGACCTAGATATCATCATCATTTGTGCATCTTTTAGGTTATGTTCTGCTAAATTGGGCAGACCATGTGGTTTTTTTTTAAATGAGCACTAAATTTTTTATTGGTGCATTAAATTAGCATTTAATCGTACGAATATTTTGATATAGATATCTATATATATTTTAATGTTCTGCTAACTTTTACCTAAAGCACCGAACATGCTATTTTTAAAAAAAAAGGAGCAGACAATTTTCAATTATTGCACTTAATTAGCATTTAATCGTACGAATATTTTGATATAGATAGTGTATTTTGTATAGCGAAGTAGCTCCTTTGCTTCTTCGCTGTAATTTCTGAGTCAAGGTGTATCACCTTTACTCTGTGTGTAGTACTATAGGTGCAATACCTAAGTACCTTGAAGTAATAATATTGTAGCACTAACTAACAACTGAGCACACAATTTAAACTTTGACTTTGAAGAGAAATCACGTCGGAATTAAAACACAATTCTTAACCGTCTGAATGAAAAAGAGAAAATTTCTTTATTATGCCACAACTATTTATACAATTCTTACGATTAAATGATAAGACTACTTACGCTAAATACAATGTAGGGAGCAAAAAAAAACCACTACATGCAAGATACTCATTACAAGAGCTAAACTGACGTGCACATTTTTGTTTACGGCAGGGCATTACATTTCGTCTGACTGATATGAGATGCCTTGCTTAGCGTGAGAAGAATTTGTAGGTTGAAATTAAAAGAAATTATTACTGTGTACTAAAAATTGAGTTTTGGTTTTAAACGAAATTAGATAAGTGCTTACTGTGCATTAAGAGATGAATTTATCTTGCATGGAGGTATAAACAAAGTTTGAAGAAATAAAATTCTATGTACTTAGATTTCTTAACAGATAGATCATTTCTGCATTTTTCAAATTCTGTTCTGCTAACTTTTTCTAAAGTTGGCAGTACATGTGGTTTTTTTTAAAAGGGAGCGATAAATTTTTAATTAGTGCATTTAATCGTACGAATATTTTGATATAGAACCTAAAATATGTAAAAAAAACTGTTTTTTTAATCTTTAGGTTAGAATATCTTAAAAACCTGACGTTATAGAGCAATACTGAGCCCGGATTCGGTTTCAACGAGAAAATTGACCTCGGCCGCAACTTTTCATTGTCCAGGGGGCCAAAATGTTCAAAATTTCGCAGGCCTGTGTTATCGACCAAAAACGCAGTTTTGCAAAAGCAGAGAAAAGAGGTTGGTAATCGGAAGAGGAACACTACTACTCCTATCACCAAGGCTTAATGAAGGGGGGTAACCATCCGTTTTACGTTCGCAGTTTACAAATTGCCAGAATTGCTTAAACAAATTCTTGGCGCAAGCAAGAATAACTCAGATAAGCTGCGCCAATATTTGAGGAGCACAACCTTCTCAAAGCCTTACTTTTTAAGTTCTTTAAATTTTTTACGGAGGCGTCAAACAAAGGTAAATAGAACTGCGAGTTGCAAGACTTCGAAACGGGAACACAATAGCCCTTATACCATAGAATAATTTAGTAGCATTATCAAAGTCACATTCATCAAGAACACCACTCCAATCAAAAGTAGAGGACACGATACTCTCAAAATGACGATTCACGGGAGAGGCAGCTAAAAAATATGGCAGGAGACTCTCACTAGCGCTAGAGTTCCCCATGAAACATCAGGCAGATTGAAGTCACCAAAAACCAAAAGTTCATCAGATGGCGGGAAAAGATCGACAAAATCCCCAATGCAGTAAACGCTTCGTTCGTAGACTTGAGCAGGTGAATGTGGAGGTATATAGACAGTGATCACACAGCAGCTCGAGATCATCAGGAATGACACCAACACTAAGCCCACAAGGAATGTCACGATGAACAGCTCAAATAACGACACCCCCAAAAGGCGAATCCTAACAAGTAGAATGTCGGTCACGACGGAATACCAGGAACTCGGACTCAGCATCATCAATTTTCGCACATAGCCAGGTCTCCGTCAGGCAAATCAAATCAAAACCGGAATCAGCGGAGTTAGTGAAGAGTGCGGTCGTTTTAGAGCGAAGTCCAGTCACGTTCGCATAGTAAAATGTGATCTTGTTGACACGTTTTTTTGGATCGATTGTAGAACTAGGCCGATTCTTGGGAATGAACAATCGCACCGAAATACCAAATATCAGGAGAGAGAGCTGCCTGAAATGTGTCATCATCGTTAGACTACATTAGACATTAGCACTCAATTATTTCTGTAAATCGATGAGTCCCGATCGCTTCAAAGCACCCCATCAGTTTGCGCTGCTCAGCATAAGCGTCACGAAATAGCTTCCAATTGTGGGAGTGGGACTTAACTTCATTAAATACATGTTCGCAAGCCTCTGTGAAGACGTTCAACTTATCAAGAGCCAATTTTAGACATCGAAAAATATGACAAGGCTTTATATCACTCCCGGCAAGTAAAATCTGCACACTGTCTGACGCCGAGACGCAAATACAGCAAACACCAAAACACAGGTAGCGCCAAGAGCGCAGCCGAGATCCGCAAAGCTTAAGTTGACAAACAGAGATTCGCTAGCTGACGGAGAGATGGCACTCACGCTGAGAAGAAAATAAAAATGCGATGCAATCCATTCGTTCAGAGCTGAGATGGCGCCAACATCCTGCGATGAATTCACAGGTATAGCCAGGTACAAATTAAGCACAACAAATCCGATAGGTTTACCTTTGGAGAACCGTCCAAAGAAACATAACCTCAACTGGTATTACACAGGTACACTCACGCCCAAGCTCCGAAAAACCAAGAAAAAATACAACAGAAATTAGAAAAGCAGCAAAATTGCCTCGGCAGAGGCATATACTAATGGGTTCATCCTAGGAGAACCCGTCAGGTGGAGAAACAGGAATAGGTGTCAAAGCAGAATGCAACTGGCGGTGATGAAAATTGACGATCCTCTGCAGAAATAAAACCACATAGACAGAAAACTCAGGAGAATATATATTGCATGCTTTAAAATATAGTATATCATAGTTTTGTGGAGAGAAAAATGCCATATTTCTTTTAAAGCCGTGTAGAAAATGCTACACGGAGCCGAAGTCCTTTATACCCGTGAGCCAACGTCTTTTCTGTTAAAAACAATTGAGAGATTATGACTTACCAATCGAATGGACGACGCTTGTGAGATTCCAACTAAATAGGAACCAGCACGTTTATTGTCCTGTTAGATCTATGGAAACGGCACTCCTTTAAGTGGTAAGAGTAGCAGAAGAGGAGCTTAATAGCAGAAGCATAGCAATGGCCACAAAAATTGGCATTGAAGGAGACTTTGATAATATAGAGTTTGGAACGCTGGGGGATGAATGGGGATGCCAGGAAGGAGAATCAAGACTCCGCGAGAGGGTTGGCAGTGGATGTCCACAAGGAAGAGTCTCAAGAAAAAAATAAAAGAATCTATACTTTAGACCAGTGGAACTCTTTGATAAAGAATTTACTATCTCGGGGTCAGTCAAATATCTGTGGCAATTTCTATACTCAAAACTTACCTGAAAAAGATATGTAGAGGAAAAAATTAATAGAACCGACAGGGCATTACATAAATATAGGAGGGAGTGTGGTCATAGTTGGAATTGAAAATACACAAAATGCACAAAATGTGCAGCAAAAATTCACTTGACCCGAGTTAATTTTCAAAAATATTTCATTTCATTTTGTGCATTTTGTGAAAATAATTTTACCGCAAAGTTAGCGTGACAGTGAAAGTGATCTTTATTTGATACAGCTGTCTAGATCGGTTTTTTAAAATATTTTGTGTTGGAGTTCAATCTAGTTTTCGTTTTTTCGCGAAGGCGTCCAGCAGCTGAAGAAAAGTTAACCCTTTGGTGCTGCTCTTGAGAACGAGCCAAAGGAGTTTAACTTTCTTCATTAGAAACGCCGATCATGTTAAGAAATTTTTATATTTCTTACATTGCTCGAGTGTACAAGTAGTTTGTTTTGATTTTTATTTTTGAAAATACAATTTGATGGCGAGACCCATTATATCTTATACCTGGGTAGTCTAGTGGACAAGACATCCGGGATGGACTGCCAATATTTCATAAAAAGGCTGTGATTACGACTTGATTACGACTTGACGCTTGGCTTCGCAACTTACCAAATTAATTTACCAATTTAACTCTGTTGAAAGCAAAGACTTTATGTAGAAGAGTCAATATACGAATCCCTTTTTGAGCGGGAAAAGATAACCTCTTCAAAAATCCCTTAATCCCCGAGGACTTCTGCAGTGGTCTTCTTCTCACTGCGGGACCCAAGGGTAATTGAGTCGCGAATGGTGACTCCTCAGACACTTCTACAGGAGTGGAGGGTGGAGGGTATGGTTGACTTTAACAGGTTGGCTATATCCACGGTAATACACAACGAAGCAGTTCTTGGAAAATAACCTTATGGAGTCTGGCTTACGCTGGCTGAAAGTGCTGTAGAAGTCCTAGAAGAAGGTACCATTTGCAAAATAGTAACTAGCACTTACTTAAGTGTGGGAGTGTTAGAGGTGGTAGACTCTAACGAGTTGGCTATCTCCGGGGTACAGGCAACAATATAAGATGCAGACGTGTATCCCCAAGGGTTAGCTGTGATAATCCGGAGGAGTTCACTTGTCCTGGCTCTGGACTAAAGCTGTATGGCCCAGAACCTTTTATTGCCACTGTCAGAGATGGAGTGAAGGTTATGATTAACGCATGTACTACGAAGAAGCACTGGGGACTGTGAAACAACATGGATTCCTGCAGATAGGCTAAGATTCTAGCATTGACCCAGTGAGCCGAGGGTAGCGACGACGGTGGGATAAATGGATAACTCAGTCGCACCCGCTAAGGGAGACTGGGAGGGGACAAGGTGTTTTTAGTGAGTAAGAGTCTCACACTACCAGGCACGGGCTCTCCGGCGGCTTCTCCCGCTAAAAAAGGAGCTGCATTCTTATTAACTTCCAAGACTAGCTCCCTTGGAGAATTAAGATATTAAAAGGTTTAGCATACAAGAAACTGACCTGGAAATATGAACTATTTGCTATTTGAACGAAAATGAGCAATTAGTATATTTGGACTCTGCCTACCTTTTCACATTTCGGGAGCACCACTGCCTTGAGAGCATGAGAGAAATTTAGTTTTTATAACGTACATTATGATCACTGTTAATATCAATACCACGGTTAGACCTTGTATCGCAACGCCCAATATTGTTCTCAGTTTTGAAAAAACCCAATGTACAGTACATTAAATCTGACCGAATAAGTTATTTAAAATTTTTTGCAAAAAGAGCTCTGCATATTGAGAGCCAGTTCTCTTGGGAGTTTTGTAGGAGCTCCTTTTAAAATAAAAGCCCGCTAAACACTGATTTTTATTTTTCAATAACAACTTACTTCCAAAAATAGCAAACACCATGAGAGCTATTATTAGAATACCCCATTCAGATTTTTGTTTAGGAGCGATGATTTATTAAAGCTAATAAAATAATTTTTAAATAATTTATAGAAAGAAAGCCGTTTTATGATCTCAATTTAATTTTAATGAAGATATGGGTTACGACTTTAATGATGGTAGTATAAAATCGTCAAATTCATAAAAGGTTTGATTTGTTCTGACTATAAGAGAAAATTAATAGTCTTCCTGATTTCTTTCTGTATTTCGCGAGACTGTAAGTCTGACAAATGTTTGAGCTTTTAAACAATTTACCATACTGCTTTGGATTACATTTCTTATATAAATATGAATTATTTAAATTAAGAGCAATAAGTCCAAATGTGTCACCTAGGTTAACAATATCTATACCCTGAACTTACTCGCCTCTGCAAATATCTGTATCTGGCGACATCCTCTTTCAAAAATCTAAAAAGTCGATTTGACTGCGACATCCAGTTTAAAAGAGCGCCTTGCAGATGAATAAATCTAAAACTGTAAATCGTGATTTATTGTCTGGGCACAATTGGGGAGTTGTTTTTTCCAAGGTATAACTTCTACCTTATTTTGCCAGGTAAGCTCCATCGAGTCAGGTTTTTTCTTATATCACATTCATGCGCTTTGTCTCGATTCCCAGTAATTGAATTAAATCAATTCATGGAAGAGTGAGTGGAAACAACTTGTACCTGAAATTAGATTACTTCTGTGATACAGGTGCAATACCTCTTGTTGAACCCACGCAGAAGTGCTTTCCGGCTCTCTTCGATAGCTTCAAAAGTTGAGGTCTCGATTTATTTGTTCCAAGAGGTTTATTTTTGTTTTTCGAGGTTTAGTCGTGTTGCTGAGTTCATTGCACTGACACTGCAGAATTTATTATCAGCCAATTTAGGAGCTCAATTTATTTTCACGAATTTGCCTGTTAAAAAGAAAAAATCTTAGTATATAGTTATGCTTCTTTTGCCATCTCTAATTGAAAAATGTGTGTTTTGATAAATTCGAAAATGAGTTCTAGGTGAAATCTGGCGATGCATAGAAAAATCCACTTGAACTAATGCATAATCTAAGTTCTTTTGTTATTTAGCTGAATAAATTAAAAAATCTAGGAGCGGAAATATGACTTCACAAAAGGCATAAACATAAAATATTTAGCACATACAATATATGTATTAAACAATAAGTATACACTGCTACTAAATATTGTGAATTGTTTCTTGAAGAAAGTTCAGACAAGCTGTTGGATTGCTTTATTGAACACATGATAATGTAAATCAGAAAGCGTAAAAGGCCGTTTCGTTAAAGCAGAAAGAACCTATTTCATATCTTGTTAAATACTAACGTCTAAGCAATTAAAATTATGCCACCTGCAAGAAGAAAGAGGTGGGTTGCAATGAAAAAATAATTATGGGTATCACTTGATTTAAGAGTCCAAGTACTCAAAGATGTCAATATGTAATTAAAAAACTCGCAATTGTAAATTAGAGTAATATTAGTATATAAATATATCGTCTTTACTTCCAATTAAAAACTTTAACTTTGCCCGAATACTCAAAATTCATAATTCTTATCGCCTCTAATACTATATTTAAAGTAAATTTTCTCATCATATCTTATAGACTTCACATAAATATACCCAATGAAATGTGACAAAAGGATTTTTCTACAGATCAGAAACAAGAAACTTAAAAAGGTAAATAGCTTGACTCATTTTTCCTAACAACATTATTTTTCCTATTTTTGATGTAATTACTATTCTGCCAATTCAACTTTTCTTCCAGTCTGTTTTTTTCGGTGTTTTGGGAGATGCAAGGGATTATTTCTCTTCGTAGCATTTCTAGGTGTATATTGCTTTTCTCCTAGACAACTGTTGCTTCCTCTTCTGGCAAGTATAAGGGGCTCTATATATAGTTTTTCAGTCCCGATAAGAGTGCATTCCTTCTGGACTTGAAATAGATTAAAAACCCTCGACGGACTCTTAGGATAGAGGTACGACACTCAACACCAGTAAGTTAATATTTACATATCATTCTATTATAGAGAATACATAAAAAAGTATTAGGATGGCAGTAAAAGAAATGTATTTGTAATATTTCCCCCTCGCTTCCAAAATATTTTACATAGAAATGTATTTTACATTCCTATATTTTTTATTGGTTTTCAATATAATTTAAAATCTTAATCCTAGTTAATCTTGAGAAAAATGGAAAGTATGATATTCATCGAAGAAGTTCGTATCAAGTTATATATATATATATATATATATATATATATATATATATATATATATATATATATATATATATATATATATATATATATGTATATATACATATATATATATATATATATATATATATATATATATATATATATATATATATATATATATATATATTTATCGACGAAAAGCAATCTGATCGTATCTGGAGGTTTACAGTACAGCTCATTATTCTTTAACCAGAGAAGATAGAAAGGTAATTCTTGGAGTAAAAGTTCTGAATGACTATTATTAATAGACAGTGGTTTCACAGCGCGTGTACAAAAATGAATGATATGATAGATCTAGGGGAGAAACGAAAAAAATTATGTAGGAGAGGGGTCTACCTCAAACTAAAGAAAGACAAATATCTTGAAAAATTTCCCTATTTTTTTGGGTTTGAAATAGCGGCTAATATGTTCTCTTTTATCGCAAAATTAAAGCGAAGAAAATTCTTTTACAGTTCTCAACGTCCAGCTAATATTTACCATTTTAAGCAAAAATTCAACCGGCCTCCTAAATTATTGATCTGTTCTACTCTATCTGTTAAAATTTGGTTGAATGGTTGCTTAAAATGCCCCCTAGATCAACAATTTGTTGGCAGGGGAGGTACCAACTCAACCGGTTCGTAGTTACAAATTGATCATAAATTACAGTTTTTCGTGGTATGCACATCACTCCTTTATTTTTATTAACTTCCCACATATAGGAAGTTATTGTAATGGGCCCGATTTTCAAAATTTTTAGTTTTATATTTTTTTTTTACATTTCAAAGTGTGTGTGTGTGTGTGTGTGTGTGTGTGTGTAAGTACGTACGTACGTACGTTCGGACCCACTTTTTTCGACAACGAAATCTCGCGAACAAAAAATGATAACGACTTCGCTATGGTGCCATTCGAAGCGTATTATTGTAAATTAAAGCTGAAAGAAATTTAATCAGTTTCGGTTCAGCGGTTTTTTTGTTTTAACAAAAAAACTGAAAAAAAGTTGATTTCAGACTTTCTTGAAAAGGATTTCTTCGATGTAATTTGTTCTGATGACGATCGGGACATCAAAAAGTCGGATAATAACAATTTATTATGAACAGAAATTGTTTATAATTATGAAAAATTGTTTATAACAATAAATGATTGTTTATAACAATAATAAATTTATAATTATAAAAAATGGTTTTACCTGGTTGAAAATTGATTATGAAAATTAGAAATTGAATACAAAATTGCAGATTGTTCATAGCAATTGAAAATTCTTATAAACAATTGAAATTTTTGTTACCACAAACAATTTCTTTTATGAATAAACTTTGTTTATATCAATTAAAAATGGTCTATAACAATTAAGAATTGTTTATATCAATTATAAATTGTTTATAACCATTCAAAATTATTAATAACAAATGAGTTCCAAACAGAATGCATTTATTTGGTTTTCATTAAAAAATAGTGCTATAACGGAATAATTTTTTAAAAATTTTTTTGCATCTAATTACAACGAAATTATCATGATAAATTAAATTCATTAATTTATTTATTTATAAATTTAAAATATCAATTTTTTAAGTATTTTTAAATGAGATACAAGTGGGCGTAAGTTTTTCTTTGAAAAAGATTCTTCTGATCTAATTGGTTCTGATACAACTCGATACTTAAAAAAAAAATCCAGAACTTTTATAGTTTTTTGTAACATTAAAAAAATGATAAAAAAATCATAAATAGTTGATATTAATGATAAATAAAACGATAAATCGAATAGTATGAATTTTATTGAGTTTTCACTTACTCGTTTGTACTATGATCATGAAATTTATCGCTATTAACAATTAAATATTGTTAATAATAATTGAAAATTGTTATTAACTGGGAAGTTGTTCGTGTGGACCTCAAGGGTCGCACCAATGATGCGACACCCAGAATCTGGACCTACCCCACTAGTTTCTTAATGTCTTCAACGCAGCAACATCCCTTTCCAAAATTGTCAACTATTGACTCCTACTATTGCAGTTGCAGTCTCTTCCAAAGGTTAAACAAATTTTCTGGCCTTACCAAAAATTCAGCATTTCCCAAATTTTCTCCGAAATTCATATAATTATTACATGTGTTTTATTTTTATAAAATTGCCCATCTCTTCAAATTTCCCAAAAAGGTGTAATATGTTTATGTATAGAGAGGATATGAAGAAATTTATACGTAGAATATTATAAAAATCTGCAATTTAAAGAAACTGAACTCATACTAACCCTTAAGTTTCATTTACTATTTCATTTTCATTTATTAAATTTCAGACCTTACACAAATAAGATACAAATCTTTTGGAAGTGTAGGCAAATAATAATAACATTAGTTTAAAAATAACAATAAAAAAGAAGTAAAAAAGAATATAAATTGCTTAGATATAAAATAATTCAATAAACAAGAAAGATGTAGAATATAGTGAGGTCAAAAAAGAGTTTACCTATCTATTCAACGATGAAATATCTATTCAACGATGAATATCTATTCCACTTCATTTAAAAGATAAGAAAACAGAATGTGTTTGGACCTGTTGCTGTTGTATGACCATTTAATATTTAGCGGTAGCGCATTCCACATTCTAATCGTCTGAAAAAAAATTGTCTCTCAGCAGTAGTACAATTAAAATGGGTAGTCATTATCGAAAGATTTCTGGACGATCGCAGAGAAACAACAAAGCCACAGTTAATGTTATTATATTACAAAATTATTCGAAATATCTTCCGTCACTTTCGATGTATGCCAATAACTCTATTCTGATTCCCTCTTTAAGATATATTGTATCCAACCTCTCCCGTATTTTCATCGCTGTATTCCCAATTCTGCTAATTAATTCGTCTCTATCGTTAACAGTTGTTGAATAAACTTCATTCTTAATTTTTTTCAATAAAAAAAAAACTCAATAGAGTGAGATCTGGAGCTTTAGCAGGCCAAGGAATCGGTGCACCTTGTCCAATCAAGCGGTCATTAAATTTTTCATTTAATATTGACTTACATGTCATAATGGAGCCCCAATGGCAGTATGCATTTGGGCTGCATCGTTTTGGTAAGACATTACCCTATGATTATCCAGAAGGATGTCGTCTAATTAATTAAGTAGTGTATTTTCCAAAATGTCCGCATAAATTTGGCTTTGAGCATATGCGGCAAACTAAACGGTCCTATTAAAGGGGTGTCGATGATACCAGCCCAAACATTGGCTTAGAATTTGGACTGGAAGGAGGTACGCTTGTCCTATGTGGGTTAGTATTCGGTCAGGTATGGAGGTTGTAGTAGCTTGAGATGACATCCCCGGTGGACTGCAATACATCCGCCACAGAACTCGGCTTAGAAACGCCCCGTTCTCTCAAAATATCCTTCCAGTAGTCCTTGGACTGGGGGATGATATGAACGTCATGGGATAAGAAATCCTCAAAACTTTAACTGAAGGCACCTCTAATCATCTTACGATTCGTCTAGGACTTGTTTCAGGGTATGATCTGACGAGGGTGATTATTTATTGCTCGACGTCGGCAGAATCTAGCGAAAATTTGATTACCTTTGGAAGCAGGCGCGGATCCTGGGGGGGGGGGGGGCAATTAAATCACTTGCTCCTCAATTCAACATTGGCACTATCCCTCAACATCTTCCAATTGATGTTGCTGTAGAGGCGTTCTATTTGGAAATACACAATCTATCCCTCTTCTTCCTCGTAAAAACTGATAATCATCCCGTTTGGTACGACAATGAATTACGCTCTCTCCGCAACAGGAGAAATAAACGTTGGCAAACTTTTCTTCTAATCCTAACTGAATATGACTATTCTTCCTACTCTGTCTGCTTATACCCCCTTTTTTTCTGAAGTTTTGTGATACCTTCTACTATGAGTACCTCCAACTGATGGAAACATATCCGACCTCAAGCGTTTTTATAGCTTTATACATTTTCGCTAAGGCCCAGTATTCGGCGGGGTCTAGCTCCAAAGAAGCTAACAAGTCGACGAGGCGGGCTACAAATGCAAGTCTCACGGCCTCGGGAGGTGGAGCGACTGCAGCACCGATCGAAACCGCAGCTGTTGCATAGCAACCAGCGAGGTAGACGGCTGTGGTTTCCTCAATTTCAAGAGGCCAAAAAGTGGGATTTTCTACGTCCGCAACAGACACAGGACTGCACTCAACCCGTACTGATCTGGTTCCCACAACACTCAAGGTGACACTTGCGGTACCGGGGCCCTCCAAGGCCCACATCGAACCAGGCAAAAAAGTGGAAGTGGCAGGGAAAAGTACGTCAGCCAACAACAAAGCAAACGGCCCTGTAAAAAAGGGGATGACAGGCCCTCGAAAATCCCAAAGGACCAGTAGACCCAACGGAACAGGCTTGTCAAATTTTGCCAAGCGCAGCTGATAGAGCCACTCTAAGGTTCCTCCAAGTCATTCTTCATCATGCCTCTGATGTGCTTAGCAGGGGATTTGTGCTGGAGGAGATGTATGTGGCTCTTTTACATGACCATTGGGCTCGTGGAAGGCTGATAAAGGGACTTCCATTAAAACATGGTAAGTTAGTCTATGATAGTGAGCACAGAGTCCCTAGTGCTGTCCTACTGTTCAAACCAAAGATTAACTTTCTGCCTATTCCAGATCTAATCACTAGGAATCTGGTCGCTGCCTTAGTGGATGTGCCGACGCAGCTGCAAAAGGCACAATAGGAAATTCATCATCGGATGTGATGCAAACGCCCACCACACAATCTGGGAAAGCACCCGGATAAACAGCCGAGGTGAGTACCAATTAGATTATTTCATTAAAAACAATATTGAAATATTAAATAAAGGCAATAAAGCAAACTTTACTAACATTGTTCGACAAGAAGTTCTGGATTTTACGATAGCCAGTCCAAACTTGGAGAACAACATTACTAACTGGCACTTGTTGGATGAGACCTCCTTATCAGATTAGAAACACATAACATTTGATATGGAGGCCCCTCACGTGCAGCTGGAAGCGGTCAGGTGTCCCAAGCTAACTAACTGGGAAATCTATCGGGAGCACATCAGGACGAACATACAAGAACACGATGACGCCCCACTCGAATCCCAGGAGGACCTAGAAAGGGCCTCAAACCAGCTACAAGACCTGATCGTCCAAAGCTATGAAAATAGTAATCCTGTTAGACACAGAGAGGCAGCCAGAGATGTGCCTTGCTGGAACAGGACACTAAGCAAAATAAGAGATAAATCAAGAAAACTCTTCAATAAAGCCAAGCGCTCAGGAGCCTGAAATGAATACAAGCAGCCCCTGACTGAGTACAACAAAGAATTAAGGAGGTGCAAGAGGAAAACTTGGAGGAAGTTCTGTGAGGAGATTAAAAATCTACCTGCAGCAGCACGCCTCGAAAACGTACTCTTAAAAGATCACTCCAATGGCATAAGCCCCCTCCAGAGGACTGATGGATCCTACCCCACTGACTCTGAGGAAAGATACAATTTACACTTGGAGACACATTTCCCTAAATGTTCAATGTCAGAAAAATATAAAGGAACTTTATCACTCAATCAGTGCGGTGGGTCAACACGCAGATTGAGGAGCACCCCGGGTAAAATCTTCACCGCTGGGGCAGTAAGGTTGGCCACTAACTTATTTAAAGCCTACAAATCTCCCGGTGGCGACGGCATCTTCCCAGCTCTTCTGCAGCAGGGCCTAGATGATCTGTTGCCAATACGCATCAAAATATTCAGGGCCAGCTATCAACTCAGCTATATCCCCTATCCGTGGAGATAGGTAAGGGTAGCTTTTATAACCAAGAGTGGGGGGCGACCAGCGGCTCAACCCAAGGCATTTCGGCCAATAAGTCTATCCTCCTTCCTTCTTAAATCAATGGAGAAAATTATTGACCAACACATCAGGTACGGTTGTCTTACAGACACGCCGCTATACGCCAACCAGCACGCTTATCAGATAGGGAAATCAACCATAACAGCACTACATAGTCTAGTTGAAAAACTAGAAGAAGCTTTCAATGGTAGGGGTTTTGCCCTTTATGCTTTCCTTGATATTGAAGGTGCTTTTGACAACACGTCTTTCTTATCCATTGAGGGAGCGGCCACCGACAGAGGTATTAATGTACCGACGGTCCGATGGACTGGGGCACTGCTGAGTAACCGGAACATCACGGCGAGGCTGGGGGACAAACCGGTACCAGTAAGGGCCACCAGAGGCTGTGCTTAGGGGGAGTTCTGTCCCCACTGCTGTGGTCACTTGTTATCGACGATCTCCTGGTTAAACTGACTGATGCTGGTTACAAATGCCAGGCCTACGCAGATGACCGGGTTATTACCATCATGAGCAAGCAGGAGAGGGCCTTAACAGTAAGACTGCAAAATGCTCTCAATATGGTACAATCCTGGTGTGCTAGGGAACGGCTTAGAGTCAACCCTAGTAAAGCAACCATTATGCCTTTTACAAGAAAAAGAAAGATATGGTTAGAGGCTACTACTCTTGAAGGAACACGGATAGAATTCACAAGTGAGGTTAAATATCTAGGAGTAATTCTAGATCAAAGACTCACATGAAATCCTCAACGCAATAGGGTCACAGGAAAGGTTATGACTACCATATAATAACCCTCTGGGCATATGAAACAATCATAAGACCCGTGGTCACCTACGCAGCTCTCGTGTGGTGGCCAAAAGTAGAACAAAAGACAGTGCAGCCCACACTACAAAAACTGCACAGGTCAGCATGTCTAGGAGTTACTGGTGCCGTGCGCACCTGCCCCATGGCAGCTATGGAGGCTCTATTATACCTCCCCCATTTACACCTGTATCTAAAGAAGGATGCTGCCTCAAGCGCAGAAAGGCTGATTGGCACCAATCTCCTCTCAGCAGGTAATTGGACTGGTCACAGGAAAATCCTTGAAGAATTCATGGATGATCCGGTGATCAACTCAATCTCAGATACCATGCCGAAGAGGCCCAATTTTGATATACCATTCAAGTTGATCCTTGAGAGCAGAGATTATATGGGTCAATAATAGGCATATATTTAAAAAGGGATCTCTTGTTTGGTACAGGGATGGATCCAAGATGGAAGACAGAACGGGCATCGGGGTCTACGGACAAAGATTAAAGCTGCACAAATCGCTCGGTTCTGCACCAACCTACTTTTAAGCAGAGATACATGCCATCGAAATCTGCGCACGTGAAATTATTGACAGAGCAACAGTATTACGGTGACATGGATACCAGGGCACGAGGGCATTGAAGGCAATGAGAAGGCGGATTACCTAGCAAAAAACGGTGCTGATTCTCAGTTTATTGGACCCGATATATTCTGTGGTTGCTCGAAAAGCCGACTAGCAGTGCGTATCAGATCATGGGAGGACGAACGCAATTACTCACACTAAACAAATATCCCAGGGTTAAGACAGGCAAAGAGATTTATAACTTACTCAAAACTAATGAGTTGCTCTCACTCAGCAGACCAGATTTTAGGCTGATAACAGGACTTTTAACTGGTCACTGCCCCCTGGGCTACCACCTAAAGTAGTTTGTGCTGGCTGATGAGGACACCTGTAACTTCTGTATTGGAATTAATGAGGTGCGTGTTCGTGAAATAAGCAAACTGTTTAGATAAATTCAAAATAGTATAATTTAATATATATACATATATAGGCTTTACATTATTTTTATAAGACGAGCAACTGCTCAGTGATACAAAACTACGGATTGATACAAAACTACTGATCTCTACTAGAGTACGTGAGCGACTGGCTTACTGCCTTACAATAAGTCGCACTTTTATATAGAAACATATGTGTATAACTAAATGCTGTGTGTATAGTTCATGATAGACGAGACTGTACTAATTTATATATATTACAACACGCCTCCTTAAATTTACAGTCTTGTCCGCTTATGTAAATATAATTTTTTATTTTTCTTTTATTCTCATATTAGTTTTAACATTTTTCTATTCATTATAAATTTTTCTTTATCTAAACTTTTTGTTAGAATATCTGCTAAATTATTCTTAGAATCAATTTTTATTATATCAATATTTCCGTTTTCATAATTTTCATTTATATAGTGATACTGCACTTCGATGTGCTTCGAATTTTTTGTAAAGTTACCAAATTTCGATATCGCAACCGCACCTGAATTATCTTCATATATATTATTAGGCTTATCAAATTTTACATCAAACATTTCACTTAACAAATTTTTAATGAACAATACTTCAGTGACCGCTTCTGATAATGCTGTGTATTCCGCAAAAGTTGAACATTTTGTTACATTGTTTTGTTTATGAGTTTTCCAAAATATTACATTATCATACAATCTTATTACGTATCCTGTTGTGGATTTCCTATCAACATTATCTCCAGCATAATCGGAATCTACCATACAATCTAGGATTTCATTTTTTTTATTACAGTTAAATATTAGTTTCATCTCTTTCGTTTTAACTAAATATCTTAAAATTCGCATTGCATATTTAAAATGCGTCTCATTACAACAATTTTGGAACCTGCTTAGATAATTAACACTATATGTTATATCAGGTCGAGTACCAGCACTTACATATAAAAGTTCTCCTATCAAATTTCTAAATTTTATTTTTTCTTCACAATATTCAGCTTTTTCTAACTTTAAATTTGTTTCCATAGGTGTGTTGTACAACTTTGAATTTTCTAACTTATATTTCTGTGCCAATGATTCAATATATTTTTGTTGACTTAGTTTCATAACATGCTGATCTTTCTCATAATCAATTTCGATACCAATGTAATTTTTAATTCTTCTCAAGTCTTTCATAGTAAATTTTTTCATCATTTTTTGTTTTATTAATTTTATCTTTTCAAAATCCTTACAACAAATTAATAAATCATCTACAAAAATTAATACATAAATTGGATTTATTCCTTCGTTATTAACATAAAGACAAAAGTCGTAATTGCTTCGTTTAAAATTTAATTCGTTTATAAATTCATGAAATGTTTCATACCATACTCTAGGACTTTCTTTTAATCCATACAACGCTCGATTTAATTTACATACTTTGTTTTAATTTATTTCATAACCTTTAGGTTGATTTACATTTATTTTTCCATTTAGAAACGCTGTTTCGACATCCATTTGTTCGATAAATAAATCATTTTGACAACAATATGATAACAAGACTTTTAGTGATTGCAGTTTTCCTACTGGTGAATACACATTTTCGATATATTCTTTTTGCTGAAAACCTCTTACTACCAACTTAGCTTTATACGTATTGTTATCTTTTTTCTTATATATCCATTTAACGTCTAGAATTTCTTTATCAATTGGTTTTTCAACAATTTCCCATGTATTATTTTTATTTAAATTTTTTATTTCAAGATTCATAGCTTCTTGCCATTTTTTACTTTCTTTTGAATTTATCGCCTCCTCGAATGTTTCGGGTACATTAGCATTAATATAATTTACATAAATAACGTGTGTAATTGGATTACCGTATCTTTCAATTGGACCTTTTTTTTCTTTCTGACTGTCTAATTGGCACTTCATTTTTTTTGTCTGTTTGTCTAGGATTTAATCCTTGTTGTTCATTTTCATTTTCAACTATAATTTCATTATCATCATGGAAGTTTGAGTTGAACTACTGACGGGGACAGACGTGTCGCCGTGTCTTGCCCAAAAAAAAAAAAAAAATTCGGTTGCGAAAGCGCGATTTTAAGTTAAAAAATTTCAAAGTGCTGGTGCCATCTTCGCCGGGGTGAGGGGCTTTTATGCTCTATTTAAAAGCACAGTCTGGTGAGTCCGTTCCGATTTGTATCTATTTTCTTCCATCCAACATTCAATGTAGTACAATCGTGCTGCATTGAATGCGTTTAACGGGTCTCCACTGCCGAGCATTTGGCTGCCTTTGTCGAGATCAAAGTTCAGCACAGCAGAGATAACACTGCTGCTGGCATTGTTCTCACAGAGGCGGCTTTGCTTCGCATTTGTGGATCCCGTTCGTCAGTCCTTGTGTTTGTGTACGTTTTTGTTTTGTTTTGTTTTGGGCAAATTAAGACCGGGAGTATGCAAACATTTTTATTTAATTTTTGCAACATTCGTGGCTTGAAAAGTAACCATTTTTCGGTTTACTGCCACTTGATCGCGGAAAATCCGGCTGTTTTTGCACTAAGCGAAACCAAGGTTGTTTCCGATTCTGATATTAATCAGTATCACATCCCTGGTTATCACTTAGTGCCACTCTTCTCTCCTCAGAGGGGAATCGCGGTTCATGTTAGAAAAGATGTTCCATTCTCCCTTCTCCCTCAATTTTCTTCTACTAATCCAGAATTTAATTATGTCTGGATTAGATTTAAACTCTATCGGCACATCATTCATTTTTGTTTTTTATACCGCAGCCCGAATATGTCTGACACTGACACTGTGTGTTCCTTTGATAAGTTGTCCTCCGATATCGATAAGATTTTGGAAATATCCCCCTCTTCTAAAATCGTTCTTGCTGGAGATTTCAACGTCCACAACACACAGTGGCTCAGGCATTCTTTTACCACAAGCCCGTCTGGAAGACAAGTCGAATTATTTAGTGAGTCTTTTAATTTACAGCAACTGGTTGAGTGTCCGACTCGTGTTCCTGATACTTTAGGGCACAACGCGCATCTTTTAGATCTATTTCTAACATCGCATCCAGAAAAATACTCGGTTTCGGTGACGTCTCCCTTGGTAATTCGGACCATTGTCTAATCTCTGCCCAATTCTCCATCTCCTCTCTGACAACCACTAACCTGAATTCCACCAAAAGATTAGTGTGGCATTATAAAAATGCTGATTGGGCGGGTCTTAATAAGTATCTCAGAGAGCTGGATTGGTCCGATTGCTTTTCTGTGAGAGACGTTAACAAATGCACCGATTATATCTTAAACATCCTTTGGTTTGGAATGCATCGCTTTATTCCTCATAGCTTCAAGAACATCAAACCAACATACACCAATTGGTTCAATAATGACTGTTTCGCAGCCATTAAAAATAAGGAAGCAGCCTTCCAGGCATATAAATTGTGCCCTTCAGAGGAATTGAGACGTATCTATAGAGATGCGCGGAATATTTGCAATTCAGCAATTAGTCGGGCAAAGTTCAATTTCGACCAGAACATCAGACGGAAGGTTTTTTCTACCCAAAAGGGTAGTAAGGGTTTCTGGTCTCTAGTAAAAACCGTAAAGAACAATTTCACCTGCTCGTCAACACCACCACTCATTTATAATGGGAATGTTTTTACTGACTCATTGGACAAGGCCAACCTGTTTGCTACTAATTTTGCTGCTAATTCATACTTACCACCTTCATCGCAGCCACTCCCATCGCCATCACAATGTACTAGTAGGCAAAAGACGCTACACTTTGATGGTTTCTCGCCCCTTGTTTTAAAATGCTGCTCCTCTGCTTTGGCTAAACCTCTGCGCAAACTTTTTCACCTGTCATATTCAAGAGGAATGTTTCTAAGTGTATGGAAACTTGCTCATGTCCAACCGATACTTATAAAAGGAGAGGCATGCGACCCCTCTAACTACAGACCAATTGCACTAACCTCGATTATATCTAAAGTTTTTGAATCACTCATCAACTCTCAGTTGTTGAAATATCTAGAAAACAACCATCTTATCAACGATTGCCAGTACGGTTTCCGCACTGGCCGCTCAACCGGAGACTTACTAACGGCTCTAACGGAATGTTGGAATCATTGTCTTCATAATTTTGGTGAGCCTGAAATCGTCGCTCTTGATATTTCAAAGGCTTTTGATAGAGTCTGGCATGCTGCCCTTTTAGCCAAACTTCAAACATTTGGTCTGCACCCTACCCTCGTTAAATGGATAGAGAGTTTTTTTTCAGGCCGTTCAATTCGTGTAGTAATTGACGGAGTTACATCTGATTCCTACGAAATAAATGCCGGTGTACCTCAGGGTTCAGTTCTTTCACCAACCTTATTTCTTCTTTTTATTAATGATCTCTTATCCCTTACTCTCAATCCTATTCAAAGTTTCGCCGACGACAGCACCCTTGATTTCCCGTACTCATTTGATTCTGTTATGAATTCACGTGGAAATGCTACAGAAGCCAATCGGGAACGCATGTTTAGATCATTAAACAACGACATTTCCAAGGTACTTGCTTGGGGCAGAGCAAATCGTGTTACGTTTAATGCATCCAAAACTCAATGCTGTTTAATGTCCCTTAAAAAACGCCCAGTTCACCCCCAACCCATTTCAGTCGACGGAGTGAATATACCCAATTCACCCTCCCTGAACATCTTGGGTATCGAGATATCCAGCAGTGTTAGCTGGACTGATCATATATTTGCAATCGCTAAAAGTGCGATGAAATGTTTGGGTTTTCTACAGAGATGTAAGAAATATTTCACCCCACCTGACTTAGCGCTGGTCTACAAGTCCCACATTAGGCCTAGACTAGAATATAATTCCCATATTTGGGCAGGGGCCGGACACACCGCACTGTCCGCGTTAGACAAAGTCCAGCGTAAAGCTGTTAAGCTTATTGGCGATCCCTCAATCTCTGAGGGTCTTGACTCTCTGGAGCATCGACGGAATGTCGGTTGTCTCTCACTCTTCTATCGTTATTTCCATGGCCGTTGTTCTAACGAAATTGCTAGCCTGATTCCTTGTAGACTCATGACAACGCGCGATACAAGATCAACAAGTCGCTCCCACCCCTATACTCTCCAGGTCAAATTTGGACGTACCGTCAAATTTCGGGAACCTTTTCTAAGCAGAACAACACGAATTTGGAACAGTTTACCATCTTCTGTTTTTCCCTCGTCTTATCAGCCTGAAACTTTCAAACGGGGCGTACATCGACACCTCCTTCACCCAAACTCCTAACCCATTTCCCTCATCCTTAATTCCTTTCCTGCCAAGGCTGTGCTTAAGCATCATAGGGCATCCCCTGAGCTTTGGCATCATCATATATAAAAAAAAAAAAAATCATCATCATGTTCAGATTCACTTTCATTTATATCATCATTTTTTTTTTCGGACTCATTTTCAGAATTTTCATTTGCAAAATTTTTATTTAAACAAATTTATTTTATTTTATCTTCAACTACTTCTACGTGTCTAGCAACGATAACTTGATTATTTAACAAAACTCTATATCCATTTTCTGCATAGCCAACTAAAATTCCTAATTGTGCTTTATCATCCCATTTACTTTGTATTTTTTGTTCTGGCTTTCTTACAAATACTCTACTGCCATAGATTTTCAGATGTCTTACATTAGGCTTTTCGCCAAAAAATATTTCATAGGGTGTTTTATTTTCATATGTATTAGCAATTATTCTGTTTTTTAAATATGCAACTGTCTTCATAACCTCTGGACAGTATCGTAAATTCATTCGTGCCACTCTCATTAGGCATCTACCCATATCCATAGCTAACCTATTGTATCTTTCTGCAATACCGTTTAATTCGTGTACATATGGTGGGCATGACAATAATTCAATTCCTTTATATTTAATGAAATCATACATGTCTTTGTTAAGATACTCTTTTCCATTATCGCAATTTAATTTTTTAATTTTTTTACCAAATCGATTTTCAACTAAATTCACATAGTCTATAAAACAATCAATAGTTTCTGATTTTTGTTTAATACAATAAATTTTTGCACAATTGCTGTACTCGTCAATAAAAGTAAAAAAATATTTTTCACCTTTGTAACCTGTTGTTTTGTGTGCCCCATTCAAATCAGTATGTATAACTTCTAAGATTTCTTTTGCCTTTTTTTTATTATTTTCAAATTGTTTATTTGCCATTTTGCTTTCAATACAATTTGCACATTTCATCTCAATATTTTCTAGTTTATCTGGCATACCATCGATCATTTTATTTTTAACTAATTTATTTAAATATTGAAAATTCACATGTCCTAACGCTCGGTGCCATTTCTCTTTGTTTGTTAACATTTCATTATTTATATTATTTTTATTTTTCTCAGTACTGTTGACACATTTTTTAGCATCTCTATTTACAAAACTTTTCGCATAATACAAGCCGTTTTCTACTTTAGCTGTAGCCATTAATTCGTTCTTAGACTTAGAATATACTTTTGAAAATTTTTCCATTACTATGATTTCACTAGCTTTAGCTATTTTCGACACACTGAGTATATTCCTCTCTAAGCCTTTTACAAAATAAACACTGTTTAACTCTACTTTCGACTTATGTGTATAATTATCAAAATACATATCTATTTTTCCTATCTTTGTGGCTTTTATTTTCTCTCCATTGGGCAAACTAACTTCGACTGGTTTCTTTATGTTTATATACTCGCAAAAATATTTATCAGTATTTATTAAATGATCCGTACTACCACTATCTAACAACCAATTTATTACATTACCTATTTCGCAATTGTAAACTCGCTTGTCATCTGCTTGCTGAATTTGCGTAGTCCAGGCTTCCGATGATTCTTGTTGTTGTTGTTGTGATGATGATCCACTTGGTCTGCTGTTAAAATATCTGCCTCGGCTTCTACCTCTGTTGCCATCTGATGTGTACGAATATTGGCCTCTGCCTCTGCTGTTTCCTCTTTGTTGATATTGGCCTCTGCCTCTGCTTTGCTGCGTGTATTGTTGACTTGCAAACTGTTTATGGTTGGATTGACCATGGGTACATTCTCTAGCTATATGTCCCGTTCTTCCGCAATTGTAGCATTTGCTTTGAATTCTAGTATGGAATGTACTAGAGTCATTTTTGGTTTTATTTTCAGAGCCTTTTGTTAAACTTTTTTCTTTAATTTTTGACTTTACATATTCTACTGTCCTTTGTTCTTCGGGTATTACATCTATAAAATCTCCGATGTAGCTGTAGCTTAACGGCAATGCTCTAAGTAGATAACTCATTTCTTCAGCTTCTTCAATATTTCCTCCGGCAGCTTCCATTTATTTAGTTCGGCACTGAATTTTCACTTTTTCTTAGCCATTGGATTGATGACTTTATTGGTCAAAGCTTCACTACAGTTAACCACGCTCTGCTACCATGTTGGAATTAATGAGGTGCGTGTTCGTGAAATAAGCAAACTGTTTAGATAAATTCAAAATAGTATAATTTAATATATATATATATATAGGCTTTACATTATTTTTATAAGACGAGCAACTGCTCAGTGATACAAAACTACTGATCTCTACTAGAGTACGTGAGCGACTGGCTTACTGCCTTACAATAAGTCGCACTTGTATATAGAAACATACGTGTATAACTAAATGTGTATAGTTCATAGAGGAGACTGTACTAATCTACATATATTACAACATTCTGTTTGGAAGAGGAAGATGCAGCGGAATACATCCTCTGTCACTGTAAGGCCCTAGGCAGCCCCCAAAGAAATTTTAGATCTAATTAAAGAACTAAAGATTGGCTGGGTGGCTTAATACTGAACCTGGATTAGGTCACAAAAGATCAACTTGGTCGAAATGACTAAAGGATGCTGATAGTCCTTCATCCATTCTCTAATAATATTTTTTTTATGTAGATAAGGCACTTTATTAGGCACAAACGTTATAAAAGTAAAATTGTAAAATTCCTTGAAAAAGACACATAAAAGAGAAACTTAACCTATAAATTGTAACCTATATAATAATTAATAATAATATAATTGTATATATACAGAAACAAAGAATGGTTAAGGAACAATGAACGAAAAAGAACAATAGAGTAAAAACGAACAATAAAGAACAAGAGCAACAAAATTAACAAGAACAGTAATATAGTAAGAACGAGAAACAAACGATAAAGAATAACGGACAAGAATAATGGCGTAATATCAAAACTTGTAAAAATGAATAAAACTGAATAAAAAAAATGAACAAGAAATTTAGAAGGTTACCCGGTAAGTGGTAGCTCCAGGTAGAGTTCCATGAAATTTTGAAAATATTTTAGATTTAACCTAAATTAAAAATAAAAGAACCGAAAATGAGACCGAAAATTTTGAATAACTAGAACACTGAACACTGAGTGTACCCGGGGATAGACGCATCACCGGGCAAAGTCACTATATGAAGAACCCCTGCTTGCGTGCAAGCAAAACCGCTCTCCGCAGGGACGTTCGCCACTTTTCTACTCCCCCGGAACACTCAGCATCAAGTGTTCTAGACGATTTTACGAGAAATTTTGAACGCGATAGAGTCCTGCGTGTTGCAGATTGGATTCGCTTATCTTAAGATAAGCCGAATTCTAACGAATCCAATCTGCCATTTACAAAAACAAATCATAAAAAATCTCATGAGTTGGATTTCAGGCATCCAACTCATGAATAATAAATAAAAAATAAACCAATGGATATTTGATGGGTTGGATTTCCTACAACCGAGCGCATTGCAACAAAGTTGCAATGTACTCAAATCTAACCCATGATAAACAACGCGCTCGGGTTACCGTCGAAATTCCTTTCACACGGTAGCCCAGTACACGATAAGCAAAAGAAATTTGCTTAATCAGCGCGACAAAACAACGATCTACAGCGGCTTTGCCCAATCACAACTAAGTACATCAAGGGCAAAGCTAAAAAACGAAGAAAAAGCACGAAAGCTTTTCTTCATGTAGATCGCTAGTAAGTTTATCGAAAAGGAACGATTAACGAGTTCTTCTTCGAGTCGCGATTGTGGAGGTCTTGTTCTGTTCGTCCCGGGTTGAGGCTATAAGAAACAGTTTATTAACGTGAAATTAAAAAGAAAGTATAGTGTTTTGGGAGGAATTGTGATCCTATACATCAAAAGTGTTAAAGATAAGAGAAAATTAATGTGAAATTGAAAAGAAAATATGATGTTCTACTAATTTGTGTGAAATTGTATGAGACACTAGTGGAGAAAAATTATTAAAGATAAGAAAAAATTAATGAATGTAAAATTGAAAAGAAAATATTGTGTTCTACTAATTAATGTGAATTTATATGAAACCCTAGTTAAGAAAAAGTGTTAAAGATAAGAAAAAATTAATGAAAGTAACATTAAAAAGAAAATATAGTGTTTTACTAATTAATGTGAAATTATATGAAACCCTAGCTAAGAAAAATTATTAAAGATAAGAAAAAATTAATGAATGTGAAATTATAAAGAAAATATTGTGTTCTGCTAATTTATGTGAAATTGTATGAGACACTAGTGGAAAAAAAAAAATTATTAAAGATAAGAAAAAATTAATGAATGTGAAATTAAACGGAAAATATTGTGTTCTACTAATTAATGTGAATTCATATGAAACCCTAGTTAAGAAAAATTATTAAAGATAAGAAAAAATTAATGAATGTAAAATTAAAAAGAAAATATTGTGTTCTACTAATTAATGTGAATTTATATGAAACCCTAGTTAAGAAAAATTGTTAAAGATAAGAAAAAATTAATGAAAGTAACATTAAAAAGAAAATATAGTGTTTAACTAATTAATGTGAAATTATATGAAACCCTAGCTAAGAAAAGTTATTAAAGATAAGACAAATTTAATTAATGTGAAACTAAAAGGAAAATATAGTGTTTTAGTGAGAGATTGTATTTCATTGGCTGGTTCGGTAGTGACATTGGAAGAATTGTAACAAAAAATTGGCGCAGCCGGTAGGATTAAGGAAGCGTGGTAAAACAATATTACCGTAACAGCTTGAAAAGCCTTGATCCAAGACCAAACCAAAAAGGGGTATCTCTAAGCACTCCCGGGTAGTCAATCGCCCTGAGGAGTCACCCCCAACGTTTCCGCAAAGTGTAAGCCAGCACCACCGGTGGAATTGTGTGGGCTCCGTCCCAGCCCGAAGAAGACGACACCAATCAACACCAGCAACCAACACAGCACCAGTATCGGAGTGGAAAAGGGAAACGTTGAAGACGGCACAAGCCCCCCTTTACCCCAACACAACTCTAGTACTGTTATCAAGGGAACGGAAAGCAGGCCAAAAGCCCCCCTTGCAACGCTGCAGAGCAGGAGTTGATGTCCAAGGACACCCACTCTACTCCCGCTCACTCACCAACGGAGGAGAAGACAGAGGACCTCCTCCTAACCTCACTGGACCTGGAGATCGACGCGGAAGAACCACGCCAGGGTTCCCAGTCACCATTATTCACCGACCAAACGCAGGTCAGTGAACGCCAGGTAACCCCAGCACAACCAGGACCCAGTTCAGAAGGACTCACACTCAGGAGCGGGACCGTCCTGCAACGAATAAATCAAAACCAAGTAAGATTTAAATACAATAATTTTAATAATTTGTACGAGTCCGCGCGAGAATCCGAACGCCTAGCAACTCTCTATTCTAACCTCTTCGAAAATAGAAATACAAAGTCCAGCGAGGAGAGATTGGAAGACTTAGAGCGCTTTCAAAAGGAAGCCGCACTCTTTCAAGCCAAGCTAGACGGATTCTCGCGCATACTCCCTCCAGAAGAAAATATTGAAAACAATTTACAAAGCACAACTGAGGAAAACCTCATTCAATCCCTACAAGACTCCCTGCGAGGAATTAACCTGAAACAGGGTCTAAATCGATTTCTCGCACAAGACTCGCCCGACACCGACTCGAATCAGAACTCCACTATGGCGACCGATTATGGAAAAATTGTAAAATTAACTGCGCAAATGGTGCCCCTTTTTTCAGGTGAGCCAGGCCCGCATCTCGGATCAGAGTTGCAAACATTCCTGGGTTGCTGCCGCCAGGCCAAACAGTGTCTCTCCGAAGGGGAGCAAGACGCCTTCCTCAAGATCCTCCCCACAAGACTTCGTGGAGGAGCATATCAACTGTTGGCCTCTGATGTACCGACAACATTTCAAGAAGTCGAAGCAAGATTAAACGCGGCATATCTTCCCAGAGAAACTTACCAGGAACTGGTAAATAGGCTCATAACAGCTCACCAAAACCCCTGCGAAACGCTCACTGCCTTCACGGCTAGAGTAAAACAGTTGCTGGCCCTCTGTAAGGAGGCCGCACAAACAAAATATGGAGCTGCGGCCACCCCAGCTATTACAACGCAGCTGGAGGACTTCGCGAAAAACGCAGTCCGCAGCGGGGTTACGAATCCGCACCTTTGCCAATATCTCCTCACCGTCACCGACGGCACGCTCGAGGCGCTGATCAATAAAGCACTCGACATGGAGAAACTACAGCAGGGCGCCCAGTTCACGCAAACCACAACAACCCAAGGCTTTCCTGCTCCGGTTGTTGTAGAACAAGGCTTAACCACGCCGGTTGCTATGGACCCAACTGCCAGAATACGGGCATTCCATAGAACTCCATATACACCTGCTCGCAATTTTCCACAACAAACGTTATACAGACCGCCGCCACCACAAAACTTTCGCCGACAGACTCCACTTTATACGACTCCACCTCAACGCTCGTCTCCCCCACAAATCGACTACCGCCGCCAGAACCTCGACCAATTAAGGTCAAACATCACATGCAACTTTTGCCAGCGAAGAGGTCACACTTACGCCGACTGCATGAAGCGTAAAAACACACCCTTCTGCTCTCACTGCAAAATATATGGGCATGATGTTCGCGATTGTAGAAACAATCGCCAGGTTCCGGGCCCGAGTAGCCAGGCAAGGCTCCCCGAACGACGGATTCAGGATCAGCAGCCTTCCGCTGGTCCTCGAGTTTTTAATATAAAACTCAAATGCAAATTCTGCAACCGTCGCGGCCATTCCATAGAGGAATGCCGCCAAAAACAAAAATGGGACTCTAAGAGCCAGGGAAACGACGAGCAGTCGACCGAAAAGACCCCGGATCGACACTAGGAAGCAAAAATTTTAACAAAGGGTCACCTCAGCCGCCCGAACCCTGTATCTCTACAGTTAGCCTCCCGTTGGATATTAGCCTGAACGGCAGTACCAAACTTGTGGTAGATACTGGCGCTGAGGTTAGTGTTATAAAAAAGAAAGCAATTAAAAATCCCGAAGATATAAATACCGGAGAAACATATACTTTACAAACACCATTCGGTACCGGAAAGACGCTGGGAACATGTCAGGGCAATTTTACATTAAAGAATAAAATTCCCTGCAATTTTCAGGTAATAAAAAACCTACCCGGCCTTTCCGACGACGGCTTCTAGCAAAGAATTGTAATGTTGAGGGCCCGAATAAGGCATTGCGATTTCCTCGAACGGAAAACAACCCTGAGGAGTTTGCTGTTCCATTAACAGCTGCATTGGATAACCCGTATTCCGAAAAAGTGGTCAAAACGAATGCCCGAACAGATAGAGCAGAGCCAAGAAAGGCCGATCTGACAATCTGTGGTAATCAAAAAGTTTCCCAAGAGGAGAACGATGACCACCGAACACCGGAATGCGAGATGGACGAACCGACTGAAAGTGATTTGACCTGCGAAATGAGGCAGCAACAAATACAGCTGAAAGAGCCTGTATGCATACCTGCTAGGTCACAAATCATAGTCGAGGTTCCCTTGCAGCTGCAGGAAGAGATGCTCTGTCTATCAAGAGAAATAGATCAAGGAGTCTTCCTAGCGAATGGCCTACTCCCCGCTGGTTTAAAAGCAGTGTCTGTTGGAGTTCTCAACACCCACAATTCACAAGTAGTTCTGACTAACATTAGTCTGCATCTAGTCCCTGCCCACAACTACACCGTCGTCCAACTGAAACAGGATTACCAGGAAAGAAACAAGGAAACCCCGAAAAACGGAGAACGCGCTGAGGATGCTCACCTGAAAATCAGGAATTACGGTGACTCGAAACCACCGGCACCCACGCACAAATCAAATATAAAGAAAAAACGGAACCAAAGGAAAGGAAAACCTAACAAAACAAATGTCGACGGAGCTCACCTAGATAAAAGGAATTACGATGGAAAAAGTCCATCAGCTCCCACGCCCACACAAAATAAAATTTCGGAACACGTCGACATTGGAAGCGAGCTCACCACAGGGACGGTATTTTCAAAAGCTCCAAAATCAACATACACAGTAAGTAAACAACGGCGAAAGAGCCTATTAGAAGACGAAAGCGAGTTCGCCTCAAATATGGCAATTTACGGCGGTTCAGAAACCCCAACTCCATCGTCATTTAGTATTAAGAGTGATTCAAATAAAATAAAGTGGGGTGAAAATTTAAATAAAAGTAAAAATATTTCAGGTTTCCGTAAAATAAGTGAAAGAAAAAATAAAAAGAAAGAAACAAATATTTCAAGCGCCGAAAAAATGGCCACTTTACAACATGTCAAATATTTATTCCAGGAGTATGAAGAACCAGAAAATTCAAATAATAACCCGCGTCTCGTCAGGTTAGACCAGGAGCTCAGCCTAGACGTAAACCTGAGCGCGGAGGAAAAACAAGCGATATCACAACTCTGTTACGAGTATAACGATATCTTTTTCCTCAAAGGTGATCGGCTAACTTTCACAAACGCCATCACTCATGATATACCATTGGTGCAGGACCAAGCACCAATCAACCAGAAAATGTATCGCTTGCCAGAGACGCAGCGAAATGTGATAAACGAACAGCTTCGCGAAATGCTAGAAAACGACATAGTGCAGCCAAGTAAAAGCCCTTGGAATTCACCTCTCCTAGTCGTCCCCAAGAAGGCGGGACCAGACGGTGAAAAAAGGTGGCGCGTCGTTGTCGACTTTCGTAAATTAAACGAAAAGACAATTGGAGACGCCTTTCCGCTACCTCGGATCGAGGATATTCTCGACCAATTAGGTCATTCTCGGTATTTTACCACCCTCGATCTCGCCAACGGCTACCACCAGGTGCTCGTCGATCCTCAAGATCGACCAAAAACTGCGTTTAGCACCAATTATGGTCACTATGAATTTAGGCGTATGCCATTTGGGCTCAAAGGAGCCCCGGCCACATTCCAACGCTTAATGAACTTCGTCCTAACAGGATTACAAGGCTTGGAATGCTTTGTCTACCTAGATGACATAGTCATCTACGGTAAAAACCTTGCGGACCATAATAGTAAGCTCCGCAAAGTCTTCAATCGTTTGAGAGAGAACAACCTTAAACTGCAGCCGGAAAAGTGCCAGTTTCTGAGAAAAGAGGTTGTTTACCTAGGCCACAAGTGTTCCAGTGAGGGAGCACTTCCAGACCCCAGTAAAACGGCTTGCGTCCAAACTTTCC
Organism: Leptarthrus brevirostris; assembly: GCA_964036015.1. NCBI lineage: Eukaryota > Metazoa > Arthropoda > Insecta > Diptera > Asilidae > Leptarthrus > Leptarthrus brevirostris. The sequence continues at coordinate 65,849,576 of OZ038375.1, forward strand.
CAGTTCCAAGAACTGTACGACAAGTTCAATCTTTCATTGGACTTGCCAATTATTATCGAAAATTCATCCCCGACTTCTCCAAAATTGTGCGTCCGATAACGAATTTGCTCCGCAAGGATGTCAAATTCACATGGACCGAGAAGTGCCAGGAGGCATTCGAGAAAATCAAAACTTCATTAATCTCTCCTCCACTACTTATATATCCCGATTTCTCGAAACCATTCAATTTAACCACGGACGCCAGCAGCGAGGCATTAGGAGCCGTCCTCTCGCAAGGAGAAGTAGGACACGATCAGCCCATTGCCTACGCCAGTCGTACACTGAACAAGGCGGAACGCAACTATTCAACTATTGAAAAAGAGTTGCTCGCTATAGTCTGGGCTACGCGTAACTTTAGATGTTACTTGCAAGGCCGAAAATTTACCGTCTATACAGACCATAAGCCTCTCAAAGGCGTCTTTAATGTTAAAGACCCTACTTCCCGCCTGGTGAGATTTCATCACAAACTTTCCGAATTCGATTATCAAATCGAATACAAGCCAGGAAAGTACAATACGAATGCCGACGCGTTAAGCCGCATTCCACGGGAAGTCAGCGAAGACTCAAATGGCCAACACATAATAGTAAAAGCGCAAGTCCACCATAAAATGGACTCGGACTCGGAGGAAGAAATAACCTCCATTCGCGAAAATCGCCTAAAATGTAACGCTGTGACCCGGGCTCAAGCGAAAAACGCTCAAACAGAGTCTAAAAGCCCCGAAATACGGGATCACACGCCTCACGAAAACGATATAACCCCAAATATAGAAGAGGTCACTGCAGAAAACCCGCCAGATACTAATCCGCTAATCGACGATAAGCCTAAGCCCCCTGAAATAATCACAAGCCCCAAGGAGATACAAACTATCTTACATGATTATCACGACTCTCCTTTTGGCGGCCATCAGGGCGTAATTAAAACATACAAGCGGATTCGAAGGAAGTACTGGTGGAGGCACATGCTTAGCGATATCAAGAAATACGTTAAGCGTTGCTCAAAATGCCAAAAAATGAAGGCATCACCTCAGTATAAAATGCCGATGGTCATCACGGACATCGCAGAACAACCCTTCGACAAAGTCTATCTCGACATTGTTGGTCCACTCGAGGAAACTGACTCCGGAAACAAGTACATCTTGACTTTCCAGGATAACCTCACTAAATTTGTCGATTGGTACGCCATACCTAAAGGGGAAGCCGTCACTGCAGCGCAAATCTTCTTCGACGAAATCGTCGCGCGCTACCGGATCCCTAAACGAATAGTCACTGATCAGGGAAGCAACTTCCTTAGTGACCTGTTTAAAAAGGTATGTAAACTGTTACGGGTGAAGAAGTTACAAACCTCTGCCTACCACCCACAGTCAAACGGCGCACTTGAACGTGCACACAGGCCGTTAATTGAATACTTGCGTACCATAGTGGACGAGAATCCTAAATCATGGGATCAATATCTGCGAACCGCTGCATTCGTGTACAATAACAGTGTACACGAAGGGACGAAATTAACTCCCATGGACTGCCTCTACGGCTTCACAGCGGATGTTCCGTCAAATTTGAAGCGAGACCCTGAACCCGTGTATAATCACGAGAGCTACTATCAAATCTTAAGATACAAGCTCCAAAGGTCTTATGCCACGGCACGCAAAAATCTGCTCGCTAGCAAGCAACGGTCGAAACTATACTACGACAAAGCTGTTCGACCCCTATCGTTTCACATTGGTGACAAAGTCTTACTCAAGAGCGAAAGCCGAAAGCATAAGCTCTCTCAAATCTGGGTAGGACCATATCTGGTAACCGGTATACCATCAGCAGTGAATACAACCCTAAAAATGGGCAAACGTACAGTTACGGTTCACAACAACCGTCTTAAGCCATTCTATGAATAGATAATGAAGATCGTAAATATTTTTTTTAACGCGTCGTGATGTGCTACCACAATCTACGATTGAGATGAAAATCGTAACGCAAGGCCAGCACAAAACCAAGAAGGGAACAACGACAAAAGTCCCTTAACAACTCGGTCCAATCGGGTCCAAACCAACCTTAATTAAAATTCCTTTTATTCCTTATAATCTTTCTACGTATTTTCAAATCAATTAACATAAAACCTCACACTCTATTAAACGTGTTTAAAGCTAAGAAGTACCAATCAACAGGACTTCACTATCTTTAGCACAACAACACATAATTAAAAGAACGACTTCTACTAAAAGTCGAACCTTGAAACAACAAATTCAAACCAACTCTTGCGAAATTTCGTCAGAGAATGAACCACCAAAAATCCCTCTCTTTAATGCTATATCTAGCAGTTCTTCCTGACAGTTCCGTGCCCTGAGGTCTCACTCCCACTTAGTCATATTTTCTACAGCACTCTAAACACCTCTTGTGAAAATAAAACGTTGCCGGCTGTCCGATTCGATTCCCAGAATTGATAAATCAAACCAACTTTTGTGCAATTGCAATCCCGTCAGAGACTGCCCGATTTCTACAGCACAAAAACACTAAACTCCTTCCTGGTAGTCCCTTGTCTTGAGGTCCCCCTCAACTACTTTCGAAATACTGTATTCAACAGTAAACATCAAAGCGACTACTCAAAGGTAACCAACTATTATACCCGTGAGAATGCAAGACAAGCATGACATCACTTTAGGGAAAATCTACGCTTAGTAAATAAGAAAATTAATTTAGAAACCCCCACTAACCATATTCCTCTCCCCAGGTATGATACAAAACGCTATCATCCTTGGACTAATAATGTCCGCTATGGGAAGTAGTACGTCGGAGACATACTCGGTAAACCCACTCAACAATACAGGAGTGCTATTCGAGGATTTAGGAAGCCTCATGGTTTACCACTCCACATGGAATATCCTCACGGAATTGGACCTGACCGAGTTGGACAACCAGACAACAATTGCGGAACGAGCCGAACACTACGTGCATCAACTATGCGGAAACAACACCGTGGAAGACCTCTGCGAGCTCCAGCAAAAACACATGCACGCGTTGATGGAAAATATCAAACAACGCACTAAGGTAATTAAACAAGCTGTTCCCAAATCTCGCAAAACGAGATCTATTTTTGACGGCATCGGAAACGCCATGCACTACCTTTTCGGTACCATGGATAGTGCAAATGAACGCGAAGTCTATAGTCGCCTGGATGAGTTGGAAACTAACCATCAGGTACTCGCTGATTTGGAAAAACAACAAATCAGTGTAGTCAAGACTGCGCTTAATACGATTCAAAAGCCTTTAAATTCACTGGTCGAAAGACAACGGCAAATAGCCTACCAGATGAATGATTTATATAATTCTACTGACAAACTCGTAGCAAGACAAATGAGACAGGAAATAGTCTCGAGTCTACTGCTACAAATGGTAGAAATTGAGTTCCGACAGCAGGCGCTACTGGATATAATAACCTCTAGCCGAAACAACCAAATTCATCCCCTGTTGATCGCCCCTGATTCACTCCTTGAGATTTATCACAAATCTCACGCCACGTGTTCAAAGGCCCAGAATTGTCTATCAATTCTCTATCAGACGGCTGAATTACGGACCCACCTATTGCAACAAAAACTGGTAATCAAAATTACATTACCAATTTTCAGTCTTCCAAAAATGAAGTTGCAACGAATCAGGTGCTTCCCGATACACACGGAAGCTAACCATTCATTAGTCCCGGAAATAGAATATTCGCATATAGCGAGTCAACTTTCGACTCAGGAATTTCTATTACTTAAACCGGAGAATATGAAAGCATATCGGAAAGTCACTCGAGATGTCGAAGAGGATACTTACGCTGGTTTGCTTAATACGCCGATAACAAAGGCAACACAATCGGATGAATGCGTGATCAAGTTGCTCTTCAACCCCCTGAACGAAAACCCTAGGTGTTCGCTAAAAGTGCAGATACCTTTCAGGGACATTTTAATTAAATTAAATAGGCCCAATTCCTGGCTATATGCATTGAAGACAACAACCATTGTGCATATTACATGCACCCAACAATTGCTCACGCATCGCCTCTCTGGACAGGGAATCTTGGTCATTAACCAACCCTGCCACTTACAAATAGGACCGCATACCCTATATTATGAGGCTGAAAATACGCATCCACTACTTTTCACGCAACCAGCATACTTTCCTAAAACAAACGAAACGGCAAAGGAATTAGATTCCTTCATGGCCAAATACAAGCAACATTCTGTGACGGAGGTAACGTATACAAAGTTACTACTAGGCGACAACACTAACGAAATGTTGCACGAGAGTACGCAATCATTGGACCAAATAGAGGCCAAAATACAGGAGTTAAATCTACACTCCCGGGTGAAAACACCCCACCTACTCTCGACAACTTCGTTGTCACTTACGGGTCTAATACTGCTGTTCATCGTCATTTACACGACAGCCAAATACGCCATACCGCCATTGAAAGCATGGACCACGCGGCGTAATCAAACGCCCATGCCCGAAATCCCTTTAGATGAGGCAGTCTCAGCACCAAAAGAGCGGCCTCAACGGCCACAAACACTGCCCAGGGCACGGTCCATTCAGCTGGTCTAAACAATAAACACAGACAAATTTGAAGGATGCCAAGATAAAATTTATTATAGACCTTTAGATTAATAAGGAAACCTAAAGAAAGTACCAGCAAAGAACGAAATTTGAATAAGATAAACAAAAATGTTAACAACAAAATATGCGCCGTGGAGTACTACCACAACCGTCGGTCGAAAAAAAATACTGACGCGCAAGGCAAGTACTAATGAGGGATAAAAATATTATAAAAAATAAAGAGTATTAAGAAATAAAAGTAGAATTTTATGCGCCGTGGAGTACTACCACAACCGTCGGTCGAAAAGATACCGAAGCGCAAGGCAAGTACTAACCCCTTTACTAGCCAGAAATAAAAATACTACAAATTCGAAAAACGGAGGAAATACTAAAAAATTAAACTAAATAATAAGTCATCAACAAAAACGCGCCGTGGAGTACTACCACAATCGACGGTTGAGAAAAGACCCGTAGCGCAAGACAAGTACAAGCAAACAAGAATGAAAATAATAACATTCCTTTTAAATAACAAAAATAAGCATTAAAACACACTTATATTTCAACGTAACAAAAACAGCAGGAAAAACCCAAGTCGAAAGCGAACGGAACCCCAATTAACCTGAAAGGCAATAAATTGAGATAAACAATTACAAATAACAACACCCCGGGTTTAAAATTTTTTTAATTATTTATTAGGTATCAATAGAAAATTACATTTTGAAAACACTAATTAAAGAAAATGACAAAAAAAAAAAAGGGGAAAGCAAAATTCAATTAAAATTAAAGAGGACAAGTAAAAAATATTGAAGCTTTAAAGTTGGGGCGATTTTCACCACATCTCCTCCTCCTCCTCCGGTGCGGCGGCAAACAACTCCTCTGACGCAGCCTCGGACGGGGACCGGATGGGCGACAGAGCCTCAGACTCGCGGTGAATACTGGGGTAGGTATACCCCCACAGCACCAATAATCCTCCTGCAAGGGGAAAGAAAAAATTCTTTTACTAACAAAATTCAACAATAATCATAATTTAGCCAGATGGACTTACCATAAGCGTTGAAAGTCTCGCCGTGGCAGGTTAACGAGCAGTCAACTAGATGGGTGCTGTCGGCTCCTCCTAGGCTCGACCAGATGCACACCGAACGCATCCTTCGGCGGTTCCACCACAGGCGAACGCAACCGTCGCCGCCCGGATTAACGCTTGCGATGCGGATCATCCTGACCACAAAGACCGATTGGTTGGGGGGACTGTAACGCCGGCTTCCCAGGGTAATGGCGCAGGAACTCACGAAGGCCATGACGACTAAAACTTGACTGTGGCGAAAACAGTCAATCGCGGCCCAATTATTAAAATAAAACCCCTTACCCAGCAATTGTGCGATGATTATTCCTCTCCAAAGAATAATCATCTTTTTCACGCGGGGAAGGAAATGTTGCAGATTGGATTCGCTTATCTTAAGATAAGCCGAATTCTAACGAATCCAATCTGCCATTTACAAAAACAAATCATAAAAAATCTCATGAGTTGGATTTCAGGCATCGAATTTTTGTTGCAACAAAGTTGCAACATATTAAAATCCAACTCATGAATAATAAATAAAAAATAAACCAATGGATATTTGATGGGTTGGATTTCCTACAACCGAGCGCATTGCAACAAAGTTGCAATGTACTCAAATCTAACCCATGATAAACAACGCGCTCGGGTTATCGTCGAAATTCCTTTCACACGGTAGCCCAGTACACGATAAGCAAAAGAAATTTGCTTAATCAGCGCGACAAAACAACGATCTACAGCGGCTTTGCCCAATCACAACTAAGTACATCAAGGGCAAAGCTAAAAAACGAAGAAAAAGCACGAAAGCTTTTCTTCATGTAGATCGCTAGTAAGTTTATCGAAAAGGAACGATTAACGAGTTCTTCTTCGAGTCGCGATTGTGGAGGTCTTGTTCTGTTCGTCCCGGGTTGAGGCTATAAGAAACAGTTTATTAACGTGAAATTAAAAAGAAAGTATAGTGTTTTGGGAGGAATTGTGATCCTATACATCAAAAGTGTTAAAGATAAGAGAAAATTAATGTGAAATTGAAAAGAAAATATGATGTTCTACTAATTTGTGTGAAATTGTATGAGACACTAGTGGAGAAAAATTATTAAAGATAAGAAAAAATTAATGAATGTGAAATTGAAAAGAAAATATTGTGTTCTACTAATTTATGTGAAATTGTATGAGACACTAGTGGAGAAAATTATTAAAGATAAGAAAAAATTAATGAATGTAAAATTAAAAAGAAAATATTGTGTTCTACTAATTAATGTGAATTTATATGAAACCCTAGTTAAGAAAAAGTGTTAAAGATAAGAAAAAATTAATGAAAGTAACATTAAAAAGAAAATATAGTGTTTTACTAATTAATGTGAAATTATATGAAACCCTAGCTAAGAAAAATTATTAAAGATAAGAAAAAATTAATGAATGTGAAATTATAAAGAAAATATTGTGTTCTGCTAATTTATGTGAAATTGTATGAGACACTAGTGGAAAAAAAAAAATTATTAAAGATAAGAAAAAATTAATGAATGTGAAATTAAACGGAAAATATTGTGTTCTACTAATTAATGTGAATTCATATGAAACCCTAGTTAAGAAAAATTATTAAAGATAAGAAAAAATTAATGAATGTAAAATTAAAAAGAAAATATTGTGTTCTACTAATTAATGTGAATTTATATGAAACCCTAGTTAAGAAAAATTGTTAAAGATAAGAAAAAATTAATGAAAGTAACATTAAAAAGAAAATATAGTGTTTAACTAATTAATGTGAAATTATATGAAACCCTAGCTAAGAAAAGTTATTAAAGATAAGACAAATTTAATTAATGTGAAACTAAAAGGAAAATATAGTGTTTTAGTGAGAGATTGTATTTCATTGGCTGGTTCGGTAGTGACATTGGAAGAATTGTAACATGCGGGACCAGTCCGCAGAGTCGTGGAAATCTTCAAACTGATCCCATCATCCTCTCAGTTTTTCTCTCCCAACGGGAGAATCACCTTTCCCACAGCACTTGCAGCAAATCCAAAGCGGAGGGAAGCTCCGTGGACAAGATGCTACAAGGCTGCGGCCTATTGTCACCAGTGAAAAGTGAGACTACCATCCTTTACGGACGCTAGTGGCTGCCAGGTACAGTTGAATGTGTCGGCGTTCGTTGCCAGAAACTCGAGACGGAGTCGTTTACTCAGCCTGACAACGAAGTGTCTCTTAAGTGCACGTGTATGTAACTGTGTGCCAGTGGCCTGTTGCCCAGACTCGATTCGCATGCAATACAAATGAACTGTTGATTTAGCTAGTGTATGAACAAAGCTAACGACCATGTCCGTAAGACCCAATCCACCCTCCGCTACTGGTCGACAGAGCGCGCTTTCAGCGACACATCTCCCCCCCCCCCCCCCCCAAAATGCGTCAATGATTTTTGCCTGCAAAAGTTTAACGAAGCCTTCCTCGAAGCACTCCGACTTAAGCAGGTGAACGATGGACGAGGTAATCAGGTAATTGACAACGACTGCACGTCCTTTCAGCGAAAGGGGGAACAATCTAGTCCGCCACGAATTCACTGCTCCGGAAAGTTTCTCCAGAGCCATGCGGCGATTACATGTTTTACCGGCGAGGCCGATATACACACCTAAATACTTCAAGCAAGTATTGGTCCATTGTATGCCGAGAGGAGAATCTGAACGATTCCGTCACCTCCCACACCATAATCGACTGGAAATGCATCTTCTTTCGTAACGAAAATAAACAGGTCGTCAGCATACGCTAGAATAAGTGGCCTTATAGTAATGTATGGTAGGTGAACTGAATATTGTCTCAATGATTGACGAAGATTTACTAGCGGCGGCTCCAGTGAAAAGTCATAAAGCATTCCTGACAACGGGAATCCCTGCCTGATACCCCGACCAAATGGAATAGGAGACAATATATGCCCATTATGCTGTATGAGAATCACTGAGTCTCTATACAGACCACTGATGATCTCAATCCATCTAGACGGAAGCCCAAATTTATCGAGCACTCTCAGTAGATACTCATGCGAGACGCTATCAAACGCCTTTTCTTGATCCAAAGAGATCATGGCCATCTGCGAACCAGTCTTTTAATGGTAGGCGAAAAGATGTTTTGCTACGGCGATGTTGTCGTAAATAGTACGACCTGGAACGCAGTAGGACTGTTTCGGGTGTATAACCGATGCTATCACTGAGCTAAGTATAGTTCCGAGTGCTTTGCTAACTATCTTGTAGTCGACATTGCACAACGTAACTGGCTTCCAGTTTCACAGCCTCTGACGCATAACGGATCTCTGCCAACTTGAGGGAAATTCGGTATGTGCAATCACTTCTTGGGTATTAGACGCATAACGGTTCTCTGCCAACTTGAGGGAAATTCAGTATGTCCAATCACTGCAGAACTGAAGACCTCCAATAGGTCTGGAATCAAGAGATTCCTGAAGCCTAGAAAAAATTCTAGAGTTAGACCATCATAATCAGGAGAGGTATGACGACGAAGATCCTTCGTAGCGGTAAGCATATCGTCGAGGGTTAATGCTCTGTCCACGAAATTTCTACTTTCATTGGAGAAAGCAGGAACGTACTGGAAGATTTCATCACTGGACGTAGATGTTGGCCACGTCGGCACAGCATATAGCTGTGTATAGTAGTTTCGGATATAATCCGCAAGCTCGTCTCCGTGTAGGAGTTGTCCAGATTCGGCAAGAATCGAGTCTACTTCACAAGAAGCGGTACGTCGTCGTGTTGTCTGGAAAAAGTACTCGGTCGGAGACTCGCCCTCTCGCAACCAGCGCGACTGATTTCGGAGTACAAAATCCAAACTATGTTTGTAGTTTTGTACTCTCAGCCGTTCTTTTAATCTCTCGTATTGCGAGAGCAGTTCTGGTTGCGCGGGCAGAAGCGTACCAATCCGGGTGAATTCGGCCGTCAAACTCAATGCTATATACCTGCTTCGATTGAATCTCGTCTCGATAAATGAGCGAATCTGAAGCTTTCCAAAATCCCATCAATGACTAAGGTTCGCGTAGTCATGTTTCCTTTCTCGCCATTGATGCCAAAACTGAATAAATTCTTCAATGAACTGCTCTGAATTCAACAAGTTATTGTTGAAAATCCAGTAAGCAGTTCGCTTTTCGACCAAAGTGCTATTCGCCACAAAAAGAGGGTGATCACTTAATGAACACACTTCATGACTGACACTAACGAAAAAGTTAAGAAGGCTAGACGAGACGTAAAGTCTGTCTATCCTCGAACCCGAAAAGTTACCCCGGACATTTCGGGAAACCCTTGTGTATGACATAGTCGTTGGATTAAGCCAACGGTAGACATCGACAAGGTTGAGCTGTCTGAGTAGGTTCCGGAATCGGCACGCGTTCACTGAGTTGAATTCAACTCCGCAATGGCGGTCGAGCGCAGAATCCAGTGTACAGTTGAAGTCACCCCCAAGGATTACTTCACCACCGAAGTTCGCAAGATGCGACAGGAGAGAGTCCATTACCTGTCTTGCGATATCCTTTTCATGCGGTAGGTACACGTTTACTATCCTTAGTGTTTTGTCTCGCACGACGAATTCTAAGGAAGACGCGAAACCTGAGCAGATGTCTGTTTTTACAGGAGACGGTAGTGTTAAACTGTTCGACAAAGCAATTGCCACACCAGATCCTCTACGAGGAGCTGGTGTGGCAAAAATTGTGTAACCTTTGTGTAAAATAGTGTTTCGTTCGAGTTATGTAAATGTGTCGAGTGTGAAATTTATCTCCTGTAAGAGTGCAATGTCAGTATTCCAATGTTTAATGTCTTCGAAAATTGCGTATAGACGTGTAGTTGCACTTAAGTCCCCAGTGTTTAGAGAGACTATCCTACACATTCAAGGGGAAAGCTGAACTGGGATTATGAGTGTACGACTCTATCGAAGAAGCGCTCTGTCCAGGCGCTGCTCTTCGAGGGCATCCACTACTTTATTGTAGAGGCGCTCGAGCCTCGACACCTCATTATACCGAGCCGACTTTTTAGCCTCTTGCTTTAAGAGCAATAACTGGGGCAGGATCCTGGCAGGATCCTCCCGATTCATAGCCGCTCTGAGTTGGACTGCCCGTCTCGTTGGTGGAGAGAATCTCAACGTCCGAGAGTGCATCGATGACATCTTCCGATGCCACTGACGACGCACTCGGAGCGACAGGTTTTGTCTCCTCCGCCGGGACCCCCCTCTTGCTCAGCATCTTCTTTGGCGGAGGTGCAGGCATAACCTCCTGATCAGGTTTACGCTTTGCACGCTTCCTCTTTCTTCTCTTTTCTTGCCCTGATTTGGTGAGCTCCTCATCCGAGCTCACTGCTTCTACCCGTGTTTAGGCGGCACCGTTTATAGCCAGGATCGGAGTAGTCTCTGGAGAAATTTCCTCGGGCACCTTGGTAACGGGTTGTTCTAAGAGAGGAGGTGCAGCAATGGGCGAAGGAACTACTTCGGTTGCAGCTGTAGGTGCATGAGCATTCCCCACAGTGCCTTCAGACACTTTCCTCTCTCTCTTCGGACACTCCGCTGCAAAATGCCCTACCTGATGGCAGATGAAACATCTTGGCTCGGTGGTCACCTTAATCCAATGACGCGACCCGAGCATACTCCAGAAGAAGCCTTCTGGAAGCACACATCCCTGATTTAGGGAGACGTATGCTTCCCGGCTAGAGCTGAGAATGCCCCGACCGAGCCCTTGGTCTCCAAGTTAAAGGGGTACTGCCCGAACTTTGCCGTGGACCTTTCCGAATCTTCGTAAGAAGCCTTCAAGGTCCTCAGGCTTAGCGCGGAGTGGAACCCGGGAGAAGCAGACTCTCGTCGGCTTCACTGTCACCGGGTATGGTTGCAGGTGTCTACCGCCCACATAGATGTGCTCAAGCATCAGCTTTGTGGACGCTTCGATGGTGGTGGTATACACCTCCACCATAACGCGTCCGACCAGACCAAAGGAGAAAATCATCTCCAATGGAACGACCTGTGACATAGCTCGCAGGTACGTACTTTGAGTAACTCCGCGAAGGTGCTCAAAGTACATACCATACCTGTCGTCCTGCCACTGGGCGTCAAAAAGCCCTTGAAGATGCACGCCTGATTTGGGCCGAGGCTGACGAGGAATCACGTAGCTTCCTGAAATGGTAATATAGGAACTTTTTACGGAACTACCACTTACCTGCTGGGCGTAACTGGTCCCTGTTACTACCGCGGAGCTGGTTGGTGGTCCCTTTGGCGCTGGGTTGCTGGTCGCAGCTTTCATGGTCGCAGATAGGTTTGGCCGCATTTTGATGGTGGGCGGAGCTGGAGCATCTTTCGATGCTACTCTAACCACAACTGCTAATTTTGGCGCAGGTTTCGTTGCAGCAGATGCTGCAGACACTTTTGCAGCAGTTACTGCTGCATTATTTGTGGCCGCAGCCACAGACACACTTGCAGCGTCTGCCACAATTTTTTTCGCGGCGGATGCCGATGCTGGTAGGATGGGCGTCGGTGAGACATAAGCGGCGGATGCCGCTGATGTAGCGACAGCAGTTGTCACTGCAGCTGAAGACTAATGGACACAGACGGACTTAGAAGCACAAGACAAAAGAACGCGAACGATGTTGACAAGGTACAGGGCACACCATCCTAACTCCTGTATAGAAAAACTAACGCTTCAGAGGTGTGAGGGCGGTCGCGGCCTGATAGACATAAAGTGACTGCATTATAAACAAGTGAAGTCTATCAGAGAATACTTTTATAGAAAAGAAGATAGTTCTCCATTTAATGCAGCAGTGATCAAAGCAACCACAAACAAACACCACTTGATTTGCATAACAGAATGCTGGATAATACACTAAACATAGCCACACACACAGATAAACAGCAAGCACGGTCACAGAAGTCTCTCCACGGAAGACATTACGCTGACTTGAACCAAAATCATGTCGACAAAGATGCGTCGAACGCTTGGCTCAGTCGTGGTGATTTATTTCCTGAGACGGAGGGATTCATGCTTTCTATACAAGACAAAGTCATTAACACGAAGAATTATAGGAAACACATCCTTAAGGATGCGGCAGTTCAGGACGACACGTGTAGGCTTTGTCATTTAGCTTCTGAAACAATAGAACATACAACGGCTGGATGCAAACTCCTTACTCAAACAGATTACTTGCATAGGCACAACCAGGTCTGCAATGTCATACACCAACAGTTAGCCCTAAAACACAACCTTATTACACCCGCCACATACACACCATATTACAAATAAAAACCAGACAGTGTTCTTGAAAACTCCACACATAAAATATATTATGATCGGCAATAATAACTGATCGGACAATACACCACAATAGACCGGATATTACTCTCATAGATAAACATAGCAAAACAAAATACCTCATTGACATTGCAGTACCCAACACCAACAATGTGCAGAACACTTTAAGGGAGAAGATTACGAAATACACAGATTTGTCACACGAGGTTCAGCGGATGTAGAAAATGGACAGAGTGAGTATCGTGCCAATCATCTTGTCTTCCACAGCCGTTGTGCCGAAAACACTAGTCACAAATATACAAGCACTAAAGTTACATAAAAACACTACACAAACACTACAGAAAGCGGTTGTTCTTAACATTTGCCGAACGGTTCGCAAATTCCTGAACTACGGACAGGACGCTACAGACAATACATAAGGACATAACGAACGAATGACAAATCCCCGAAGTCTTGGTATTACGCCCGATGTAGGGGAAAACTACCGCCGCGACGGCCAGAGGACGAGATGACACGCGTCAAAACCGGAAAATAGATTTAAACTCTATCGGCACATTATTCATTTTTGTTTTTTATACCGCAGCCCGAATATGTCTGACACTGACACTGTGTGTTCCTTTGATAAGTTGTCCTCCGATATCGACAAGATTTTGGAAATATCCCCCTCTTCTGAAATCATTCTTGCTGGCGATTTCAACGTTTACAACACACAGTGGCTCAGGCATTCTTCTACCACAAGCCCGTCTGGAAGACAAGTCGAATTATTTAGTGAGTCTTTTAATTTACAGCAACTGGTTGAGTGTCCGACTCGTGTTCCTGATACTTTAGGGCACAACGCGCATCTTTTAGATCTATTTCTAACATCGCATCCAGAAAAATACTCGGTTTCGGTGACGTCTCCCTTGGGTAATTCGGACCATTGTCTAATCTCCGCCCAATTCTCCATCTCCTCTCTGACAACCACTAAATTCCACCAAAAGATAGATTATAAAAATGCTGATTGGGCGGTACTTAATATGTATCTCAGAGAGCTGGATTGGTCCGATTCCTTTTCTGTGAGAGACGTTAACAAACGCACCGATTATATCTTAAACATCCTTTGGTTCGGAATGCATCGCTTTATTCCTCATAGCTTCAAGAACATCAAACCAACTAAAACCAATTGGTTCAATAATGACTGTTTCGCAGCCATTAAAAATAAGGAAGCAGCCTTCCAGACATATAAATTGTGAACTTCAGAGGAATTGAGACGTATCTATAGAGATGCGCGGAATATTTGCAATTCAGTAATTAGTCGGGCTAAGTTCAATTTCTTCCAGAACATCAGACGGAAGGTTTTTTCTACCCAAAAGGGTAGTAAGGGTTTCAGGTCTCTAGTAAACACCGTAAAGAACAATTTCACCTGTTTGTCAACACCACCACTCATTTATAATGGGAATGTTATTACTGACTCATTGGACAAGGCCAACCTGTTTGCTGCTAGTTTTGCTGCTAATTCATACTTACCACCTTCATCGCAGCCACTTCCATCTCCATCTCAATGTACTAGTAGGCAAAACACGCTACACTTTCACACTCGCGAAGTTTTTAGAGTACTTATGTCATATTCAACAGGAATGTTTCCAAGTGTATGGAAACTTGCTCATGTCCAGCCGATACTTTAAAAAGGAGAGGCATGCGACCCCTCTAACTACAGACCAATTGCACTAACCTCGATCATATCTAAAGTTTTTGAATCACTCATCAACTCTCAGTTGTTGAAATATCTAGAAAACAACCATCTTATCAACGATTGCCAGTACGGTTTCCGCACTGGCCGCTGAACCGGAGATTTACTAACGCCTCTAACGTAACGTTGGAATCATTGTCTTCATAATTTTTGTGAGTCTGAGATCGTCGCTCTTGATATTTCAAAGGCTTTTGATAGAGTCTGGCATGCTGCCCTTTTAGCCAAACTTCAAACATTTGGTCTGCACCCTACCCTCGTTAAATGGATAGAGAGTTTTTTGTCAGGCCGTTCAATTCGTGTAGTAATTGACGGAGTTACATCTGATTCCTACGAAATAAATGCCGGTGTACCTCAGGGTTCAGTTCTTTCACCAACCTTATTTCTTCTTTTTATTAATGATCTCTTATCCCTTACTCTCAATCCTATTCAAAGTTTCGCCGACGACAGCACCCTTGATTTCCCGTACTCATTTGATTCTGTTATGAATTCACGTGGAAATGCTACGGAAGCCAATCGGGAACGCATGTTTAGATCATTAAACAACGACATTTCCAAGGTACTTGCTTGGGGCAGAGCAAATCGTGTTACGTTTAATGCATCCAAAACCCAATGCTGTTTAATGTCCCTTAAAAAACGCCCAGTTCACCCCCAACCCATTTCAGTCGACGGAGTGAATATACCCAATTCACCCTCCCTAAACATCTTGGATATCGAGATATCCAGCAATCTTAGCTGGACTGATCATATATTTGCAATCGCTAAAAATGCGATGAAATGTTTGTACAGAGATGTAAGAAATATTTCACCCCACCTGACTTAGTGCTGATCTACAAGTCCCACATTAGGCCTAGACTAGAATATAATTCCCATATTTGGGCAGGGGCCGGACACACCGCACTGTCCGCGTTAGACAAAGTCCAGCGTAAAGCTGTTAAGCTTATTGGCGATCCCTCAATCTCTGAGGGTCTTGACTCTCTGGAGCATCGACGGAATGTCGGTTGTCTCTCACTCTTCTATCATTATTTCCATGGCCGTTGTTCTAAGGAAATTGCTAGCCTGATTCCTTGTAGACACATGACAACGCGCGATACATGATCAACAAGTCGCTTCCACCCCTATACTATCCAGGTCAAATTTGGACGTACCGTCAAATTTCGGGAATCTTTTCTAAGCAGAAAAACAAGAATGTGGAACAGTTTACCATCTTCTGTTTTTCCCTCGTCTTATCAGCCTGAAACTTTCAAACGCGGCATACATCGACAACTCCTTCACCCAACCTCCTAACCCATTTTCTCATCCTTAATTCCTTTCCTGCCAAGGCTGTGCGTAAGCATCATAGGGCATCCCTGAGCTTTGGCATCATCATATATAAAAAATGGTTTTTAAAAAAAAAGTTGAACCGACT
The DNA here is from genome assembly GCA_964036015.1 of Leptarthrus brevirostris. NCBI lineage: Eukaryota > Metazoa > Arthropoda > Insecta > Diptera > Asilidae > Leptarthrus > Leptarthrus brevirostris. Next base: position 65,865,634 of record OZ038375.1, read on the forward strand.
TCACAAAAAGCGCTAAAAAGCATAAAATAATTTTTAATTTTATATCTATTACGACATTTTGAAGTCGGTGCAAATCAAACAAACCAAACAACTACAACAAAAGTATTTAATCGTCCTTCCTTTTGATCCCGTGAGCTGAATTACGTAAATTTTCAATTGTGGTTCTGTAGTTGTTTTATTTGTTAAATTTGCACCGACTTCAAAATGTCGTAATAGATATAAAATTAAAAATTATTTTATGCTTTTCAACTTAAACTTTTTTTTTAAAAACTATTTTATTTTTCACTTTTGAGTGTCTTCGACTCTATACAATGAAAAGAACCATCCAAATCGGTTCACGCGTTAAAAGTTAGTTATAACTCCCTACCGCACCCCATTCCACTAAACTTTTTTTCTCATGGTATCAATCAAGGAACATACTCTACTGAACAGAAAAGGAATCATCGAAATCGGTCCATGCCCTCGAGGAGCGTCGTCTGGGCAAAGCTCTTCATCCGTAGAGTCGAACTATCATGGTTTGAGTTCGAATATTTCCTTGAATGTGCAAAATAACATCGATTATTTTGCACATTGAGGGCCTCAGTGCATCCACACGCTTGCATACAATATTTGAAGACATTAAACACTGGAATACAGATATCGCACTAATACAGGAGACAAATTTTACTCAAGATACCTTTACACAATTAGAACGCAACACTATCTTACACAAAGGTTACTCAGATTTTGCCACACCAGCTCCTCGTAGGGAATCTGGTGTGGCAATTGCTGTGTCCAACAGTTTCACACTAACGTCTCTTTTATTCACAGACATTTGCTCAGGTTTCGCGTCTTCCTTAGAATTCGTTTGCAAGACAAAACACTAAGGATAGTTAACATGTACCTGCCGCATGACCAGGATATTGCAAGACAGGTAATGAACTCTATCCTGTTGCATCTTGCGAACTTCGGTGGTGAAGTTATCCTTGGGGGTGACTTTAACTGCACACTGGATTCTGCGCTCGACGCCATTTCGGAGTTGAATTCAACTCAGTGAACGCGGGACGATTGCAGAACCTAGTCAGACATCTCAACTTTGTGGATGTCTACCGTTGTTTCAACCCAACGAGTAGGTCATACACAAGGGTTTCTCGAAATGTCCATGGTAGCTTTTCGGGCTCGAGGGTAGACAAACTTTACGTCTCGTCTAGTCTTCTTAGTTTTTTCGATAGTGTCACTCATGAAGTGTGCTTACTTGTTGTGGCAACTAGCAAGTCGAAAGGCTAACTGCTTACTGGATATTCAACAATAATTTGTGGAATTCAGAGCAGTTCATTGGTGGGATGTTGGAAAGCTTCAGATTCGCTCATTTATTGAGACGAAATTCAATCGAAGCAGGTATATAGAATCGAGTTTGACGGCCGAAATAACTCGGATTGGTACGCTTTTGCCCACGCAACCAGAGTTGCTGAGAGCAAAAAACTACAAGCATAGTTTGGAGTTTGTTCTCCGAAATCAGTCGCGCTGGTTGCGCGAGGGCGAGTTTCCGACCGAGTACTTCTTTCAGACAACACGACGACGTACCGCTTCTTGTGAAGTAGACTCGATTCTTGCCGAATCTGGGCAACTTCTGCATGGAGACGAGCTTGCGGATTATATCCAAAACTACTGCACACAGCTATATGCTGTGCCGACGTTGCCAACATCTACGTCTACTGATGAATTCTTCCAGTACGTTCCTGCTTTCTCTAATGAAAGTAGGGAATTTCTGGACAGAGCATTAACCCTCGACGATATGCTTACCGCTACAAAGGATCTTCGCCGTCATACCTCTCCTGGTTATGATGGTCTAACTCCAGAATTTTTTCTACGCTTCAGGATTCTTTTGATTCCAGACCTTTTGGAGGTCTTCAGTTCTGCAGTGGTTGGACATACCGAATTTCCCTAAAGTTGGCGGAGATCCGTTATGCGTCTAATACCCAAGAAGGAGATCTTCAGAGGCTGGGAAACTGGAGGCCAGTTACGTTGTGCAATGTCGACTACAAGATAGTTTGCAAAGCCCTTGGAACTATATTAAGCTCAGTGATAGCTTTGGTAATACACCCGGAACAGTCCTTCTGCATTCTAGGTCGTAGTATCTACGACAACATCGCCGTAGCAAAGTATCTTTTCGCCTACCATTAAAAGACTGGTTCGCAGATGGCCATGATCTCGTTAGATCAAGAAAAGGCGTTTGATAGCGTCTCGCATGAGTATCTACTGAGAGTGCTCGATAAATTTAGGCTTCCGTCCAGATGGATTGAGATCATCAGTGGTCTGTATAGAGATTCAGTGATTCTCATAAAGCATAATGGGCAAATATTGTCTCCTATTCCGTTTGGTCGGGGTATCAGGCAGGGATGCCCGTTGTCAGGAAGGCTTTATGACTTTTTACTGGAGCCGCTGCTAGTAAATCTTCGTCAATCGTTGAGACAATATTCAGTTCACTTACCATACACTACTATAAGGCCACTTATTCTAGCGTATGCTGAAGGCCTGTCTATTTTCGTTACGAAAGAAGATGTATTTCCAGTCGCTCGTAGGGTTTTCGAACAATATGAGCGATTAGCGGGCGCTAGGGTTAAGCAAAACCCAAGGCCTTGGTGTGGGAGGTAGCGGAATCGTTCAGATTCTCCCCTCCGCATACAATGGACCAATACTTACTTGCTTGAAGTATTTAGGTGTGTATATCGATTGTTCCTTCTTTTGCTGAAAGGACGTGCAGTCGTTGTCAATTACCTGATTACCTCATCCTTCGTTCACCGGCTTAAGTCGGCGTGCTTCGAGGAAGGTGTCAGGAACCTCAAGAAATTAAAGTCATCGACCAAGCCAATCAGCAATACAATTAACAGGGCATTAACCGCCGGAAAATTCAACCATCAGCAGCAGAGCATTAACCGCCGGAAAATGCAAACATCATCAGCAGGGCATTAACCGTCGGAAAATGCAAAAGTTGCACTTTATGTAGGTTGGCTAAAATTGTCAATTTGAAGTTAGCATAAAACTTTGTATAAATATAATTCTGAAATAAAGCTTTTTCATTCATAAAGTTAACGTGAACCAAGCCTTTTATTATCACCCAGAGTGAGGATGCTCTGGGCACGTTATTTTACCTTGAATCTTGGCAGCACGGAAAGAGCTCCGCGCTGCGGTAAACAAAACATTGGTGACCCCGACGTGATCACCCGATCACACATCGTACCCTGCATCTACAAAAAAGTCAACACAGTATTGCTTTTACTTGGTTCAGTGGACAACTTTAAAAGCGTGAAAACATCCGCAACCCAGGCAGCTTTAAGCAGCAAACATTGGATCATTGGATTTCCTCCAAAGCTTTAACGTACCTGCAGCAAGAGAACTGTTTCTAATTTGTCGTCTTCTCTTTACAGCCAGTATACAGCCGGTAATTTCAAAATGGAGAAATTATCCAAGGAAAAATCCAAGACCGGCAAGGCCATAGAGCGAATGATAGAAAATTACTATAAGGATTCCAAATCAAGGAAAACCATTCGTTATCATAAGAGTAGGTTAGATACTCTGAGGAAAGAATGGACAATTTTCACCACTCGCCACGCAGAGCTTCAGAATTACGAAGCAGAAAACCCAAATCACCCATAAGGAAGATTTCTTCTCGCAAGTAAAAACAGTGTATGAAGATGGAGAGCTACAAGAAAACCTTTCTAAACTAGAAAACATACAAGCTGGTGACGGGACTGCTCCAAGCGCTCACAAAGATGATCTAAGCGACACTCAACGACGAATTCGAACCCAACTGGCACTAATGACATCTCTTAATCGATCCATACAGTCAGCAGAAGAAGCCATCCAATCTCCTCAACCAAGGGCTTTTTATCAACAACATCTCAACAGCCTAAGTAATTATTGGCATACAATAAACATGGCTCACCATGAAATATTAGCAGATGAGGATATAGGATCCTACGATCAAAACATCTATATACAATTGGAATCTCGTTACCAGGCCATGGCAGTAAAATTACTAGGGCTTAGCCAATCGAGTCAGCATCCAGATCAACAAACTGGAACTATACATAATACTAATAACACTGAGCATCCCCAGTAATCATTAGTTAGGCTTCCTAAAATTACGATACCGATCTTTGAAGGTAATTACTCGAAATGGAAGCAATTTCATGATTTATTCTTAAACCATATCCATCTACAGCCCATGGCCGATTCACAAGAAATGTTTTATTTGAAATCTAATTTAACAGGAGAAGCAAGTCGTTTAATTCAACATTTACAGGTATCAGACGAGAATTACAAGACAGCTTGGGATATATTGAATAGCAGATATGATAACAAGCGACTGATCGTGTCCGCCTTTCTCAATAGCATGTTATCGATTCCCAGCATGAATAGAGAATCGGCCAGCGCACTAAAACGATTACACGATACCGTAAATGAAGCAATTCTAGGTATCCAGAATCAAGGTATTGATACAACCAAGTGGGATGCCATAATACTTCATTTACTAATGCAGAAAATCGATAGAGAAACTCATCGCCTATTTGAGCACACATTGGAATACCCCCGTGAAATTCCAAGCTTAACTTCTTTTCTAAAATTTCTTGAATCTAGATTTCAATTACTAGAAACTCTAGGTGACAAGAAGGAGAAAGGGCACATAAACGACAAAGACATTAAAAGACATTCAAGTCTGTTCACTGCAAAACGTGTAGCAACATGTTCACTTTGCAAAAAACAACACAATAGTCTACGAAATTGTAACGTTTTTCTCAATTCACATGTGACTGAGCGACTAAAAATAACACGCAGACTACATTGCTGTATAAACTGCCTTAAAAATGGGCACAATTTGACAGCATGTCCATCACGAGGATTTCTGAAGTGCAATTCTCGACACAACACTTTGCTGCACTACGATGATCAACGAGAAAACTCATCATTACAGGAAAGCCAGAATCAGACTGTCCACGCAGCATTTAAAGAACATGATAAAACATCTGGTTATGTTTTCCTTGGTACTGCTATCATAAATGTGGAAAACAACAATGAAGAACAAACAAACTGCAGGGCAATTTTAGATTCAGGATCTCAGCTGAATTTTATATCAGAGCGTCTTGTCAAAAAATTAGGCATTCCTACCGCTTCTCAAGAAACAGAGATTAATGGAATAGGCCACTTGAAATTACAAATTCGTGGTAGAGTAAACTTATGCATTCATTCAAGACTAAATGAATTTTCGGTAAGAATATAAGCTTTTGTACTTCCAGAAGTGACTTCAGATCAACCTAGTCAAATCTTTAACATTGCACGTTGGCCAATTCCAAAGAATATACAACTGGCAGATTCCGAGTTCTATAAACCTAGACATGTAGACATGCTTTTAGGTGCAGAAATATACTGTGATCTAATGTCAGTTGGACAAATTAAAATTGCAAAGGACCTTCCAAGCTTGCAGAATTCTGTATTTGGATGGATCGTTTTCGGTAAAGTTAACCGTAAGACTCGTCAATCTCCAATTTTTTGCGGAATTAGCACAACGTCATTGGAAACACAACTGGGAAGGTTCTGGGCTTTAGAGGAATGCGATACGACAGAAAGACAAATGACACTAGTAGAAAAAGATTGTGAAACCCACTTCAACAAAAATACTTACACAAACGAAGAAGGAAGGTTTGTTGTCAAACTACCATTCTCAAAATCCCCCAGCACACTAGGAAATTCGAAAGACATAGCTGTACGACGATTTTTATGTTTAGAAAGGCGATTACAACGGAATACAGCCTTGAAGGAGGAATACAGCGCGTTCATGCAAGAACTTATTAATCTTAAACACATGGAACCAGTTGACAGCATACCAGAACACAACTACTTTCTACCTCATCATTACGTGCTCAAACCAGACAGCACAACCACAAGACTAAGAGTAGTTTTTGATGGATCATGTAAGTCTTCCACTAATACTTCACTTAACGATATTCTGTTAATAGGTCCAACAATTCAAAGCGAACTCTTTAATATTTTGCTACGTTTCCGAGTATACAAAAATGTGTTCACGGCAGACATAACCAAGATGTACAGACAGATTCTCGTAGCTGAAGACGATAGAAGATTTCAAATGATTGTTTGGAGAAATTCGCCATCTGAAAGATTACAATACTACCGTTTGCGAACGGTCACTTATGGGACGGCTTCAGCACCGTACCTAGCTATTAAATGTCTACATCGCCTGGCTGAAGAAGAAGTAGATAAATATCCGTTAGCCTCAAAGGTCTTGAAGCGCGATTTTTACGTCGACGATGTAATGACTGGCTCCGACAGTCTTCATGAGGCTTTAACTCTTCAAGCCGAACTAAGGAAGGCACTCACTAAGAGTGAATTTCCTCTAAGGAAATGGTGTGCAAATCATCCGAGATTACTCCATTCTATACCCAAGGAAGATATAGAAACCATGATTAATATTGGCTACAACGGAGAAGGTCAAGTTAAAACGCTTGGATTAACTTGGACTCCCAGCTCGGATAAATTTTCAATTAAAATTACTCCTGCAGATAATAAACGAATAACGAAGCGTTCAATTTTAGGGGATATATCACAAATTTACGATCCCTTAGGATTTGTTAATCCAGTCGTGACCATGGGAAAAATCTTTATGCAAGAGTTATGGAGATTAAAATTAAACTGGGACGAAAGCATCCCACAAGTACTCTAAACAAGATGGCTATCCTTTCGACAAGACTTAAAATATTTGAAAAACCTTCAGAGACCTCGACATGTTCTGGTAACAGATATACGGAAGAACGTTGAAATTCATGCTTTTTCGGATGCTAGTGAAAAGGCGTATGGCACAGCAATTTACCTCCGATCTACAGACATAAAAGGCCAGGTCTCAATAAACCTCCTATGTGCAAAATCAAAGGTCGCCCCAAGCAAGCTGGTAACAATGCCTCGACTTGAATTAGCAGCAGCGCATTTAATGGTAAAATTGGTCAAACGTGTCAAAAATTCATTACAAATTTCAATCGACGCCGTATACTTATGGACAGATTCTATGATCATCATGTCGTGGATCAATTCAGAAAGTTCAACCTTTAAGGTCTTTGTGGCCAATCGAGTGTCTTACATACAAGAACATACTCAGAAGGACTGGTGGAAGTATGTTCCAAGAAAACATAATCCAGCTGACCTTACGTCTAGAGGACTAACACCAAGAAAAATACTAACTTCAAGGATATGGTTTGAAGGACCAGGGTATTTAAAGAATGATCCAGAATACTGGCCAAGACCACCACAAGAGAAAATTGTTGTAGAAGATGAGATTCGAAAACAAAAATCAGTACTAATTACAACTACCGGAACATTAGGCATTATATCGTCTATTAATCATAGAAACTCATTTAAATTTCTACAACACATTATAGCATACATTCTACGGTTCAAAAACATCGTTAGGTCTACACATACACGAACAAACAATAGATCTTTGCAACCAGAGGAGCTTCAAGAAGCGCTTATCATTATCGTAAAAGAACTACAGAATAAACACTTCACCAAAGAATTGAAGCAACTCTCAAGACAACACTCAATAGATTCTTCTAGCAAAATAAAATCATTGACTCCATTTTTAGATAACAATGGCGTTCTACGAGTAGGAGGAAGACTTCAAGCTGCGGACATACCGTTCGACGCTAAGCATCCCATATTATTGCCACATAAAGATGAAATCGTCAAACTACTCATTAAAGAACTTCATGAAAAACATCTTCACGCTGGGCCACAGGCACTCAATCAATTGTGCACAATTGCGTTCGTTGCGCTCGTTTGGCCGAAATTTGTTACTGAACTCATGGGAAATCTACCTACCGAAAGAGTGCAGCCGGCTAGATCATTCTTCAACACAGAAGTCGACTTCTGCGGAATTGGCCCGCAACTACAAGATTAGGGGAAAGCGACCCACTAAAGCCTATATTGCGGTTTTTGTATGCTTTACAACGAGAGCAGTTCATCTGGAACTCGTATCAGATCTCACAAAAGATGCCTTTCTAGGAGCTTAATACGTTTCATTGGACGACGAGGCAGACCATCCAAAATACATTGCGATAACGCCACCAATTTCGTTGGAGCCAAAAATGAGCTTAAGGAAGTACAGCGTTTGTTCTCACAAGAAGAATTTCAAACAAACTTGACCCAATATTGTGCGGATGAATATATTCAATGGTGTGTTATCCCTCCAAGAGCACCACATTTTGGCGGCCTGTGGGAAGCGGCAGTAAAGGCGGCAAAACACCATCTTCGAAGAGTGCTTCTTGGTGCATCTCTTACCTACGAAGAACTTAACACAGTGCTAATAGAAATCGAAGCAGTGCTCAACTCGAGACCTATTACTTCTCTTTCTAGTGATCCAAACGACTTGCTGCCATTGACACCGGGACATTTTTTGATAGGAGAACCAATCACCAGCATGATAGACCCCTATTTAAGAAATCAAAACTGCACACTTCTCAAAAGGTGGGAATCAGTTCAATAAATGCGCAGCAATTTCTGGAAAAGGTGGAGCAAAGAATATCTGCAACAGCTTCAAGAAAGAACGAAGTGGCAACAAACAACCGAAGGAATTAAACCAGGAGCACTCGTACTTCTCAAAGAGGAGAATACACCACCATTGAAATGGCCACTGGGAAGAGTAATTGAAGCATTCAAAGGACCAGACAACCTATCACGTGTCGTGGAAGTGAAAACTGAAAAGGTATTTTAAAAAGAGCAATCCATAAATTATGTCCTGTTCCGATAGAAACAAACCATCAGGAAAAACCACACTCAAATAATAATATTAGTGAAGGAAGAATTCAACAACCGAAGCACAAAACGGGTAAGATTTTGCCAATTAATGAGTCATGGCTACAGGTTCCTTTCAAGCCCTCGACTGCACTACTAAAATATAGCAAACATACTTTACTCAATTCAGCAACCAACTTGAAAAACTTAAAAATATTTGCAATAGCTTTCAATCACCTGACTATTGTCAACACATTTTATCACAGTTTAATCGTCAACTAAATGTAATAAGAACCAACAATATGATATTACTGAGGAGAAACGGAAATGATATGAGGACTAAACGATCACCGCTCGACATTATTGGAACGATCGGTAACAAGCTGTTCGGAATTCTTGACCAAGAATACGCCAATGAAATGTCCAAGACGATTGAAAGAGTACAACAGAATGACAATCATCTTTTGGAATTAATCAAGAACCAAACTTCTATCATTGATTCCACTGAAAACATTATAAAGAAAGATCGCGAATTCTCAGATAAGCAATTCGCAAGGATAAATGATTACTTAACTGAAATACAAAAAGCGATCCAAAATACAAATAAGGTTTTATCTGAACAAGAACTTTTACAAACATTCAACACAATCTCTATTCATTCAACTTTAGTTATGATTAATTTTCAACAACTGCAGTCAGCATTGATAGACATCGTAACCGATTGCCATAATGGTAAAATCAATCCTTTGCTACTCACCCCTGAACAACTTCGGAAGGAACTCTTTGTTATAAGAGAAAATATTCCATCAACCTTAACAATACCAGGTACAGCAGACCACGCAGATCTCCTACCACTTTATAGCTTAATGACAGTTCAAACAAGAGTCACCACGGAATACGTATTATTCAACATTTACTTACCTTTAGTAAACAAAGAAATATTCCAAATATTTAAACTATTACCAATTCCAGTCAAAATTGATGACGATATCCATCAGGTGAAGATCTCCACTGACTTCATTGCAGTAAGCCTACATCGCGACTATTATTACATGATGACAGATGAGGAAATCTCAAGATGCGCAACAACTCTTCAAGATGTATATGTGTGCAACAAAAAGCATACAATTTTCCACAAGTCAGCTGGAGAAGCAACATGTGAACTACTGAATCAGAATATCAAATTGCCGGAGAGCTGTAAATTAGAATCAACGAATTCAATGCCTTCTTGGATTCAGCTTCACGACCCAAACAACTGGATCTACTCGTTCGAACAAAAAACAGTACTTAATATAGTATGTGGTATTCAAACATATCAAACAATCATACAAGGACTAGGTTTATTATCATTCAAATCAAGTTGCATTATTAAACAGAACTCAATTACTATTTCATCCCACATTCAGTACTCTAGTAAGCTGTATCACTCATTCATCCCTTCAATGATGCTCGATATTAAACAACTCATCTCAGCAAACAAGAAGTTAAGACGACTCCAGTCAATCTGTTATTGCGAAATAACACTGAAGATATAAACCAGCTAAAAACTGTGATACAACAACTCTAAACGAACGAGCAGCTACCACACACAGTGTCCACGGATATCCACCAATATACCATAAGCTACCTAGCCTTAGCAGTTATCCTAATATCTCTCGTAGCCTACCTACTACATCATAGAGGAAGATGACGCAAACCCACCAACGAAGATGCAAAACCAGAACCTCCACCACGTCGATCCAATTTCCAGCTAGGACAAAGTCAGTTGAACATCAACGATCTTCAACGGCCGGGAGTATGTCAGCAACCTCAAGAAATTAAAGTCATTGACCAAGCCAATCAGCAATACAATTAACAGGGCATTAACCGCCGGAAAATTCAACCATCAGCAGCAGAATATTAACCGCCGGAAAATGCAAACATCATCAGCAGGGCATTAACCGTCGGAAAATGCAAAAATTGCACTTTATGTAGGTTGGCTAAAATTGTCAATTTGAAGACCTAGCATTTAAGTTAGCATAAAACTTTGTATAAATATAATTCTGAAATAAAGCTTTTTCATTCATAAAGTTAACGTGAACCAAGCCTTTTATTATCACCCAGAGTGAGGCTGCTCTGGGCACGTTATTTTACCTTGAATCTTGGCAGCACGGAAAAAGCAGAAGGCTTCGTTAAGCTTTTGCAGGCAAAAATTAACGTCGAATTGGGGGGGGAAGAAGATGGGTCGCTGAAAGCAAGCTCTGTCGACCAGTAGCGGAGGGTGGATTGGGTTTTACGGACATGGTCGTTAAAACTCGTTGCCTTCAGATTAGAACATTCCAACGAGTGTTCCGGTTTGAAGACAGCTTGATTTCTCAGCTGGGGGTAACTTCCTTGGGGGGTGCCGGCGTAGGAAACATTACTATCTGCTGTCAGTTCGTCCACCCTATCCGCAGGACTGGTCTTAGGAAATGATCTCTACGATCACGACCTGGGGCAGAATAAGACCGGCATTTCATTTGCAATGGGATGAAATTGGGTGCGGGGATTTTTCAGCTATACCGATCAGGTTAAATCCTGAATTAGTGGATTCGGTGTTCAGTAATGCTCGAGGTGTAACAGCCGATACAGGACAGCTTACAGTTCTCGGAGATATCATTGATGCCTCTGAGAACATACTAATACACCGGAAAACAACACTATTAAACGAATTGGTTGATACAGCACGAGAGCGTTTTAGCTAACTCAGTACCAGGTCGTCTGGCACATAGGTGGTGACTGCTTTCGTGGTGAATCAACCGCCGCACACGCCATTCAGTACACTTTCAAAACGTCGGCTGCGCGATCTATTTGTAGATGCGTTACCTGCAGAGCACTTAGGTGTTAATAGATGGAGCGCACATCTCGGGGTAGAATTGGGAGTAATCGGAGGGGTGACTAGCAGAGTGGTCTACAGTTATCCGTCCTATTATAGAGACTCTGATGTAGCATTCAAACTGCTTCATTATAGCCTCGTGCATCCAAATCAGCAGTCGCAAATTGACCAGAGCGTTCAAAGAGTCTGCATGGTTTGTGGGGGTGAAGGAACTTTGTTCCACCGATACTTCACATACCCGGCCTTGTGCGAATTGATGTTACTGGTCCGTCACTTGCGCCAGATTATCTGCCCGCATTTCGGCATTACTAGGACATCATTTTAACTGGACTTGACATGTAACCAGGTTAATTGTTTAATTAGCTTTTGTTCATTTGTGTTGCATGCGGATCGAGCCTGGGCAACAGGCCACTGACACACAGATACACACACGTGCACTTAAGAGCTGCTTTGTTGCCAGATTGAGAAGGCGTTTACGTCTTGAATACCTGGTAACAGAGCCAGACACATTCAATTGTACCTGGCAGCCGCTAGCGTCGGTACAGAATGGTAGCCTTGTCTTTCACTGGTGACAATAGGTCGCAGCCTTGTAGCACCTTATTTACGGAGCTTCTCTCCGCTTTGGATCTGCTGCAAGTGCTGCGGGAAAGATGAGTCCTACGTTTGATTAATTGAACTGAGGCGATGAGGAGCAGTTTTCGGACGTCCATGACTCTGCAGACTGCTCTCGCGGAACTCTATCGTCAAAATTTTCAGTACGCTCACCTGGGACTCTTGAAGCGGGGTGATCCAAGGGGACTAGAAAAGTGGCGAAGACTTCTGCGGAGAGCGTCGCTGCTTGCATTCTCGATGTAGCGTCTTCGCCCGTTATTGCATCTACCTCCGGGGATCATTCAAGCTCAGTAACCAGGTGATTTAAATTCATTTAATTTAGGTTTTTTTTTATTTTTTAAACATATTTTGGCAACCTAGTTCAAAATTATAGAATACTTTTCGGAACATCCACTCACCGAGTGGCTCTCAAATTTTGATTTAAATTTTCTTAACATTTCTTTAGTTTTCTTTTTTCACATTTTGGCAGGTTTTATCTATTATTTAACAAATTTGAGTCTTTTTGCGTCAAGTCTATTTTATACTTTTTGATATGTTCCTAAGCCTTTTCGGATTTGGTGATACGTTTTTGAGCCTTTTTGCAAGAGAGTGAACGTATAATTTTAACCAGAGCCAAAAGTGTCAAAATAGAAAGACATAAACCACGGAATTTTACGAAAAATAGCGCATTTTATAGTGAAAGGGCAAATCTTCAAGTGAAGTGAGAAATGCATTGAAAGTTTTGTTGAACAAAGTTATAAACATTAACAATAATTGTGAACAAAGTGTGTATAAAATTCTAAATTTTTCATGAAGTTGCTAAGCAACCACGAAAGTTACTGATTTCAACTAAACAAGAAATCACGTTCCCTAGCAACGGTGCTTTCATTTGGGTTTACAGAATCTAGTAGCCAGGAAATAATTTATTTTTATTTTTAAAAAGACAAATCTAAATTATACCGGCTGCTGCTCTCAAAAATGAGCGGCAGTAGCAGCGACTCTGGGGGGAAAAAGAAACCCCCCAACATGAAGAAAATGAGGATGTGAGAGCTGAAAGTTTCCCTCGTAGATTTTTTGATCTCCGCAGAGCCCACTGAAAAGGCTACAACAGGGCCCACTGAAGAGGCCAAAGAAGGACGTTCAGTGGCAAGCAATGTTACTGTGGCAGCAACCATCGCGAAAGGCGTCGCGCACCTAAAAGCGACATCCGTCGCTACAACAGCTACAGTGACAGCGACTGATGCCGCTTTAACAACAGCGGCGGCCGCCGCTCCAGTGCCAGCTTATGCAGCAACTACTGCGAAGACATCAGCGGCAACCGCCGCCAACGTGCCAGCAGCAACAGCTGCTAAAACTTCTGTGGCAACAGCCACAAAACCAGCTTCACCAGCAGCCCCGCGACTAAGTGAAGTCGTGAAAGCTGCTTCGAACGCAGCGCCACCGAAGAACCCGAGACCTCCTTTACGCCCAATTCTTTCGGGTGCTAAGAAAGCCGGGCCCAGTAAACCAGCGCCACCGACAGGAACCCCAACTAATACAGGCAGGTTAGTAGCAGGATCCAGCTACGCCCAGCAGGTGAGTGAAAGTTCCTATAATAAGAGTTCTTACAATACTGTAGAGGGTAATTACGTAACTCCTCGTCAGCCTCCAGCTGATTTGGGGAAGTCTCGATCCAAGTCTGCTGCGGGTCTTCAGGGGCTTTTTGACGTCCAGTGGCAAGACGACAGGTACGGTATGTATTTGTTTCACATGGAAAATGAGATTAGATTTTATAGAAAAACTAGGTATTCACATCAAAGCAAGTCGTTTATTGATTCTAACAATTTGAAACCCGTACAACAACTGAACTGTTAAACAAAGCAAAACTCTCATCGCAAGCCTACTGGATCCAAGAAACGGTACCGATGTGCAACCAAATATAAGCCGTAAGAGCAGTTGACTAATTATTGCAGAGTATATCCATATGAATTCAATGTGACTGAATAATTGTAATAATACGTTGGAGCTTCGACCCAGAGACTTGCTATGAAATCACATGTAAACAAAGAGAAATTTAAGTTCAATGATATCGGTAAGTACAATTCAAATTTATTTCAGCATGTAGGTATATGTCCCATTACGTATGTTACTTTTTCAGCTGAGGTGGAAGTTGAGACCAGCCCTCCAAAGGGGGTTTGTTAATTGTTCACTGTTGCTGGCCTGAACATGCTCCCCGCGTCAAAATGAATCTCACTGTTGGTTGAGTTTCGTTGATGAATGGCTTTCCTTCGTTAACTAACTTTCACTCTTACATGACTTTAAGATGATTCTGTACTCTGCAAAGATAAGAGAGAGCAAATGGGAGGATAGCATTTTTTTTTAAGCATGAGGAGAAAATAGGTTCGACAAGGAGTTTTTGAGGGAAAATTTGTTCTATTAGCATTTGTAATTTTGTTTTCTTTTTTCTTTTTAGTTTATTATTCAAAGTTCCTATTTGCTGATTCTACACTTATAAGCGTTTGTAACTCGTCAGATCAATAAAATTGTTTTAAATTTCACAATTCACTAGACATAAACAAACTACTGCGTTTGTTAGGATAATCATTGCCATTTAAATTCACTAGTTTGAGTTTGATTAAGTTCACATTTAGATATTCATATTATTCACTTGAATTAAAATTAATTGCACTTTTCTTCGGAATTTGAGCTCGTTTCATTGTCTAGTATAGGCAAACGCGCAATTTTCGTTGTCGGACGTTTGAGCATTGAGCCTTTTGTTCGAACTGTCACTACCCGCACTAGATCGTCCCTTCCTTTATACACATCACATATTCGTCCTAAGGGCCATTTATATGGGGGTAGCTTATCGTCCTTAACCAAAACCAGGTCATTCTTAGCAATATTTGGTTCCTATATTCGCCATTTGGGTCGTTGTTGTAATTGTGATAAGTACTCTTGACTCCAACGCTTCCAAAAATGTTGCGTTAGCTGCTGTGCAAGCCTCCATTTATCAAGTCTGT
The DNA here is from genome assembly GCA_964036015.1 of Leptarthrus brevirostris. Lineage (NCBI taxonomy): Eukaryota > Metazoa > Arthropoda > Insecta > Diptera > Asilidae > Leptarthrus > Leptarthrus brevirostris. Next base: position 65,880,859 of record OZ038375.1, read on the forward strand.
TTGGATTTACTTCAAGTAGGTTCTCTTGGGATGGTGCTAGCAAAGCGTCACCAATCAGAAAATGGCCTGGTGTCAGCGCATTCAGATCATTAGAATTGGATGTTAATGGACACAATGGCCTAGAGTTCATAGCTGCTTCAAGAGCTGGATCAAGACCGTCGCTAACTCTTCAAAAGTCAAGACTGAATTTCCCAATATTTTTCTTAAATGATGCTTTGCCGATTTTACGTTAGCCTCCCATAATCCACCAGTATGTGGTGCACTTGGTGGGTTGAAGTGCCAGTTCACGCCTTCATTAGATAAATTTTCACCTATTTCCTTGCTGTTTGCTTGCATAATTTTGAACAGGCTGCATGCTCCAATAAAATTCGTGCCGCAATCAGAATAAACATGATGGCTTAAGCCTCGACGAGCGGTGAAGCTTCTAAATGCGGCCAGGAACGCAGCAGTTGTTAAGTCACTGACAGCCTCCAGATGGACTGCTTTCACAGTGAGACACACAAAAAGAGCAATACAGCCTTTGTAGGATTTCGAGCCCCTAAGTTTACTCGATCGTATATCGATGGGGCCACAGTAATCAATACCTGTGTGCGTGAAAGGTCTACACACTTTTACCCTAGCAGTTGGTAAACTCCCCATTAGTTGAGTGCATGGTTTTGCTCTTTGTCAATAGCAAGTTACACATCTATGAATAACCTTACGAAGAGTGTTACGAGCGCTTAGGACACGCCCAGTATTTTTTTGTAGTAAAGTAAGAACTAACTGAGGGCCACCATGTAATGAAATACAATGATAATGTCTTAGTATTAGTGTAGTGAAATGTCCAAATTTGGGTAGAATTATTTGATGCCGCTCTGTGTATCTTAATGACGAATTTTGGAGCCTTCCTCCAACTCGCAAAAGGCATTCATTATCTAATAAAATAGTTTTAAAAAATAATTTTTCATTTTATATCTATTACGACATTTTGAAGTCGGTGCAAATTAAACAAACCAAACAACTACAACAAAAATATTTAATCGTCATTTCTTATGATCCCGTAAGCTGAAACGTTCAGGTAGTATTATGTATTATTTTCAATTGTGGTTCTGTAGTTGTTTTATTTGTTTAATTTGCACCGACTTAAAAATGTCGTAATAGATATAAAATGAAAAATTATATTATGCTTTTTAGCGCTTTTTGTGATGTCGGTTCAAAATTTTTTTTAAAAACTATCTTATTTATCACTTTTTAGTGTCTTCGACTCTAAACAACGAAGAAAGAATCATCTAAATCGGTCCACGCGTTAAAAGTTAGTTTTAACACCCCCCCCCCCCCCGCCCCATTCCGCTAAACTTTTTTCCTCATGGTATCAATCAAGGACCATACTCTACCGAACAGAACAGGAATCATCGCTTCACGCATTACGAAGTTACTACCCCTCCCCCACCACCACAATAGGACCAAATTATACTCCTATTAGCAATGGGGGACCACACTCTATACAACAGCAAAAGAATTATCCAAATCAGTCCACGCGTTACAAAGTTAGGTTCCACCCCCCTTCTCCCACCCCAACCACACCAAAAATTTTTTTTCTCGTGCTATCAACCAGGGAGCATACTCTACCCAAAAGAAAAAGAAATATCCAAATCGGTCCACGCGTTACGAAGTTAGACTACTGCTCCCCTCGCCCAACCCCCCACCATGGGCCAAATTATTCTTCTATTAGCAATGGGTGATCACGCTCTATACAACAGTAAAAGAACCATCCAAATCGGTCCACGTGTTACAATGTTACGTTCCACCCCCCCCCCCCCCCCCCCCCTACCGCCACATTAACATTTGTTTTATCGTAGTATCAACCAAGGATCATATTCTACCCAATCGAAAAGGAATTATCCAAATCGGTCCACGCGTTACGAAGTTAGAGTACCCCCCCCACCCACACCTTACACCATAGCACCAAATTATTCTCCTATTAGCAATGGAGGATCATACTCTATACAACAGAAAAAGAAAACCATAGAAATTGGACCACGCGTTACAAAGTTAGGTTCCACCCCCACCCCCCAACCCCATCCCCCAAATTTTTTTTCTCCTGGTATCAACCACGGAACATAGCCTACCCAACAGAAAAAGAATTATCCAACTCGGTCCACGCATTACAAAGTTAGACTACCCCTCCCCCCTCCCCACACCCTAGACCAACTTTTTTTCTCCTATTAGCAATGGGGGATAATACTCTGTACAACGAAAAAAGAACCATCCAAATCGGACCACGCGTTACAAAGTTCGGTTTCACCCCCACCCCCACCCTACCAAAATTTTTTTTGACATGGTACCAATCGGTGAACATATTCTACCCAACAAAAACAACAATCATCAAAATCAGTCGACGCGTTACGAAGTTATGCCCGGTCAGACATAAAAAAAAATGTGATGTTTGGCATTTGTTACCTGAACTCCATCCAACTTTGTTTGATGGAAATTGGCAGATGTTCATCCCAGTCGATTCCATGTAGCCAAACGGCTTGCATTAATATGTTTGCACCAATCACTATGGGAGAAATCCATCCAAAAGGATCATACAGTTTCGCGATCTCCGATAACAATTCTCGTTTTGTGTTTATTTGTTGTTGCTTTGTGGTGTTTATTTTATAACTGAGTTGGTCTGCTAATGGATGCCAGCGAAGTCCGAGAGATTTCACATGTTGATCTGGAGATAAGTTGCAGGTATCATAATTTTCTCTGTCCTCAGGTTGAATATCTGTGATGATTTTTTGATCGTTTGCTATCCATTTGCGTAATTTAAATCCGCCTGATGATAATAGATTGTTGAGTTGCTGTTGTTTGCTGATTGCATCCTCTAGTGTCTCTGCTACTGATAACAGGTCGTCTACGTGGAAATCGTGAAGCAGGGCATCACTAGCTGCTGGATAATTTTTCTTCTCATCACAAGCTAGTTGCTTAAGGACTCTTACAGCAAGATATGGAGCGCAGGTAACACCAAATGTCACAGTAGATAGGCAAAAATCCTTGATTTCGTTATTAGGATGATTTCTCCATACAATCCTTTGAAAATTGGCGTCTTCCGGATCTATTCTCACTTGCCTATACATCTTTTCGATATCTGCACTAAATGCGAATTTGTGCGTGCGCCATCGAAGAAGCACTGTAATGAGGTCGTTCTGGATACTGGGACCGGTAAATAGAATGTTGTTTAACGACAATCCACTTTTACTTTTTCTCGAAGCATCGAAGACTACGCGCAACTTGGTGGTGGTACTGTCCTTAAGAACTGCATGATGCGTTGCATAGCAATGTTCGGATTCGCTTATAATATTTTCCTCTTCTTTGGTATGCGCTGGAAACATGTGGTGAAGATCGAGATATTCGTTAATGCAGTTACTGTACTCCTTTTTAAATTCTGCATCCTGGAAACATTGCTTTTCAAGGTGTAATAGGCTGCTAACTGCCATTGATCTTGACGGTCCTAGAAGGACTTTGCTGTCGGCATTCTTAAACGGTATTTCGCCCATTCTGCAATCGTCTGTGAGTTTTCACAAAGAATTGCTTACAGATGTTATCTTCCTCAGAAATCACTTTGGACTTTGGAACTTCTTCTAATTGCCAGAACTGTTGAAGTTTCTCACTAATGGTGTCTGTTACAACAGTCGTAAAAACGTTTACGTGTCCGCTGATATTGCCGTTTGTTTGTCCGGAAACAATCCAGCCAAGACTGGTGTTTTGGGCCATTGGTGAGCTGTTTGGACCTTTTCGAAGTCCATCACGGATGAGATACACGTAAGCGTCTGCGCCAAGTAAAACATCTATACGACCGGGTTTGTGGAATGTTGGATCAGCTAAGTTTAAGTTGATAATGTGATCCCAAGCATCGATAGAAGTCGTCATTGAGGGTACATAATTTGCCATTTTTTTTTAAATTAATGCTTTTATCATAAGCGGCTCGTCATTTGGTGGAATTAAATTCACATGAGTCATGGCAGTTGTTTTACCTATTAAGACTTGGACAACGCCCGTAATAGATGCCTGTACAGGCTCACGTTTTAAACGAAGCGACTGAGCTGCTGTTTTATCTAATAGCTTTTTGATAGATTCTGAAGATTCTATGCAGTGTGTTTGGTTAAATAGACTATCAAAATAAGAATTTACAAGCATTCTTGTGTTTTCATATCGGGATTTTAGTATATTCCACGCCAACTCATAACTTGCATCACTGATCGCAAATCCTTGGATTAAACGCTCGGCTTCACCTGACAAGCTTGCTTTTAAATAATGTAACTTTTCCGCATTTGATAGTGAAGACTTGGAGTGAATGAGTGAGACAAAGAGATCGCGAAAAGACGTCCATGATTCGTAGTTGCCCGAGAAAATAGGGAGTGTTCTTCGTGGCAATTTTATAACGCTATTTTCCTTCTTTATATGTGATGTATCTTCAGTTTTCTGACTCCTGACTATATCATTTAACGAATCTTCTAATTTCGAAATAAAGTTTAGATATTTTTCTTCAAATTCCACGAATTCATATTTTTCTACATAATCAACTCCAAGAGTAGATGGCTTATCACTTAATTTATCTAGAATTTGCTCATGTGTTAGCGTCGAATTATTGTGTAAGCCTTTAACTGATTGTATTCGATTTTCATAATACGTAGCGGTTTTTCTTATTTGCGAATCTTTATTAAAATTTGATATAATTTTTAGTAAATTCGAAAAATGTTGTCTTTGTTTGTTTATAAGTTGATCCATTTTTGTAATTTGAGATAAATTTCAAGTGGTACTTACCAATTTGAAATTTTCTTGACTCCACGTGTTTTCACTAAATAGTTTTAGACTCCTTGCTCAGTTTCACGATACTTTCTTATTGTCACGATATTTAAATCACTATTTTTCAGTTTAGCGTTTCGCACCTGTTTCAGTTCACACAAATTTAATCAGTTTAAGTTTTCTGAATTTAACACGTGTATAATGATTTCACAGCTTCATAAGTTTTATGATTTTCACAAATAGTCGATTTATTAGATTGATTTCACGAATTACTTGACTCATTAATTCATTATCCGTCTCGCTAGGACCAAAAAATTATGTTTGTTTCACATGGAAAATGAGATTAGATTTTATAGAAAAACTAGGTATTCACATCAAAGCAAGTCGTTTATTGATTCTAACAATTTGAAACCCGTCCAACAACTGAACTGTTAAACAAAGCAAAACTCTCATCGCAAGCCTACTGGATCCAAGAAACGGTACCGATGTGCAACCAAATATAAGCCGTAAGAGCAGTTGACTAATTATTGCAGAGTATATCCATATGAATTCAATGTGACTGAATAATTGTAATAATACGTTGAAGCTTCGACCCAGAGACTTGCTATGAAATCACATGTAAACAAAGAGAAGGTTAATGATATCGGTAAGTACAATTCAAATTTAGTTATATGTCCCATTAGGTATGTTACTTTTTCAGCTGAGGTGGAAGTTGAGAGCAGCCCTCCAAAGGGGGGTTTGTTTATTGTTCACTGTTGCTGGCCTGAACAGTATGTACTTCGAGCACCTCCGTGGAGTCACTCAAAGTACATACCTTCGAGCCATGTCACTGGTCGTCCCATTGGAGAAAATATTCTCCTTTAGTCTTGTTGGACGCGGTATGGTAGAGGTGTATACCACCACCATTGATGCTGCCACCAAGCTTATGCTTGAAGGCATTGATGTGGGTGGTAGACACCTCCATCACCTCTGGTGAAGCCGACGAGAGTAGTCTTTTCACGAATCCCAATCCGGGCTAAGCCAGAAGACCTCGAATCCTCCTCACGAAGGTTCGGTAAGGTTCAAGCAAAGTCCGTGCTGTTCCGTTACGAATTGGGGATGAAGGTCTCGGTCGGGGCATTTTCAGCTCCAGTCGGGGAGCATATATCACTCTAAACCAGGTGTGTGTGCTTCCAGATGGGTTCTTTTGGAGCATGTCCGGGTCAAAATCTTGGATAGACGTGACCACCGAGGCAAAATGTCACGCCTGCCATCAGATAGGGCATTTTGCTGCGGATTTCCCTAAAAGATCCGTGAGTGCGGCTGAGGTTACTGTGGAGAGCATCTCTGCACCAGCAGTGGCTCTAGCAGCAGTGCCTACGCCCAGTGCAGCGCCCGTTCTCTTGGTGCAAACCGCAGCAAAAACTCCTGAGGAAACTCCGGAGAACCGAGCTGTAAACTGTGTTTCGCCTACGCGAAGAAAAGTCATGAGTACGGACGAGAAGTTCACCAAAGTTTCGAAGAGGAAGAAGAGGATGAAGAGGAAGTCCAAACAAAGGCCCGATCAAGAGGCAATGCCGCCTCCACCCAAAAAGGTGCAGGGAAAGAGGACTGTCTCCCCAGGCCAATATTTCCTCTCCGATTGCGGTACCAGTGGAATCTGTGGATACCACTGATATATTATCGGAGAGTGAGGTGGTATCCGCTACGGAGACGGCTGGTCCTCTTCAGAGCGGTTACGAATCGAGTGGTAGTACCGCATCGATGAGTAGCCGCTTTGAGGTCGACCCCGATTCAGAAGAAATGCCTAGGAGAAATTGCGCTCGCTCCTCGACAGCCTTCATCACAAAAAGAGCGGCGAGAAGATCCTCAACATCCTCAAGCGATAGCTTGCGAATCCATCTAGGATTCTTCCCCAATTAAAGCTGTTGATGTCTGAGGCAAAGAAAAGTAAAAGTTTAATGAGGTGTCGAGGTGCGAGCGCCTTTTCAACAAGGTCTCGGATATCCTCGAGGAGCGTCGTCTGGACAAAGCTCTTCATCCGTAGAGTCGAACTATCATGGTTTGAGTTCGAACATTTCCTTGAATGTGCAAAATAACATCGATTATTTTGCACATTGGGGGCCTCAGTGCACCCTCATGCCTGCTTGCAATATTTGAAGACAGTAAACACTGGAATACAGACATCGCACTAATACAGGAGACAAATTTTACTCAAGACACCTTTACACAATTAGAACGCAACACTATATTACACAAAGGTTACACAGTTTTTGCCACACCAGATCCACCAGGGATCTGGTGTGGCAATTGCTGTGTCCAACAGTTTCACACTAACGTCTCCTGTATTCACAGACGTTTGCTCAGGTTTCGCGTCTTCCTTAGAATTCGTTTGCAAGACAAAACACTAAGGATAGTAAACATGTACCTGCCGCATGACCAGGATATTGCAAGACAGGTAATGGACTCTATCCTGTTGCATCTTGCGAACTTCGGTGGTGAAGTTGTCCTTGGGGGTGATTTCAACTGCACACTGGATTCTCCGCTCGACCGCCATTCCGGAGTTTAATTCAACTCAGTGAACGCGGGACGATTGCGGAACCTAGTCAGACAGCTCAACCTTGTCGATGTCTACCGTTGGCGCAACCCAACGACTAGGTCATATACAAGGGTTTCCCGAAATGTCGGGTTCGAGGATAGACAGAGTTTACGTCTCGTCTAGCTTTCTTAACTTTTTCGTTAGTGTCACTCATGAAGTGTGTTCATTAAGTGATCACCTTCTTGATGTGGCGACTAGCACTTTGGTCGAAAAGCGAACTGCTTACTGGATTTTCAACAATAATTTGTTGAATTCAGTGCAGTTCATTGAAGAATTCATACAGTCATTGGTGGGATGTTGGAAAGCTTCAGATTCGCTCATTTATCGAGACGAGATTCAATCGAAGCAGGTATATAGCATCGAGTTTGACGGCCGAAGTCACCCAGATTGGTACGCTTCTGCCCGCGCAACCAGAATTGCTCTCGCAATACGAGAGATTTTGAGCTGAACTACTGACGGGGACGGACGTGCCGCCGTGTCTTGCTCCCCAATAAATTTTTAAAGCGGTTGCGAAAGCGAATCGAATTAAAAAATTTCAAAGTGCTAGTGCCATCTTGCCGGAGTGAAGGGCTTTTATGCTCTATTTGAAAGCACAGTCTGGTGAGTCCGTTCCTATCTATTTTTTATTTTCTTCCATCCAACATTCAATGTAGTACAATCGTGCTGCATTGAATGCGTTTAACGGGTCTCCACTGCTGAGCATTTAGCTGCCTTCGTCGAGATCAAAGTTCAGCACAGCAGGCATAACACTGCTGCTGGCTTTGTTTTCACAGAGGCGGCTTTGCTTTGCATCTGTGGATCCCGTTCGTCAGTCCTTGTGTTTGTGTACGTTTTCGTTTGTTTTGTTTTGGGCAAATTAAGACCGGGACTATGCAAAAATTTTTATTTAATTTTTGCAACATTCGTGGCTTAAAAAGTAACCATTTTTCCGTTTACTGCCACTTGATCGCGGAAAATCCGGCAGTTTTTGCACTAAGCGAAACCAAGGTTGTTTCCGATTCTGATATTAATCAGTATCACATCCCTGGTTATCACTTAGTGCCGCTCTTCTCTCCTCAGAGGGGAATCGCGGTTTATATTAGAAATGATGTGCCATTCTCCCATCTCCCTCAATTCTCTTCTACTAATCCAGAATTTAATTATGTCTGGATTAGATTTAAACTCTATCGGCACATTATTCACTTCTGCTTTTTATACCGCAGCCCAAATATGTCTGACACTGACACTGTGTGCTCCTTCGATAAACTGTCTTCCGATATCGATAAGATTTTGGAATTATCCCCCTCTTCTGAAATCGTTCTTGCTGGAGATTTCAACGTCCACAGCACACAGTGGCTCAGGCATTCTTCTACCACAAGCCCGTCTGGAAGACACGTCGAGTTATTTAGTGAGTCTTTTAATTTACAGCAACTGGTTGAGTGTCCGACTCGTGTTCCTGATACTTCGGGGCACAACGCGCACCTTTTAGATCTATTTCTAACATCGCATCCAGAAAAATACTCGGTTTCGGTGACGTCTCCCTTGGGTAATTCGGACCATTGTCTAATCTCCGCCCAATTCTCCATCTCCTCTCTGACAACCACTAATCTAAACTCCACCAAAAGATTAGTGTGGCATTATAAAAATGCTGATTGGGCGGGACTTAATAAATATCTCAGAGAGCTGGACTGGTCTGATTGCTTTTCTATGAAGGACGTTAACAGAAGCACCGATTATATCTTGAACATCCTATGGTTTGGAATGCATCGCTTTATTCCTCATAGCTTCAAGAACATCAAACCAACTAACACCAATTGGTTCAATAATGACTGTTTCGCAGCCATTAAAAAGAAGGGAGCAGCCTTCCAGGCATATAAATTGTGCCCTTCAGAGGAATTGAGACGTATCTATAGAGATGCGCGGAATATTTGCAATTCAGCAATTAGCCGGGCTAAGTTTAATTTCGACCAGATCATCAGACGGAAGGTATTTTCTACTCAAAAGGGTAGTAAGGGCTTCTTTTCTCTAGTAAAAACCGTAAAGAACAATTTCACCTGTTCGTCAACACCACCACTCATTTATAATCGGAATGTTTTTACTGACTCATTGGACAAGGCCAACCTGTTTGCTGCTAATTTTGCTGCTAACTCGTACTTGCCACCATCATCGCAGCCACTTCCATCTCTATCACAGTGCATTAGTAGGCAAAAGCCGCTACACTTTCGCACTCGGGAAGTTTTTAGAGTACTTTCGAAACTCGACGTGTCCAAAGCTACTGGGCCTGATGGTTTCTCGCCCCTTGTTTTAAAATGCTGCGCCTCTGCTTTGGCTAAACCTCTGCGCAAACTTTTTCACCTGTCATATTCAACAGGAATATTTCCAAGTGTATGGAAACTTGCTCATGTCCAGCCGATACTTAAAAAAGGAGAGGCATGCGACCCCTCTAACTACAGACCAATTGCACTAACCTCGATCATATCCAAAGTTTTTGAATCACTCATCAACTCTCAGTTGTTGAAATATCTAGAAAATAACCATCTTATCAACGATTGCCAGTACGGTTTCCGCGCTGGCCGCTCAACCGGAGACTTACTAACGGCTCTAACGGAGCGTTGGAATCATTATCTCCATAATTTCGGTGAGTCCGAAATCGTCGCTCTTGATATTTCAAAGGCTTTTGATAGAGTCTGGCATGCTGCCCTTTTAGCCAAACTTCAAACATTTGGTCTGCATCCTACCCTCGTTAAATGGATAGAGAGCTTTTTGTCAGGCCGTTCAATCCGTGTAGTTATTGACGGCGTTACATCTGCATCCCACGAAATAAATGCCGGTGTACCTCAGGGTTCAGTTCTTTCACCAACTTTATTTCTTCTTTTCATCAATGATCTCTTATCCCTTACTCTCAATCCTATTCATAGTTTTGCCGACGACAGCACCCTTGATTTCGCGTACTCATTTGATTCTGTAATGAATTCACGTGGAAATGTTACAGAAGTCAATCGGGAACGCATGTTTAGATCATTAAACAACGACATTTCTAAGGTCCTCGCTTGGGGCAGAGCAAATCGTGTTACGTTTAATGCATCTAAAACTCAATGCTGTTTAATGTCCCTTAAAAAACGCCCAGTCCACCCCCAACCCATTTCAGTCGACGGAGTGAATATACCCAATTCACCCTCCCTAAAGATCTTGGGTATTGAGATATCCAGCAATCTTAGCTGGACTGATCATATATTTGCAATCGCTAAAAATGCGATGAAATGTTTGGGTTTTCTACAGAGATGTAAGAAATATTTCACCCCACCCGACTTAGCGTTGATCTACAAGTCCCACATTAGGCCTAGACTTGAATATAATTCCCATATTTGGGCAGGGGCAGGACACACCGCATTGTCCGCGTTAGACAAAGTTCAGCGTAAGGCTGTTAAACTTATTGGCGATTCCTCAATCTCTGAGGGCCTTGACTCTCTTGAGCATCGACGGAATGTCGGTTGTCTCTCACTCTTTTATCGCTATTTCCATGGCCATTGTTCTAACGAAATCGCTAGCCTGATTCCTTGTAGACTCATTACAACGCGCGATACAAGATCTACAAGTCGCTCCCACCCCTTCACTCTCCGGGTCAAATTTGGACGTACCGTCAAATTTCGGGAATCTTTTCTTAGCAGAACAACACGAATGTGGAACAGGTTACCATCTTCTGTTTTTCCCTCGTCTTATGAGCCTGAAACTTTCAAACGGGGCGTACATCGACACCTCCGTCACTCAACCTCCTAACCCATTTCCCTCATCCTTAATTCCTTTCCTGCCACGGCTGTGCTTTAGCATCATAGGGCATCCCCTGAGCTTTGGCAACATCATATATAAAAAAAAAAAAAAAAAAAAAAGATTAAAAAAACGGCTGAGAGTACAAAACTACGAACATAGTTTGGATTTTGTACTCCGAAATCAGTCGCGCTGTTTGCGCGAGGACGAGTTTCTGACCGAGTACTTCTTCCAGACAACACGACGACATACCGCTTCTTGCGAAGTAGACTCGATTGTCGCCGAATCTGGGCAACTCATACACGGAGACGAGCTTGCGGATTATATCCGAAACTACTACACACAGCTATATGCTGCGCCGACGTTGCCAAAATCTAGGTCCACTGAAGAATTCTTCCAGTACGTTCTTGCTTTCTGTAATGAAAGTAGAGAATTCCTGGACAGATCATTAACCCTCGACGATATGCTTACCGCTACGAAGGATCTTCGCCGTCATACCTCTCCTGGTTATGAAGGTCTAACTCCACACTTTTTTCTACGCTTCAGGATTCTTTTGATTCCAGACATATTGGAAGTCTTCAGTTCTGCAGTGGTTGGACATACCGAATTTCCCTCAAGTTGGCGGAGATCCGTTATGTGTCTAATACCCAAGAAGGGAGATCTTCAGAGGTTGGGAAACTGGAGGCCAGTTTCGTGGAACTATATTAAGCTCAGTGATAGCTTCGGTAATACACCCGGAACAGTCCTACTGCATTTCAGGTCGTAGTATCTACGACAACATCGCCGTAGTAAAGTATCTTTTCGCCTACCATGAAAAAACTGGTTTGCAAATGGCAATGATCTCTTTGGATCAAGAAAAGGCGTTTGATAGCGTCTCGCATGAGTATCTACTGAGATTGCTCGATAAATTTGGGTTTCCGTGCAGATGGATTGAGATCATCAGTAGTCTTTATAGAGATTCAGTGATTCTCATAAAGCATAATGGGCATATATTGTCTCCTATTCCGTTTCGTCGGGGTATCAGGCAGGGATGCCCGTTGTCAGGAATGCTTTATGACTTTTCACTGGAGCCGCTGCTAATAAATCTTCGTCAATCATTGAGACAAAATTCAGTTCACCTACCAGACACTACTATAAGGCCTAATAAATCTTCGTCAATCATTGAGACAAAATTCAGTTCACCTACCAGACACTACTATAAGGCCACTTATTCTAGCGTATGCTGACGACCTGTTTATTTTTGTTACGAAAGAAGATGCATTTCCAGTCGCTCGGAGGGTTTCCGAACAATATGAGCGATAAGCGGGCGATAGGGTTAACCTAAGCAAAAGCCAAGACCTATGGTGTGGGGGTGGCGGAATTGTTCAGATTCTCCCCTCGACATACAATGGACCAATACTTGCTTGAAGTATTTAGGTGTGTATATCGGGCTCGATGGTAAAACACGTAATCGCCGCATGGCTCTGGAGAAACTTTCCGGAGCAGTAAATTCGTGGGTCCAGTTATAGAGACTCTGATGTAGCATACAAACTGCTACATCATAGCCTCGTGCATCCCAATTAGCTGTCGCGCATTGACCAGAGCGTTGAAAGAGTCTGCCCGGTTTGTGGGGATGAAGGAACTTTGTTCCACCGATACTTCACATGCCCGGCCTTGTGCGAATTGATGCTACTGGTCCGTCACTTGTGACAGATAATCTCCCCGCGTTTCGGCATTACTAGAACATCGTTTTTACTGGTTCCAAGGACATGCAGCCAGGTGAATTGTTTAATTAGCTTTGTTCTTACGCTAGCTAAATCAACAGTTCATTTGTATTGCATGCGGATCCAGCCTGGGCAACAGGCCACTGACACACAGATACACACACTTGCACTTAGGTGCTACTATGTTGCCAGATTGAGAAGGCGTTTACGTCTTGAATACCTGGTAGCAGAGCCAGACACATTCAACTGTACCTGGCAGCCGCTAGCGTCGGTACAGAATGGTAGCCTTGGCTTTCACTAGTGACAATAGGCCGCAGCCTTGTAGAACCTTATTCACGGAGCTTCTCCCCGCTTTGAATCTGCTGCAAGTGCTGCGGGAAAGATGAGTCCTACGTTGGAAGAATTGAACTGAGGCGTTGAAGGGAGCAGTTTTCGGACGTCCATGACTCTGCAGACTGCCTCGCAGGACTCTATCGTCAAAATTTTTAGTACGCTCACCTGGGACTCTTGAAGCGCTGTGCTCCAAGGGGACTAGAAAAATGGCGAAGACTTCTGTGGAGAGCGTCGCTGCTTGCATGCGAGTAGGTATTCTCGATTTAGCGTCTTCGCCCGTTATTGCATCTACCTCCGGGGATCATTCAAGCTCAGTAACCAGGTGACCTAAATTCATTTATTTAGGTCTTTTAGTTTTTTAAACATATCTTGGCAACCTAATTCAAAATTATAGAATACTTTTCGAAACTTCCACTCACCGGGTGGCTCTCAAATTTTGATTTGAATTTTCTTAACATTTCTTTAGTTTTCTTTTTTCACATTTTGGCAGGTTTTATCTATTATTTAACAAATTTGAGTCTTTTTCTGTCTGTTTACTTTTTGATATGTTCCTGAGCTTTTTGTGATATGTTTTTGAGCCTTTTTGCTATTTTTGAGTCTTTTTGATGAGTGTTGAGCCATTTTATAGTGATATTTTGTGCCTTGTTTTTATAAACTTTTTGATATTTTACATTTTACAGAGTAGTTAGGGAGCTTTTTAGTTTTTATACAATATACGATTTATAACGTTGAGCCTATTAAATTAGTATATATACATAAAAAAATTATTATTATTATATGTATAATCGGGAGTTAGCGGACGTGTGATTTTTTGAAGAGCTATAAACAGTGCCAAAAAGAGACAATTTTGTGAAAAAAGAGGAAGTATTTATAAGTTGTATTGTGAGAAGTGAATTTAGTCATAAAACATTGAAATTTCGAGGGATCTGTGCAGAATAATGAACTTAATCTAAATTGGAAAAAGTGAAAAAATTTGACATTCTAAAAAATATTTCTGTTATCTGCGATTACCATAGCAACGCCAGTTTTATTTGCTTTAAAGTAGGCAAGGCGCTACTTTAAGCAAGATAAATCTACTACTGCCATCAAAATGAGTGGCAGTAGCAGTAGTAGTGATACCGGGTGGAGCAAAAAGCCCCCCAAAACTAGGAAGGAGAAGAAGGAGAGAGGTACAAAGGTGCACCTCGGCCCCTTCTTAAAAATAAAAGAGCCCACCGAAAAGGCTGTATCAGGGCCCACTTAAAAGGCCAAAGTGGAAGATAGAAGAAGGAAGTTAGTCCCAAAGACTGCAGCAATAGCAGCTTCGGATGCAGAGACCTCCGTTGGCGTGACATCAGCGGCATCCGCCGCTAATGTCAAACCGACGCCCATCGTATCACCATCGGCGGAATCCGCCGCGAAGAAAGCAGCAGCAACAGCTGCAACTGTTCCCGTGGCAGCTGCCATAAGCAATGCATACCATACATTACCATACACTACTATAAGGCCACTTATTCTAGCGTATGCTGAAGACCTGTCTATTTTCGTTACGAAAGAAGATGTATTTCCAGACGCTCGTAGGGTTTTCGAACAATATGAGCGATTAGCGGGCGCTAGGGTTAAGCAAAACCCAAGGCCTTGGTGTGGGAGGTAGCGGAATCGTTCAGATTCTCCCCTCCGCATACAATGGACCAATACTTACTTGCTTGAAGTATTTAGGTGTGTATATCGGGCTCGACGGTAAAACACGTCATCGCCGCATGGCTCTGGTGAAACTTTCCGGAGCAGTGAGTTCGTGGCGGACTAGATTGTTCCTTCTTTTGCTGAAAGGACGTGCAGTCGTTGTCAATTACCTGATTACCTCATCCTTCGTTCACCTGCTTAAGTCGGCGTGCTTCGAGGAAGGTGTCAGCAACCTCAAGAAATTAAAGTCATCGACCAAGCCAATCAGCAATACAATTAACAGGGCATTAACCGCCGGAAAATTCAACCATCAACAGCAGAGCATTAACCGCCGGAAAATGCAAACATCATCAGCAGGGCATTAACCGTCGGAAAATGCAAAAGTTGCACTTTATGTAGGTTGGCTAAAATTGTCAATTTGAAGTTAGCATAAAACTTTGTATAAATATAATTCTGAAATAAAGCTTTTTCATTCATAAAGTTAACGTGAACCAAGCCTTTTATTATCACCCAGAGTGAGGATGCTCTGGGCACGTTATTTTACCTTGAATCTTGGCAGCACGGAAAGAGCTCCGCGCTGCGGTAAACAAAACATTGGTGACCCCGACGTGATCACCCGATCACACATCGTACCCTGCATCTACAAAAAAGTCAACACAGTATTGCTTTTACTTGGTTCAGTGGACAACTTTAAAAGCGTGAAAACATCCGCAACCCAGGCAGCTTTAAGCAGCAAACATTGGATCATTGGATTTCCTCCAAAGCTTTAACGTACCTGCAGCAAGAGAACTGTTTCTAATTTGTCGTCTTCTCTTTACAGCCAGTATACAGCCGGTAATTTCAAAATGGAGAAATTATCCAAGGAAAAATCCAAGACCGGCAAGGCCATAGAGCGAATGATAGAAAATTACTATAAGGATTCCAAATCAAGGAAAACCATTCGTTATCATAAGAGTAGGTTAGATACTCTGAGGAAAGAATGGACAATTTTCACCACTCGCCACGCAGAGCTTCAGAATTACGAAGCAGAAAACCCAAATCACCCATAAGGAAGATTTCTTCTCGCAAGTAAAAACAGTGTATGAAGATGGAGAGCTACAAGAAAACCTTTCTAAACTAGAAAACATACAAGCTGGTGACGGGACTGCTCCAAGCGCTCACAAAGATGATCTAAGCGACACTCAACGACGAATTCGAACCCAACTGGCACTAATGACATCTCTTAATCGATCCATACAGTCAGCAGAAGAAGCCATCCAATCTCCTCAACCAAGGGCTTTTTATCAACAACATCTCAACAGCCTAAGTAATTATTGGCATACAATAAACATGGCTCACCATGAAATATTAGCAGATGAGGATATAGGATCCTACGATCAAAACATCTATATACAATTGGAATCTCGTTACCAGGCCATGGCAGTAAAATTACTAGGGCTTAGCCAATCGAGTCAGCATCCAGATCAACAAACTGGAACTATACATAATACTAATAACACTGAGCATCCCCAGTAATCATTAGTTAGGCTTCCTAAAATTACGAACCGATCTTTGAAGGTAATTACTCGAAATGGAAGCAATTTCATGATTTATTCTTAAACCATATCCATCTACAGCCCATGGCCGATTCACAAGAAATGTTTTATTTGAAATCTAATTTAACAGGAGAAGCAAGTCGTTTAATTCAACATTTACAGGTATCAGACGAGAATTACAAGACAGCTTGGGATATATTGAATAGCAGATATGATAACAAGCGACTGATCGTGTCCGCCTTTCTCAATAGCATGTTATCGATTCCCAGCATGAATAGAGAATCGGCCAGCGCACTAAAACGATTACACGATACCGTAAATGAAGCAATTCTAGGTATCCAGAATCAAGGTATTGATACAACCAAGTGGGATGCCATAATACTTCATTTACTAATGCAGAAAATCGATAGAGAAACTCATCGCCTATTTGAGCACACATTGGAATACCCCCGTGAAATTCCAAGCTTAACTTCTTTTCTAAAATTTCTTGAATCTAGATTTCAATTACTAGAAACTCTAGGTGACAAGAAGGAGAAAGGGCACATAAACGACAAAGACATTAAAAGACATTCAAGTCTGTTCACTGCAAAACGTGTAGCAACATGTTCACTTTGCAAAAAACAACACAATAGTCTACGAAATTGTAACGTTTTTCTCAATTCACATGTGACTGAGCGACTAAAAATAACACGCAGACTACATTGCTGTATAAACTGCCTTAAAAATGGGCACAATTTGACAGCATGTCCATCACGAGGATTTCTGAAGTGCAATTCTCGACACAACACTTTGCTGCACTACGATGATCAACGAGAAAACTCATCATTACAGGAAAGCCAGAATCAGACTGTCCACGCAGCATTTAAAGAACATGATAAAACATCTGGTTATGTTTTCCTTGGTACTGCTATCATAAATGTGGAAAACAACAATGAAGAACAAACAAACTGCAGGGCAATTTTAGATTCAGGATCTCAGCTGAATTTTATATCAGAGCGTCTTGTCAAAAAATTAGGCATTCCTACCGCTTCTCAAGAAACAGAGATTAATGGAATAGGCCACTTGAAATTACAAATTCGTGGTAGAGTAAACTTATGCATTCATTCAAGACTAAATGAATTTTCGGTAAGAATATAAGCTTTTGTACTTCCAGAAGTGACTTCAGATCAACCTAGTCAAATCTTTAACATTGCACGTTGGCCAATTCCAAAGAATATACAACTGGCAGATTCCGAGTTCTATAAACCTAGACATGTAGACATGCTTTTAGGTGCAGAAATGTCAGTTGGACAAATTAAAATTGCAAAGGACCTTCCAAGCTTGCAGAATTCTGTATTTGGATGGATCGTTTTCGGTAAAGTTAACCGTAAGACTCGTCAATCTCCAATTTTTTGCGGAATTAGCACAACGTCATTGGAAACACAACTGGGAAGGTTCTGGGCTTTAGAGGAATGCGATACGACAGAAAGACAAATGACACTAGTAGAAAAAGATTGTGAAACCCACTTCAACAAAAATACTTACACAAACGAAGAAGGAAGGTTTGTTGTCAAACTACCATTCTCAAAATCCCCCAGCACACTAGGAAATTCGAAAGACATAGCTGTACGACGATTTTTATGTTTAGAAAGGCGATTACAACGGAATACAGCCTTGAAGGAGGAATACAGCGCGTTCATGCAAGAACAGCATACCAGAACACAACTACTTTCTACCTCATCATTACGTGCTCAAACCAGACAGCACAACCACAAGACTAAGAGTAGTTTTTGATGGATCATGTAAGTCTTCCACTAATACTTCACTTAACGATATTCTGTTAATAGGTCCAACAATTCAAAGCGAACTCTTTAATATTTTGCTACGTTTCCGAGTATACAAAAATGTGTTCACGGCAGACATAACCAAGATGTACAGACAGATTCTCGTAGCTGAAGACGATAGAAGATTTCAAATGATTGTTTGGAGAAATTCGCCATCTGAAAGATTACAATACTACCGTTTGCGAACGGTCACTTATGGGACGGCTTCAGCACCGTACCTAGCTATTAAATGTCTACATCGCCTGGCTGAAGAAGAAGTAGATAAATATCCGTTAGCCTCAAAGGTCTTGAAGCGCGATTTTTACGTCGACGATGTAATGACTGGCTCCGACAGTCTTCATGAGGCTTTAACTCTTCAAGCCGAACTAAGGAAGGCACTCACTAAGAGTGAATTTCCTCTAAGGAAATGGTGTGCAAATCATCCGAGATTACTCCATTCTATACCCAAGGAAGATATAGAAACCATGATTAATATTGGCTACAACGGAGAAGGTCAAGTTAAAACGCTTGGATTAACTTGGACTCCCAGCTCGGATAAATTTTCAATTAAAATTACTCCTGCAGATAATAAACGAATAACGAAGCGTTCAATTTTAGGGGATATATCACAAATTTACGATCCCTTAGGATTTGTTAATCCAGTCGTGACCATGGGAAAAATCTTTATGCAAGAGTTATGGAGATTAAAATTAAACTGGGACGAAAGCATCCCCCAAGTACTCCAAACAAGATGGCTATCCTTTCGACAAGACTTAAAATATTTGAAAAACCTTCAGAGACCTCGACATGTTCTGGTAACAGATATACGGAAGAACGTTGAAATTCATGCTTTTTCGGATGCTAGTGAAAAGGCGTATGGCACAGCAATTTACCTCCGATCTACAGACATAAAAGGCCAGGTCTCAATAAACCTCCTATGTGCAAAATCAAAGGTCGCCCCAAGCAAGCTGGTAACAATGCCTCGACTTGAATTAGCAGCAGCGCATTTAATGGTAAAATTGGTCAAACGTGTCAAAAATTCATTACAAATTTCAATCGACGCCGTATACTTATGGACAGATTCTATGATCATCATGTCGTGGATCAATTCAGAAAGTTCAACCTTTAAGGTCTTTGTGGCCAATCGAGTGTCTTACATACAAGAACATACTCAGAAGGACTGGTGGAAGTATGTTCCAAGAAAACATAATCCAGCTGACCTTACGTCTAGAGGACTAACACCAAGAAAAATACTAACTTCAAGGATATGGTTTGAAGGACCAGGGTATTTAAAGAATGATCCAGAATACTGGCCAAGACCACCACAAGAGAAAATTGTTGTAGAAGATGAGATTCGAAAACAAAAATCAGTACTAATTACAACTACCGGAACATTAGGCATTATATCGTCTATTAATCATAGAAACTCATTTAAATTTCTACAACACATTATAGCATACATTCTACGGTTCAAAAACATCGTTAAGTCTACACATACACGAACAAACAATAGATCTTTGCAACCAGAGGAGCTTCAAGAAGCGCTTATCATTATCGTAAAAGAACTACAGAATAAACACTTCACCAAAGAATTGAAGCAACTCTCAAGACAACACTCAATAGATTCTTCTAGCAAAATAAAATCATTGACTCCATTTTTAGATAACAATGGCGTTCTACGAGTAGGAGGAAGACTTCAAGCTGCGGACATACCGTTCGACGCTAAGCATCCCATATTATTGCCACATAAAGATGAAATCGTCAAACTACTCATTAAAGAACTTCATGAAAAACATCTTCACGCTGGGCCACAGGCACTGCTGGCAATAGCGCGGCAGCAATTCTGGCCAACTCAGGGAAAGAATCTAGCACAATCAATTGTGCACAATGGCGTTCGTTGCGCTCGTTTGGCCGAAATTTGTTACTGAACTCATGGGAAATCTACCTACCGAAAGAGTGCAGCCGGCTAGACCATTCTTCAACACAGAAGTCGACTTCTGCGGATTACAACTACAAGATTAGGGGAAAGCGACCCACTAAAGCCTATATTGCGGTTTTTGTATGCTTTACAACGAGAGCAGTTCATCTGGAACTCGTATCAGATCTCACAAAAGATGCCTTTCTAGGAGCTTAATACGTTTCATTGGACGACGAGGCAGACCATCCAAAATACATTGCGATAACGCCACCAATTTCGTTGGAGCCAAAAATGAGCTTAAGGAAGTACAGCGTTTGTTCTCACAAGAAGAATTTCAAACAAACTTGACCCAATATTGTGCGGATGAATATATTCAATGGTGTGTTATCCCTCCAAGAGCACCACATTTTGGCGGCCTGTGGGAAGCGGCAGTAAAGGCGGCAAAACACCATCTTCGAAGAGTGCTTCTTGGTGCATCTCTTACCTACGAAGAACTTAACACAGTGCTAATAGAAATCGAAGCAGTGCTCAACTCGAGACCTATTACTTCTCTTTCTAGTGATCCAAACGACTTGCTGCCATTGACACCGGGACATTTTTTGATAGGAGAACCAATCACCAGCATGATAGACCCCTATTTAAGAAATCAAAACTGCACACTTCTCAAAAGGTGGGAATCAGTTCAATAAATGCGCAGCAATTTCTGGAAAAGGTGGAGCAAAGAATATCTGCAACAGCTTCAAGAAAGAACGAAGTGGCAACAAACAACCGAAGGAATTAAACCAGGAGCACTCGTACTTCTCAAAGAGGAGAATACACCACCATTGAAATGGCCACTGGGAAGAGTAATTGAAGCATTCAAAGGACCAGACAACCTATCACGTGTCGTGGAAGTGAAAACTGAAAAGGTATTTTAAAAAGAGCAATCCATAAATTATGTCCTGTTCCGATAGAAACAAACCATCAGGAAAAACCACACTCAAATAATAATATTAGTGAAGGAAGAATTCAACAACCGAAGCACAAAACGGGTAAGATTTTGCCAATTAATGAGTCATGGCTACAGGTTCCTTTCAAGCCCTCGACTGCACTACTAAAATATAGCAAACATACTTTACTCAATTCAGCAACCAACTTGAAAAACTTAAAAATATTTGCAATAGCTTTCAATCACCTGACTATTGTCAACACATTTTATCACAGTTTAATCGTCAACTAAATGTAATAAGAACCAACAATATGATATTACTGAGGAGAAACGGAAATGATATGAGGACTAAACGATCACCGCTCGACATTATTGGAACGATCGGTAACAAGCTGTTCGGAATTCTTGACCAAGAATACGCCAATGAAATGTCCAAGACGATTGAAAGAGTACAACAGAATGACAATCATCTTTTGGAATTAATCAAGAACCAAACTTCTATCATTGATTCCACTGAAAACATTATAAAGAAAGATCGCGAATTCTCAGATAAGCAATTCGCAAGGATAAATGATTACTTAACTGAAATACATAAAGCGATCCAAAATACAAATAAGGTTTTATCTGAACAAGAACTTTTACAAACATTCAACACAATCTCTATTCATTCAACTTTAGTTATGATTAATTTTCAACAACTGCAGTCAGCATTGATAGACATCGTAACCGATTGCCATAATGGTAAAATCAATCCTTTGCTACTCACCCCTGAACAACTTCGGAAGGAACTCTTTGTTATAAGAGAAAATATTCCATCAACCTTAACAATACCAGGTACAGCAGACCACGCAGATCTCCTACCACTTTATAGCTTAATGACAGTTCAAACAAGAGTCACCACGGAATACGTATTATTCAACATTTACTTACCTTTAGTAAACAAAGAAATATTCCAAATATTTAAACTATTACCAATTCCAGTCAAAATTGATGACGATATCCATCAGGTGAAGATATCCACTGACTTCATTGCAGTAAGCCTACATCGCGACTATTATTACATGATGACAGATGAGGAAATCTCAAGATGCGCAACAACTCTTCAAGATGTATATGTGTGCAACAAAAAGCATACAATTTTCCACAAGTCAGCTGGAGAAGCAACATGTGAACTACTGAATCAGAATATCAAATTGCCGGAGAGCTGTAAATTAGAATCAACGAATTCAATGCCTTCTTGGATTCAGCTTCACGACCCAAACAACTGGATCTACTCGTTCGAACAAAAAACAGTACTTAATATAGTATGTGGTATTCAAACATATCAAACAATCATACAAGGACTAGGTTTATTATCATTCAAATCAAGTTGCATTATTAAACAGAACTCAATTACTATTTCATCCCACATTCAGTACTCTAGTAAGCTGTATCACTCATTCATCCCTTCAATGATGCTCGATATTAAACAACTCATCTCAGCAAACAAGAAGTTAAGACGACTCCAGTCAATCTGTTATTGCGAAATAACACTGAAGATATAAACCAGCTAAAAACTGTGATACAACAACTCTAAACGAACGAGCAGCTACCACACACAGTGTCCACGGATATCCACCAATATACCATAAGCTACCTAGCCTTAGTAGTTATCCTAATATCTCTCGTAGCCTACCTACTACATCATAGAGGAAGATGACGCAAACCCACCAACGAAGATGCAAAACCAGAACCTCCACCACGTCGATCCAATTTCCAGCTAGGACAAAGTCAGTTGAACATCAACGATCTTCAACGGCCGGGAGTATGTCAGCAACCTCAAGAAATTAAAGTCATTGACCAAGCCAATCAGCAATACAATTAACAGAGCATTAACCGCCGGAAAATGCAAACATCATCAGCAGGGCATTAACCGTCGGAAAATGCAAAAATTGCACTTTATGTAGGTTGGCTAAAATTGTCAATTTGAAGACCTAGCATTTAAGTTAGCATAAAACTTTGTATAAATATAATTCTGAAATAAAGCTTTTTCATTCATAAAGTTAACGTGAACCAAGCCTTTTATTATCACCCAGAGTGAGGCTGCTCTGGGCACGTTATTTTACCTTGAATCTTGGCAGCACGGAAAAAGCAGAAGGCTTCGTTAAGCTTTTGCAGGCAAAAATTAACGTCGAATTGGGGGGGGAAGAAGATGGGTCGCTGAAAGCAAGCTCTGTCGACCAGTAGCGGAGGGTGGATTGGGTTTTACGGACATGGTCGTTAAAACTCGTTGCCTTCAGATTAGAACATTCCAACGAGTGTTCCGGTTTGAAGACAGCTTGATTTCTCAGCTGGGGGTAACTTCCTTGGGGGGTGCCGGCGTAGGAAACATTACTATCTGCTGTCAGTTCGTCCACCCTATCCGCAGGACTGGTCTCAGGAAATGATCTCTACGATCACGACCTGGGGCAGAATAAGACCGGCATTTCATTTGCAATGGGATGAAATTGGGTTCGGGGATTTTTCAGCTATACCGATCAGGTTAAATCCTGAATTAGTGGATTCGGTGTTCAGTAATGCTCGAGGTGTAACAGCCGATACAGGACAGCTTACAGTTCTCGGAGATATCATTGATGCCTCTGAGAACATACTAATACACCGGAAAACAACACTATTAAACGAATTGGTTGATACAGCACGAGAGCGTTTTAGCTAACTCAGTACCAGGTCGTCTGGCACATAGGTGGTGACTGCTTTCGTGGTGAATCAACCGCCGCACACGCCATTCAGTACACTTTCAAAACGTCGGCTGCGCGATCTATTTGTAGATGCGTTACCTGCAGAGCACTTAGGTGTTAACAGATGGAGCGCACATCTCGGGGTAGAATTGGGAGTAATCGGAGGGGTGACTAGCAGAGTGGTCTACAGTTATCCGTCCTATTATAGAGACTCTGATGTAGCATTCAAACTGCTTCATTATAGCCTCGTGCATCCAAATCAGCAGTCGCAAATTGACCAGAGCGTTCAAAGAGTCTGCATGGTTTGTGGGGGTGAAGGAACTTTGTTCCACCGATACTTCACATACCCGGCCTTGTGCGAATTGATGTTACTGGTCCGTCACTTGTGCCAGATTATCTGCCCGCATTTCGGCATTACTAGGACATCATTTTAACTGGACTTGACATGTAACCAGGTTAATTGTTTAATTAGCTTTTGTTCATTTGTGTTGCATGCGGATCGAGCCTGGGCAACAGGCCACTGACACACAGATACACACACGTGCACTTAAGAGCTGCTTTGTTGCCAGATTGAGAAGGCGTTTACGTCTTGAATACCTGGTAACAGAGCCAGACACATTCAATTGTACCTGGCAGCCGCTAGCGTCGGTACAGAATGGTAGCCTTGTCTTTCACTGGTGACAATAGGTCGCAGCCTTGTAGCACCTTATTTACGGAGCTTCTCTCCGCTTTGGATCTGCTGCAAGTGCTGCGGGAAAGATGAGTCCTACGTTTGATTAATTGAACTGAGGCGATGAGGAGCAGTTTTCGGACGTCCATGACTCTGCAGACTGCTCTCGCGGAACTCTATCGTCAAAATTTTCAGTACGCTCACCTGGGACTCTTGAAGCGGGGTGATCCAAGGGGACTAGAAAAGTGGCGAAGACTTCTGCGGAGAGCGTCGCTGCTTGCATTCTCGATGTAGCGTCTTCGCCCGTTATTGCATCTACCTCCGGGGATCATTCAAGCTCAGTAACCAGGTGATTTAAATTCATTTAATTTAGGTTTTTTTTTATTTTTTAAACATATTTTGGCAACCTAATTCAAAATTATAGAATACTTTTCGGAACATCCACTCACCGAGTGGCTCTCAAATTTTGATTTGAATTTTCTTAACATTTCTTTAGTTTTCTTTTTTCACATTTTGGCAGGTTTTATCTATTATTTAACAAATTTGAGTCTTTTTGCGTCAAGTCTATTTTATACTTTTTGATATGTTCCTAAGCCTTTTCGGATTTGGTGATACGTTTTTGAGCCTTTTTGCAAGAGAGTGAACGTATAGTTTTAACCAGAGCCAAAAGTGTCAAAATAGAAAGACATAAACCACGGAATTTTACGAAAAATAGCGCATTTTATAGTGAAAGGGCAAATCTTCAAGTGAAGTGAGAAATGCATTGAAAGTTTTGTTGAACAAAGTTATAAACATTAACAATAATTGTGAACAAAGTGTGTATAAAATTCTAAATTTTTCATGAAGTTGCTAAGCAACCACGAAAGTTACTGATTTCAACTAAACAAGAAATCACGTTCCCTAGCAACGGTGCTTTCATTTGGGTTTACAGAATCTAGTAGCCAGGAAATAATTTATTTTTATTTTTAAAAAGACAAATCTAAATTATACCGGCTGCTGCTCTCAAAAATGAGCGGCAGTAGCAGCGACTCTGGGGGGAAAAAGAAACCCCCCAACATGAAGAAAATGAGGATGTGAGAGCTGAAAGTTTCCCTCGTAGATTTTTTGATCTCCGCAGAGCCCACTGAAAAGGCTACAACAGGGCCCACTGAAGAGGCCAAAGAAGGACGTTCAGTGGCAAGCAATGTTACTGTGGCAGCAACCATCGCGAAAGGCGTCGCGCACCTAAAAGCGACATCCGTCGCTACAACAGCTACAGTGACAGCGACTGATGCCGCTTTAACAACAGCGGCGGCCGCCGCTCCAGTGCCAGCTTATGCAGCAACTACTGCGAAGACATCAGCGGCAACCGCCGCCAACGTGCCAGCAGCAACAGCTGCTAAAACTTCTGTGGCAACAGCCACAAAACCAGCTTCACCAGCAGCCCCGCGACTAAGTGAAGTCGTGAAAGCTGCTTCGAACGCAGCGCCACCGAAGAACCCGAGACCTCCTTTACGCCCAATTCTTTCGGGTGCTAAGAAAGCCGGGCCCAGTAAACCAGCGCCACCGACAGGAACCCCAACTAATACAGGCAGGTTAGTAGCAGGATCCAGCTACGCCCAGCAGGTGAGTGAAAGTTCCTATAATAAGAGTTCTTACAATACTGTAGAGGGTAATTACGTAACTCCTCGTCAGCCTCCAGCTGATTTGGGGAAGTCTCGATCCAAGTCTGCTGCGGGTCTTCAGGGGCTTTTTGACGTCCAGTGGCAAGACGACAGGTACGGTATGTATTTGTTTCACATGGAAAATGAGATTAGATTTTATAGAAAAACTAGGTATTCACATCAAAGCAAGTCGTTTATTGATTCTAACAATTTGAAACCCGTACAACAACTGAACTGTTAAACAAAGCAAAACTCTCATCGCAAGCCTACTGGATCCAAGAAACGGTACCGATGTGCAACCAAATATAAGCCGTAAGAGCAGTTGACTAATTATTGCAGAGTATATCCATATGAATTCAATGTGACTGAATAATTGTAATAATACGTTGGAGCTTCGACCCAGAGACTTGCTATGAAATCACATGTAAACAAAGAGAAATTTAAGTTCAATGATATCGGTAAGTACAATTCAAATTTATTTCAGCATGTAGGTATATGTCCCATTACGTATGTTACTTTTTCAGCTGAGGTGGAAGTTGAGACCAGCCCTCCAAAGGGGGTTTGTTAATTGTTCACTGTTGCTGGCCTGAACATGCTCCCCGCGTCAAAATGAATCTCACTGTTGGTTGAGTTTCGTTGATGAATGGCTTTCCTTCGTTAACTAACTTTCACTCTTACATGACTTTAAGATGATTCTGTACTCTGCAAAGATAAGAGAGAGCAAATGGGAGGATAGCATTTTTTTTTAAGCATGAGGAGAAAATAGGTTCGACAAGGAGTTTTTGAGGGAAAATTTGTTCTATTAGCATTTGTAATTTTGTTTTCTTTTTTCTTTTTAGTTTATTATTCAAAGTTCCTATTTGCTGATTCTACACTTATAAGCGTTTGTAACTCGTCAGATCAATAAAATTGTTTTAAATTTCACAATTCACTAGACATAAACAAACTACTGCGTTTGTTAGGATAATCATTGCCATTTAAATTCACTAGTTTGAGTTTGATTAAGTTCACATTTAGATATTCATATTATTCACTTGAATTAAAATTAATTGCACTTTTCTTCGGAATTTGAGCTCGTTTCATTGTCTAGTATAGGCAAACGCGCAATTTTCGTTGTCGGACGTTTGAGCATTGAGCCTTTTGTTCGAACTGTCACTACCCGCACTAGATCGTCCCTTCCTTTATACACATCACATATTCGTCCTAAGGGCCATTTATATGGGGGTAGCTTATCGTCCTTAACCAAAACCAGGTCATTCTTAGCAATATTTGGTTCCTATATTCGCCATTTGGGTCGTTGTTGTAATTGTGATAAGTACTCTTGACTCCAACGCTTCCAAAAATGTTGCGTTAGCTGCTGTGCAAGCCTCCATTTATCAAGTCTGTTTGGATTTACTTCAAGTAGGTTCTCTTGGGATGGTGCTAGCAAAGCGTCACCAATCAGAAAATGGCCTGGTGTCAGCGCATTCAGATCATTAGAATTGGATGTTAATGGACACAATGGCCTAGAGTTCATAGCTGCTTCAAGAGCTGGATCAAGACCGTCGCTAACTCTTCAAAAGTCAAGACTGAATTTCCCAATATTTTTCTTAAATGATGCTTTGCCGATTTTACGTTAGCCTCCCATAATCCACCAGTATGTGGTGCACTTGGTGGGTTGAAGTGCCAGTTCACGCCTTCATTAGATAAATTTTCACCTATTTCCTTGCTGTTTGCTTGCATAATTTTGAACAGGCTGCATGCTCCAATAAAATTCGTGCCGCAATCAGAATAAACATGATGGCTTAAGCCTCGACGAGCGGTGAATCTTCTAAATGCGGCCAGGAACGCAGCAGTTGTTAAGTCACTGACAGCCTCCAGATGGACTGCTTTCACAGTGAGACACACAAAAAGAGCAATACAGCCTTTGTAGGATTTCGAGCCCCTAAGTTTACTCGATCGTATATCGATGGGGCCACAGTAATCAATACCTGTGTGCGTGAAAGGTCTACACACTTTTACCCTAGCAGTTGGTAAACTCCCCATTAGTTGAGTGCATGGTTTTGCTCTTTGTCAATAGCAAGTTACACATCTATGAATAACCTTACGAAGAGTGTTACGAGCGCTTAGGACACGCCCAGTATTTTTTTGTAGTAAAGTAAGAACTAACTGAGGGCCACCATGTAATGAAATACAATGATAATGTCTTAGTATTAGTGTAGTGAAATGTCCAGATTTGGGTAGAATTATTTGATGCCGCTCTGTGTATCTTAATGACGAATTTTGGAGCCTTCCTCCAACTCGCAAAAGGCATTCATTATCTAATAAAATAGTTTTAAAAAATAATTTTTCATTTTATATCTATTACGACATTTCGGTGCAAATTAAACAAACCAAACAACTACAACAAAAATATTTAATCGTCATTTCTTATGATCCCGTAAGCTGAAACGTTCAGGTAGTATTATGTATTATTTTCAATTGTGGTTCTGTAGTTGTTTTATTTGTTTAATTTGCACCGACTTAAAAATGTCGTAATAGAAATAAAATGAAAAATTATATTATGCTTTTTAGCACTTTTTGTGATGTCGGTTCAAAATTTTTTTTAAAAACTATCTTATTTATCACTTTTTAGTGTCTTCGACTCTAAACAACGAAGAAAGAATCATCTAAATCGGTCCACGCGTTAAAAGTTAGTTTTAACACCCCCCCCCCCCCGCCCCATTCCGCTAAACTTTTTTCCTCATGGTATCAATCAAGGACCATACTCTACCGAACAGAACAGGAATCATCGAAATCGCTTCACGCATTACGAAGTTACTACCCCTCCCCCACCACCACAATAGGACCAAATTATTCTCCTATTAGCAATGGGGGACCACACTCTATACAACAGCAAAAGAATTATCCAAATCAGTCCACGCGTTACAAAGTTAGGTTCCACCCCCCTTCTCCCACCCCAACCACACCAAAAATTTTTTTTCTCGTGCTATCAACCAGGGAGCATACTCTACCCAAAAGAAAAAGAAATATCCAAATCGGTCCACGCGTTACGAAGTTAGACTACTGCTCCCCTCGCCCAACCCCCCACCATGGGCCAAATTATTCTTCTATTAGCAATGGGTGATCACGCTCTATACAACAGTAAAAGAACCATCCAAATCGGTCCACGTGTTACAAAGTTACGTTCCACCCCCCCCCCCCCCCCCCTACCGCCACATTAACATTTGTTTTATCGTAGTATCAACCAAGGATCATATTCTACCCAATCGAAAAGGAATTATCCAAATCGGTCCACGCGTTACGAAGTTAGAGTACCCCCCCCCCCCCCCCCCACCAACACCTTACACCTTAGCACCAAATTATTCTCCTATTAGCAATGGAGGATCATACTCTATACAACAGAAAAAGAAAACCATAGAAATTGGACCACGCGTTACAAAGTTAGGTTCCACCCCCACCCCCCAACACCATCCCCCAAATTTTTTTTCTCCTGGTATCAACCACGGAACATCGCCTACCCAACAGAAAAAGAATTATCCAAATCGGTCCACGCATTACAAAGTTAGACTACCCCTCCCCACACCCTAGACCAACTTTTTTTCTCCTATTAGCAATGGGGGATAATACTCTGTACAACGAAAAAAGAACCATCCAAATCGGACCACGCGTTACAAAGTTCGGTTTCACCCCCACCCCCACCCTACCAAAATTTTTTTTGACATGGTACCAATCGGTGAACATATTCTACCCAACAAAAACAACAATCATCAAAATCAGTCGACGCGTTACGAAGTTATGCCCGGTCAGACATAAAAAAAAATGTGATGTTTGGCATTTGTTACCTGAACTCCATCCAACTTTGTTTGATGGAAATTGGCAGATGTTCATCCCAGTCGATTCCATGTAGCCAAACGGCTTGCATTAATATGTTTGCACCAATCACTATGGGAGAAATCCATCCAAAAGGATCATACAGTTTCGCGATCTCCGATAACAATTCTCGTTTTGTGTTTATTTGTTGTTGCTTTGTGGTGTTTATTTTATAACTGAGTTGGTCTGCTAATGGATGCCAGCGAAGTCCGAGAGATTTCACATGTTGATCTGGAGATAAGTTGCAGGTATCATAATTTTCTCTGTCCTCAGGTGGAATATCTGTGATGATTTTTTGATCGTTTGCTATCCATTTGCGTAATTTAAATCCGCCTGATGATAATAGATTGTTGAGTTGCTGTTGTTTGCTGATTGCATCCTCTAGTGTCTCTGCTACTGATAACAGGTCGTCTACGTGGAAATCGTGAAGCAGGGCATCACTAGCTGCTGGATAATTTTTCTTCTCATCACAAGCTAGTTGCTTAAGGACTCTTACAGCAAGATATGGAGCGCAGGTAACACCAAATGTCACAGTAGATAGGCAAAAATCCTTGATTTCGTTATTAGGATGATTTCTCCATACAATCCTTTGAAAATTGGCGTCTTCCGGATCTATTCTCACTTGCCTATACATCTTTTCGATATCTGCACTAAATGCGAATTTGTGCGTGCGCCATCGAAGAAGCACTGTAATGAGGTCGTTCTGGATACTGGGACCGGTAAATAGAATGTTGTTTAACGACAATCCACTTTTACTTTTTCTCGAAGCATCGAAGACTACGCGCAACTTGGTGGTGGTACTGTCCTTAAGAACTGCATGATGCGTTGCATAGCAATGTTCGGATTCGCTTATAATATTTTCCTCTTCTTTGGTATGCGCTGGAAACATGTGGTGAAGATCGAGATATTCGTTAATGCAGTTACTGTACTCCTTTTTAAATTCTGCATCCTGGAAACGTTGCTTTTCAAGGTGTAATAGGCTGCTAACTGCCATTGATCTTGACGGTCCTAGAAGGACTTTGCTGTCGGCATTCTTAAACGGTATTTCGCCCATTCTGCAATCGTCTGTGAGTTTTCACAAAGAATTGCTTACAGATGTTATCTTCCTCAGAAATCACTTTGGACTTTGGAACTTCTTCTAATTGCCAGAACTGTTGAAGTTTCTCACTAATGGTGTCTGTTACAACAGTCGTAAAAACGTTTACGTTTCCGCTGATATTGCCGTTTGTTTGTCCGGAAACAATCCAGCCAAGACTGGTGTTTTGGGCCATTGGTGAGCTGTTTGGACCTTTTCGAAGTCCATCACGGATGAGATACACGTAAGCGTCTGCGCCAAGTAAAACATCTATACGACCGGGTTTGTGGAATGTTGGATCAGCTAAGTTTAAGTTGATAATGTGATCCCAAGCATCGATAGAAGTCGTCATTGAGGGTACATAATTTGCCATTTTTTTTTAAATTAATACTTTTATCATAAGCGGCTCGTCATTTGGTGGAATTAAATTCACATGAGTCATGGCAGTTGTTTTACCTATTAAGACTTGGACAACGCCCGTAATAGATGCCTGTACAGGCTCACGTTTTAAACGAAGCGACTGAGCTGCTGTTTTATCTAATAGATTTTTGATAGATTCTGAAGATTCTATGCAGTGTGTTTGGTTAAATAGACTATCAAAATAAGAATTTACAAGCATTCTTGTGTTTTCATATCGGGATTTTAGTATATTCCACGCCAACTCATAACTTGCATCACTGATCGCAAATCCTTGGATTAAACGCTCGGCTTCACCTGACAAGCTTGCTTTTAAATAATATAACTTTTCCGCATTTGATAGTGAAGACTTGGAGTGAATGAGTGAGACAAAGAGATCGCGAAAAGACGTCCATGATTCGTAGTTGCCCGAGAAAATAGGGAGTGTTCTTCGTGGCAATTTTATAACGCTATTTTCCTTCTTTATATGTGATGTATCTTCAGTTTTCTGACTCCTGACTATATCATTTAACGAATCTTCTAATTTCGAAATAAAGTTTAGATATTTTTCTTCAAATTCCACGAATTCATATTTTTCTACATAATCAACTTCAAGAGTAGATGGCTTATCACTTAATTTATCTAGAATTTGCTCATGTGTTAGCGTCGAATTATTGTGTAAGCCTTTAACTGATTGTATTCGATTTTCATAATACGTAGCGGTTTTTCTTATTTGCGAATCTTTATTAAAATTTGATATAATTTTTAGTAAATTCGAAAAATGTTGTCTTTGTTTGTTTATAAGTTGATCCATTTTTGTAATTTAAGATAAATTTCAAGTGGTACTTACCAATTTGAAATTTTCTTGACTCCACGTGTTTTCACAAAATAGTTTTAGACTCCTTGCTCAGTTTCACGATACTTTCTTATTGTCACGATATTTAAATCACTATTTTTCAGTTTAGCGTTTCGCACCTGTTTCAGTTCACACAAATTTAATCAGTTTAAGTTTTCTGAATTTAACACGTGTATAATGATTTCACAGCTTCATAAGTTTTATGATTTTCACAAATAGTCGATTTATTAGATTGATTTCACGAATTACTTGACTCATTAATTCATTATCCGTCTCGCTAGGACCAAAAAATTATGTTTGTTTCACATGGAAAATGAGATTAGATTTTATAGAAAAACTAGGTATTCACATCAAAGCAAGTCGTTTATTGATTCTAACAATTTGAAACCCGTCCAACAACTGAACTGTTAAACAAAGCAAAACTCTCATCGCAAGCCTACTGGATCCAAGAAACGGTACCGATGTGCAACCAAATATAAGCCGTAAGAGCAGTTGACTAATTATTGCAGAGTATATCCATATGAATTCAATGTGACTGAATAATTGTAATAATACGTTGAAGCTTCGACCCAGAGACTTGCTATGAAATCACATGTAAACAAAGAGAAGGTTAGTGATATCGGTAAGTACAATTCAAATTTAGTTATATGTCCCATTAGGTATGTTACTTTTTCAGCTGAGGTGGAAGTTGAGAGCAGCACTCCAAAGGGGGGTTTGTTTATTGTTCACTGTTGCTGGCCTGAACAGTATGTACTTCGAGCACCTCCGTGGAGTCACTCAAAGTACATACCTTCGAGCCATGTCACTGTTCGTCCCATTGGAGAAAATATTCTCCTTTAGTCTTGTTGGACGCGGTATGGTAGAGGTGTATACCACCACCATTGATGCTGCCACCAAGCTTATGCTTGAAGGCATTGATGTGGGTGGTAGACACCTCCATCACCTCTGGTGAAGCCGACGAGAGTAGTCTTTTCACGAATCCCAATCCGGGCTAAGCCAGAAGACCTCGAATCCTCCTCACGAAGGTTCGGACAGGTTCAAGGCAAAGTCCGTGCTGTTCCGTTACGAATTGGGGATGAAGGTCTCGGTCGGGGCATTTTCAGCTCCAGTCGGGGAGCATATATCACTCTAAACCAGGTGTGTGTGCTTCCAGATGGGTTCTTTTGGAGCATGTCCGGGTCAAAATCTTGGATAGACGTGATCACCGAGGCAAAATGTCACGCCTGCCATCAGATAGGGCATTTTGCTGCGGATTTCCCTAAAAGATCCGTGAGTGCGGCTGAGGTTACTGTGGAGAGCATCTCTGCACCAGCAGTGGCTCTAGCAGCAGTGCCTACGCCCAGTGCAGCGCCCGTTCTCTTGGTGCAAACCGCAGCAAAAACTCCTGAGGAAACTCCGGAGAACCGAGCTGTAAACTGTGTTTCGCCTACGCGAAGAAAAGTCATGAGTACGGACGAGAAGTTCACCAAAGTTTCGAAGAGGAAGAAGAGGATGAAGAGGAAGTCCAAACAAAGGCGCGATCAAGAGGCAATGCCGCCTCCACCCAAAAAGGTGCAGGGAAAGAGGACTGTCTCCCCAGGCCAATATTTCCTCTCCGATTGCGGTACCAGTGGAATCTGTGGATACCACTGATATATTATCGGAGAGTGAGGTGGTATCCGCTACGGAGACGGCTGGTCCTCTTCAGAGCGGTTACGAATCGAGTGGTAGTACCGCATCGATGAGTAGCCGCTTTGAGGTCGACCCCGATTCAGAAGAAATGCCTAGGAGAAATTGCGCTCGCTCCTCGACAGCCTTCATCACAAAAAGAGCGGCGAGAAGATCCTCAACATCCTCAAGCGATAGCTTGCGAATCCATCTAGGATTCTTCCCCAATTAAAGCTGTTGATGTCTGAGGCAAAGAAAAGTAAAAGTTTAATGAGGTGTCGAGGTGCGAGCGCCTTTTCAACAAGGTCTCGGATATCCTCGAGGAGCGTCGTCTGGACAAAGCTCTTCATCCGTAGAGTCGAACTATCATGGTTTGAGTTCGAACATTTCCTTGAATGTGCAAAATAACATCGATTATTTTGCACATTGGGGGCCTCAGTGCACCCTCATGCCTGCTTGCAATATTTGAAGACAGTAAACACTGGAACACAGACATCGCACTAATACAGGAGACAAATTTTACTCAAGACACCTTTACACAATTAGAACGCAACACTATATTACACAAAGGTTACACAGTTTTTGCCACACAACAGTTTCACACTAACGTCTCCTGTATTCACAGACGTTTGCTCAGGTTTCGCGTCTTCCTTAGAATTCGTTTGCAAGACAAAACACTAAGGATAGTAAACATGTACCTGCCGCATGACCAGGATATTGCAAGACAGGTAATGGACTCTATCCTGTTGCATCTTGCGAACTTCGGTGGTGAAGTTGTCCTTGGGGGTGATTTCAACTGCACACTGGATTCTCCGCTCGACCGCCATTCCGGAGTTTAATTCAACTCAGTGAACGCGGGACGATTGCGGAACCTAGTCAGACAGCTCAACCTTGTCGATGTCTACCGTTGGCGCAACCCAACGACTAGGTCATATACAAGGGTTTCCCGAAATGTCGGGTTCGAGGATAGACAGAGTTTACGTCTCGTCTAGCTTTCTTAACTTTTTCGTTAGTGTCACTCATGAAGTGTGTTCATTAAGTGATCACCTTCTTGATGTGGCGACTAGCACTTTGGTCGAAAAGCGAACTGCTTACTGGATTTTCAACAATAATTTGTTGAATTCAGAGCAGTTCATTGAAGAATTCATACAGTCATTGGTGGGATG
Organism: Leptarthrus brevirostris; assembly: GCA_964036015.1. Classification (NCBI taxonomy): domain Eukaryota; kingdom Metazoa; phylum Arthropoda; class Insecta; order Diptera; family Asilidae; genus Leptarthrus; species Leptarthrus brevirostris. Next base: position 65,915,854 of record OZ038375.1, read on the forward strand.
TTGGAAAGCTTCAGATTCGCTCATTTATCGAGACGAGATTCAATCGAAGCAGGTATATAGCATCGAGTTTGACGGCCGAAGTCACCCAGATTGGTACGCTTCTGCCCGCGCAACCAGAATTGCTCTCGCAATACGAGAGATTAAAAAAACGGCTGAGAGTACAAAACTACGAACATAGTTTGGATTTTGTACTCCGAAATCAGTCGCGCTGGTTGCGCGAGGACGAGTTTCTGACCGAGTACTTCTTCCAGACAACACGACGACATACCGCTTCTTGCGAAGTAGACTCGATTGTCGCCGAATCTGGGCAACTCATACACGGAGACGAGCTTGCGGATTATATCCGAAACTACTACACACAGCTATATGCTGCGCCGACGTTGCCAAAATCTAGGTCCACTGAAGAATTCTTCCAGTACGTTCTTGCTTTCTGTAATGAAAGTAGAGAATTCCTGGACAGATCATTAACCCTCGACGATATGCTTACCGCTACGAAGGATCTTCGCCGTCATACCTCTCCTGGTTATGAAGGTCTAACTCCACACTTTTTTCTACGCTTCAGGATTCTTTTGATTCCAGACATATTGGAAGTCTTCAGTTCTGCAGTGGTTGGACATACCGAATTTCCCTCAAGTTGGCGGAGATCCGTTATGTGTCTAATACCCAAGAAGGGAGATCTTCAGAGGTTGGGAAACTGGAGGCCAGTTTCGTGGAACTATATTAAGCTCAGTGATAGCTTCGGTAATACACCCGGAACAGTCCTACTGCATTTCAGGTCGTAGTATCTACGACAACATCGCCGTAGTAAAGTATCTTTTCGCCTACCATGAAAAAACTGGTTTGCAAATGGCAATGATCTCTTTGGATCAAGAAAAGGCGTTTGATAGCGTCTCGCATGAGTATCTACTGAGAGTGCTCGATAAATTTGGGTTTCCGTGCAGATGGATTGAGATCATCAGTAGTCTTTATAGAGATTCAGTGATTCTCATAAAGCATAATGGGCATATATTGTCTCCTATTCCGTTTCGTCGGGGTATCAGGCAGGGATGCCCGTTGTCAGGAATGCTTTATGACTTTTCACTGGAGCCGCTGCTAATAAATCTTCGTCAATCATTGAGACAAAATTCAGTTCACCTACCAGACACTACTATAAGGCCTAATAAATCTTCGTCAATCATTGAGACAAAATTCAGTTCACCTACCAGACACTACTATAAGGCCACTTATTCTAGCGTATGCTGACGACCTGTTTATTTTTGCTACGAAAGAAGATGCATTTCCAGTCGCTCGGAGGGTTTCCGAACAATATGAGCGATAAGCGGGCGATAGGGTTAACCTAAGCAAAAGCCAAGGCCTATGGTGTGGGGGTTGCGGAATTGTTCAGATTCTCCCCTCGACATACAATGGACCAATACTTGCTTGAAGTATTTAGGTGTGTATATCGGGCTCGATGGTAAAACACGTAATCGCCGCATGGCTCTGGAGAAACTTTCCGGAGCAGTAAATTCGTGGGTCCAGTTATAGAGACTCTGATGTAGCATACAAACTGCTACATCATAGCCTCGTGCATCCCAATTAGCTGTCGCGCATTGACCAGAGCGTTGAAAGAGTCTGCCCGGTTTGTGGGGATGAAGGAACTTTGTTCCACCGATACTTCACATGCCCGGCCTTGTGCGAATTGATGCTACTGGTCCGTCACTTGTGACAGATAATCTGCCCGCGTTTCGGCATTACTAGAACATCGTTTTTACTGGTTCCAAGGACATGCAGCCAGGTGAATTGTTTAATTAGCTTTGTTCTTACGCTAGCTAAATCAACAGTTCATTTGTATTGCATGCGGATCCAGCCTGGGCAACAGGCCACTGACACACAGATACACACACTTGCACTTAGGTGCTACTATGTTGCCAGATTGAGAAGGCGTTTACGTCTTGAATACCTGGTAGCAGAGCCAGACACATTCAACTGTACCTGGCAGCCGCTAGCGTCGGTACAGAATGGTAGCCTTGGCTTTCACTAGTGACAATAGGCCGCAGCCTTGTAGAACCTTATTCACGGAGCTTCTCCCCGCTTTGAATCTGCTGCAAGTGCTGCGGGAAAGATGAGTCCTACGTTGGAAGAATTGAACTGAGGCGTTGAAGGGAGCAGTTTTCGGACGTCCATGACTCTGCAGACTGCCTCGCAGGACTCTATCGTCAAAATTTTTAGTACGCTCACCTGGGACTCTTGAAGCGCTGTGCTCCAAGGGGACTAGAAAAATGGCGAAGACTTCTGCGGAGAGCGTCGCTGCTTGCATGCGAGTAGGTATTCTCGATTTAGCGTCTTCGCCCGTTATTGCATCTACCTCCGGGGATCATTCAAGCTCAGTAACCAGGTGACCTAAATTCATTTATTTAGGTCTTTTAGTTTTTTAAACATATCTTGGCAACCTAATTCAAAATTATAGAATACTTTTCGAAACTTCCACTCACCGGGTGGCTCTCAAATTTTGATTTGAATTTTCTTAACATTTCTTTACTTTTCTTTTTTCACATTTTGGCAGGTTTTATCTATTATTTAACAAATTTGAGTCTTTTTCTGTCTGTTTACTTTTTGATATGTTCCTGAGCTTTTTGTGATATGTTTTTGAGCCTTTTTGCTATTTTTGAGTCTTTTTGATGAGTGTTGAGCCATTTTATAGTGATATTTTGTGCCTTGTTTTTATAAACTTTGTGATATTTTACATTTTACAGAGTAGTTAGGGAGCTTTTTAGTTTTTATACAATATACGATTTATAACGTTGAGCCTATTAAATTAGTATATATACATAAAAAAATTATTATTATTATATGTATAATCGGGAGTTAGCGGACGTGTGATTTTTTGAAGAGCTATAAACAGTGCCAAAAAGAGACAATTTTGTGAAAAAAGAGGAAGTATTTATAAGTTGTATTGTGAGAAGTGAATTTAGTCATAAAACATTGAAATTTCGAGGGATCTGTGCAGAATAATGAACTTAATCTAAATTGGAAAAAGTGAAAAAATTTGACATTCTAAAAAATATTTCTGTTATCTGCGATTACCATAGCAACGCCAGTTTTATTGGCTTTAAAGTAGGCAAGGCGCTACTTTAAGCAAGCTAAATCTACTATTGCCATCAAAATGAGTGGCAGTACCAGTAGTAGTGATACCGGGTGGAGCAAAAAGCCCCCCAAAACTAGGAAGGAGAAGAAGGAGAGAGGTACAAAGGTGCACCTCGGCTCCTTCTTAAAAATAAAAGAGCCCACCGAAAAGGCTGTATCAGGGCCCACTTAAAAGGCCAAAGTGGAAGATAGAAGAAGGAAGTTAGTCCCAAAGACTGCAGCAATAGCAGCTTCGGATGCAGAGACCTCCGTTGGCGTGACATCAGCGGCATCCGCCGACGCCCATCGTATGACCGACGCCCATCGTATCACCATCGGCGGCATCCGCCGCGAAGAAAGCAGCAGCAACAGCTGCAACTGTTCCCGTGGCAGCTGCCATAAGCAATGCAGCAGTAACTGCGGCAAGTGTGCCTGCAGAATCCGCTGCAAAGAAGTCACCGGCCGCTGTGCCGAAATTAGCGGACGTCGTGAGAGCTGCATCGAAGGATGCTCCAACACTGGAGCCAGTAAACCAGCGCCAACAGCAGCACCGATTTCTGCAGGGGTAGTAACAGGAACAAGTTATGCCCAGCAGGTAAGTGATTGTTAAGTTTAGAGTTCTTTTATCACGATTGAAGGCAGCTACGTAACTCCTCGTCAGCCCCCGGCTGATTTGAGCAAGTCTCGGCCCAAATCAGGCGGGGACCTTTAAGAGCTTTTTGACGCCCAGTGGCAGGACGACAGGTACGGGATGTACTTTGAGCACCTTCGCAGAGTTACTCGAAGTATGTACCTGCGAGCTGTGTCACAAGTCGTCCCATTGGAGAAAATTTTCTCCTTTGGTCTGGTCGGACGCGGTATGGTGGAGGCGTACACCACCAGCATCGAAGCGTCCACAAAGCTGATGCTTGAGGGCATCGATGTGGTTGGTAGATACCTCCAACCGTACCCGGTGACAGTGAAGCCGACGAGAGTCTGCTTCTCCCGGGCTCCACTCCGAGCTAACCCTGAGGACCTTGAAGGCTTCTTGCGAAGATTCGGAAAGGTCCACGGCAAAGTTCGGGCCGTATCCCTACAACTTGGAGACCAAGGGCTCGGTCGGGGCATACTCAGCTCTAGCCGGGAAGCAGACGTCTCCCTTAACCAGGGATGTGAAGGCTTCTTCTGGAGTATGCTCGGGTCGCGTCATTGGATTGAGGTGACCACCGAGGCAAGATGTTTCGCCTGCCTGCGGCGGAGTGTCCAAAGAGGGAGAGAAAAGTGGCTGAAGTCACTGTGGAGAGTGCTCCTGCACCTGCAGTTGCGTCCGCAGTAGTGACTTTGCCTGTTGCTGCGTCTTCTCTCTTGGTGCAACCCATGGTCAAAGTCCCTGAGGATATTATTCCAGAGACCCCTCCGGTCCTGGCTATAAACGGTTTCACCTCAAAACGGGTAGAGGCAGTGAGATCGGATGAGGAGCTCACCAAATCAGGGCAAGAAAAGAAAAAAAAGAGGAAGCGTGCAAAGCGTAAACCTGACCAGGAGGGAGGAGAAGGTGCTTAGAAAGAGGGGGGTTTCGACAGAGGAGACAAAACCTGTTGCTCCGAGTACGTCGTCAGTGGCATCAGAAGAGGTCCAACTCAGAGCGGCTATGAATCGTGCGGGAGTACCGCATCAGTTGGTACCCGCTTTGAAGTGGACCCCAATTAGGTGGAGGTGCCGAGGGCGAGGCTTCGCACGATCCTTGACAGCCTCCACAGTAGTATAGAAATGCCGGTTCTGGCTCATGAGAAAATCGAGCCGAAAATGTGCTAAAAATGTGCTTGCCGATTCTGGATCATGAGAAAATCGAGCTCAAAATGTGCTTTGCCGATTCTGACGCAATCTTGGATTTAGGGTATTCGGTCTTTTAGGCTACAATTGAGAGATAAGGAAAAGAGATAAGGATTGTCGGCCATCTTGGATTTATGGTATTTAGTCTTGGAGGCTACAATTGATCTTCTTCTTCTTTGATTTACACCTGGACTTGGATCTGGACCTGGATTTAGGGTATTCGGTCTTGTAGGCTACAATTGAGAGATACGGAAAAGAGATAAGGATTGTCGGCCATCTTGGATTTTCGGTATTCGGTCTTGGAAGGCTACAATTGGTCTTCTTCTTCTTTGGAGATAAGGGAAAGGGGTTTCGAAGGTCAAAGGTAAAGGTCGGTGATTGTTTAGTAAGATAAGGCACCTGTCGGCCATCTTGGATTTTGGGTTTTCGGTCCTGAAGGCTACAATTGATTTTGTTCTTCTTTGATTTGCACCTGGACTTAGATTTGGACTTAGACTTGGATCTGGACCTGGACTTGGGTATTCGGTCTTGGAGGCTAAAATTGGTCTTATTTATTTATTTAAGCTTAATACAAGCTATTGCATAAAAAATACAAAAATAAAAAATTAAATACAAACTATAACTTAATACTAATTCTACAGAATATAATAAATGAATAATTAGGAATAAATAAATAAAAAGTATAAGCTACAATATGAGCTATATATATTGGTAACTGGCAGAAGGCGAAAGGAAGAAGAATTAAAGTAGGCGATCAGGATCAAGATGGGCGGGGTCAAGATATAAGGCTTTGTGGAGTGATGATTTACTCAGATGGAAGTCAAAAGAGGAAAGGTCGTTGACTTTTCGTAACATCCTGGTAATTGGCTCGCTTTGACCGTAGTTTGTGCGATGGCGATCGAGTCGGAAAAGGGGAGTGGACCTAAGGTTACGGGGATTGGTATAGATGGGTAAAGATTGCAGGATTGAGGGGCAGTCTATGGCACCAGTTAATAATTGATAAATGAAGAGAATGTCGGAAACATCACGACGTTTGCTTAGAGGTTGTAAGTCGATCAGTTTCAGACGGTTTTCATAGGGAGGAAGGTTGAATCTGTCAACCCACGGAAGATCACGTAGAGCAAAGCGAATAAACCTACGCTGGACAGATTCAATCCTATTAATGTGAGTTGTTTGTGTAGGGGACCATACCTGGCTGGCATATTCAAGGAGAGGTCTAACGAAGGAGACGTAGAGAGATTTGGAAACATAAGGATTGGAGAACTCTCTAGACCAGCGCTTCACAAACCCTAGCGCGGAGTTAGCTCTGTTAATTATGCTGTCAATGTGGGAACGGAAATTGAGTTCACTACCACAGATTATTCCTAAGTCACACAAAGAGGTAACGATAGGGACTGGTACGTCGGTTAACATATAGACTCTCGGGGTGGCGGTAAGATGCTTGCGGGAATAAGAGATGGACTGGCATTTGGAGACATTGAGCTCTAGAAAGTTTTTCATGCACCATGTGATGAATGAATCGAGGTCTTCTTGCAGGAGAAGAGAGTCGGTAGTGGAGGAGATATGTTTGATTATTTTCATGTCATCGGCATAAATGGACAACTCTGAGTGTTTGATGACACATTCAACATCATTTATTGTGAGGATAAAAAGCAATGGACCAAGGTGGCTGCCCTGAGGGACGCCGGAACGAGCGACAATAGGGTTAGAAATGGATGAACTGAAAAGAATATTGTACTGACGGTTGTTGAGGTAGGATCGGATCCAGGAGATGAATCTGGGGGGGAAGCCTAGGCGATTAAGTTTGAACAAGATAACGTTATGGGAGATCTTGTCGAAGGCTTTACTAAAATCGGTGGCGATAACATCAACATCTTTACCGTTTTCCAGGGCACATAGGGTTTTAGAGACGAAGTCAGTAAGGTTGGTGGTTGTAGATCTACCTTTGAGGAAGCCATGCTGGGAGAGTGAGAAGATAGACTTACAGTGGAGAACATGGAATCATAGACCAATTTTTCGAATAGTTTAGGTATGGATGATAATTTAGCAATGGGTCTGTAGTTGGACACATCGTTCTTGCAACCTTTCTTGAAGATGGGAATAATATACGAATTTTTCCATAATTGAGGGAAAACCCCTTGAGTGACCGAGAGACGAAAAAGCAAAGTAAGGGGTTGGACTAGATGTATGGCACACTTTTTCAGAACAATGGCCGGAATGCCATCAGGACCTGGGTGAAAGTCCTCCTCAAGCCTATTAATACTGGCGGCGACTAGTTCAGGATTAGGGTCAAAAGATGAAAACGACGTTTGAGTGCATTTGTCCATGAATGCAAAATAGTTAAGGTCGGGTTGTAGAGAATTGTCGCTGAAAGATTTACTGAAGAAGTGTGCAAAGAGGTTAGCGATAACCTTAGCATCAGATGAAGAGGTACTCTCGAGCTTTAGGGTGGAAGGGTAACCATTGGATTTCTTCTTAGAATTAATAAAGCTATAAAAACGCTTGGGGTCGGTTATGAGGCTAGTTTCCATCCGTTGGAGGTACTCATGGTAGAGGGTATCACAACGTTCAGAAAAAGAGGTATAAGCAGATAGATAGGAAGAATAGTCAGACTCGGTCTGGGATAGAAGAAAAGTTTGCCAACGTTTGTTTCTCCTGTTGCGAAGAGAGCGTAATTCTTTGTCGTACCATACGGGGGATGAGGAGTAGTTTTTACGAGGAAGAAGAGGGATAGATTGTGTAAGACAAGCGTGTATTTCCGAATACCGAACGCCTCTAAAGCGACGTCAACTGGGAGATGTTGAGGGATATCCCCAATATTAGAGTTGAGGAGCAAGTGATTTAATTTGTCAAAGTCACCTTTACGAAAATTGAAGGATAAAGAAGACGAGGAACAAAGGAGGATGGTGACGGTCGAGGGAGGAGAGAAGATGGTTGCTTTCTGCGACAGCCGAGTTAACTGGGTCTGAAGAAAAGATTAAGTCTAATTGTCTGTCCAGGAAGTTCCTGACTCAGCTTACTTGAAAGAGACCTGAAACGGAGAGCTGATCGGTAAAGAAGGCTTCTTTGGCCGAAGATGCGTTAAGGGGGACAAAGTGAGAACAGTCCTCGGACAATGACCATTGGATACGGGGGAGGTTAAAGTCACCCAATAAAATAAATTCATCGGACGCGTTAGCGTTCTCAAGCAGGGTATCGATCGCTTCAATTATAGGCTCGTAGGCGTCTAAAGGTTGAGAGGGGCGAATGTAACAACAGAGGATGTACAGAAGACACTTATTTAGTGCTATTTTTAGGTGGGTTAGGTGGGTGCGCTGGACATACGGAACTCAAAACAGTATTGGTTGGGTTGACGGTTGGAATGGACGTGTTCGACGGATTCGGTGTAACTGGAACAGGGGGGTTAAGGGTGTGAGAATATATAAAGTTGGGATACTTGACTGGAGTACTTAGATTAAAATTTGGAAATAGTCCCATTTTGAACTGCCAATTGGAGTTAGGATTACTAGATTTAGGATTAATGGTGAGATGTGCGGAAGAGTGAGGAGTACTTATGTTGTTACTAGTTCTAAGATTCTTATGGTTAGGGTGAATACTAAATTTAGGTATGGGAGAAGGTCGTTTGGGGTAGTTAGTAAGGTTAGGTTTTTTAGTATTTAATTTAGGGTTAGGTGCAGAGGGCTTAGGGTTAAACTTGACGTACTTCCTAGTGCACTTAGAAATTGTGATGTTCCCGAGAGTGAAGAATTTGCTGGAGGGGTTACTGATGAGCCAGACATATTTGTTTGGGATGAAGATCTTGAAGTTGCTGGATTTCCCTTCGTCTGACGAGAGTAACTTCAGGCAGCTAACGGGGGTGAATCCAAAATTGCGGGAAAAAAAACTGTGGGCCCAGGAATCGTTGGCGTTATGAGGTGCACCCTTTAGAAGGAATGGAGTTGTGCTTGATAAAGATAAATGTTTACTGCCTAGCCTTTTTAGTCTCTGCTCCCATTCCGATACTGTCCAGGTGGTGCCAAGTTTGTTGATCGTAAATGTGGTGGAAGTGGGTTGGGATGACACTCGCGGAGAGACATTGATGGCAACATCAGCAACCTTCTCTATAACGGGCTTGACCAAACCAGCAATAGCATCAACATCTGAGGCAGGCTGTACCAAGGAGGAATGCGGAGGAATCACATACACGGTGGATTGAGGCGGAACTGCGGAGGTTGCATCCCGGAGAGTGGAGCAGTCCCCATCAGAAGATGTAGGTCCAGAAGAAGAAGAATTCTCTATAACGGGCTTGACCGAACCAACAGGAGCATCACCATCTGAGGCAGGCAGCGCCGAGGAGGAATGCGGAGGAATCACATTCACGGTGGATTGAGGCGGAACTGCGGAGGTTGCATCACGGAGAGTGGAGCAGTCCCCATCAGAAGATGTAGATCCAGAAGAAGAAGAATTCTCTATAACGGGCTTGAGCAAACCAACATGAGCATCACCATCAGAAGCAGGCTGCAACAAGGAGGAATGCGGAGGAATCACTTTCACGGTAGATTGAGGCGGAACTGCGGAAATTGCATCCCGGAGAGTGGAGCAGTCCCCTTCAGAAGATGCAGGTCCAGAAGAAGAAGAATTCAAACCAGAACCATCTGTGGTGTCAGACCGAGGAAAAGAGGGGCCGAGATAGCTTCTAGTGGTTAAACTCTTAATATCAGAGCCGACTGAGCCAATTAATTCCACGTTCTTCACAATGGCTGTTGAGCACGAATCCAGATCCCGCTTGACGTGCCGGACACCGCGCCGAATGTCGTCTAAGATTGGCATGATAGATTCGGCAGGTTGGCCGATGGAAGGCGATGGTGATCCAGCGCGGAGGTCATCCAAGGAAGCGACCAGGCCGCTCAGCTTTAAGGAAAGCTCGCAAATCCTGCTTGAAAGAAGCGATGAGTCGTTGGTCAAACCCTCAGCGATCTTAAGCAGCTTGTCCAGTTTTAAGTTTAGACTAGCGCAGTCATCGGACAAAATTTGCAGTCCAGCAAAGTCTGTGGAGATCTCATTGACCTTATCTGCGATGTAGGATTGATCCGTGGAGAGCGTAGCAACGACCTCCTTCATGCGCCGTAAGACGTGACAGGGCTTAATGTTGGAGCACTCTTTACATGTAGAAAGACCACGTGAAAGACAGGTGCCATGAAAAACACCTCCACAGATGCCATCACAGGTAACACCATTGTTAAGCAACTCATTAGAGCATGACTTGCAAAGGGCCATTTTGTGCGTGAGGAATTAGTCGGAAATAATTAACAATAAAAAGTTAAACAAAAGGCTTTACACCAGGTTGCAGTAATACCAGATTAAAACAAAATAAACAAACTGAGTCACTTCCGTTTGAAAAACAAAAATACTTCCCGGCACTGTAAAAAGCGAAAAAATTAACTGAGTCACTTACAAAATAGCGGCCAGTTGAAAATAAGGTCACTGACAAAAATGTAAACAAGGAGAAACTGTGTCAGGTAAGTTATTGACCGGGAAAGAGTGGCACTCACTTTGCTGAGACACGCACAAAACACACGAAACGAAAATACTGCGAAGAAATTGAACTGACTGAGGAGCGATCACGCAACGCGTCCGATCGATTAGGCGGTAATTGGAGAACTGAGTCTTCTTCTTCTAAAAAATTGCTATGGCGGTTCTGGCTCATGAGAAAAATTGCTATGGGGGTTCTGGCCCATGAGAAAAAATCGAATCTTGGATTTTGAGTATTCGGTCTTGGAGACTACAATCGGTCTTCTTCTTCTTTGGTTTGTTGATGGAAAGATAAGGATTGTCGGCCATCTTGGATTTTCGGTATGGAAAAAAAGTATGAAAAAGTAAGAAGAAGATGCGAAATTGGAAAGTGCGGACCTTGGTTAGTGCTGAAAATAAGAGATTGTTGTTTTGAGTTCTTAATTACGAAGTACAGCTTTATCAGCTAAATGAAATAACATGATGCGAATTTAATGGGAAAACAGAATATTGCGTAATAAAGATTTCACCACATTGAGTAAATAGATGAAGATAATTTTTTATTTCTTTTGCAAATTCTTATTTCTATGATATCATTTGGGGGTCCAAGCAAGTTTTAGCATGTTATTCTGCTCGAGCTGTGATTGATGAGCGAGCTGGTGACTGCGTAGAAATTAATAATTTGGCGGCAATGTTAAGGTCGTTGGGTGATAAGGTTTTGTAGATGAGCCTGACCTCGTGCTGAAAATAAGAGTTTGTTGTTTTGAGTTTTTAATTACGAAGTACAGCTTTATCAGCTAAATGAAATAACATGATGCGAATTTAATTGGAAAGCAGAATATTTTAACCTCGAACTTTAAAAGATTATCATGCAATTTATTTTCCAGATCTAAATATAGCCATTAATTCGAGGTCATATTATTAAATAATTTCGTGTTTTATACAACTAGCAAGTAAGTCATTCCACCGATTACGTCATCAGGACCTTGATTACTAGTTAAAATAACAGAATTTCTGTAATTAATGGAAAAAATCTGATGTTTAAAAATAACATGCATCGCTTTGCATAAATCCGTTGATAAGTAATAAACGTTTAGTCAAGGTAGCTGAAATGGCTTCTTTCGGTACTTTGAAGAGGTTTATCATGTGAAGAACTTGCGAAGAAAATAAATATCTTTTCATAGCCTTAAATTTCGTTTCTTTATGATTCAGTCGTGATAATCTTAATAAGGGAAACCATTGATTCGTAATTATGCTTTAAATTTATATCAAACTAGCAGCTACCAAACCCATATAACAACCTTGAACTGCAGAAGAAATGAACAAGATCATTGCCGTTGTTGTAGCACTTTCTAAAAATTGCCTCAAAACTGTGAATTTAGACTAGAACAAACAAAATCGAAGTAGCTGAAATGTCCTCTTTCGATACTTTAAAGAGATTTATCATGTGAAGAACATAAGAAAATAAATTTTTTATATGCTTCATGTAACAATAGACTCAAATTGTGCTTTCACCGAGTTCAGTTTACTTTGAGTTTGTTATGTACTTTTGGCAAATGTCAGCTTCCGGGTTTGTTGCCGTTGCAGCACTTTATAAAAATAGACTCAAAAATTTGGAATTGGGCCGATAGAACAAACAAAATCGAGGTAGCTGGAATGGCTTTCTTTTGGTAATTTAGAGAGATTTATCATGTCAAGAACTTAAGAAAATAAAAATCTTTTCATAGCCTTAAACTTCGTTTCTTCTTTTTTCAGTCGTAATAATCTTAATAAGGGAAACCATATTTTTCTTGAATCGTAATTATGGTTTAAATTTATACCAAACTGCCAGCTAACAACCCTATATGATATTTAAAATTTAATTTTTGTATGCGTCATGTAACAATAGACCCAAATTGTGAGCTCACCAAACAAACGAAAAACTACTATCCCAATGATCTTTTCAAAATTTGCAGAGAAATACAGCTGAACCAATGAAAGAAATTTAAAGCGCATTAAACAGGGCTTTAATAATCGTATTGAAAGCTTTCTATTGGAAAATGATGATGAAGGAATATTGGATCCAAAACAATTTTTCTACAAAATCAAACCTCAAGTTTTAAATCTTCTTGAAGCAAGTTTACAGAAACACAATGCTTTAAAGTTCAATATTGAATTATTTGTGAATTTATGAAATATGCTAAAAGAGATGATGTAGATGAAAACGAAGTAGCTTTAGATATAAAGTCTTCTCAGGCAAAGATGAACATAGCATCCGATAATTCTCAATTTCCAGCCATACTCGATAGAATGATGAAACAAATTATTGCAAAATATGAAGAATTTCAAGAAATTGATAGCGGTTGGGCTCTTCTAAGAATCACCTACATTGAAGTGGAAGTATGATTGTCGTTTATTTATTAAAGCCTTAGATATAGTTAAAGATGCAATAAATATTATACCATTAAATAAGGAGCGATATGTGTCAATCGCGAAAAGAATTTATGTTGCAAGAAATCAAAGTATAGAAATTATATATTTTTAGATTCATATAGAGTTATGCCCTCTAGCATAGAAAAATTAGCGAATAATTTATCTGATGAAAACTTAATATTAACCTGATCCTTTTATAAAAATCACGATTTATTTAACTTAATGTTTGGAAAAGGAGTTTTCCCTATGAATATCTTAATTGCTTTGAATAATTTAGTGAAAATTCATTGTCTATGCAAAAGTATTTTGATAATAAATTTACAGATACGAAGTGTTCTGATAATGATTATGCGCATACAACAAACGTTTGTAAAGCATTCGAATGCAAAATATTTGTAGACTATTTATATTGTCATTATTATATAGCACCAGGATTATTTTGGGATGCTATGCTTAAGTATACAAAGATTCAATTACAATAATTATTAACTGACGTTAATGTGTATAACTTTATATGTTCTCGCAGGCATTCTACTGCTAATAATAAGTATATGGAAAATGTTACCCCATCACAAAGCTCAACATATTTAATTTACCTCGATACCAATAATTTATATGGGTGTGACATGTCTGAATTCTTACCATATGAAGAATTTCAATGGGATAGAAAATACGGATATCGATATAATGAGCATTCCTCAAAGTTCAGAAACTATATATATATATTTGAAGTAGATTTAACTTATCTAGAATCACTTCATGACGTACACAATGATCTACCATTTTGCGCAAATAATATAAAAATCCCCCTGAATTAGGCTCAAGGAAATTGATATGTGACTTAGAAGATACATTTCATTATATAATCCATTATAGACATCTCCAAAAAGAAGTTTAAAGTATGAATTGAAGTTTTCATGCATTCATAGAGCTCTTTGATTCAGACAATGGAATTGATTAAAACAATATACTGATCTTAGTACTTTGCATAGATCAAAAGCTGTTTACACTTTCCGATCTTAAGGTTCAGAAATTAAATATATATATTTGAAGTAGATTTAACTTATCTAGAATCACTTCTTGACATACAAAATGATCTACCATTTTGTGCAAATAATATAAAAATCCCCTGAATTAGGCTCAAGGAAATTGATATGTGACTTAGAAGATACATTTCATTATATAATCCATTATAGAAATCTCCAAAAAGTAGTTTAAAGTATGAATTGAAGTTTTCATTCATTCATAGAGCTCTTTGATTCAGACAATGGAATTGATTAAAACAATATACTGATCTTAGTACTTTGCATAGATCAAAAGCTGTTAACACTTTCCGATTTTAAGCTCTTATGATGGAATTTGTATTTATCACGAGGAATGACACTAATTTTGTGTTGTTAAGTATAAGTATGTTCAACAGATGCTTACTATTGTCAAGACTTATTCTAATATCACCATTAAATCTTTTGGTTGGAGCAAAGTTCGGTTTACTAAAATTATCACAGTTCAAAAAATTATTAACTTTATTTTTGGTTTGTCTTTTACTTTGTTTGCATTAGCAAGCATAAACATGTATTTGAAAAAGGGTATACCCGAAACAAAATGTGATTACAAAATACTAAATTTCTTCGAAATAAAAACAATCGTAATTCACTTAATCAATTTTTATTTAAAATCGGCAGAGTTCTATTAACTCTTCCTGACATATCATTATTTTATATAATTAATTTACATATTTCTAAATCCTGGTATTTCGTCCATTTTGTTTTCGATAAATTTTAAATTGCAATCTTCATCCATCTCATACACAGTGTTGTTGATCTCCACTGTTTGAAACTCTGACTGCGGTTCCACTGATTGATGATTTTCGAAAATGAATTTTACAAAGCATATTGTCAATACAAGAACATCTTTTTGTCTCTGAAATTCCTCCATTTTCTGAATTATAGGCTGTGTTACTTTATTTAGATATTCCAGTTTAATATCACCATCCTTAAGATTTGTATTAAGTTCGATGTTTTCAAATTTGTATTCATTACATCGATTGATGTATTTGAATCGTGTTATAACCCGAACAGGTTCATATGCACCATTTTTCAGATATTTTTGAATGCGTTCTTGAAATTTGTTTAAGTAATGTTCTTCCAGTAAATACTTCAGGTCTATCTAAATATTTGCCTCAGCTTTTATAGCAAGTATTTTACCCCCCACTGGAAATTTTTAAAACTTGAACTGCTTAAAATTAAATTAAATTGAAGATTTCATTAACGTTATTCCCTTAAATAAACTCTTATATATCAATGGGAAAGAAAATTTTTTTTTCCTCTGAGAATAAAACGATTGAATTACAATGTTTAGATTCCATTCGCTTTATGCCTGCGAGTTTAGATACTGTGAAAAAAAAAATCTGAATGATGAAGACTTTAGAATAATCCATAATGAATTTAAAGATGATGAGTATTTTAATTTAATAAGGAGAAAGGGGGGTTTTCATATGATTACTTAAATTCTTTTGATAAATTTAAAATGAAGCATGTGTGCCCCTCAGGATTTTTTAATAAACTTAGCAATAAGAAGAAGAATATCAGCATGTCGTTAATGTATGGAACAAATTTAATTCTAGAAATATCTGAGAAAATTTACAATTATGCGATGCTTTATTGCTAGCAGACATTTTTGAGAATTTTAGAATAGTATACATAAATATCTATGAGTTTAACCCGAATCATTATTACACAACACCAGGATTGTCATGGGATGCTATGTTAAAACACATCCAAATTAAATTAGAATTATAGAAATGTATTATATAATTTCATGAAAAGCGGTATTCGGGGAGGTTTAACACAATGTTCCTTTCGATATTCTCTATCTAATGAGAGATTTTGATTTTTTTAAAAGGGTTAAAATATTTGGTTTAGATTGATGTTAATAATTTATATAGATGTGATATTGAAGATTAGGATTGAGAAATTTTCCAAACATCTTGTAACAATATATATTATTTAGGTCGCAGTGAGACAGTTCCCTTTTCGAGATTGCGAACATGGCTGCATTTTATTCCTATAAAGCAAAGAAACCCAAACCTAGAATAAAAGAAATCAATAGTGCTGCCATCTCCCAGTCTTCTGTTATATTAATAATACCGCCATTGCCTTACAAATGTGGAAGTTACCTTTAGCTAAGACAACGACCTAACCCCAAACCAACCTTATTAGCAAATGCCGTTGTCGAAACTCAAAATATAGAAAGATCAGAAAATGGGCAAGGGAACATATATATAAAAATTTTTTTCTTTAATTCCTAAGATGAGGGGACTAAAACAAAATTTATAAGACTTCTAGAATCCTCGCTTAATTATGACCTCTAGCGGAGAAGGGTAAAACGACATTGTTCCGATAGTACAAATTAGTAGTTCCCGATCAACAAGCATTTACTATACTAAGTAAGCTAGCATTTGATAGGAAGGGAAGAGTCATTTTGGCGGAAGCATTGGCTGAATTAGTAGTGGGACTCGTGATTTGGTTCAAATACCTTGAAAGATTAAGTGTGGAGTGGCGGTGCAGTGGAAATTTATTTTTATTTCATTCAAGTTAAAAAGTGTAAAAATCTCAGTGAAATCCATGAGATTTTAATCTACTCCGCTTAATTAACCACGGTCTTAGAAGTGAAAAGTGGCGATGAGCGGATTATCTTGAGATTACGACTCCGCACCTCGTGTTCTCCAGTGGAGAATATAAAGGGAATCGGTAAGATTAATTTCGCCATTAAAGAAATCAGAGCCTTATGGTAGATCGTAAAGCCAAAACCACAAATTAATTTCAGCACTGCAGAAAGTTTAATTCAAGGAACTCAGTATAATTGAGCCCAAAATTAATTTTGAGACGTCCCCCCCCAGCGAACTCTAATTCGGCGCAAATATATATAATATTCTCGGTACACGACATCAAGCATGGCTTAGTTGATCGTGAAATTTCCTTTTTCTATGCGTTTAATACCAATCGTATGAAAAGGCCGAAACCAGTGGTAAATTTTGAAAGACGAGCCTCTTTTGGCAAAAGTCGGCAGGAATAGAAGAAAAGTAAATTGTTGCAAGGAAACCAGGCGCAGCACTTCAAAAAAAATTAAAATATATGGCTTTTATAATAGAAGAGCTTTACATCAAGGAGAGGAGCCCCGGAACTTGTTGTCAACCGGACGTTAATTAAGGAAACCAAATTATGTTTTTTAATTATAATTCTTGAGATTTCAGCCACCGCCCCACCGGAAGCCAATTGCAATTGGGATCAGGGTGAGTACCTAAATATTTCTTATTTTTTTATATAACCACAGTAAAAATTTTTCGAGTGTTCCCCGTTTGAAAAAAAAAAAATATAAATAAATTTTGTTCACTTGCTTCAGTAGATAGTACAGAATTCCTATTACAAGAACTAATAATAATAATTCGTATTACAATTAGAACTATAAGAAATTCTTGATAATTAGTACAATAACTATTATTTTCACAATCAAAATTATTCCTTAAAAGTTTGAATTTCTTAAAGGTTGATGAATGTTTAATTAGATTCCGTAATTTCGTATTGGATTAGCTTTAAGATTACAATGAATTATAAAACAAAAAAAAAGGTTATCTTTTGAGTGATCGAGTAAGTTTATTGGGCTCAATGAGTATAGAGGTCGGAAGGAAAACAATAAAACTTTTTTTTTTTTTTGGTAATATTGCACTGGTGGTTAAAGTATTCTAAGTTATTATTAAATTTAAGAAAAGGGCGGTTTGTCTTATTAGCGTTTGGATAGCCATAATGGAATAAATTATTATTAATTACTTGCCGAAGTTTTTTTGGGTGCGTCGTGATAGTGAGTAGCGAGTCTGTCGTTGGTTCCCATCCTTTCATACACATTTCAGCTGTTTGCTATCGAACCATCGCTTGCGCTTGAAAACAAATTGTGGTTGTACTAAGTGCTGTGGTCATGAGTGCTTATTGGCACTATGCGTAAATGACCTTAACAGTTTAAATTGTTTACAGAGCAAATGTAGTGTGAGATGGATTTGGTCCAGTGGGAAACTTTGAGAAAAGAAAAAATTTTTGAGTTGAATTTCTAAAAATCAGCTGGTTGTGGTTTTGTTGTTGTTTACATTATGACGGCAGAGGTCACAGTTCCGGTTGTGTTACTGTGAGGCAGTGGATGGCGAAGTTGTTTGGTCGACATCATCTGATTCGAGATTATTTTTCTTCATTGGGTTTTGTTTTGTTTTGGTTTTTTTTTTTTTTTTATCTGGAGCTTCTCACCTTCCGCCCACGCCCGAACCGGCGAGCTTAGCCTCATATTCAAAGGAGGTATATGGGAAGATGAGAAGGAGAGCTGCGGTGCATATTACTACTTTTTGGTTCTAAGCTGCTGGAATGTGCCTCGAGTACACACAATGTCGGAAATTACCGGTTTTTATAATTGTGGTACCGAAGTATATAACGTTGCCACTTAGTTAATTCTAACGAGTGTTATTGTGGTCCAGTACAGCCGTTGGAATTTCTGTGAAGAATTGGTTTGATTCTCCCAAGGAACCTGGCGCCCGGTGCACTGTATCTCGCAGCATAACTTACCTCCGAACCTGTACGTCGTGGACCTATCTGGGTAGCAAGAAGGACGCCTCGATCCGAAAGGCATAGAACTTGCTGACCTCGACCACTTCGTTACAAATATGGCGCCCAACGTGGGGCATTAAACATAGGATTTAGGAGCTTGGCTTGAACAAAGCCTATGCAATAAATTATCGCTACACTGTAGGTTAGATAACGCGAAGAAAGCCGTCTGCAGTCAAAATCTATTTGTTCTTTTTCTCTCTCAATGGCAAGTTAAGGAAATTATTCCGGTTCCACGATTTAATAACGTCGTCGATTGCAGTATTAAAGGCTTGAATTAGAACAGCATATCAAGTATGTTTTGTCTTCAAGTTGATAATTAGGTAAGAATCACAACTATGTGGTCATATGTAGCTCGTAGTGTGACATCTTTCAGGAATTAGAATCAATATTGAGGTGGTCCTAAAATGTGTCTTCCTGAAAACCGTAAATGTAAGAAGTAAGCCTCAGGCTACAACCATTTACGAGGTACTGTATATCAAGAGGGAAAATCGAATGTGGTACCGTACATTGAACAAGCGAAGCAACCGGAATTGTCCGACGAAATATTTTTGTCTTAATGCCATCACGCGTAGATGACACACTTATCGCGGCGTAACTAAATAAACGGAGGCAAGTAAAAGTTGAAAATAATCGAATATATAAATAATTATTTCTGCGAATTGAAGGAGAATATTGGTTACATCACGCTGTTTGAATTATATTGGTGTAGTTTATAGGAATTAACTCAGTAACTTGCGTCATTATTACGGAGTTCCAGATATTAGGATAGGCAGAATTATAAAAAAATTTTTTTTAAGTTGTTTTGAATTAGAAACGTCGGAGTATCCCATATTTTGAACTAACGTTAATTATAGTACAATTATTACTTCCACAAATTTTAAGTTAAATTATATTACTTAACATGGACGCCTCACACTTGGAAGCAGACGAATTAGACTACGAACTGAAGCTTAGAAAATTAAGATCCACCACGAAGTCGCGACCGGTTGACTCCCTACAGCAAATTTTAAGTCGAGAGGAGAGTGGAGAATTAGTATGTCCTAAAAATGTCCCTCCTATTAAAGACTTAGATGCTGAAATGATTCAGTGTCGAACCAAAGTTGAAAGTTTACAGAAGTTCGTGGAGGCTTGCCTGGTGGCAGCAAACGTACCAGACTTACAATACACAAGGTCCCGGTTGCTACACTTAGTACGGCGATTGGGTTTATTAAGGCTTGCTGAACCAATGGCGGAGGAAGCAGTTTCACAGATGGAAGAAATAGTTAAAGGTCTTCTAGACCAGATAGAGAATGCTCTTTCCATCCATTCTGAATCTGTTAATTCACTGGTGTTATCGGGTTCTCCTAATAAGCCTAACAACTCAAGTAGTGTCTTGGGCAAAGATAATTACGCTACCGGAATTGACAAAAATTTGATTTCCGAACCAACAGTTAATAGTTTTGTTTCCCCCTTAGGGCGGTCACAATCCGCAAGGAATTTATACCATCACCCTGTATATACAACGGCTCCTAGTTCAGCATTAACTAGCCCACCAAACGTCAGTGAATGGCGTTCCCCTAGTCGTTTATACAATTTTCCTGATCCTACAAGAGGGGCGATTCCTAAGCAGCCCAAATTCGCGCCTTTGGCCAAGAATCGACAGAAAACGACAGCAGGGCCCGGTCTAGTCATGAATGAGAATTCGGCAAAAGCAAAGGCCCCACCTACTTCGTCTACGGATTTTGCCGGTTACTACACAGATACAAGAGTTAAGGATTCCTCATGCCCTACGACTATTATGGACCCGAGTTACCGTTCCGACGAGAGGAGTCAGCAGAATTTATATACACCGACAACAACCAATAGTCCAGCGAGACAGATCAGAAGTGCGCTACAGTCAGTAATGGGTCCCTATAGCCGAACCCAAACACATACTAACTTATGTCCACCGCCTGAAGATGTCCAACAGGGAACGTTAGCTAGCAACGTCAAGAAGTTGGTAGGCACTTCCATGTCACATTCTTCCCGGAATCATCTGCCAACTTCTACAGTCCCAGTTCTACGGAGACAGTCACATTCAGACCGACATTCTTGGTTAAATTTCCCACCAGTTCTTAGCTACCAGGAAGAGGGGAGAGGACAACAGGAAGATTGGTATGAAAACCAAAGAGATAGCAACCAAGGAATTTCGCATTATGCTCCGGCTAGAGAGAATCCTCGCGTGATTGAACGGCCTATCCCGATTGAAAATTGCGCAGTAGATTACAACCAATACGGGAGAGGACCCAATGAACACTTACCAATACAGAACGACAATGCCGAAGCGGTAAGACCATTTGAAGAACAAGTTCCAATTCGTCCATGTCCGAAACCTGCGACAACCCCGTTGGCAAGACGTGGAGGTGGTAATGTAGTTGCAAACTGGCAGATAAAATTCGACGGCTCATTAAGAGGACTGAATATCGACGACTTTCTGTTCAGGGTCGAGACACTGGCTCGAGCAGATGGGGTACCGCGCAACAGCTTAGTTTATGCGATTCATCAATTACTGGTTGGAAGAGCAGCTACCTGGTATTGGCAATTTTGTCGGAAATTCCCGAGAGCCACTTGGAGTCAACTTTGCTACTCACTACGACGGGAATTTGAAGACCCAGCTAGTGATGCCGATATAAGAAAACTAATGGAGAATAGAAAACAAAAACCAAGAGAAAGTTTTAGCGATTTTAGACTGGAAATAGAGGGTCTAGCGTTGCGGTTGCCACGGTGCATGAGTCAGACCGAGATCCTTGCCATTCTTAGGCAGAATATGCACCCAGCGTTGAGGAAGACTCTCATTTTACGCGATTTTGATAATAAAGATGAGATGGACCGCATGTGTCGACAGATGGAAAGGTTATGGTCAGAAATCGGAGAAACTGCTGAGGACCAGATCCGTTATAGACGACACAACATCCATGAACTAGAGTATTCCGAGGAACAGACCTTTTATCCGTTTCAGGTAACGTGCGACATAGAGGAAATTGGAGCTAGGCATAAGAATGAAGTTTCACAGCAGAATCACCGGCACACTTACCTAATCTGCTGGAATTGTGACGACATTGGTCATTCATATGTAGACTGTCCCCGGGACAGGCAACGCACGTTTTGTTACTCGTGTGGAGCTAAGAATGCGGTTAAATCGAACTGTATAACTTGCATGAAGGGAAACAAACGAGCGGGTTTAAGTACGAGGGGAATCCTGAACCCGCGGTTAACAAATCCGTCCCCTCAACAATTCCGGACGAATGGCTTCAGCGCAGATGCAGCAACCCAGACCCAGAACCACAATTAAGGAAACCCGTAGCATCAGATTTGACAAGTACAGAAAAACGACTTTCCAGAGCACGAAGTTATACAATCCAACGAAAAGTAATGAGACAGCAGTTGTCAGCAGCCCGGATTAAATCTCAAGAAGACGGTAGACCATTAGCTATAGTGAAGCTTCACGGAAAACCACTTTGTGGACTTCTCGACAGCGGAGCAAGCATTAGCTGCCTCGGTGGAGATGCCCTCCAACTTCTAAGTGAATTAGGCGTCGGCTGGTCACGGCTCTCAGCAGAAGTCAAAACGGCGGACGGCAATGGCCACGAGGTCTTGGGTTTTGTCTACCTAGATGTGGAATTTTGCAACGAAATCAAACTAGTCAGGTTTTTTATTATTCCAAGCATTGTCCGTAGGCTCATTCTCGGAATCGATTTTTGGTCGGCCTTCAACATCTTTCCAGCGGTCGTGTCGGAAATTGACCTAACCAAAGGTGACGAGGGAGAGGATGCCCTTTTGACTATAGAAGAAAAGCTGAAGCTTCAACAAATCGTCAATGAATTCCCATCGTATGCCAAGAAAGGACTCGGACGGACAACAGTCGTTAAGCATTCGATCGATGTGGGGAGTAGTAAACCAGTTCGACAACGACACTACCCCTTATCACCACCTATGGAAAAGTTGCTGGACACCGAAATCAACAGAATGCTGGAACTTGGCGTCATCGAAGAGAGCTCCAGTGAGTGGTCTTCGCCACTAGTAATGGTGAAGAAACCAAATGGAACAGTCAGAGTATGTCTAGATTCGCGGAAAGTAAATGAGGTAACCAAAAAGGATGCTTATCCTTGGACGAGTTAGAGGTACTAAGTACATCACTAGTTTAGACTTAAAGGATGGCTTCTGGAAGATAGAGTTAGATCCATCATCCCGGGACAAAACCGCCTTTGTAGTACCTGGAAGAGGACTCTTTCAATTTGTGGTCATGCCTTTTGGCCTAACGAACGCTCCCAAAACTATGTGCAAACTAATGGATAAAATAATTCCATACGAATTGCACGAGGACGTGTTTATATATCTGGATGACTTACTTATTATTTCAGAAGACTTTGAGACACACTTGAAAGCCTTGTCAACAATGGCACAGTGTCTTTGCAAAGCAAACCTAACGATAAACGTTGAGAAAAGTCGCTTCTGTCAAAAGCATATAAAATATCTTGGACACATAATTGGCGAAAATGGTTTTCAGACCGACCCGGAGAAGATAACGGCAGTTCAAAACTTTCCGCGTCCAAGGACCGTTCGACAGATACGACGTTTTCTGGGATTAACAGGATGGTACCGTCGTTTTATTGCTAACTATGCCAGTTTAGTAGCCGCGATCACTGACTTGTTGAGAAAAGGTTCTAGGAATACTTGGACGGATGAGGCTGAGGAGGCCTTTAAGAAAATCAAAACGTGCCTTACGGAAGCACCTCTTCTTGCGAATCCAGACTTTAGTAAACCTTTCATAATTCAGTGTGATGCTTCTTCCACAGGGATAGGCAGCGTCTTGTGTCAAAAGGATTCCGAGGGTAGTGAGCATCCTATAGCGTACATGTCACAAAAACTAAATACAGCTCAAAAGAATTATAGTGTTACGGAGCTGGAGTGTTTAGCAGCGGTGACAAGCATCAAAAAATTCAGGCCATACATCGAAGGATCCCATTTTACGGTAATTACGGATCATGCGAGCTTAAAATGGGTAATGGATCAGAGGGATTTGACCGGCAGACTAGCAAGGTGGAGTCTAAAGCTACAAGGTTTTGACTTCAATATCGTCCACCGCAAGGGCGCTGACAATAAGGTAGCCGACGCGTTATCACGAGCGACCGTAGAAGAAATTAACAAAGCTGAGACCGCAATTCCAATTGATTTTAGCCACCCAGCATTCAAGGACAAAGAGTACCTGGAGAAGATGAAGGTAATAGATCAAAATCAATCCAGACTGCCGGACTTACGTTTATCGGAAGGGATCATAGTGAAGCGCACCAAAACTGAAACCACTGAAGACCTACCAACTTGGAAGGTTTGGCTACCGGATGCCTTAACGCTCGAAGTCATCAAAAGGGCACATGATCCACCGTTATCAGCACATCCGGGGATAGCTAAAACTACCGAGAAGCTACAGCGATATTTTTATTGGCCCCGCATGGCCAGTCAGATTAAGGAATATATTAACAGCTGTCAAACTTGTAAGGAGTGTAAAGCTCCCAATGAGTGTTTACGCCCTCCCATGGGGGAAATTAAAATTTCAAGTCGTGCGTGGCAATATATCAATATTGACCTGCTAGGACCATATCCCCGTTCTCGATCAGGTAACACCGTAATGATCATCGACCTAGATCAATATACTAAATTCATCATGCTCAAACCTGTAAGAAAAGCAAACTCTAAGAACGTTATTTCCTTTCTAGAAAAGGATATATTTCACCTATTTGGAGTACCAGAATCATTAATTTCTGATAATGGCTCTCAATTTACGTCTGGGGAATTCAAGTCCTTTCTGGAAAAATACGGGGTGAAACATAACAAAACAGCACTTTACACGCCCCAAGCCAACGCATCCGAGAGAGTTAATAGAAGTATTTTAGCCGCCGTCCGAGCTTATATAGACAACGATCACCGATCTTGGGATGAAAACATATCCGCGATAGGTTGCGCCCTTCGGAACGTCGTGCATGACTCCACAGGTTATTCTCCTTATTTCCTAACCTTCGGTCATCACATGGTTTCCCATGGATCATCGCATGAACTCCTTCGAAAATTGAAGGCAATTGAGAGTGATGTCATGGTAGTTGCAGATCCTAGAACTGAACAAGAAGAAATCAAAAGAAAGGTATTAGACAATCTGACAAAGGCTCGCCAAAGACACGCGAAGCAATATAATTTAAGATGCAAGATTACGACGTATAAAACCGGTCAAGAAGTATTCAGGCGATCATTTGCACAGAGTGACCTTGCTAAACATTTCAACGCCAAGCTAGGAAAAAAATTCATCAAGTGTCGAATAACAAAACCAGTCGCCTCTTTGTGCTATGAAGTAGAGGATTTGCAAGGAAACCGAATCGGTGTATATCATGCCAAAGATCTAAGGCCCGGCTAGCTCAGAAGGTAGAACATAAGACTCTTAATCGCAGGGTGTGGGCCAGCCCCACGTTGTTCCAATAAATTTCGGTAGCCCTAATAAGGCATCCAACCAGCTTAACTGGTAACAATAGGCTATCAATACGTCGCTTAGATTCAGTCTCGGCTAGCGGCTGATATGCCTCAGTATGATCGCATAATTAAATTTGGTTTCAATTCCACCCCATATATCCCAATTTCATCAATCCCCGCATGGTAATCTTGTCCACGTAAATCCGACTTAAAAATATGAGAGTCCCACAATTTTTTCTAGCCACCTAAGCCAGGGATCCTGCACCCTGGATACTATTATAAAGTACAAAGACTGACGACAGGAAGCTCGCGGGAAGTAATTGATTGAAGTAATATATCTCGGTATATGTAGGGTAAGGAAATTTAACTCTACCGCTTTAAATTGTTGTCACACGCAGATTCGGATGGAATTAGCTGTACCGAGCCGGGAAAGTGAGGCCGCCTTGCACAAACGTTTAGCCCGTAGAAAGTCAATAATTAGTGATAAAAATCGAAAATAATTCCGTGTATCACAAGACAACCAGCATTAAAAATTCAGAGGTTGCGTTGTGTGGGGATCACATTTCGGTTTGCGGTTCATTATACAAAAGAATTTGTTACTGGGGATTTCGGAACTACCTAAGGAAATTTCCTGAAAGATGATGGACTGATGCCAGGTTAAGTTCCCATAAGTGTCCTTATTGTCAGCTGATCTACTGGCTATAACTAATACCTCAGACTCGGAATATAATGCCAAGGGCGTGAAATCCGAGCCTGTCCTGTAACAATATATATTATTTAGGTCGCAGTGAGACAGTTCCCTTTTCGAGATTGCGAACATGGCTGCACGCTTGCCTTACACAATCTATCCCTCTTCTTCCTCGTAAAAACTGCTCCTCATCCCCCGTTTGGTACGACAAAGAATTACGCTCTCTCCGCAACAGGAGAAATAAACGTTGGCAAACTTTTCTTCTCACCCAAAATGAGTCCGACTATTCTTCCTACTTGTCTGCTTACACCTCTTTTTCTGAACGTTGTGATACCCTCTACCATGAGTACCTCCTACGGATGGAAACTAGCCTCATATCCAACCCCAAGTGCTTTTATAGCTTTATTAATTCTAAGAAGAAATCCAATGGTTACCCTTCCACCCTAAAGCTCGAAAATACCTCTTCATCAGATCCTCAGGTTATCTCCAACCTCTTTGCACACTTCTTCAGTAAATCTTTCAGCGACAATTCGCTCCAACCTGACCTTAGCTACTTTTCATTCTTGGACAAATGCACTCAAACGTCGTTTACATCTTTTGACCCTGACCCCGAACAAATCGCTGCCAGTATTAACGGGCTTGCGGATGACTTTCACCCCGTTCCTGACGGCATTCCAGCCATAGTTCTGAAAAAGTGTGCAGTGCATCTAGTTCAACCCCTTACTTTGCTTTTCCGCCTCTCGGTCACTCAAGGGGTTTTCCCTCAATTATGGAAAAACTCTTATATTATTCCCATATTCAAAAAAGGCTGCAAGAACGATGTATCCAACTACAGACCCATTGCTAAATTATCATCCATACCTAAACTATTCGAAAAATTGGTCTATGATTCCATGTTCTTCCACTGTAAGTCTATTTTCTCCCTCTCCCAGCATGGCTTCCTCAGAGGTAGATCTACAACCACCAACCTTACCGAATTCGTCTCCAAAACACTATGTGCCCTGGAAAACGGTAAAGATGTTGATGTTATCGCCACCGATTTTAGTAAAGCCTTTGACAAGATCTCCCATAGCGTTATCCTGTTTAAACTTGATCGCCTAGGCTTCCCCCCCAGATTCATCTCCTGGATTCAATCCTACCTCAACAACCGTCAATACAATGTTCTTTTCAGCTCATCCATTTCTAACCCCATTGTCGCTCGTTCCGGCGTCCCTCAGGGCAGCCACCTCGGTCCATTAATTTTCATCCTTACAATTAATGATGTTGAATGTATCATAAAATACTCAGAGCTGTCCATTTATGCTGATGACATGAAAATAATTAAACATATCTCCTCCACAACCGACTCTCTTCTCCTCCAAAAGGACCTCGATTCGTTCACCACATGGTGCATGAAAAACTTTCTTGAGCTCAATGTCTCTAAACGTCAGTCCATCTCTTATTCCCGCAAGCGTCTTACCAACACCCCGAGAACATACATGTTAACCAACGTACCAGTCCCTATCGTTACCTCTTTGTGTGACCTAGGAATAATCTGTGATAGTGAACTCAATTTCCGTTCCCATATTGATAGCATAATTAACAGAGCTAACTCCGCGCTAGGGTTTGTGAAGCGCTGGTCTAGAGAGTTCTCCAATCCTTATGTTTCCAAATCTCTCTATATTTCCTTCGTGAGACCTCTCCTTGAATATGCCAGCCAGGTTTGGTCACCCACGCAAACAACCCACATTAACAGAATTGAATCTGTCCAGCGTAGGTTCATTCGCTTTGCTCTACGTGATCTTCCATGGGTAGATAGATTCAACCTTCCACCTTACGAAAACCGTCTAAAACTGATCGACTTACAACCCCTAAGTAAACGTCGTGATGTTTCCGACGTTCTCTTCATTCATCAGCTACTAGCTGGCGCCATAGACTGCCCTTCAATCCTGCAGTCTTTACCCATCTATACCAATCCTCGCAACCTTAGGTCCACTCCCCTTTTCCGACTCGACCGCCATCGCACGAACTACGGTCAACGCGAACCAATTACCAGGATGCTTCGAAAAGTCAACGACCTTCCCTCCTTTGACTTCCATCTGAGTAAATCATCCCTTCACAAAGCCTTATATCTTTATCCCGCCCATCTTGATCGCCTTTCCTAATTCTCCTTCCTCCCAGTCTAAAGTTATCATTATCATAGCTTATATTGTAGCTTCCATTATCTGTTATGAATTATTGTTTATATTAGTTTGTAGTATTTATTTTGTTATTTTGTATTTTTTTTTATGTAATAGCTTGCATTAAGCTTAAATAAATAAATTTATTCCTATGAAGCAAAGAAACCCAAACCTAGAATTAAAGAAATCAATAGTGCTGCCATCTCCCAGTCTTCTGTTATATTAATAATACCGCCATTGCCTTACAAATGTGGAAGTTACCTTTAGCTAAGACAACGACCTAACCCCAAACCAACCTTATTAGCAAATGCCGTTGTCGAAACTCAAAATATAGAAAGATCAGAAAATGGGCAAGGGAACATATATATAAAAATTGTTTTCTTTAATTCCTAAGATGAGGGGACTAAAACAAAATTTATAAGACTTCTAGAATCCTCGCTTAATTATGACCTCTAGCGGAGAAGGGTAAAACGACATTGTTCCGATAGTACAAATTAGTAGTTCCCGATCAACAAGAATTTACTATACTAAGTAAGCTAGCATTTGATAGGAAGGGAAGAGTCATTTTGGCGGAAGCATTGGCTGAATTAGTAGTGGGACTCGTGATTTGGTTCAAATACCTTGAAAGATTAAGTGTGGAGTGGCGGTGCAGTGGAAATTTATTTTTATTTCATTCAAGTTAAAAAGTGTAAAAATCTCAGTGAAATCCATGAGATTTTAATCTACTCCGCTTAATTAACCACGGTCTTAGAAGTGAAAAGTGGCGATGAGCGGATTATCTTGAGATTACGACTTCGCACCTCGTGTTCTCCAGTGGAGAATATAAAGGGAATCGGTAAGATTAATTTCGCCATTAAAGAAATCAGAGCCTTATGGTAGATCGTAAAGCCAAAACCACAAATTAATTTCAGCACTGCAGAAAGTTTAATTCAAGGAACTCAGTATAATTGAGCCCAAAATTAATTTTGAGACGTCCCCCCCCAGCGAACTCTAATTCGGCGCAAATATATATAATATTCTCGGTACACGACATCAAGCATGGCTTAGTTGATCGTGAAATTTCCTTTTTCTATGCGTTTAATACCAATCGTATGAAAAGGCCGAAACCAGTGGTAAATTTTGAAAGACGAGCCTCTTTTGGCAAAAGTCGGCAGGAATAGAAGAAAAGTAAATTGTTGCAAGGAAACCAGGCGCAGCACTTCAAAAAAAATTAAAATATATGGCTTTTATAATAGAAGAGCTTTACATCAAGGAGAGGAGCCCCGGAACTTGTTGTCAACCGGACGTTAATTAAGGAAACCAAATTATGTTTTTTAATTATAATTCTTGAGATTTCAGCCACCGCCCCACCGGAAGCCAATTGCAATTGGGATCCGGGTGAGTACCTAAATATTTCTTATTTTTTTATATAACCATAGTAAAAATTTTTCGAGTGTTCCCCGTTTGAAAAAAAAAATATAAATAAATTTTGTTCACTTGCTTCAGTAGATAGTACAGAATTCCTATTACAAGAACTAATAATAATAATTCGTATTACAATTAGAACTATAAGAAATTCTTGATAATTAGTACAATAACTATTATTTTCACAATCAAAATTATTCCTTAAAAGTTTGAATTTCTTAAAGGTTGATGAATGTTTAATTAGATTCCGTAATTTCGTATTGGATTAGCTTTTAGATTACAATGAATTATAAAACAAAAAAAAAGGTTATCTTTTGAGTGATCGAGTAAGTTTATTGGGCTCAATGAGTATAGAGGTCGGAAGGAAAACAATAAAACTTTTTTTTTTTTGGTAATATTGCACTGGTGGTTAAAGTATTCTAAGTTATTATTAAATTTAAGAAAAGGGCGGTTTGTCTTATTAGCGTTTGGATAGCCATAATGGAATAAAGTATTATTAATTACTTGCCGAAGTTTTTTTGGATGCGTCGTGATAGTGAGTAGCGAGTCTGTCGTTGGTTCCCATCCTTTCATACACATTTCAGCTGTTTGCTATCGAACCATCGCTTGCGCTTGAAAACAAATTGTGATTGTACTAAGTGCTGTGGTCATGAGTGCTTATTGGCACTATGCGTAAATGACCTTAACAGTTTAAATTGTTTACAGAGCAAATGTAGTGTGAGATGGATTTGGTCCAGTGGGAAACTTTGAAATCAGATCTGTTGATTTCGACGAGCTTGGGTTCGAGGCTTGGTCACTAAGCGGGAACAATGGTTACTTTTATTTGGGTTGTGGTCGCTAGGGAGAGAGAAAAGAAAAAATTTTTGAGTTGAATTTCTAAAAATCAGCTGGTTGTGGTTTTGTTGTTGTTTACATTATGACGGCAGAGGTCACAGTTCCGGTTGTGTTACTGTGAGGCAGTGGATGGCGAAGTTGTTTGGTCGACATCATCTGATTCGAGGTTATTTTTCTTCATTGGGTTTTGTTTTGTTTTGTTTTTTTTTTTTTTTTATCTGGAGCTTCTCACCTTCCGCCCACGCCCGAACCGGCGAGCTTAGCCACATATTCAAAGGAGGTACATGGGAAGATGAGAAGGAGAGCTGCGGTGCATATTACTACTTTTTGGTTCTAAGCTGCTGGAATGTGCCTCGAGTACACACAATGTCGGAAATTACCGGTTTTTATAATTGTGGTACCGAAGTATATAACTTTGCCACTTAGTTAATTCTAACGAGTGTTATTGTGGTCCAGTACAGCCGTTGGAATTTCTGTGAAGAATTGGTTTGATTCTCCCAAGGAACCTGGCGCCCGGTGCATTGTATCTCTCAGCATAACTTACCTCCCAACCTGTACGTCGTGGACCCATCTGGGTAGCAAGAAGGACGCCTCGATCCGAAAGGCATAGAACTTGCTGACCTCGACCACTTCGTTACAAATATGGCGCCCAACGTGGGGCCTTAAACATAGGATTTAGGAGCTTGGCTTGAACAAAGCCTATGCAATAAATTATCGCTACACTGTAGGTTAGATAACGCGAAGAAAGCCGTCTGCAGTCAAAATCTATTTGTTCTTTTTCTCTCTCAATGGCAAGTTAAGGAAATTATTCCGGTTCCACGATTTAATAACGTCGTCGATTGCAGTATTAAAGGCTTGAATTAGAACGGCATATCAAGTATGTTTTGTCTTCAAGTTGATAATTAGGTAAGAATCACAACTATGTGGTCATATGTAGCTCGTAGTGTGACATCTTTCAGGAATTAGAATCAATATTGAGGTGGTCCTAAAATGTGTCTTCCTGAAAACCGTAAATGTAAGAAGTAAGCCTCAGGCTACAACCATTTACGAGGTACTGTATATCAAGAGGGAAAATCGAATGTGGTACCGTACATTGAACAAGCGAAGCAACCGGAATTGTCCGACGAAATATTTTTGTCTTAATGCCATCACGCGTAGATGACACACTTATCGCGGCGTAACTAAATAAACGGAGGCAAGTAAAAGTTGAAAATAATCGAATATATAAATAATTATTTCTGCGAATTGAAGGAGAATATTGGTTACATCACGCTGTTTTATATTAGTGTAGTTTATAGGAATTAACTCAGTAACTTGCGTCATTATTACGGAGTTCCAGATATTAGGATAGGCAGAATTATAAAAAAAATTTTTTTAAGTTGTTTTGAATTAGAAACGTCGGAGTATCCCATATTTTGAACTAACGTTAATTATAGTACAATTATTACTTCCACAAATTTTAAGTTAAATTATATTACTTAACATGGGTGCTTCACACTTGGAAGCAGACGAATTAGACTACGAACTGAAGCTTAGAAAATTAAGATCCACCTCGAAGTCGCGACCGGTTGACTCCCTACAGCAAATTTTAAGTCGAGAGGAGAGTGGAGAATTAGTATGTCCTAAAAATGTCCCTCCTATTAAGGACTTAGATGCTGAAATGATTCAGTGTCGGACCAAAGTTGAAAGTTTACAGAAGTTCGTGGAGGCTTGCCTGGTGGCAGCAAACGTACCAGACTTACAATACACAAGGTCCCGGATGCTACACTTAGTACGGCGATTGGGTTTATTAAGGCTTGCTGAACCAATGGCGGAGGAAGCAGTTTCACAGATGGAAGAAATAGTTAAAGGTCTTCTAGACCAGATAGAGAATGCTCTTTCCATCCATTCTGAATCTGTTAATTCACTGGTGTTATCGGGTTCTCCTAATAAGCCTAACAACTCAAGTAGTGTCTTGGGCGAAGATAATTACGCTACCGGAATTGACAAAAATTTGATTTCCGAACCAACAGTTAATAGTTCTGTTTCCCCCTTAGGGCGGTCACAATCCGCAAGGAATTTATACCATCACCCTGTATATACAACGGCTCCTAGTTCAGCATTAACTAGCCCACCAAACGTCAGTGAATGGCGTTCCCCTAGTCGTTTATACAATTTTCCTGATCCTACAAGAGGGGCGATTCCTAAGCAGCCCAAATTCGCGCCTTTGGCCAAGAATCGACAGAAAACGACAGCAACGGGGCCCGGTCTAGTCATGAATGAGAATTCGGCAAAAGCAAAGGCCCCACCTACTTCGTCTACGGATTTTGCCGGTTACTACACAGATACAAGAGTTAAGGATTCCTCATGCCCTACGACTATTATGGACCCTAGTTACCGTTCCGACGAGAGGAGTCAGCAGAATTTATATACACCGACAACAACCAATAGTCCAGCGAGACAGATCAGAAGTGCGCTACAGTCAGTAATGGTTCCCTATAGCCGAACCCAAACACATACTAACTTATGTCCACCACCTGAAGATGTCCAACAGGGAACGTTAGCTAGCAACGTCAAGAAGTTGGTAGGCACTTCCATGTCACATTCTTCCCGGAATCATCTGCCAACTTCTACAGTCCCAGTTCTACGGAGACAGTCACATTCAGACCGACATTCTTGGTTAAATTTCCCACCAGTTCTTAGCTACCGGGAAGAGGGGAGAGGACAACAGGAAGATTGGTATGAAAACCAAAGAGATAGCAACCAAGGAATTTCGCATTATGCTCCGGCTAGAGAGAATCCTCGCGTGATTGAACGGCCTATCCCGATTGAAAATTGCGCAGTAGATTACAACCAATACGGGAGAGGACCCAATGAACACTTACCAATACAGAACGACGATGCCGAAGCGGTAAGACCATTTGAAGAACAAGTTCCAATTCGTCCATGTCCGGAACCTGGGACAACCCCGTTGGCAAGACGTGGAGGTAGTAATGTAGTTGCAAACTGGCAGATAAAATTCGACGGCTCATTAAGAGGACTGAATATCGACGACTTTCTGTTCAGGGTCGAGACGCTGGCTCGAGCAGATGGGGTACCGCGCAACAGCTTAGTTTATGCGATACATCAATTACTGGTTGGAAGAGCAGCTACCTGGTATTGGCAATTTTGTCGGAAATTCCCGAGAGCCACTTGGAGTCAACTTTGCTACTCACTACGGCGGGAATTTGAAGACCCAGCTAGTGATGCCGATATAAGAAAACTAATGGAGAATAGAAAACAAAAACCAAGAGAAAGTTTTAGCGATTTTAGACTGGAAATACAGGGTCTAGCGTTGCGGTTGCCACGGTGCATGAGTCAGACCGAGATCCTTGCCATTCTTAGGCAGAATATGCACCCAGCGTTGAGGAAGACTCTCATTTTACGCGATTTTGATAATAAAGATGAGATGGACCGCATGTGTCGACAGATGGAAAGGTTATGGTCAGAAATCGGAGAAACTGCTGAGGACCAGATCCGTTATAGACGACACAACATCCATGAACTAGAGTATTCCGAGGAACAGACCTTTCATCCGTTTCAGGTAACGTGCGACATAGAGGAAATTGGAGCTAGGCATAAGAATGAAGTTTCACAGCAGAATCACCGGCACACTTACCTAATCTGCTGGAATTGTGACGACATTGGTCATTCATATGTAGACTGTCCCCGGGACAGGCAACGCACGTTTTGTTACTCGTGTGGAGCTAAGAATGTGGTTAAATCGAACTGTATAACTTGCATGAAGGGAAACAAACGAGCGGGTTTAAGTACGAGGGGAATCCTGAACCCGCGGTTAACAAATCCGTCCCCTCAACAACTCCGGACGAATAGCTTCAGCGCAGATGCAGCAACCCAGCCCCAGAACCACAATTAAGGAAACCCGTAGCATCAGATTTGACAACTACAGAAAAACGACTTTCCAGAGCACGAAGTTATACAATCCAACGAAAAGTAATGAGACAGCAGTTGTCAGCAGCCCGGATTAAATCTCAAGAAGACGGTAGACCATTAGCTATAGTGAAGCTTCACGGAAAACCACTTTGTGGACTTCTCGACAGCGGAGCAAGCATTAGCTGCCTCGGTGGAGATGCCCTCCAACTTCTAAGTGAATTAGGCGTCGGCTGGTCACGGCTCTCAGCAGAAGTCAAAACGGCGGACGGCAATGGCCACGAGGTCTTGGGTTTTGTCTACCTAGATGTGAAATTTTGCAACGAAATCAAACTAGTCAGGTTTTTTATTATTCCAAGCATTGTCCGTAGGCTCATTCTCGGAATCGATTTTTGGTCGGCCTTCAACATCTTTCCAGCGGTCGTGTCGGAAATTGACCTAACCAAAGGTGACGAGGGAGAGGATGCCCTTTTGACTATAGAAGAAAAGCTGAAGCTTCAACAAATCGTCAATGAATTCCCATCGTATGCCAAGAAAGGACTCGGACGGACAACAATCGTTAAGCATTCGATCGATGTGGGGAGTAGTAAACCAGTTCGACAACGACACTACCCATTATCACCACCTATGGAAAAGTTCCTGGACACCGAAATCAACAGAATGCTGGAACTTGGCGTCATCGAAGAGAGCTCCAGTGAGTGGTCTTCGCCACTAGTAATGGTGAAGAAACCAAATGGAACAGTCAGAGTATGTCTAGATTCGCGGAAAGAAAATGAGGTAACCAAAAAGGATGCTTATCCTTGGACGAGTTAGAGGTACTAAGTACATCACTAGTTTAGACTTAAAGGATGGCTTCTGGAAGATAGAGTTAGATCCATCATCCCGGGACAAAACCGCCTTTGTAGTACCTGGAAGAGGACTCTTTCAATTTGTGGTCATGCCTTTTGGCCTAACGAACGCTCCCAAAACTATGTGCAAACTAATGGATAAAATAATTCCATACGAATTGCACGAGGACGTGTTTATATATCTGGATGACTTACTTATTATTTCAGAAGACTTTGAGACACACTTGAAAGCCTTGTCAACAATGGCACAGTGTCTTTGCAAAGCAAACCTAACGATAAACGTTGAGAAAAGTCGCTTCTGTCAAAAGCATATAAAATATCTTGGACACATAATTGGCGAAAATGGTTTTCAGACCGACCCGGAGAAGATAACGGCAGTTCAAAACTTTCCGCGTCCAAGGACCGTTCGACAGATACGACGTTTTCTGGGATTAACAGGATGGTACCGTCGTTTTATTGCTAACTATGCCAGCTTAGTAGCCGCGATCACTGACTTGTTGAGAAAAGGTTCTAGGAATACTTGGACGGATGAGGCTGAGGAGGCCTTTAAGAAAATCAAAACGTGCCTTACGGAAGCACCTCTTCTTGCGAATCCAGACTTTAGTAAACCTTTCATAATTCAGTGTGATGCTTCTTCCACAGGGATAGGCAGCGTCTTGTGTCAAAAGGATTCCGAGGGTAGTTAGCATCCTATAGCGTACATGTCACAAAAACTAAATACAGCTCAAAAGAATTATAGTGTTACGGAGCTGGAGTGTTTAGCAGCGGTGACAAGCATCAAAAAATTCAGGCCATACATCGAAGGATCCCATTTTACGGTAATTACGGATCATGCGAGCTTAAAATGGGTAATTGATCAGAGGGATTTGACCAGCAGACTAGCAAGGTGGAGCCTAAAGCTACAAGGTTTTGACTTCAATATCGTCCACCGCAAGGGCGCTGACAATAAGGTAGCCGACGCGTTATCACGAGCGACCGTAGATGAAATTAACAAAGTTGAGACCGCAATTCCAATTGATTTTAGCCACCCAGCATTCAAGGACAAAGAGTACCTGGAGAAGATGAAGGTAATAGATCAAAATCAATCCAGACTGCCGGACTTACGTTTATCGGAAGGGATCATAGTGAAGCGCACCAAAACTGAAACCACTGAAGACCTACCAACTTGGAAGGTTTGGCTACCGGATGCCTTAACGCTCGAAGTCATCAAAAGGGCACATGATCCACCGTTATCAGCACATCCGGGGATAGCTAAAACTACCGAGAAGCTACAGCGATATTTTTATTGGCCCCGCATGGCCAGTCAGATTAAGGAATATATTAACAGCTGTCAAACTTGTAAGGAGTGTAAAGCTCCCAATGAGTGTTTACGCCCTCCCATGGGGGAAATTAAAATTCCAAGTCGTGCGTGGCAATATATCAATATTGACCTGCTAGGACCATATCCCCGTTCTCGATCAGGTAACACCGTAATGATCATCGACCTAGATCAATATACTAAATTCATCATGCTCAAACCTGTAAGAAAAGCAAACTCTAAGAACGTTATTTCCTTTCTAGAAAAGGATATATTTCACCTATTTGGAGTACCAGAATCATTAATTTCTGATAATGGCTCTCAATTTACGTCTGGGGAATTCAAGTCCTTTCTGGAAAAATACGGGGTGAAACATAACAAAACAGCACTTTACACGCCCCAAGCCAACGCATCCGAGAGAGTTAATAGAAGTATTTTAGCCGCCGTCCGAGCTTATATAGACAACGATCACCGATCTTGGGATGAAAACATATCCGCGATAGGTTGCGCCCTTCGGAACGTCGTGCATGACTCCACAGGTTATTCTCCTTATTTCCTAACCTTCGGTCATCACATGGTTTCCCATGGATCATCGCATGAACTCCTTCGAAAATTGAAGGCAATTGAGAGTGATGTCATGGTAGTTGCAGATCCTAGAACTGAACAAGAAGAAATCAAAAGAAAGGTATTAGACAATCTGACAAAGGCTCGCCAAAGACACGCGAAGCAATATAATTTAAGATGCAAGATTACGACGTATAGAACCGGTCAAGAAGTATTCAGGCGATCATTTGCACAGAGTGACCTTGCTAAACATTTCAACGCCAAGCTAGGAAAAAAATTCATCAAGTGTCGAATAACAAAACCAGTCGCCTCTTTGTGCTATGAAGTAGAGGATTTGCAAGGAAACCGAATCGGTGTATATCATGCCAAAGATCTAAGGCCCGGCTAGCTCAGAAGGTAGAACATAAGACTCTTAATCGCAGGGTGTGGGCCAGCCCCACGTTGTTCCAATAAATTTCGATAGCCCTAATAAGGCATCCAACCAGCTTAACTGGTAACAATAGGCTATCAATACGTCGCTTAGATTCAGTCTCGGCTAGCGGCTGATATGCCTCAGTATGATCGCATAATTAAATTTGGTTCCAATTCCCCCATATATCCCAATTTCATCAATCACCGCATGGTAATCTTTTCCACGTAAATGCGACTTAAAAATATGAGAGTCCCACAATTTTTTCTAGCCACCTAAGCCAGGGATCCTGCACCCTGGATACTATTATAAAGTACAAAGACTGACGACAGGAAGCTCGCGGGAAGTAATTGATTGAAGTAATATATCTCGGTATATGTAGGGTAAGGAAATTTAACTCTACCGCTTTAAATTGTTGTCACACGCAGATTCGGATGGAATTAGCTGTACCGAGCCGGGAAAGTGAGGCCTACTTGCTCGTATTAGATTGGCCGCCTTGCACAAACGTTTAGGCCGTAGAAAGTCAATAATTAGTGATAAAAATCGAAAATAATTCCGTGTGTCACAAGACAACCAGCATTAAAAATTCAGAGGTTGCGTTGTGTGGGGATCACATTTCGGTTTGCGGTTCATTATACAAAAGAATTTGTTACTGGGGATTTCGGAACTACCTAAGGAAATTTCCTGAAAGATGATGGACTGATGCCAGGTTAAGTTCCCATAAGTGTCCTTATTGTCAGCTGATCTACTGGCTATAACTAATACCTCAGACTCGGAATATAATGCCAAGGGCGTGAACTCCGAGCCTGTCCCGTAACAATATTGTTACAAAATCGAAAAACTTAACGCTAGATCAAATTAACTTAATTTAAATAGAGAAATGAATGTACAAGAAAGCCTAGAAAATGTTAAGCAAATTTACAATCCAGTAATTTTTATTTGTAAACTCGCCCATTTCGAGACATTGAATTTTATTTTAATGAAAATCAATAAATAATTTTAGATAATTTACTCACCGGAAACCGACCCCTTAGTGTGTTCAACCCGATACTATTAGCAACCTAAAATTATAGTCGTCAAAAAATTGAACTCAACATTTGAAAGGATTAATTAAAATGTTACATGAAAACTCACCAGTATGTCGACCAAATGATCCAGCGCTGACAACTTATAATTTTTGTCGATATTTCTTCTTTTTCGATAAAAAAACATGAAGGGCTCGATTTCCGGCCGGGTATTCTCTCTCTCTGATCATTTCTTTGACACAGTGAACATTGCTAAAAACAGAAAAAGGAATTAAAATCTAATTTTGTAATTTTTTTAAGTGAAGTGTTTGTTAGAATAACTTTAATAGTTCTGAAAAGTAAATAAAACAATTATTGAGTGTATGACAAATCTCATGGTTTGCTTTGAACTTTACCTTTTGGCACATGTTGGGAAACCAAGTAAGTTCTCGCTTTTCTAAAAAATCCTTTGCTGGGGATCGCTTTTCTGCTGCGACTTCCGCCGTCATTAAGTTAATTTCTCCTAGGAAGAATCAATAAAAGTTGAAATTAGCAAAATTTTTGGTTGAAAATTACAGGTTAGGTTAGAAAAATTTTTTGAAAAGAAAAATCTGGAAGAGAAACCACATCGGAAATCGAAGTTAAATTTTTATTATTCTTATTCCGACTAGAGGCCAGAATATCGCATAACGCAAGCAACAAAGAGATAAATAAAATAAAATTTGTTTTACTTACCTTTCACCCTCCTTTTCATCTTACCTGCGAACCGCTAGTAGGTGGTGAGTTAGAATCACTCAGTCAAGGACGCTTAAGGGGCCGCACTATTATGAGACTACGCCCCACAGAAGCTTCCCCAACGATGCAATCCACTTAATAAAGACCTGAACTATCTACAAAGGAAAAGAGTTACACTTACCTGAAATTAAAGTTACCTGACTATTCCTTCAAAAAGCTACCCTCACGTTACAACAGGGAACACCTTAGTCCGTCACGCCACCGGCTTTTGCATTAGAGTATAAATTTTCACCGGCAACGACAGCAGGCTCACTACACCTGCCAGGTACTCACAGCAAAA
Organism: Leptarthrus brevirostris; assembly: GCA_964036015.1. Taxonomy (NCBI): domain Eukaryota; kingdom Metazoa; phylum Arthropoda; class Insecta; order Diptera; family Asilidae; genus Leptarthrus; species Leptarthrus brevirostris. Next base: position 65,954,980 of record OZ038375.1, read on the forward strand.
CTTTAATTGTACCTCAGCACAACAACAGCACAACAGGGCCATGAACATAACCCATTATAGAACCGCAATCATTACAAACAATTGAAACTGGCGCGATTTGCAAACTTTGTGAATGTAAAATTCGATCGCGATAAACACTTTCGCCACCAAAACAAAGCGAACCAAAACAAAACGAACCAAAACAAACCGAACCAAAACACTGCCATAAACATAAACATACTATACACATTCGCAACTATTTCGAAACTCAAATTTGCACAATTCGCGAACTTTATAAACGTAAAATTTGTTCGCAATAAACACTTTCGACATCAAAACAACGCGAGTTAAATCAAGCCGAACCAAAACACTGCCGCTGCAAGTTCTCTTCTCACCCGGTCCAAACTGTCCATACACACACACACCCCACCATAGAAGTACATGAAACTACATCTCGAAACGACGTGGTGTGATTCAACAGTGTTTACACGGTTCATCTTCCAGGCGGTCCAATTATTTCATGCACACTACCGTGCAAGCTACGCTGTACGCTTAAGTCCATTGCAACCAACCATCGTGTACGTGGAAGACTTTGCAGATTCTTACCCCGTTTCGCGCAGTCTGCAGAACAGTGCTAGTGAGTGCTGTACTTTTCTGTTCGGTTAAGGAAATTTCTCCACACGGCAAATTTTAAAGACAAGGGACTTTACTGAATTGCATCTTCACGGTTTTACATAAGGGCACGTCGGTTACAAAATTGGTGCCAGGTGTGGGGTCCCAGTTAGAACGTTTCGAAAGAAACTACCCACACGATAACTTCCGCTCGGTAACAACTAACAAAATTCTCCCGACAGCGCCTTGGTCACAACGCGTACACAAACCACTTCAAATAGAATTACCCATTTTATTAAGAAATGGAAATAAGCGACTATGACTCGGGTCATGGCGGTACTAACCGTCCTACGGGGATAGGGCCGCTGGATAACTTTTTCGAATCTACAAGACATACCTGCCGTGAAGATAATAGCCTTATTGGACTTAGCAACCTGTCACAACAAGTGGATAGAATTTTCGATTTGGTAGAACGCCTATCGAAGAGACTGGAGAAAGTCGAAACGGCCCGAAAAGACGAAATTACCCAAACCACCGCTGAAACAGAAAGTTCTTCGCTACGTCCAACGAATTCATTTCCGAATCGTCTCGGGATAACAGCACCGGATCCCAAAGTGTATTTACTCGATTTGGATGACACAACAATGCAGACTGAGCCAACTGTGTCAGGGAATCCATTCGGGGACCGCCCTGTGCCCAAAACAATTTTCGAAGACCTCCAAAATCAGCCAAGCTCCAGAAATTTAGCCAATGACAACATGAGGGTTCTCCAAGTACCATCTAGTATTTTGAACAGCATTACTATTTCTATGAAACACAGAGACACCGGCCTTCTAACAAGGGTCGTGGACGCTTCCGCTACAACTATCGCTTCTGCACACCCAAGTAGTCCCATTTTAACGTCCCAATGTTATTTACAGTCTAACTCGTCAGTTACAGTATCTTGCACTAATGTACACTCGACCATTGTAAGCAGAACTCAAGAGCGTCCTTCAACCAGAACAACGGAACCCCATAAACATCATACAGAGCTGCACCCAAAAGATACCCTGTATACTTTACCATCCATGTCAACCTATACTCTGGACGGATTGCCAAGTACTAGTTATCGTAATGTACTTGGTACACTACCAGCAACCGCTAAAGCTACCAGAGCCAACCCTCTAACCTCAACTCTAGGTAATGAGCTGCCGAGCAACCACTTACTCAGCATTTCTGCTACACCGTTTACACCACCTACACGTATTAGACTCTTTCCAAGAGATTATGACGGAAAAGAGCCATGGGTGGTGTACAGAAGGCATTTTGAAGCAGTTGCCAAAGCGAATTCTTGGTCGGCAGAGCTTAAGGCTTTATACTTGGCCCCTTACCTTCGAGGAACTGCGTTAAATTTTTACGACACCTTAGAGGAAGAAGTACAGAACAATTATGAACTACTAAATCAGGTACTGTCGGAAAGGTTCAGCGATGAGTACCGTCAATCTATAGCGCATTTCCAATTGAGAGGCCGGATACAAAAACCAAACGAAAGTCTAGCCGAATTTGCAACAGACGTCCAGAAGCTAACTCACTTGGCTTTTAGCGATTGCCCTGAAAGAGCCCGAAATAGGATAGCATTGGGTCAGTTCCTGGATGGTATAGCGGATGCCGACGTGCAACAACGAGTACGAGATATAGAACCTGACACCCTCGAGACTGCTCTAACGCAAGCGATTCGCATTGAAGCTAATAGAGATGCTGCAAGACTTACTCGCCGGCACGTGCGGGTTGCTGAAGCCATCACTACGACACCTCCTACACCTCAACCGAGCAGAAGGGTAAGCCAGTCGGGAAAAGGTCGTCGCCTGATTTGAAGGAGCGCAAATCAGGCCTGGAGTCGAGCTCCAAAACCCGTCCTTCAAATGTCCAACAACCGGCAACGGTAGATGAGCGCATGCTGAGAACCGAAGAACGGAAATCTCCTGAAAACCGTGTCACTGAAAGGAGTGTGGAAAAAGATGTTCGTGGAATTGTTCGCTGGTATTATCCTTCAAGGCGCTATGGATTTATACGCCGGACAGATAACGGAAGCGAAGTGTTCGTGCATCAGAGCCATATCAAGAAAGCGACGTCGAAACTATCCGAGGGAGAAGAGGTAATATTTGATGTCGTCGGAACCGAAAAAACGCCGAAAGCCCTTAATGTTCGTCTTATTGCGCACAACCCGAATAGAGGACTGGAAAATAGCCCAAAAGCGCGCGTTTGTGAGGAACTATGTACTCCCGCTCCTTGCACACTAGACCAGCAACCGATGTATTCTAAGCCTGTTTATGACAACAATGATATCGATGTACTATCTATACAGCCCAGTGTTTTAAACTAGCCCCCACCGATTCGCAAGGGTAAGATTCGGTGGACATGTTAGCTCTACAACCTATAACCGTCTTAACTAGTGTATCATTGGACGCAAACCACTTGTGGCTAGAAGGAAAGCTTGGAGGAGTACCTTGCCGCCTTTTAATCGATACCGGCGCAACACAGACTATTTGTCATCCACGAATAATCGCTGAAAGCAAAGAAGACATCGAAATGCTGCCCTCGAAAGCCGTCATCCGAGGTGTCAGCGGTAATATAACTCCTGTAACTAGTGTGTCTCAAGTTACCATAGAGATCTTGGACTTCACAACACTTCATCCACCTTTTGTCGCGGAGATCTTTGACGACTGCATCCTTGGCATGGACTTCTTACTACGACATGGATGCAACCTGAATCTTCAAACAGGTGAATTCACCCTTGCCGAAAAGGTCTTTAAGCTAAACCAATTATACGGACACAATTATGCAGCACACACTTTGGACGAACTCCACATTAGCCCAAACAGTGAGTTGGTTACGCGATTATGCACGACACTAATTCGAGAGAAAGAAGTACTCCTCACCCCACTTCCTAACCTACCGCCTTGCTTTCAAGTCACTAACACGATTTCTTCTTGTGAAAGTGGGAAAGTGTACGCTAGAATCGCCAATATCAGCTCAGAAACCATCCACATTCCCGCGGCTACTGCCATTTGCCAGGTCGATAGAGAAGCCGACATTATTGCTTGCGGCCAAACATCTGACGAAAACTTGACACCGGAGCTAGTAGAACTTTTTAACCAACATGCTACCGAGTGCGCTGCGGATGAGAGGAAGAAGCTGAAGGACTTGCTTATTAGAAACTCTCGAGTCTTTTCCCGGTCCAAGGAAGACCTGGGCCGCACCAATCTAGTGGAACATCACATCGACACTCAGGGTGCCACACCTATTAAACAACCGCCCCGAAGGATTCCAATGGCGAGAAGGGCAGAGGCCGAAGAGATACTCCAGCAAATGATCGATCAGGAAATCGTTGTGCCGTCAAAGAGCCGTTGGAGTTCCCCGGTAGTTTTAGTAAGGAAGAAAGACGGTACCCTCCGCTTCTGTGTTGACTATAGGAGACTAAATGAAGTCACTAAGAAGGACTCATATCCATTGCCGCGCATCGACCTTACCTTGGATGCCCTCGGAAATTCCACTTTGTTCGCCACTCTTGACCTACAATCTGGGTACTGGCAGGTTCCGATGCACCCTACAGATCGAGAGAAAACAGCGTTTTCGGTTGGCATAGGCTTATGGGAGTTCGTCGTAATGCCTTTCGGGCTAACAAATGCTCCAGCCACTTTCCAACGCCTAATGGAGCTTGTTCTTGAAGGAATCTCCTATAAAGTCTGCTTGGTATACCTGGACGACATTATTGTCCATGGCCGCAATTTTGATGAACTGTTGGTAAACCTTCACATCGTTTTCCAGCGCCTGATATCGGCTGGCCTAACGCTTTCGCCTTCCAAGTGTCAACTATGCAGGCGACAAGTGAAGTTTTTTTGCCATATCGTCTCTGCAGATGGACTTTCGGCAGATCCAGAGAAGGTTCGAGCTATTCAAGACTGGCCAACCCCAAAAAACAAGAAAGAGGTTCGTTTCGTAGCAGTACAACACGACATGACCAGACTACAAGAAGAAGACCCACACCTGAAGGTTGTAAGAGAATGGCTGCAAGCAGGAAGCGCGCCAGATCGCAAGGAACTGTCAGCTGCTGAACCTGCTCTTAAAGCGTACCGAGCTATGTTCCCTCATCTGAAATTGCATCAAAATATTGCCTGTAGGGTTTTAACTAACACCGGCGGAACCACCTACCAAGTTTTACTGCCAATAACTTTGAAAGAAGAAGTCCTGAAACAAGCGCATGATAGCGCAGTTGGCGGACACTTGGGCATTGAACGTACCTCGGCGAAGATAAAGACTCGCTACTACTGGTTCGGCTGTTCTGAAGATGTCCGAAAGTGGTGTGAAAGGTGCCACATCTGCAACCAAAGGAGAGGACCAAGCCGCAAACCAAAGGCACCGTTACAGCTGTATAATGTGGGCGCCCCTTTTGAACGCATCGCCGTCGACATCCTTGGCCCACTACCAACAACTACACGAAACAATCGATACATCATTGTGGCAGTAGACTACTTTACGAAGTGGCCGGAGGCGATCCCAACGCCTGATTAAACCGCCACTACAGTTGCCGAAGCACTGATCCAACATCTTTTCTCTCGATTTGGCGTGCCATTACAACTCCATTCCGATCAGGGTCGCAATTTTGAATCTTCTATCTTTCGAGAGGTGATGAAACGCCTAGGAATAGAGAAGAATCGGACATCTCCACTTCATCCGCAGTCGGACGGCATGGTGGAAAGGCTCAACCGGACGCTCTTAAATTACCTCTCAAAGTTTACAAGCCAAAATCAACGGGACTGGGATGAGTATATTCCATTTTTCTTACTCGCTTACCGATCTGCCGTTCATGAAAGCACGAGAGAAACTCCGGCGATGCTTACTTTTGGAAGAGAATTGCGACTCCCCATGGATCTTTATTTGGGAGAACTTCCATGTGAACCAACAACAACAAGCACATATCTGGAAGACCTTATCGCCCGGTTACAAAGAGTACACCAAGAAACTCGAGAAAACTTACAACTTAATAGTCGAAAAATGAAAGAGAGGTACGACCTTTCGGCGAAAGCGAATCCTTTCCGAGAAGGAGACAAAGTCTGGCTGTACGCCCCTAAAAGGAGAAAAGGTAAGTGCCCAAAGCTCCAACGAAACTGGGATGGGCCTTATACCATTAAAAAGGTAATCGGCGATGTTAATTATTGTATACAGAAGGAAAGAAGCGCAAAGTGCTTCACTGTCCATAGAAATCGACTGGGCCCATATTTATCCCCCAATATGAACTGAAGCTACTCTTCGAAATGTAACTAACCTGTAATAAACCATAAAAAAAAAAAACTACAACTGTCCACTACTCCTATTCGACGAGCAGAAACCCCAGTAAAGGTAAGAAAGGGTGAGTAAGAGGCGCCCTTTACTAAACCTCTTCCTTAACCATGTAAGCTCGAAACTTCAAATGACGGGGAGGAAATGCCCCTTGAGCTTGCTGGTAGCTATTCACCCCCTGGAACGAATCCGAATAGATGGAACTAGAGCACCTGCTTCAAAGCCGTTAAGCTTCCTGAGTATATGCCGAAAATTTCCGATATCATGTGTATACCTAAATAAGAATGTTTGACTAATATTTTCTTTTTCGATAGATCGAGCATTTATTTCTTCGACAGCTAACCTGCCGGATTCCTGTCAGATGGGTACACCTAAAATGTCCATATACCCGCTATTGGCCCCTTGGAATTGAAGACTAGGGAACATGGGGTGAATTCTAACGGACGCTGAGGACAGCTTTTTTACATTCGAAGAGGAGTGGTGTTACAAAATCGAAAAACTTAACGCTAGATCAAATTAACTTAATTTAAATAGAGAAATGAATGTACAAGAAAGCCTAGAAAATGTTAAGCAAATTTACAATCCAGTAATTTTTATTTGTAAACTCGCCCATTTCGAGACATTGAATTTTATTTTAATGAAAATCAATAGATAATTTTAGATAATTTACTCACCGGAAACCGACCCCTTAGTGTGTTCAACCCGATACTATTAGCAACCTAAAATTATAGTCGTCAAAAAATTGAACTCAACATTTGAAAGGATTAATTAAAATGTTACATGAAAACTCACCCGTATGTCGACCAAATGATCCAGCGCTGACAACTTATAATTTTTGTCGATATTTCTTCTTTTTCGATAAAAAAACATGAAGGGCTCGATTTCCGGCCGGGTATTCTCTCTCTCTGATCATTTCTTTGACACAGTGAACATTGCTAAAAACAGAAAAAGGAATTAAAATCTAATTTTGTAATTTTTTTAAGTGAAGTGTTTGTTAGAATAACTTTAATAGTTCTGAAAAGTAAATAAAACAATTATTGAGTGTATGACAAATCTCATGGTTTGCTTTGAACTTAACCTTTTGGCACATGTTGGGAAACCAAGTAAGTTCTCGCTTTTCTAAAAAATCCTTTGCTGGGGATCGCTTTTCTGCTGCGACTTCCGCCGTCATTAAGTTAATTTCTCCTAGGAAGAATCAATAAAAGTTGAAATTAGCAAAATTTTTGGTTGAAAATTACAGGTTAGGTTAGAAAAATTTTTTGAAAAGAAAAATCTGGAAGAGAAACCACATCGGAAATCGAAGTTAAATTTTTATTATTCTTATTCCGACTAGAGGCCAGAATATCGCATAACGCAAGCAACAAAGAGATAAATAAAATAAAATTTGTTTTACTTACCTTTCACCCTCCTTTTCATCTTACCTGCGAACCGCTAGTAGGTGGTGAGTTAGAATCACTCAGTCAAGGACGCTTAAGGGGCCGCACTATTATGAGACTACGCCCCACAGAAGCTTCCCCAACGATGCAATCCACTTAATAAAGACCTGAACTATCTACAAAGGAAAAGAGTTACACTTACCTGAAATTAAAGTTACCTGACTATTCCTTCAAAAAGCTACCCTCACGTTACAACAGGGAACACCTTAGTCCGTCACGCCACCGGCTTTTGCATTAGAGGATAAATTTTCACCGGCAACGACAGCAGGCTCACTACACCTGCCAGGTACTCACAGCAAAACTTTAATTTTTGTACCTCAGCACAACAACAGCACAACAGGGCCATGAACATAACCCATTATAGAACCGCAATCATTACAAACAATTGAAACTGGCGCGATTTGCAAACTTTGTGAATGTAAAATTCGATCGCGATAAACACTTTCACCACCAAAACAAAGCGAACCAAAACAAAACGAACCAAAACAAACCGAACCAAAACACTGCCATAAACATAAACATACTATACACATTCGCAACTATTTCGAAACTCAAATTTGCACAATTCGCGAACTTTATAAACGTAAAATGTGTTCGCAATAAACACTTTCGACATCAAAACAACGCGAGTTAAATCAAGCCGAACCAAAACACTGCCGCTGCAAGTTCTCTTCTCACCCGGTCCAAACTGTCCATACACACACACACCCCACCATAGAAGTACATGAAACTACATCTCGAAACGACGTGGTGTGATTCAACAGTGTTTACACGGTTCATCTTCCAGGCGGTCCAATTATTTCATGCACACTACCGTGCAAGCTACGCTGTACGCTTAAGTCCATTGCAACCAACCATCGTGTGCGTGGAAGACTTTGCAGATTCTTACCCCGTTTCGCGCAGTCTGCAGAACAGTGCTAGTGAGTGCTGTACTTTTCTGTTCGGTTAAGGAAATTTCTCCACACGGCAAATTTTAAAGACAAGGGACTTTACTGAATTGCATCTTCGCGGTTTTACATAAGGGCACGTCGGTTACAATATATATTATTTAGGTCGCAGTGAGACAGTTCCCTTTTCGAGATTGCGAACATGGCTGCATTTTATTCCTATAAAGCAAAGAAACCCAAACCTAGAATAAAAGAAATCAATAGTGCTGCCATCTCCCAGTCTTCTGTTATATTAATAATACCGCCATTGCCTTACAAATGTGGAAGTTACCTTTAGCTAAGACAACGACCTAACCCCAAACGAACCTAATTAGCAAATGCCGTTGTCGAAACTCAAAATATAGAAAGATCAGAAAATGGGCAGGGAAACATATATATAAAAATTTTTTTCTTTAATTCCCAAGATGAGGGGACTAAAACAAAATTTATAAGACTTCTAGAATCCTCGCTTAATTATGACCTCTAGCGGAGAAGGGTAAAACGACATTGTTCCGATAGTACAAATTAGTAGTTCCCGATCAACAAGAATTTACTATACTAAGTAAGCTAGCATTTGATAGGAAGGGAAGAGTCATTTTGGCGGAAGCATTGGCTGAATTAGTAGTGGGACTCGTGATTTGGTTCAAATACCTTGAAAGATTAAGTGTGGAGTGGCGGTGCAGTGGAAATTTATTTTTATTTCATTCAAGTTAAAAAGTGTAAAAATCTCAGTGAAATCCATGAGATTTTAATCTACTCCGCTTAATTAACCACGGTCTTAGAAGTGAAAAGTGGCGATGAGCGGATTATCTTGAGATTACGACTTCGCACCTCGTGTTCTCCAGTGGAGAATATAAAGGGAATCGGTAAGATTAATTTCGCCATTAAAGAAATCAGAGCCTTATGGTAGATCGTAAAGCCAAAACCACAAATTAATTTCAGCACTGCAGAAAGTTTAATTCAAGGAACTCAGTATAATTGAGCCCAAAATTAATTTTGAGACGTCTCCCCCCCAGCGAACTCTAATTCGGCGTAAATATATATAATATTCTTGGTACACGACATCAAGCATGGCTTAGTTGATCGTGAAGTTTCCTTTTTCTATGCGTTTAATACCAATCGTATGAAAAGGCCGAAATCAGTGGTAAATTTTGAAAGACGAGCCTCTTTTGGCAAAAGTCGGCAGGAATAGAAGAAAAGTAAATTGTTGCAAGGAAACCAGGCGCAGCACTTCAAAAAAAATTAAAATATATGGCTTTTATAATAGAAGAGCTTTACATCAAGGAGAGGAGCCCCGGAACTTGTTGTCAACCGGACGTTAATTAAGGAAACCAAATTATGTTTTTTAACTATAATTCTTGAGATTTCAGCCACCGCCCCACCGGAAGCCAATTGCAATTGGGATCCGGGTGAGTACCTAAATATTTCTTATTTTTTTATATAACCATAGTAAAAATTTTTCGAGTGTTCCCCGTTTGAAAAAAAAAATATAAATAAATTTTGTTCACTTGCTTCAGTAGATAGTACAGAATTCCTATTACAAGAACTAATAATAATAATTCGTATTACAATTAGAACTATAAGAAATTCTTGATAATTAGTACAATAACTATTATTTTCACAATCAAAATTATTCCTTAAAAGTTTGAATTTCTTAAAGGTTGATGAATGTTTAATTAGATTCCGTAATTTCGTATTGGATTAGCTTTTAGATTACAATGAATTATAAAACAAAAAAAAAGGTTATCTTTTGAGTGATCGAGTAAGTTTATTGGGCTCAATGAGTATAGAGGTCGGAAGGAAAACAATAAAACTTTTTTTTTTTTGGTAATATTGCACTGGTGGTTAAAGTATTCTAAGTTATTATTAAATTTAAGAAAAGGGCGGTTTGTCTTATTAGCGTTTGGATAGCCATAATGGAATAAAGTATTATTAATTACTTGCCGAAGTTTTTTTGGGTGCGTCGTGATAGTGAGTAGCGAGTCTGTCGTTGGTTCCCATCCTTTCATACACATTTCAGCTGTTTCCTATCGAACCATCGCTTGCGCTTGAAAACAAATTGTGATTGTACTAAGTGCTGTGGTCATGAGTGCTTATTGGCACTATGCGTAAATGACCTTAACAGTTTAAATTGTTTACAGAGCAAATGTAGTGTGAGATGGATTTGGTCCAGTGGGAAACTTTGAAATCAGATCTGTGGATTTCGACGAGCTTGGGTTCGAGGCTTGGTCACTAAGCGGGAACAATGGTTACTTTTATTTGGGTTGTGGTCGCTAGGGAGAGAGAAAAGAAAAAATTTTTGAGTTGAATTTCTAAAAATCAGCTGGTTGTGGTTTTGTTGTTGTTTACATTATGACGGCAGAGGTCACAGTTCCGGTTGTGTTACTGTGAGGCAGTGGATGGCGAAGTTGTTTGGTCGACATCATCTGATTCGAGATTATTTTTCTTCATTGGGTTTTGTTTTGTTTTGGGTTTTTTTTTTTTTTTATCTGGAGCTTCTCACCTTCCGCCCACGCCCGAACCGGCGAGCTTAGCCACATATTCAAAGGAGGTATATGGGAAGATGAGAAGGAGAGCTGCGGTGCATATTACTACTTTTTGGTTCTAAGCTGCTGGAATGTGCCTCGAGTACACACAATGTCGGAAATTACCGGTTTTAATAATTGTGCTACCGAAGTATATAACGTTGCCACTTAGTTAATTCTAACGAGTGTTGTTGTGGTGAGTAGTAGGGATATGGGGTTTCTGCCCCAAATGTGCAATGTGCACATCGAAAATGGTGAAATTGTGAGGGAATTTGAGGTCTGACGTCACTTTTTTGCACATTTGAGGCAGAAACCCCATAACAATTCTGGGAGAAGAGAGATAAGGAAATGGCTGGAGATAAGGGAATGGTTGCGTGATTCCGAAGGTCAATTTTGTAGATTGTTTTGTTTTGGCGGCGGCGCGCTAGTAAAGATAAGGATGGGTTGCACCTGGGTCTGGATCTGGACCTGGACCTGGACCTGGATCACGGCTATAGAAACGAATGTTAAGCTAATTGATAAGGGAGCTGACTATAGAAATTAATAATTTGGTCGCAATGTTGTGGTTGTTGGGTGATAAGGTTTTGTAGATGAACCTGGGCTCGTGCTGAAGATAAGAGTTTGCTGCTTTGAGTTTTAACTATGCCGGATATTTTCGGCGGGAGCTTTTACTACGAGTGATGATAAAATAAGTTGCTAGTGTAGGATTACGTAATTTGGGCAGTAATATATCTTGGGGTCAATGGATTTCCGAGGTATTGAGTATGGTCAGTAATTATGAAGTTAAAATTGTTATGAACATTTTCTATATATTTTCTGGAAGATATTTATGAAAATAATGTCGTGTTTAACCACGTTTTGTGCTAATGATGAATTTACAGGGGGAACTGCAGAGAAATTAAGCACTTGAGCGTGAGAAAATTTTGTAAAATAGTATAGGAATATTTCTTCTTGAATTGTATTTAAGTATTCATTGATTTTTTATTCTTTTCTTTATAGTATTTCTTAATAAAGATTTCACCACTTTGAGTAAATGGGTGAAGATTGTTTTTTGTTTTTGCAACTTCTTATTTCTGTGAGATCATTTGTTTCCAAGCAAGTTCTAACATGTTCTCAATAATGTAGATTCAAAAGGAAATTGCGGTTTTTAATTTTTTCAAAACAATATTGGAATTTGCTGTAACTTACTGATAATTGAATGTTATCAAAAAGTATCATGGGAACATTTCATGTTTATTCAAAAGAAGGTAACCGCAACTTTTTTAGAGCTAATTAAAATTAATCGTAATCAGAACAGATTGGGAAATATTTCAGTTTTATATCAAATAAACCGCAAATATTTCCTGCTTTCGAAGCTACTTGAAATTTATCATATTTAACATGCAACAACACCAACAAAATGTTTGCGGTCATCTTTTTCCCAACAACTTTAATTTTACTACACTCACATCACAATCTACCTCAGTTCAATTTTGAATTAGATGAGAGTCGGACGTGTGTTTTGTAACCTAAATCAAGCGTGATTTATTAAATGTTTTTAAGACTTAAGAGAAAAGAATAAGAAAACTTTATTTTAAACTTTTAAAGTACACAGTGATTTTACTATTAATACTAAAAGACTACTTAAGAACTCTTGATAATTATACAGAAAGTGTAATATAATAGAAATGAAGTTCATATTGTGTGAAGTGTGTGGAAAAGCCTTTAAAAGGAACTTCACCCTACAGAGGCATATAAAAAGTATACATAGCAACACATTGTATTCAAGATCGCATCGTCTAAAAGAAGATACTAAAAATATGGCTACACCTATATCGTTATCAGGTTCACCATCAATGTCATCGTTAAAAACACCATTAAAGGACGCTTTAACACATATGTTTTGTCAGGCATGTAATTTGCAAATTAAAATAAAAGACTGGACGCATCATTTACGTACCAATGCTCATAAAAAGAAAGCGTCTATACCTATAAATGAACATCTTAGGTGTGTTAAGGAAAATTTCGGGGAACGAATTGAAACATTTATTCTTGAAAATGGAGATGAAGGATTACTCGATATAAATAAATTCTTACAAGAATCTAAACGTCAACTTTTGGAAGTGTTAAATATGTCGTTAGAAAAACATATTTCTTGTAAGTTTAATATCGAACTTTTTGCAGAATATATCAAAGTTGCAAACTCAGAAGAAAAAAATGAAATTATTTCTTCAATAAAATCATTTCAATCCAAAATGACTGTCATATTCAACAACAGCGATTTATCAACTTTATGTAAGAATATGATTAACTGCATTAACACCAAATCAGAAGAATTTCAAGAGAAAGATAGTGGATGGTCGTTGATTCGAATAATACATTTAGAAATCAACATTAACCAATATCACCCGTTAAGAGGTTCTTCCTACATACCTTTACCAAAGGTTATAATGAACAAGAAAGCCTGCATTAATGTAAAAAATAATGATATTTACTGCTTTAAGTGGGCTGTTATATCAGCTCTACACCCACCAACTCACTATTCTGATAGAACATCTTCATATTCAGTTTCTGATATATCACGTAGCGAAATAGAGCTTATAAATGGAGTGAAATTAGATTTTACTGGGCTGGAATTCCCTATGACTTTGCGTGATATAAAAGTATTCGAAGAGATCAATCCGAATATAAGCGTAAATGTTTTCGGTTACGAAGTAGTGCAAAGTAGTTGTCAGATTGTGGGACCTTTTTATTGTACATCAAATGAGAAAGAAAATCATATAAATTTGTTGCTTCTTCAAGATGAAACTCTAAATCATTATGTCTGGATTAAGAATATTTCCAGATTGATCAAGGAGCAAGTAACACATCATAAAACACAAATTTACTTTTGTAATTCGTGTTTTCAACATTGTTATAATGAAGAATCTTTTGCTATACATAAAAATGAATGCTGTAAAATAGTGACTACTATGCCTACCTCGGAAAAAGCTTTTTTGGAATTTGAGAAGTATGAACGCAAGTTAAGTGTGCCATTTGTTATTTATGCTGACTTTGAATGCGTGCTGAAGGAAATTAAAACGTGTATACCTAATCCTATGCTGTCTTCAACGACCAAAACTCAGGAGCACATACCCTGTGCTTTCTCTTATTTTATCAATTGCTGTTATGATGACGCTTTAAGCAAGTTCAGGATTTTTCAAGGTGAAGATGCTGTTAGCCAATTTGTACAGTTATTAGCAGACGATGTGAAAGACATTTATAAAAATCAAGTTTCAAAGTGTAAGCCGCTTGTTCCCATGTCACCAGATGAAATAAGGATGCAACGAGAAGAGCAATATTGTCATATTTGTAAACAATTATTAACAAGTGATAGGGTTATTGATCATTGTCATCTTACAGGAAAATACAGGGGTCCAGCTCATAATAAATGTAATCTAAGGTATAGAGTTCCAACATTTTTCCCAGTTTTTTTACATAATTTTTCTGGTTATGACAGTCATTTATTTATTAAATCTTTAAATGAAATTGAGGGTTCTATTAACGTTATTCCTCTAAATAAAGAGGTATATATATCAATGTCAAAGAAAATTTTATTTGAGAATAAAACGATTGAATTACGGTTTTTAGATTCCGTTCGTTTTATGCCTGCGAGTTTAGATAATCTGGCAAAAAATCTGCCTGATGAAGCCTTTAGAATAATCCGTAATGAATTTAAAAATGATCAATATTTTAATTTAATAAGGAGAAAGGGGGTTTTTCCATATGATTATTTAAATTCTTTTGATAAATTAAATGAAACATGTCTACCTCCTCGCGAAAATTTTTTTAATAAACTTACGAACAATGAATGCACAGAAGGAGAATATCAGCATGCTGTTAACGTATGGAACAGATTTAATTGTAGAAATATCTCCCAATATTTACTATTATATTTAAAGTGTGATGTTTTGTTGCTAGCAGATATTTTTGAGAATTTTAGAAGAGTATGCATAAATATCTATGAGTTGGACCCCTGTCATTATTACACAGCACCAGGATTGTCGTGGGATGCGATGTTAAAACACACTCAAATTAAATTAGAATTGTTAACAGATATAAATATGTATAATTTCATGAAAAAAGGTATTCGAGGAGGTTTAACGCAATGTTCCTTAAGACATTCTCTAGCTAATAATAAATATATGAAAAATTTTAATCCTTCAATCGATTCAAAATATTTGGTTTACCTTGATGCTAACAATTTATATGGATGGGCTATGTCGGAATCACTTCCATATGCAGGTTTTGTTTGGGTAGATAACTTTGCTAATATAGATTTCATGAATGTTCCTGAAAATTCAGAAGTAGGATATATTTTAGAAGTTGATTTAATTTATCCAGATTTATCTCATGACGCTCATAATGATCTCCCCTTTTGTCCTGAAAATAAATTACCCCCTCAAGCCAAGATTAAAAAGTTAATTGCTGATTTAGAAAATAAATATAATTATGTTATCCACTATAGAAATTTACAGCAGTGTGTAAAGCACGGATTAGAACTGCAGCGTATTCATCGAGTTTTAATGTTTAAACAATCAAATTGGTTAAAGAGCTACATCGATTTAAATAATTTCCATCGAACTGCCGCAAAAAATAATTTTGAAAAAGACTTTTTTAAATTATTAAATAATTCGGTGTATGGAAAGACTATGGAAAATGTAGATAAAAGAAAAGATGTAAAAATTGCAACAGAGTGGGAAAGCCGTGGTAGACATCAGGGTTTGCGTGCTCTTATAGCGAAACCTAATTTTCATAGTCTTTCTCATTTTACATCAGATATGACTGCAGTTCAATTAAAAAGAGTCCACACAATCTATAATAAACCAATTTACTTAGGCTTCACAGTCTTAGAGCTATCAAAGCTAAAAATGTATAACTTTCATTATGAATATATGAAGCCTAAATACAAAGATATGGTCTCCTTAAACTATATGGACACAGATTCTTTTATATATTCTATTTCTGTTAATGATTTTTATAATGATATTATTTTGGATATTAATGAAAGATTCGATACATCAGAATATCCCCACGACAATCCTTATAATATACCGTTAGTAAATAAAAAGGTTTTAGGTTTAATGAAAGATGAGAATAAAGGAAAAATTATGACTGAGTTTATAGGTTTACGATCAAAGATGTACTCTTTAAGTATTGAAGAAAAAACCGAAATAAAAAAAGCTAAAGGTATTAAAAGAACAGCTGTAAATACTTTAACTCTAGATAATTACAGAGATTGTTTATATAAGAAAAAATTATTTTATGCCAACATGTTAGGATTTAGAAGTAAATTGCATACAATATATACGGAATATATTAATAAAGTAGCGTTGAGTCCATTTGACGATAAAAGAT
Source organism: Leptarthrus brevirostris (assembly GCA_964036015.1). NCBI lineage: Eukaryota > Metazoa > Arthropoda > Insecta > Diptera > Asilidae > Leptarthrus > Leptarthrus brevirostris. The sequence continues at coordinate 65,971,153 of OZ038375.1, forward strand.
TTATAAGAGAAGATGATATCCAAACATATGCTTGGGGTCACTATAGATTATCTAAAAATAGTTAAAATAAGAATTATGAATAAATATATGTAGAAGGAAAATAAATGAGTAAATTAATAAAATGCTATTTTAACATTAACAGAAAGACTTTTATTAGTATAAAATTATAAAACATTTATTTCTTATTTCTTGCTATTATCTAAAAATTTTTTAAACAGGTATACATTTTTTTGGGCACATTGCCCCTGATGACATAAACAGCAGGGGATGTTACTATAAAAAGATTTTAAAACTTCTATATTAGGACACTGCAATTCTTCTTCCATATTATATACTATTACTCCTTCATCAAATGTATTTTTGATCCAGCAAACCTTTTCACAGCCTTTCACATAAAGTACTTTGTTTCTTATTAAAGGAGACACTATAGCACGTAATTGATGATAGGGAATATATCCATCGTTCCATCTGAATCCATGATAATTATTATGAAGCCATTTCGCTTCTCTTCTCTTTGCAGGTGTTAATTCCTTAAATTTGAATGGAGGTTGAAAAATAAAGTGCTGCATTTGGTTTTCATTTGTCAAAATCGCCAATTCTTTCACAATAAACTTGTTATGTTCGTCTTTAAATCCTTGAATATCCACAATTGCATCCATTTGTACTCTTAAATTATTTTTCTAACTTCACTCGTCAACGAACTATATTCGACTATTCTGTCATGCAAAAGCAAACAAAAAGCGGTTGTGTTTGCAGGAATATTGCTGTGAGTTTTAAATTGTATACGAATATCGACGGGTCCTGATTTGATCACCTCGTTTTGATGTGAGCAATCGATAACTGCAATGGGAGCACTATCCTTAAACTTCTCTCGAGTAAGCAGCGGTTGATGGAGACGTCCGTAATATGACTGTTGGAATTTTATATACATATCATACAATAAAGCATATCTCTCCCGATCAAATTTAATGTTTAAGTCTTCATATGGGAATGTTTCAGAATTTAGGTGAAGTTTGACATCTAAAAGTTCGCAATGATCGAACTTGCTTGCATCTTTACTCTTCTCGTTTTTTCGATCCGTTTGAAGTGCTAAAATGACATATCGAGGTTTTTCTAACTGAGTAGATGTTTTAATTGTCCAATTATGATCAACAGTTGTAGGTAATATAGGATATTCGTATATATCCCAGCTACGAAAGCTCATTTGTATTGGTCGTCCAGTATCGATTAACTTAAGCAGCGATAGTTTTTCTTCATCGGCTACACTTATGTGGGGTACTCGCCATTGTAGTTTGAAAATATCTATTTTAACTTCATCATCTGGTGATATAAAAGCATTTTCATCGCCTCTACTTCGAATCAATATAAGTTCATGTTTAGCATTTATAACAATTTTCTTATAGTCTTCAGCAAAGCCGAGCAACAACTTTAAAGGAATACAAAAATTGAAAAATCCTCTTGTAGGTAATATTGAATTATCTGGAGACCAGGACGCATTTAGTAACACATTGCTTTCATTTTGATTTAAAGATATGTAATTTTTTATTGTTGTAGCAAACCCCAGATTTCTCGTGCGATCAATTTCTACGCCATTTAATTCATAGCGAATTTCATCAAAAAGAAAAGATATAGCATTATTAGTTAATTTTGCTGTTGTTGATGCAAGTCCATCTGATTTTGTTATCGCGCCTTCTATATATATGAAACTTTCACTTGGTAAAATATACAAATCCTGATGTTGTAATGATATTCGTACTTCATCACTATTCTTATATGATGCTAAAAACGGAGAGTAGCTGTGATACTCAACTTTTGTAATGCTATTATCATAGCTTGCACCTTGAGTAATATCGAGTATTTCATTCATTTTTTTAACTTAAGACCAAGAGCTTTTAAGAATTGTTCGTTAGCACCTGTTAGCGTTATTCCTGACTGCTGTACGGCTTCAGACTGACTAGAAGACTTAACACTTTTGTATTTGTATTTATTATCAATGGTTTTATTATATATTAGCATGTTGCGGCTTCAAATGCAATCTCACTGTAATCGTTTCTCCTCTTAAATTTATTAGATCACCGTCCTGATCCACGAACTTCAGTGTTAGAGAACTTATCCGTCTGAGGTTCAGAGGCAAATAAATGACATTCTTAGGAACTTCGATTATTTTATACCCCGGACCCCCCTTAGGAGAGAACTCGTGTAAGGTGTGAACTTGTTGATTATTTATGAAGGCGCCTGATACTATATTACATTCAACTCGTATTACATTAACTTTTATTATATTCACTGGTAAATCAGATTGATATAAAATATTAGGTTCTAGAACACGTTTACTAAATCCTAATAATGGTCCAATAGAGTTCTTCTTATTCAATAATATTCGGGTAGAACTTCTAACTTCACTTTTCAATGTGTTATTATTAGCTACTAATTGTACTATAGGCTTAGCTTTCGTTTTAGCTAGTTCTCTTTTGATAAATCCCGCAATATCATCAATCTCATAGGAACCTTCTGGAATTTTAATTTCATCATCACCAACATGAAATAAGTTATTTCTGCTGTCCACATTAGGTATTGAATTATATGTCTGTAAATCAATGAGTCCACAAACGTATTCCGATGTAAGATCCAGTGGCGGAAAGTACTCAACTGTGAGTACAGATGAATTCCCAGTCAAAGTTAGTGTTAATGACATAGTAGGTAAAAGTGAAATGAAACTGTTATGTTTAAACAGAGTTTATTTATAGTCCAACTTACAATAGTCAATTAAATTCTTAAACGTATGGTTACTTATTATTACAATGTTTATATAAAAATTTCAAACACAAATGACCGCAATTTATCATATTATAATTTTGGTAAGACTTATAATTGTAAACAATGTTTTTTCCTAAATAGCTTAAAATTTCCTTTGGTGGTTGTAAGTTTCCAAAGCTGTCAAAGTACTCCTTTTCAGACCCCCTTTTGTAATATGCTACCCAATGACTTCCAGGACCGGTGGTAGTATCCAAATTTACGATTCCACATTCATATTTTCTAGGTTTGTTGGGGAGAGCATCAAGCATAAAAACACCTCTAAAATGTGGTAAATCATTCGCATATTTATATAAATCGATTTCATTTAATGCTCGATTAGGTAGCAGTTTTAGAAGTTTTTTGAAGGTGGATTTAAGAATAGACCAAGTCCTTTTCTGTAAGGCTTTAAATATAAGCCGCTACCTTTCTTTCCTAAAGCAATAGCTTCCATCGTTTCATTATGTCGGTTGCTTTCCTTCAGCTGTTCTTTAGCACTTGTAGCCGCATTAACAGCCTTTGCGACACCAGATGCACCACCTACTAAAGCACCCAGTGCAGAAAGCCCAGCAAAAATAGGAATGAGAGGTAATATTCCTCCAACCTTCGGTATAGGAATTATACGGGGAGTCTTTACATACTTCTTTTTTCTTTTAAATACATTTTTAGTGCTAGCAAGTGCAAGTGTAATAGCTTCTTTTAAAGAATCTGGTTTTTTCACTTTTAATATATTTCTAGCTTCACGAACTCCTTTTTGAAGCGTTAACGTTTTTTTATTCCTCTTAGAACGAGTTTTGGTCTTTTTTATCCCCATTCCAAATTTTACTTTTGCTTTCATAGCGTTTGTTACAAGCCAGGCGTTGCTACGTTCACCAAGAGATGCGTCTGAAGATGTCACTCGTTCCCAAGCTTTACCTGATAATATACGATCAGCAATATGACGATCCTCAATATTTTTATGCTGAGAATATGCGATATCGTGATTTCTGCAAGCTGCGTCAAGAGGGTTAATTCCAGGATCACCCCTTGCTAATCTTTTTTGTAATTTAGTACCAGGACCGCAATATTGATATCCAGGCAAATGAAATTCAAATGGTAAATTACTAATTGCTGTATTTAGCAAACCGCCTCCTCTTCGACATTTACGCTGGCGAGGACGATTTTGATTCTTTGAATGATCAATCATTCGATAGATAGAATATATTTTTATACGTCCACACAAGACCACACTGAGCTGATGACTGATATAAAAGCTCAGTGTCGTGCAATAAATATTTCAGTTCTAATAATGAAGTTCGTGAAGCAGAAAGTCACTTTACCAATAAAAAATCTAGATATAAAATCTGGAAATGAAGTCAAAAGACATAGCTCACTTATACCTGATACTGTAAGAGGAATTCTTGTGGGACCTTCTAACTGCGGAAAAACCAATCTTATGATTGGTCTTATAGAACATCCAAATGGACTCAAGTTCGAGAATATTTACATCTACTCAAAATCACTACATCAATATCAGTATCTAGAGCAGTTGATAAGTCCTATTGCTGGTCTGGGCTACTACACGTTTTCTAATAATTGCGAAGTTATATCTCCTGAGGAAGCTAAACAAAATTCTGTTTTTATTTTCGATGATGTAGCATGTGGGAAACAAAATAACATACGTGATTATTTTTGCATGGGACGACACAATAATATTGATAGTTTCTATCTCTGTCAGACATACACCCATATACCGAAGCACTTAATACGTGACAACGCTAACTTTCTTATTTTATTTAAACAAGATGATATGAATCTTAGGCATATATATAATGACCATGTTAACACAGATATGACCTTCGAAAAATTTCGTAATATTTGCAGTGTTTGCTGGAAAGACCGATATGGCTTTCTAGTAATTGATAAAGACAGTCTATTGGTTAACGGACGGTATCGAAAAGGAGTTGATACATATATTTCACTATAAATTTAGAAGATCTGGTGTAGCCGATATTAAACCCGTTATAGCTGTTAATATATCTGATAGACCTGGTAAAGCTGTTCGTAGACCTGGTAAAGCTGTTCATAGACCTGGTAAAAGCTGTTCGTAGACCTGGTTAAGCTGTTCACAGACCTGGTAAAGCTGTTCGTAGACCTGGTAAAGCTGTTCATAGACCTGGTAAAAGCTGTTCGTAGACCTGGTAAAGCTGTTCGTAGACCTGGTAAAGCTGTTCACAGACCTGGTAAAGCTGTTCGTAGACCTGGTAAAGCTGTTCACAGACCTGGTAAGAGCTGGTCGTAGACCTGGTAAAGCTGTTCACAGACCTGGTAAGAGCTGTTCATAGACCTGGTAAAGCTGTTCGCAGACCTGGTAAGAGCTGGTCGTAGACCTGGTAAAGCTGTTCATAGACCTGGTAAAAGCTATTCGTATACCTGATAGAGCTGGTCGTAGACCTGGTAAAGCTGTTCATAGACCTGGTAAAAGCTATTCGTAGACCTGATAAAGCTGTTCATAGACCTCTTCAGATCAGTATAATTCAGTTAACAGACCAGTTCAAATCTCATTAGAAAGATGTTTAAAAAGAGAGACGAACTATTAAAAAATCTTATCAAAACTAGAAATGCCATTAAGAAGAAATTCCGCGCTGTGAAAACTGGCCGAGTTGAAACTGAAACTCGTCTTGAGGAGACATTTAAGCCCATAACAAAACCGCTTCATGAATTCATAACAAAAACAAAATATGAGCCTAAAATTAAAGATGAATACAGAGATGATGATGATTACGACAATATAAATTTTACTCCTAAAATTAAACTCCCGAAAATGGAGCCAACAAGTACACCTATAAAGCGTCCAGATTATTCCTTAATGTCGGAAGACGATGAATTTGCAACACCTACACATTCTAGAACTTTGATGGAAAAGAGAGATTCTACTCTTAATTTATCAAGTGGATTAGTTGATAAATATTTAGAACTATGTATTAACAAAAGCCCAAAAATTGACAACACTTATGGAGTTTATTTAGTTGATGATAACGAATGGAAAATTGGAAATTCAAAGATTGCAATTGAGGAAGATTATTTCCTTATTAACGGAAAACCGTATAAAATAACGCTAGGTCTCTGTGAATTGCTTTTTATGAAACAACCTGCAAAAACTTTGTATAGTAAGGATGACTTGAAAGATTATCAAGCTATCTTAAAAGAAACTAATGCCTATAAAAGAGAATATAGAACGGACGGTCAAATAAAAGGTACTAGAGCTTCAAAGTATACAGAAATTATAAGTAAACTGATTTCTCATGATGGCAAAGGGTTGATGCATATACCCAAGAAAAATATTGATTACGTTTATTGGAATGATCCGAATGAGCTTGTGGATAGACTTCGTCTTTTAATAGCATCACAAGGTGCTGGACACACTAACCACAACAATGAAATTATCTCAATTATTGAAGAGTTAAAAGAAGGTGGCATTATAATATAAATAACATCTTTAAACGTATTCAGCTTTAATGTAATAATGAGTGTCGACAAGTTTGGAAGATATTCTAAAAAAGCAAAGGTCGGACCTGCTGGCGATCGTGGTCCTAGGGGGCTACCTGGTGAACCTGGTTCTCAAGGGATCCAGGGAATACAGGGTCTAAATGGTGTAGGTTTTAAGCTCCCTCAAGATGGAGATTTCAATGTAGGGTTTAAAAATTTGAAATATATTAAAAGCCCCATGGAAAGAGATGATGCAGCCAATAAAATATATGTCGACGATGTAGCTGATAAGGTAGTACATTTAAGTAATTCTCACGCTAATGAAAAAATTCAGTTAGTCAGCAACAATCTAACTGAGCAAATACTTAAGGAAAGTGCCGTTCTTAAAGAAGAGTTAAAGGAGATCTACAGCATAATAAATATTACAAGTGAAAAAGATAAAGGAGCCAGTCAATTATATACGAGTGAATCAATTGCCATTCTACAAGGAAAACTCAAAATAGCATACGAATTATATACAAATGAATTAATTGTTGACGTTCAGGAGAAGTTGATGAAATATATAGATCTGAATCTACAGGAAATTAATGACACTTTAAAAGCGTTAATTAATGTAGAATCTCTGACAATTTCAAAATGAATAAAACCCAAGTAGTTAATGAGCTTCATAAACCAGCCAGAAAAAATTTTATAAGAAGACGTGTTGTAATTAAAGGAATAGATGACTTATGGCAAGCCGATTTAGTTGAAATGGGTGCTTATGCTACAAGCAATAATGGTCATAATTTTTTATTAACTGTAATAGACGGATTTTCTAAATATGCATGGGCAATTCCTATTAAAAGAAAGACTGGTGTCGAAGTTACTCAAGCTATGAAATCCATACTAAAAGAAGGTCGGAGTCCCACAAATTTACAAACTGATGATGGAAAAGAGTTTTTCAATAGCTCATTTCAAAACTTAATGAAAAACTCCTGCATTAATCATTTTTCTACATACAGCCCCTTAAAAGCATCTATAGTTGAACGATTTAATCGAACATTAAAAAGCATGATGTGGAAAGAGTTTAGTATGCAGGGCTCATACCGATGGATAGATATGGTTAAGAAATTACTCGTAAAATATAACTCAAGTAATCATCGAACAATAAAAATGAGGCCACGTGATGTAACAAATCAGAATGAGAAGAAATTGCTATCAACAGTTTACAATCATTTAAAGAAGTTTCATTTGCCAAAATTTAAGATGGGAGACTTTGTTCGCATTAGTAAATATAAACATGTATTTGAAAAGGGGTATACACCAAACTGGACTACAGAGATCTTCAAGATCGCAAAAATTCAGATAACGAATCCTGTAACATATCTCTTGGAAGATCACGAAGGAACCGCAATAAAGGGTAGTTTTTATGAAATGGAGCTCCAAAAGACGAAGAATCCTGATGTTTACCTCGTAGAAAAAATATTGAAGAGAACCGCAGATAAAGTTTATGTTAAATGGCTCGGATTTTCATCAAAACACAACTCTTGGATTAAGAAAGATAATGTATTATAATATTGTTATACAAATATATATTTTATATTAAAAGTACTTGAGTTCTTATTTTATTACTTTATTTAAAATTTTTAAATCTTAACCTATAAATTTTATTTCTATGCGAGATGAATAAAATGGGGTCCAAAATATCCTTCATATTTCGAATTCGCTCTTGAAATCGAAATCTGTCCAACGCAAATGTTTGCCAGGGACCCTTACGCTCGTATATTGGAACGAAATGTATCTTTGGGATGATATTAAATTGAACTACTTTTTCTCTCACTGCTTTGACGTTTTCTTCTTCTTTTTGTAGCAAAAGCAATACATCTTGAAGGTGCAAACTCCTACAAATATCCTTGAATTTTTTATATGCTGCTGAATCAGATTTAGAAATCTTAAGAAAGAACCTCCCATGCTTTTGATAATCGTTAAACAAAAGTTCGTTCTATAAAGAAAGAATTGAAATATATAATTAAATGTCTACTTTGTTGGCTTTACCTCTATAACCTCTTTAATAGCGGGAGTTAATAAATCTAGCTTTTTATATGCTGCAATAAGTTCACTATAATCTGTTAATTCGATTAATTTGCAAATATTATCCCAAATTATTTTTGTATGAATGTGCTCCATTTTGAACTGTCTTAAAAATTAATTACACTTCCTTCTATAGCTGCTTATTTTGAAATATTCATTTGATATGTTTGCTTCATTCCTCTTAAATTCACTAATTCCACATCGCTTTTATAATTAGCATCAACTTGTTTAACCATCTCTACTTCACCATTACTTAGAATTCTTTCAGTTTCAAACTCACGATATTCATAGCATGATATCTTCAATGAACGAGTTACGTAATTACTGTCATATGTACAACGAATGGTTAGCATAGTTTCGTCATCGAATTCAAGTTTAAAGTGTCTGTAAAAGATATCTTTGCTCTCAATAATTCCTGCAATATCCAGTTCTTTCTTTAATAGTTCTTGCCTGAAACCTTCAATGGCCTCGTCAATAGACACAAATTTCTTTTTAGGATTATCAATCGTAGTAGTCCTTGATGTAGTAATAGGAATTGGCTCGTCATTACTTTCTTTTAAGGTAGAAGCTGAATCTTCTTTGGAATTGCTTGTGTTACTGTAAGTCATCAGTTTAAAAGTTAATCCAATTTGAATAGAATCATTATTTGGTAGAGTGAGCGCAAAATCTAAATTGCTGCTACTTTTATCCATTAGGTTTACACTTAACGGGATCGGTAAACTATTAATATGTAAGATGCATAGCGATAAAAATAAAAGATTTATTGAACGTCTATCCATTTTTAATGCTATCATGGTGACTTGAAGTCGAGAACTAATTGAATTTTATGAAGTTGTCATATATATACCATCCTCCTGCATTTTTGATTCAATTGTCAGCCTGCAAATAACTTTTACTCTTTTCAAGCTCTAGGAGAGGGAAATGATTGTAAGGTTAAGTGTAATGAAACATATATTTAATAAAAATACTTTATTTATTTATTTATAAATTTAAATAATAGCCAGTGCTAGGTGTTATCTTAGAAAACATTAAATTAAAATAGCTGCCACCTGCTGCTTTTCTTTCAACAAAGAAACCTCCATTGTTAATTTTATCAATTGAACGGGCAGTTATTTTAGCGTCGAATCTAGGCGGCAAGAAAACATGATAACTCTCTAGTTCTAAAAGAATCCTGGGTCCATATTTCGTGGTTGTTCTTCTGCAGCTTATGATTTTATAATTCTGCGATTCTTCCATATCTTTAACAGCGAGTGCGGGCTTAAAATTTACAGAATTTAGCTCCTCCAATACTTCGAAGTCTTCGATGGCTGCTTCGTTGATAGCTTGTTGATACATTTTTAATTTTTTTGTAAGGAGATGACACAAAATTTATTATTATTTTAATCTGAGGTCGAACACGAATTTTAATTGCGACAATTTCACTGGTTGACTTCACTATGAATACTAAAAGACTACCTAAGAACTCTTGATATTTATGCAAGAAGTGAGATATAATAGAACTAGAGTGGGGATGCAAACGACAACCACAATATCCTTTGGAAAAAAATTAAAAACCGCAATTTCCTTTTGAATCTACATTATTGAGAACATGTTAGAACTTGCTTGGAAACAAATGATCTCACAGAAATAAGAAGTTGCAAAAACAAAAAACAATCTTCACCCATTTACTCAAAGTGGTGAAATCTTTATTAAGAAATACTATAAAGAAAAGAATAAAAAATCAATGAATACTTAAATACAATTCAAGAAGAAATATTCCTATACTATTTTACAAAATTTTCTCCCGCTCAAGTGCTTAATTTCTCTGCAGTTCCCCCTGTAAATTCATCATTAGCACAAAACGTGGTTAAACACGACATTATTTTCATAAATATCTTCCAGAAAATATATAGAAAATGTTCATAACAATTTTAACTTCATAATTACTGACCATACTCAATACCTCGGAAATCCATTGACCCCAAGATATATTACTGCCCAAATTACGTAATCCTACACTAGCAACTTATTTTATCATCACTCGTAGTAAAAGCTCCCGCCGAAAATATCCGGCATAGTAAAAACTCAAAGCAGCAAACTCTTATCTTCAGCACGAGCCCAGGTTCATCTACAAAACCTTATCACCCAACAACCACAACATTGCGACCAAATTATTAATTTCTATAGTCAGCTCCCTTATCAATTAGCTTAACATTCGTTTCTATAGCCGTGATCCAGGTCCAGGTCCAGGTCCAGATCCAGACCCAGGTGCAACCCATCCTTATCTTTACTAGCGCGCCGCCGCCAAAACAAAACAATCTACAAAATTGACCTTCGGAATCACGCAACCATTCCCTTATCTCCAGCCATTTCCTTATCTCTCTTCTCCCAGAATTGTTATGGGGTTTCTGCCTCAAATGTGCAAAAATGTGACGTCAGACCTCAAATTCCCTCACAATTTCACCATTTTCGATGTGCACATTGCACATTTGGGGCAGAAACCCCATATCCCTACTACTGTGGTCCAGTACAGCCGTTGGAATTTCTGTGAAGAATTGGTTTGATTTTCCCAAGGAACCTGGCGCCCGGTGCACTGTATCTCAGCATAACTTACCTCCGAACCTGTACGTCGTGGACCCATCTGGGTAGCAAGAAGGACGCCTCGATCCGAAAGGCATAGAACTTGCTGACCTCGACCACTTCGTTACAATCTTTTAACGTGTTCTCAATAATATAAATTCAATATTTTTTTATTTCCAAGCATGTTTTAACATTTCAAACAGCTTACATTTAAAAGGAAATTGCGGTTATAAGAATTTTGTTTGTTAGGGTCTTATCTTTGATTAAATATCAGTTCGAGTATAAAAGCCAAGTATTTTTAGTTAAATTTTTAGTTTTCAAAGTAAAGTCAATCAGTGAAACTAAAAATACATGAAATTCGTGTTCCTAGTGAAATTAAAATAATCTAACATGCCTCAGCTACCAATAATCAATGAAGCAGTCATCGAAGACTTTGAAGTGCTCGAAGAACTGAACTCTGCAAATTTTAAACCTACGATTGCAGTTAAATACATGGAAGAGTTGTTAGAGTATAAAATCATAGGATGCAGCAATGTAACAACGAAGTATGGGCCCAGGATCCTTTTAGAACTAGAGAATTACCAAGTTTTTCCGCCGCCGAGATACAGCGCTAAAATTACTCACCGCACAATCGAGAATCTTAACGATGGAGGCTTCTATGTTGTTAGGAAACCAGCAAATGGGAACTATTTTAATTTAATATTAACAAAAATAACACCTAGTAATGGATATTACTTAAATTTGTAAATAAAAAAAGTTCTATTAAATATATGTTTATTTTAACTTCACCTCTCCCAATTCTCTATATGGATCCTAATGATATTTTAGAGACATACATGACTCTAGAAGATGGCAACAGGAGTCTAATATTACATTTGATATCTGATGAGCCGATTTCTTCTACATTTCATTTTGATTTCAATTTTATACCCTGAATGTACTTGGTGTATGCAATTAGTGGATCCTAACTTCGCTAGGAGATAAAGTAATAGGTCGATTTCTGACAATAACAGATAGCATGTAAGAAAAACAAAATCGCGACTAATCATATTATGATTCCCATGACTTTTAATTAAAACAATTTAATTAATTTTTATATCCCGTGTCTCCAGGGAGCCGGCTTTGTCTAACTATTCTGATTTAGTTGATAAGCAACATAATTTGCAGTGTTTGCTGGAAAGACAATTATGGCTTTTTAGTAATCGATAAAGATAGTTTGTTGAAGAAAGGACGTTATCGAAAAGGAATCGATACATACATTTCGCTATAAATTTAGAAGATCTAGTAAAACAAATCAGTTAAAGCTGATCATGACCTGCTAAAGCTGGTAATAGACCTGTTAAAGCTGATAGTAGACCTGATATAGCTATTCATAGACCTGCTAAAGCTGGTAATAGACCTGTTAAAGCTGGTAGTAGACCTGATATAGCTGTTCATAGACCTGCTAAAGCTGGTAACAGACCTGTTAAAGCTGGTAGTAGACCTGATATAGCTGTTCATAGACCTGCTAAAGCTGGTAATAGACCTGTTAAAGCTGATAGTAGACCTTATATAGCTGTTCATAGACCTGCTAAAGCTGGTAATAGACCTGTTAAAGCTGGTAGTAGACCTGCTAAAGCTGATAATAGACCTGTTAAAGCTGGTAGTAGACCTGCTTAAGCTGATAATAGACCTGTTAAAGCTGGTAGTAGACCTGATATAGCTGTTCATAGACCTGATATAGCTATTCATAGAGCTGATAAAAGCTCTTCATAGAACTGTTCGGGTTGTTTTATAGAGCTGGTAAAGCTGTTCACGGAGCTGAACAAAAAACTACTATCCCAAGGACCTTTGACCAGAATTTGTAGAGAAATGCATCTGAATCAATTGAAAGAAATTTAAAGCGTATTAGAAATTAAAATCGTATTGAAAAAATGATCTGTTGAAATCGATATTTATAACCTACCAATTGAAAGAAATTTAAAGCACTAGAAATTGTGAAAATTAGAGTCATTAATAAATTTATGAAGAAGGAAAAATAAATAACTTAATTAATAAAATGCTATTTTAACATTAACAGAAAGACTTTTATTAGTATAAAATAGACATTTAATTCTTATTTATAACTATTGCTAAAATAAATATATGAGAAAAATAAAAATTAAGTGAAGCGTATCTTTGGAAAAAATATTTGCATGTCATCACGATCTTAAACATATCTAATGATCATGTGGGTGCAGATATGACGTTTGAAAAATTTCGCAATACGTGTGCTGAATGTTGGAAACATAAATATGGATTTTTGGTGATTTATAAAGACAGCGCAATGTGTAAGGAGTGCTACGGAAAGGGACTTGATATCTTCATAATACTATAAAAGGAAAGGGATGAACAATGATTTAATAGCTAATACCAACACTTTGGTGGAACCGCTTATCTCTATTCATTTTTCACATTTTTTTTCTCATCTATAAAACTTATTTGTTGATTACCCATGAAACTCTCATAAAACTTATTTTTTGATCATTCCATAAAACTTCCTTCAAATTTAATTAAACGATCCCCGCTTATCTCTATATAATTTCGGTAGCAGCTAACTATCGATAAGCATTTTTCATATTTTTTGGTCACCACAATTCCTTTCAAATCATATGTAAAGAATTTAAATTTAAATTTAGAATTCTATAAAGATAAGCGGGGGTCATTTAATTAAATTTGAAGGAAGTTTTATGGAATGATTAAAAAATAAGTCTAATGAGAGTTTCATGGTTAATCAACAAATAAGTTTTATAGGCGAGCAAAAAAAATATGAAAAATGAATAGAGATAAGCGGATACTATTTAAGCAATGAACCACTTAAGAGTTTTAACATTCACCAAAATGGAGAGTATTATAACAGAAGTTCTTAAGGTGTTGGATACCCCAGAGGATTACGAGGATCGTCATGAACGGCTGCAGGAGCTGGTAAATTCTCCGCTAACCCCGATAAACCTGGTCTATAGGTTAGGATGGAAGTCTGAGTGGTGCGAGGTGGCCACTCCATATTCGGAGAATTTGACGGGGTTGCGGACGGTTAGTTTTTAAAATAATTTTACATGTTATTTTTATTATTTTCTTCTTTATAGATTAACCACTCAGTTAGCGGAAGGAGGTGTATTGTAACAGTTTTCAGCGTCGAAGCGATGGCCCTCGAGATGAGAGCCCGGCTCGATGCTAACTGTCATATAGAGGAGGACTGGGATAGCCCGGATGAAGAGACATATTTGCGATTAAAGTTAAATTCTAAAACATCCCCCCATATGAAGACTTTGATCGGGGAGAGATATTATACCTTGTTAATTTGTAAGAACATTGTAATAGAATACAATTTTTAAATAAAACAATAATAAATTATTTTTAGTCATTTATTTAAATTATCCTAAAATTATCCCAAGTGTTAAATCTCCCCGAATACCGCTTTTCATGAAATTATATAATACATTTCTATAATTCTAATTTAATTTGGATGTGTTTTAACATAGCATTCCCATGACAATCCTGGTGTTGTGTAATAATGATTCGGGTTAAACTCATAGATATTTATGTATACTATTCTAAAATTCTCAAAAATGTCTGCTAGCAATAAAGCATCGCATAACTGTAAATTTTCTCAGATATTTCTAGAATTAAATTTGTTCCATACATTAACGACATGCTGATATTCTTCTTCTTATTGCTAAGTTTATTAAAAAATCCTGAGGGGCACACATGCTTCATTTTAAATTTATCAAAAGAATTTAAGTAATCATATGAAAACCCCCCTTTCTCCTTATTAAATTAAAATACTCATCATCTTTTAATTCATTATGGATTATTCGAAAGTCTTCATCATTCAGATTTTTTTTTCACAGTATCTAAACTCGCAGGCATAAAGCGAATGGAATCTAAACATTGTAATTCAATCGTTTTATTCTCAGATGAAAAAAAAATTGTCTTTGCCATTGATATATAACACTTTATTTAAGGGAATAACGTTAATGAAATCTTCAATTTAATTTAATTTTAAATTTAAATTTAAATTTAAAATTTCCAGTGGGGGGTAAAATACTTGCTATAAAAGCTGAGGCAAATATTTAGATAGACCAGATTCAGGAAAGGAAGGAAGATCAGGTATGTTGCAGAGTAATTAATATATACGTAAACAAAAAAAAATGTTATTACAGAAATAAAATGGAAGGAAAAGCTGTCGTAAAGACTCCTCGCGAGCAATATACTTTTAAGATACAATTCACCCCAGTATGGGATGAAATGATATTAGCGGTGAATAATCAACTGTCTTTCGGAATAAATGCGCTGAAGTATTTACTGGAAGAACATTACTTAAACAAATTTCAAGAACGCATTCAAAAATATCTAAAAAATGGTGCATATGAACCTGTTCGGGTTATAACACGATTCAAATACATCAATCGATGTAATGAATACAAATTTGAAAACATCGAACTTAATACAAATCTTAAGGATGGATGATATTAAACAGGAATATCTAAATAAAGTAACACAGCCTATAATTCAGAAAATGGAGGAATTTCAGAGACAAAAAGATGTTCTTGTATTGAATATATGCTTTGTAAAATTCATTTTCGAAAATCATCAATCAGTGGAACCGCAGTCAGAGTTTCAAACAGTGGAGATCAACAACACTGTGTATGAGATGGATGAAGATTGCAATTTAAAATTTATCGAAAACAAAATGGACGAAATACCAGGCTTTAGAAATATGTAAATTAATTATATAAAATAATGATATGTCAGGAAGAGTTAATAGAACTCTGCCGATTTTAAATAAAAATTGATTAAGTGAATTACGAGTGTTTTTATTTCGAAGAAATTTGATATTTTGTAATCACATTTTGTTTGGGTTATACCCTTTTTCAAATACATGTTTATGCTTGCTAATGCAAACAAAGTAAAAGACAAACCAAAAATAAAGTTAATAATTTTTTGAACTGTGATAATTTTGTAAACCGAACTTTGCTCCAACCAAAAGATTTAATGGTGATATTAGAATAAGTCTTGACAATAGTAAGCATCTGTTGAACATTTGAATATACTTAAGAACACAAAATTAGTGTCATTCCTCGTGATAAATACAAATTCCATCATAAGAGCGTAAGATCGGAAAGTGTTAACAGCTTTTGATCTATGCAAAGTACTAAGATCAATATATTGTTTTAATCAATTCCATTGTCTGAATCAAAGAGCTCTATGAATGCATGAAAACTTCAATTCATACTTTAAACTACTTTTTGGAGATTTCTATAATGGATTATATAATGAAATGTATCTTCTAAGTCACATATCAATTTCCTTGAGCCTAATTCAGGGGATTTTTATATTATTTGCGCAAAATGGTAGATCATTTTGTATGTCATGAAGTCATTCTAGATAAGTTAAATCTACTTCAAATATATATATATAGTTTCTGAACTTTGAGGAATGCTCATTATATCGATATCCGTATTTTCTATCCCATTGAAATTCTTCATATGGTAAGAATTCAGACATGTCACACCCATATAAATTATTGGTATCGAGGTAAATTAAATATGTTGAGCTTTGTGATGGGGTAACACTTTCCATATACTTATTATTAGCAGTAGAATGCCTGCGAGATCATATAAAGTTATACACATTAACGTCAGTTAATAATTATTGTAATTGAATCTTTGTATACTTAAGCATAGCATCCCAAAATAATCCTGGTGCTATATAATAATGACAATATAAATAGTCTACAAATATTTTGCATTCGAATGCTTTACAAACGTTTGTTGTATGCGCATAATCATTATCAGAAATCATATTTCATAAATTTGCAAAATAATTCAATATTGAACTTTATAGCATTGTGTTTCTGTAAACTTGCTTCAAGAAGATTTATAACTTGAGGTTTGATTTTGTAGAAAAATTGTTTTGGATCCAATATTCCTTCATCATCATTTTCCAATAGAAAGCTTTCAATACGATTATTAAACCCCTGTTTAATGCGCTTTAAATTTCTTTCATTGGTTCAGCTGTATTTCTCTGCAAATTTTGAAAAGATCATTGGGATAGTAGTTTTTCGTTTGTTTGACTTGGTGAGCTCACAATTTGGGTCTATTGTTACATGACGCATACAAAAATTAAAGTTTAAATATCATATAGGGTTGTTAGCTGGCAGTTTGGTATAAATTTAAACCATAATTACGATTCAAGAAAAAATATGGTTTCCCTTATTAAGATTATTACGACTGAAAAAAGAAGAAACGAAGTTTAAGGCTATGAAAAGATTTTTATTTTCTTAAGTTCTTGACATGATAAATCTCTCTAAATTACCAAAAGAAAGCCATTCCAGCTACCTCGATTTTGTTTGTTCTATCGGCCCAATTAAAAGTTTTTGAGTCTATTTTTATAAAGTGCTGCCACGGCAACAAACCCGGAAGCTGATATTTGCCAAAATTACATAACAAACTCAAAGTAAACTGAACTCGATGAAAGCACAATTTGAGTCTATTGTTACATGAAGCATATAAAAAATTTATTTTCTTATGTTCTTCACATGATTAATCTCTTTAAAGTATCGAAAGAGGACATTTCAGCTACTTCGATTTTGTTTGTTCTAGTCTAAATTCACAGTTTTGAGGCAATTTTTAGAAAGTGCTACAACGGCAATGATCTTGTTCATTTCTTCTGCAGTTCAAGGTTGTTATATGGGTTTGGTAGCTGCTAGTTTGATATAAATTTAAACCATAATTACGAATCAATGGTTTCCCTTATTAAGATTATCACGACTGAATCATAAAAAAACGAAGTTTAAGGCTATGAAAAGATATTTATTTTCTTTGCAAGTTCTTCACATGATAAACCTCTTCAAATTACCGAAAGAAGCCATTTCAGCTACCTTGACTAAACGTTTATTACTTATCAACGGATTTATGCAAAGCGATGCATGTTATTTTTAAACATCAGATTTTTTCCATTAATTACAGAAATTCTGTTATTTGAACTAGTAATCAAGGTCCTGATGACGTAATCGGTGGAATGACTTACTTGCTAGTTGTATAAAACACGAAATTATTTAATAATATGACCTCGAATTAATGGCTATATTTAGATCTGGAAAATAAATTGCATGATAATCTTTTAAAGTTCGAGGTTAAAATATTCTGCTTTCCAATTAAATTCGCATCATGTTATTTCATTTAGCTGATAAAGCTGTACTTCGTAATTAAAAACTCAAAACAACAAACTCTTATTTTCAGCACGAGGTCAGGCTCATCTACAAAACCTTATCACCCAACGACCTTAATATTGCCGCCAAATTATTAATTTCTACGCAGTCACCAGCTCGCTTATCAATCACAGCTCGAGCAGAAAAACATGCTAAAACTTGCTTGGACCCCCAAATGATATCATAGAAATAAGAATTTGCAAAAGAAATAAAAAATAATCTTCATCTATTTACTCAATGTTGTGAAATCTTTATTACGCAATATTCTGTTTTCCCATTAAATTCGCATCATGTTATTTCATTTAGCTGATAAAGCTGTACTTCAGAATTAAGAACTCAAAACAACAAACTCTTATCTTCAGCACTTACCAAGGTCCGCACTTTCCAATTTCGCATCTTCTTCTTACTTTTTCATACTTTTTTTTCCATACCGAAAATCCAAGATGGCCGACAATCCTTATCTTTCCATCAACAAACCAAAGAAGAAGAAGACCAATTGTAGTCTCCAAGACCGAATACTCAAAATCCAAGATTCGATTTTTTCTCATGGGCTAAAACCCCCATAGCAATTTTTCTAATGAGCCAGAACCACCATAGCAATTTTTTTTAGAAGAAGAAGACCAATTGTAGCCTCCTAGACCGAATACCCAGGTCCAGGTTCAGATCCAAGTCCAAGTCCAGACCTAAGTCCAGGTGCAAATCAAAGAAGAACAAAATCAATTGCAGCCTTCAAGACCGAAAACCCAAAATCCAAGATGGCCGACAGGTGCCTTATCTTACTAAACAATCACCGACCTTGACCTTTGACCTTCGAAACCCCATTCCCTTATCCCCAAAGAAGAAGAAGACCAATTGTAGCCTTCCAAGACCGAATACCGAAAATCCAAGATGGCCGACAATCCTTATCTCTTTTCCTTATCTCTCAATTGTAGCCTACAAGACCGAATATCCAAAATCCAGGTCCAGATCCAAGTCCAGGTGTAAATCAAAGAAGAAGAAGATCAATTGTAGCCTCCAAGACCGAAAACCCAAAATCCAAGATGGCCGACAATCCTTATCTGTTTTCCTTATCTCTCAATTGTAGCCTACAAGACCGAATACCCTGAATCCAAGATTGCGTCAGAATCGACAAAGCACATTTTGAGCTCGATTTTCTCATGAGCCAGAATCGGCATAGCACATTTTTAGCACATTTTCGGCTCGATTTTCTCATGAGCCAGAACCGGCATTTCTATACTACTCTCCACTACAAAAAGAGCGGAGACAGGATCCTGGGTATACTAAAGCGAGAGCTTGGTGATCCAGCCAGGATCCTTCCTCAGTTATTGCTTCTTAAGCAAGAGTCATAGAAGCGGGCTCGTTACAATGAGGTATCGAGGCTCGAGCGCCTCCTCAATAAACTAGCGGATGCCCTCGAAGAGCAGCGCCTGGACAGGGCGCTTCTTTAATACAGTCGTACACTCATAAACCCAGTTCAGCTTTTCCCTTGAATGTGTAGGATAGTCTCTCTAAATACTGGGGGCTTAAGTGCACCTACACGTCCACACGCAATTTTCGAAGACATAAAACATTGGAATACCGACATCGCACTTTTACAGGAGACACATTTCACACTCGACACATTTACGCAACTCGAACGAATCACTATTTTACACAAAGGTTACACAGTTTTTGCCACACCAGCTCCTCGTAGAGAATCTGGTGTGGCAATTGCTGCGTCGAACAGTTTTACACTAACGTCTCCTGTATACACAGACATCTGCTCCGGTTTCGCGTCTTTCTTAGAATTTGTCTTGCGAGACAAAACACTAAGGATAGTAAAAGTGTACCTACCGCATTACCAGGATATCGGAAGACAGGTAATGGACTGTGTCATGTCGCATCTTGCGAAATTCGGTGGTGAAGTTATCCTTGGGGCGGACTTCAACTGTACACTGGATTCTGCACTCGACCGCCATTGCGGAGTTGAATTCAACTCAGTGAACGCGGGACGATTGAGGAATCTAGTCAGACAGCTGAACCTTGTCGATGTCTACCGTTGGCTTAATCCAACGACTACGTCATACACAAGGAATTCCCAAAATGTCCATGCTAGCTTTTCGGGTTCGAGGATAGACAGACTTTACGTCTCTTCTAGCCTTCTTAACTTTTTCGTTAGTGTCAGTCATGAAGTGTGGTCGAAAAGCTAACTGCTTACTGGATTTTCAACAATAACTTGTTGAATTCAGAGCAGTTCGTTGAAGCCATTTATTCAGTTTTGACATCAATGGCGAGAAAGGAAAAATGACTACGCGCACCTTATTCATTGGTGGGATGTTGGAAAGCTTCAGATTCGCTCATTTATCGAGACGAGATTCAATCGAAGCAGCTACATAGCATCGAGCTCGACGGCCGAAGTCACCCGGATTGGTACGCTTCTGCCCGCGCAACCAGAATTGCTCTCGCAATACGAGAGATTAAAAGAACACGGCTGAGAGTTCAAAACTACGAACATAGTTTGGATTTTGTACTCCGAAATCAGTCGCGCTGGTTGCGCGAGGGCGAGTTTCCGACCGAGTACTTCTTCCAGACAACACGACGACATACCGCTTCTTGTGAAGTAGACTCGATTGTCGCCGAATCTGGGCAACTCATACACGGAGACGAGCTTGCGGATTATATCTGAAACTACTACACACAGCTATATGCTGCACCGACATTGCCAACACCTACGTCCACCAATGAATTCTTCTAGTACGTTCCTGCTTTCTCTAATGAAAGTAGGGAAATCCTGGACAGACGATATGCTCACCGCTACGAAGGATCTTCGCCGTCATACCTCTCCTGGTTATGATGGTCTAACTCCAGAATTTTTTCTATGCTTCAGGAAACTTTTGATTCCAGACCTATTGGAGGTCTTCAGTTCTGCAGTGGTTGGACATACCGAATTTCCCTTAAGTTGGCGGAGATCCGATACCCAAGAAGGGAGATCTTCAGAGGCTGTGAAACTGGAAGCCAGTATCGTTGTGCAATGTTGACTACAAGATAGTTTGCAAAGCACTCGGAACTATATTAAGCTCAGTGATAGCTTCGGTAATAAACCCGGTACAGTCCTACTGCATTTCAGGTCGTACTATTTACGACAACATCGCCGTAGCAAAACATCTTTTCGCCTACTATGAAAAGACTGGTTCGCACATGGCCATGATCTCGTTCGATCAAGAAAATATAATGGACATATTTTGTCTCCTATTCTGTTTCGTCGGAATATCAGGCAGGGATGCCCGTTGTCAGGAATGCTTTATGACTTTTCACTGGAGCCGCTGCTAGTAAATCTTCGTCAATCGTTGAGACAATATTCAGTCCACTTATCATACACTACTATAAGGCAACTTATTCTAGCATATGCTGTCGACCTGTCTATTTTCGCTACGATGCATTTCCAGTCGCCCGTAGGGTTTTCGAACAATATGAGCGATTAGCGGGCGCTAGGGTTAATCTAAGCAAAAGCCAAGCCCTATGGTATGGGAGGTGGCGGAATCGTTCAGATTCTCCCCTCGGCATACAATGGACCAATACTTGCTTGAAGTATTTAGGTGTCTATATCGGGCTCGACGGTAAAACATGTAATCGCCGCATGGCTCTGGAGAAACTTTTCAGAGCAGTGAATTCGTGGCGGACTAGATTGTTCCCCCTTTCGCTGAAAGGACGTGCAGTCGTTGTCAATTACCTGATTACCTCGTCCATCGTTCACCTGCTTAAGTCGGAGTGTTCGAGGAAGGCTTCGTTAAACTTTTGCAGGCAAAAATCAGAGTCGCATTTTAGGGGGGGGAGAAGATGGGTCGCTGAAAGCATGCTCTGTTGACCAGTATCGGAGGGTGGATTGGGTCTTACGGACATGGTCGGTAAAACTCGTTGCCTTCAGATCAGAGCATTCCAACGAGTGTTCCGGTTTGAAGACAGTTTGATTTCTCAGCTGTGGGTAAGTTCCTTGGGTGGTGCCGGCGTAGGAAAGCATTACAATCTGCTTTCAATCCGCCCACCCTATCCGCACGGCTGGTCTCAGGAAATGATTTCTACAATCAGGACCTGAGGCAGAATAAGACCGGCATTCCATTTGCAATGGGATGAAATTGGGTACGGGGATTTTTCAGCTATACCGAACAGGTTAAATCCTGAATTAGTGGATTCGGTGTTCAGTAATACTCGAGGTGTAACAGCCGACATTCTTATACACCCAAACACAACACAATTGTTCTGCCCGTAACAGGACGAACACGCAAAATAAGATAACAAGAAAAGAAGAATTCGGAAACAGTTCTATATATATTTTTATTCTCCTTATTGTATCAGACTTTATTAACACACAGTCATCGTATATTTGAACTTTTCCATTTCTTGATTATTTTCCAGTATTTTAATGAATTTGTTTCGAGCGAATATTAGTGAATTTATCTTAGTGAATTAAAGTGATTAGATTGTAAGTTAACTGATAGTATTTATTGTAAGTGAAGTCTGTGATACAATAAGGAGAATAAAAATATATATAGAACTGTTTCCGAAATCTTCTTTTCTTGTTATCTTATTTTACGTGTTCGTCCTGTTACGGGCAGAACATTTATTGGTCCTTCGAGCCGGATAAACAGTTCTACAACATATACATATTTAACTTCTTAAGATGTCACTAAGTGATAGTCTTGTCAAACAAGCCATTGCGGCTGAAATCATCTCCAAATTTATCACAAACTTCAAGAAAAGTTCTATAAACAAGCGTACAAAGGGTGTTATAACTGAACGGCAGACAGACATAAAGAAACTTTGGGCAGATTATACTAAAAATCATTATACAATTAGGCAATTGGCTTATAGTGCTAAACCTGAAGAAGTCGCGCATGAATATTTCGTGAGTGACCAATATTCGGATATGGAGGAAAAATATTATGAATTTATCGGTTATCTAAAAGATGCATTAATTGCACTCGAACCTCCTCCATCAGCCTCTTATAATCAATCTCAAATAAGCAATGAGTCAATGTCCGAATCAACTTCTTCGTTTCTAAAGTTTTTTTTTTTTTTTTTTTATATATGATGATGCCAAAGCTCAGGGGATGCCCTATGATGCTTAAGCACAGCCTTGGCAGGAAAGGAATTAAGGATGAGGGAAATGGGTTAGGAATTTGGGTGAAGGAGGTGTCGATGTACGCCCCGTTTGAAAGTTTCAGGCTGATAAGACGAGGGAAAAACAGAAGATGGTAAACTGTTCCAAATTCGTGTTGTTCTGGTTAGAAAAGGTTCCCGAAATTTGACGGTACGTCCAAATTTGACCTGGAGAGTATAGGGGTGGGAGCGGCTTGTTGATCTTGTATCGCGCGTTGTCATGAGTCTACAAGGAATCAGGCTAGCAATTTCGTTAGAACAACGGCCATGGAAATAACGATAGAAGAGTGAGAGACAACCGACATTCCGTCGATGCTCCAGAGAGTCAAGACCCTCAGAGATTGAGGGATCGCCAATAAGCTTAACAGCTTTACGCTGGACTTTGTCTAACGCGGACAGTGCGGTGTGTCCGGCCCCTGCCCAAATATGGGAATTATATTCAAGTCTAGGCCTAATGTGGGACTTGTAGATCAGCGCTAAATCAGGTGGGGTGAAATATTTCTTACATCTCTGTAGAAAACCCAAACATTTCATCGCATTTTTAGCGATTGCAAATATATGATCAGTCCAGCTAAGATTGCTGGATATCTCGATACCCAAGATGTTTAGGGAGGGTGAATTGGGTATATTCACTCCGTCTACTGAAATGGGTTGGGGGTGAACTGGGCGTTTTTTAAGGGACATTAAACAGCATTGGGTTTTGGATGCATTAAACGTAACACGATTTGCTCTGCCCCAAGCAAGGACCTTGGAAATGTCGTTGTTTAAGGATCTAAACATTCGTTGCCTCGAATCACAGTTCCTAAGTTCTCAGGATCTTACGAATCGTGGCGATCATTCCACGATTTATTCCGTTCATTAATGCACACGAATCCCTCACTGCCTTCGGTGCAGAAACTCCATTACTTAAAAACAAGTGTTGCTGGAGAAGCAGAACACTTATTACGAAAATTCCCTATAACAAATGCAAGTTATTATAATGCATGGAAACTTCTTGTTGACAGATATGACAATAAGAGAGTTTTAGTTAACGCGCAACTAAAAATTCTTTGTCATACTCAAAAACAAACAACTGAGTCAGCAATGGGAATTAAGTCATTGTTAGACAAGTCCTTATAGTGCATATATGAGCTCGAAGCATTAGGGATTTCTACGAAGGAATGGGATCCAATTCTTATTTATTTATTGGTACAATGTCTACCTTCTGAGACTCACCGAATGTGCGAACAAGAAATAAGTAGCTCTGAAGGCCTACCGACATTTGAACAATTCAAAAGTTTTTTTGGGAAAAACATTCCGTACTTTGGAGGCAATCATGGAGTCTAAAACCGGATCCACAAGTAAAGGCCTTGATCAGTACAAGATTAAGGTTGCATCACATTTTGCTTCATCAAGTCAAAAATGTTCGGTTTGTAATGATTCGCATCAACTATTCAAATGTCCAAATTTTGCTAAGTTAAGTGTCGACGAAAGATTTAAAATTGTGTCGAAAAACAGTTTATGTGTGAACTGCTTATCGAAAAATCATAAACTGCAATTCTATACAAGCAAATTCTCTTGTCAACGTTGTGGAAGAAAGCATCATTCGTTACTTCATAGAAATAATTCAATTCAGAATTCTCGATCACGTGCATCACAAGGCATAACTCCTTGTGAAAATTCAATCTCGAAACCAACATCTTCCACATCTATTGACAATGCAGTAACACCAGTACAATCACTCTATACGAAACATGGTCAACGCACCGCTCAAGCCTTATTATCAACTGCCTTGGTTAATGTCATGTCTAAATCAGGCACAGTTTACAAACTGCGAGCATTAATCGATTCTGGATCGCAAGTATCATTCATTACTCAAGATGCTGCTCGCAGGTTGCAATTACCAAACAGATAATGTTTCTGTTCAAATCACTGGATTGGGAAAGTCTAAAGCTACAAATTTATAAAGACAAACCTCAATTCAGATATTTCCTCAAACTCCGAGGTATAAGCCAACCCTTGTCACTGCATTAGTTGTACACACTATTACAGATTTGCTACCTCCTGCAATTATTCAGGATACAAAGGGGATCACATAAATAATCTCGAGTTCTTTAACAAGCCAGGAAAAATTGATCTTTTATTAGGAGCGGATGTTTATAGTGAAATTATCCTTGAAGGATTATGCAAAGGTTCTCCAGGTACACCTACTGCTCAGAACAGCACCTTAGGCTGGATTCTGTTTGGTAATCTCTCTTCTAATGCTTCTTGTCTTAAGGCATCTTCCCTAACAATAAGTGCGAGATTCGAAGAAGATAGTTCACTTGACACCCTATTGCAAACATTTTGGGAAAGTGAGGAAGTAGTGTTTCAGGCTAAACAGCCTGCATCAGAAAAAGAGTGTGAAGATTTTTTTGAAAAAACGAATATGAAACCCTTGGACACATGAGACGTACTACAAAGGATGATAATCACAAGGACAGTTATTATCTTCCACACTATGCTGTGCTTAAAGAAAGCACAACAACTAGGGTCAGGGTAGTATTTGATGCATCTGTGAAGACTACAAATGGGAAAAGCTTGAACGAACAGCTTCACGCAGGTCCAGTTCTGCAACCAGAACTTTTCACTCTGTTATTAAGATGGAGAAAATACGAGTATGCAATGTCAGCAGACATTGAAAAAATGTATAGAATGGTCAATGTATAAAATCCAGATCAGAAATATCAGAAAATAGTTTGGAGAAATAACCCGTCAGACACAATTAAAGACTATATTTTAACAACTGTAGCCTTCGGAACTACTTCAGCGCCTTACTTGGCTATAACATCATTGCATCAACTAGCCAAAGACGAAGCTAAGAAGTATCCAATTGCTGCTAAGATTGCCACCAGAGACTTTTACGTTGCTGATCTGATGACAGGTGCAGACTCTATACAAGAAGCTCTGGTAATTCAAAGGGAACTTCTTCAATTATTGAATGGCGGAGGCTTTAATTTAAGGAAATGGGTTAGCAACTCATCGGATCTCCTAGAAAACATTCCAGAGGATTACAGGGAAATTCAACTTCCTTTGCGCTTCGCAAGTGATGATGTGGTTAAAACTCTGGGTATCTTTTGGTACCCAGTAGGCGACTATTTTACATTGCAACACCGACAAACAATAGATCGCATACCCACCAAGCGTTCTGTTCTGTCGGAAATTGTCACATTATATGATCCACTTGGCTGGATATCTCCAATAGTCGTAACCGGGAAAATTCTGATGCAAGCCTTATGGCTCTGCGGATGTTCCTGGGATGATCCGATTCCAACTAACATCAATAAACAATGGCAACAATTCAAAACCGCAAAACAGTTGTTTGACCAGATTCACATTCCAAGATGGTTGCATACCAAAAGTAATTTTCAAGGCTGTCAAATTTATGGGTTTTCAGACGCCTCAATTCATGCGTACTCTGCCGCGATTTATATTCGAGTCATTGACGATGAAAATAATATTTATGTAAACTTGCTCTTCGCAAAAAGCAAAGTAGCACCTGTGAAGCCGGTTTCCCTTCCCCGATTAGAGTTTTATTAACTCGTCCAATTAAACGTGTAAAAACTGATCTAAATTTAAACCGAGTACCAATTTTCGCCTGGACTGATTCGTCAATTGTTTTGTCATGGATTCGCAATCACGCAAATAAATTCAAAACATATGTCGCGAATAGAATTGCAGAGATACAAGAATGCACTGAAATTGATTCTTGTCAACATGTGAAATCTGAGGATAATCCTGCAGATTGCAATTCTCGCGGTGTTAAAACGTCTGTTTTAAACGGACGTAATCTTTGGTGGCATGGACCTAACTGGTTAAAAGACCACGAAGAAAATTGGCCAAAGACTAAGGTACTAGGAAATGTATCTGAAGAAATTGAAGAAAAAGGGATTACACATGTTGCAAACGTAAAATCAATGCAAGACGAAGTTACAATCAGATTCTCGTCATACCTTAAATTAATACGCACAGTAGCTTATTGTATAAGATTTTCTAATAACTGTCGCAAACAAAAACATCAGCGAAAATTGGATTTTCTTTCAACAGGCGAAATACAAGACTCAAAATTGGCGTTAATAAAACTGGTCCAAAAAATTTCATTTCAATTTGAAATTGAAAATCTTCAAAAAGGCCACCAACTATCCACAATCCGTTTGTAGACAAAAACGGCATTCTACGTATTGGAGGTCGTCTACAAAATGCAAATATTCCGTATTCTCAAAAACACCCAGTATTATTACCAAAAGATAGCCATTTTACTTCCCTAATTATAAGACATTTTCACACTAAAACGCTCCGCGGAGGAACCCAATTAGTGCTAACCACTTTAAGAAACGAATTTTGGATTCCTCAAGGACGGAAAACTGTTCGAAACATAATCCATAAATGCATTACTTGTTTCAAGCAATCTCCTCAAACATCAAATCAATTCATGGGAAATCTACCTTTCCATCGCGTCAACAGATCTCGTCCTTTCCAACATACCGGAATTTATTATGCAGGACCGATACATTTGAGAATGTCGAAATATAGGGGTAATCGATAATATAGGGGCTATATCTGTATATTTATATGTATGGCCACCAAAGCCATTCATATAGAGCCTGTTTCCGACCTGTCCACAGCAGCCTTTATTGCGGCTTTCAGAAGAAGAGAGACTGTGCTCCCACATATATTCTGACTGTGGCACTAATTTCATTGGCGCTAGTAAGCTACTGCAAACTGAATACGGAATTGCAATAAAGGAAGCAAATAAGGCAATTACTGAAAGTATAGCAACTGACGGTATAGAATGGCATTTCAATCCTCCATCTACGCCTCACTTCGGCGGTTTATGGGAAGCAGGAGTGAAATCTATAAAATTTCACCTTCGAAGGGTTCTAGGCAATTCACTCTTAACATTTGAGGAATTTGCAACACTCTTGGCTCAGATCGAAGCTTGCCTTAACTCAAGGCCATTATGTCCAACATCTGATGACCCTGATGATTTGGACGCCTTGTCACGCGGTCATTTTTTAATTGGTAATTCAATAATTACACCTCCAGAACCATCTACTGTAAAGCATACATCCCTAACATCTCGCTGGAATCACCTGC
The DNA here is from genome assembly GCA_964036015.1 of Leptarthrus brevirostris. Classification (NCBI taxonomy): domain Eukaryota; kingdom Metazoa; phylum Arthropoda; class Insecta; order Diptera; family Asilidae; genus Leptarthrus; species Leptarthrus brevirostris. The sequence continues at coordinate 65,999,525 of OZ038375.1, forward strand.
AATTGTTACAACAACAATTCTGGTCGAAATGGTCTAAGGACTACTTAAATTTGCTACAAAATCGTCCTAAGTGGAAAACACCAAATTTGAATCCCAAAATTGGAGATTTAGTCATAATTAAAGAAGATCATTTACCATCTTCTCGTTGGCTAATTGGCAGAATAACAAAAATTCATCCTGGTGCAGATAATTTAGTTAGGATAGTGACAGTCAAGACAAAAAATTCTGAATTAAAAAGACCAATTTCCAAAATATATTTATTTCCACAATCAAATTAATCAAAATCAAATTGTATAAATTGCATAAGAATATCATCTTGACGATGTTTTCATACAAAACTGCAAGTGTACACACACAGTCGCTACAGCAACAGGTAAACACAAACATCAGAACATTATGTTACCAACATAACCAACACATTCAAGGTATGACACATAACCAAAAGGCAAATAAAATTCAACAGGTACCTTTTATTCAAAATTAAAACTCACAGGTAATTAGTGTCAATTCACATTTATTCAACAAATAAATTTTACACAATACAATCACAACTCAAATTAACAACATTATGATTCAAATTTAATTAACCTAATCCTAAAACTAACACAAGACCTAAACATAATTTGATCTTGAAAGGCGCAACCTTTCAAGGGGGGGGGGGGGGGGTAGCATGTTCGGATTCCCAAAAAATAATCCTCCAGTTTCCTCAAATAAAACCAATAAATTTTATACCACAAAAATGTACATATTTCTCACCTCATTACATTGCCGACGGCATCCAGCAGAAGTCCATTTATCCAGTACAAAATACCTTGTCCAATGAAGCATCTTTGATCCAGCTCCAACCTTGAAAAAGAAGAAAACAAAACCACAAAGACTCATGTTCTTTTATATAAATATTTTATAAAACTTACCTAATAAAATTTTATTAATTTCCACAGCCATCCCAGTTCAATTCCAAAACAAATAAACACTTTGACACATCTTGACAGATGGCCAGTATCTAGTTTTATCACGGCTAAACGGCTAGACGGCTTGGACCAATTCTCTTTTATACACGCAACAAAACCTTACAAATGTCACAAAATTAATTCAACTGCGCGAAAACGACGATACTTAGGAATTAAATTTATTGCTACATGAAAGTAAATATAATTTATTATTACATAAAAGTAGATAATAAATAAAGATCACAAATCATTGTAATAAATTTGTAAAAGACATGAGTAGGTAAAGATTTCAAGAATTGGAAAGTGGTAACACTAAGGAAATTACGTCATTGATTGCAAATCATAGTGCCGCTAGCTTTTCATCTATAAAAAGACTGCGGATACAGTTTATCCTTCTCTTTTATCATTTGGCTTTCGGTGAGTGAACATTTAAAATTATATTTGCATAGTAATTTCCACTTTATTCTGGGCATTGACTAGAATAAAGATTTAACTCCACTTTATTCAGGGTATTGACTTGAATAAAGATTTTATTCCGCTTTATTCTTGATATTGACAAGAATAAAGATTTTATTCCACTTTATTCTTGGTATTGACAAGAATAAAGATTTCCTATCACTTTATTCTGGGTTTTCGACTAGAATAAAGATTTCCTTACGCTTTATTCAGGGTATTGACTTGAATGAAGATTTCCTTTCACTTTATTCTGGGTTTTCGACTATAATAAAGATTTCCTGTCCTTCATTTTTAGTATACGACTTAAACGATCAAATTGCAATATAATATTAGTTATACTACTTTATTATATAAGCGACTTTATTAACACAGTCATCGTATATTTGAACTTTTCCATTTCTTGAATTTATACTTGCTCCAGTCTTGAAATTTCTTGCACTCCTTTATTCTCCAGTATTTTAATGAATTTGTTTCGAGCGAATATTAGTGAATTTATCTTAGTGAATTAAAGTGATTAGATTGTAAGTTAACTGATAGTATTTATTGTAAGTGAAGTCTGTGATACAATAAGGAGAATAAAAATATATATAGAACTGTTTCCGAAATCTTCTTTTCTTGTTATCTTATTTTGCGTGTTCGTCCTGTTACGGGCAGAACATTTAATGGTCCTTAGAGATTTGGTTGATAGAGCACGAGAGCGTTTCAGCCAACGCAGAGCGTTCAAAGAGTCTGCACGGCTTGTGGGGGTGAAGGAACTTTGATCCACTGATAATTGATGCTACTAGTCCGTCACTTGTGCCAGATAATCTGCCCACGTTTCGGCATAACTAGAACGTAGTTTTTACTGGGGCCAAGGACATGCAGCCAGGTGAATTGTTTAATTAGCTTTGTTCTTACACTAGCTAAATCAACAGTTCATTTGTATTGCATGCGGATCGAGCCTGGGCAATAGGCCACTGACACATAGTTACATACACGTGCACTTAAGAGACACTTCTTTGTTACACTGAGTAAAGTACTCCGTCTTGAGTTCCTGGCAAGGAACGCCGACACTGGTGACAATAGGCGGCAGCCTTTTAGCATCTTGTTCAAGGAGCTTATTGGATTTGCTGCAAGTGCTGCGGAAAAGGTGATTCTCCCGTTGGGAGAGAAGAACTGAGAGGATGATGGGATCAGTTTGCAGATTGGTCCCGCGGGACTCTTTCGCGGTAAAAATTTCTCGTACGTTTGTCTAGAACACTTGATGCTGAGTGTTCCGGGGGAGTAGAAAAGTCGCGAACGTTTCTGCGGAGAGCGTTTATGTTTGCACGCTAGCAGGGGTTCTTGATTCAGTGACTTCGCCCGGTGCTGCGTCTATCCCCGGGTGCACTTAGTGTTCAGTGTTGTAGTAATCCAAATTTGGGTTTCGGTCAATTTTTCGATAGCTTAGGTTCAATTTAAAAAAGAAAATTAAAAATTTCTAATTTCTAATGAACTCTTCCTGGAGCTGCCACTTACCTGGTGGCTTATAAATTCTTGTTTAACATTTTTTGCTTAACCTTTTTGATGCATTTTTTACACCGCACTCCCATTAATTTACAGTCGTGCTTTCTTGTTGTTTATTCTCTTAGTTTAAGTTCTTTTTTCATTTTTTTTCCAGTAGTTTTGTTCCATTTCGTTGACTTCTGCCGTTTAGTTACTATTGTAACTTAAATGGGGCTGTTCGGGCTCGATGGATTAATTAAGAAAATTATTATGAATCACAAATGTTCACAAGTATATTTACTTCACTTAATTAGTTCGTTTTACAATTTCCGTGACAATATTTCTTCACAATATTACGTTTCACTTTAATAATTAACACATCACATCACTGGTTAAAATACAACAGACTCTTCGCATTATCACATTTAAACACATCGCAGTCAAAATCACCAATAGAACTAACTCGGCTGCTACTCAGCCCTATTTATAATACTTATCTTAATTCTAGAAAGTTCAGTCACTTAGCTCTAAATATTTCCGTTAGACATTTTCACCTCACATATTCACCATAGCTTCGAGTCGTCCTTGACTTTCCCCGTTTGACATTTCCTCTTCTTGATTTCTGGCCACCTGGGGCATGCGCATTAGACGGTTGACTATTTCCCTTTTCGTGGACCTACCTCGGGCACGTTACACTGCCCCCCTCTTAAAACTGTTCATCTCGAACAGCTTTCTGTAGTTCTTCCGTTTTAATAATCCTTCCTTCGCCTTTGTACATTGTGCCAACTATTCCTCAGATCTCAACTGCTTCATTAGTTTTCCATCAGATTTCTCTTCTTCGAACAAAGAACTAAGCTCACTTATCTCGAATTCCTTCATGTTGCTCCTCTCTTCGCGCCTTGCTTGCATATTTGCACACTTCTTTTCTAGCTGGCTAATATGTTGCTAAAGATCCGTGTAGCACCATGAAAGCCACTCCTGTTGAGAACATAGAGATTGATTGCATTCTACCGCCTCCTTCAATTTCTGTCCTTGTTGAATAATCTCATCTCCTCCAGCATGAACCGTTGGCATGTTAGTTTCCTCGCTAACGTCACATTCTTTAACTGCTACCTCCTTAGTCGTTTCAGGATCGTCTTTTAGTGAAGTTTCCAGTGCGTGCTCTAAGACTTGTAATTCTTGATCAATAGTCTGTAGTTCTCGATTTCCTTGGCTCGTTGTCGCCAAGGCAGTCAGTCTTCGCACAGGTTCAATTTTCTCCTCTGGTGATGCATTCCAATGATTCAAATGTCCAAATTGGTCTTGTGCTCGGCATTTCTGGCAAGATATTGACTCGCTTTCACTTTGTAACATTTCTTTCTTCATTCGCTGCTCTTCGTTAGTCCTTCGCCATCGATGTCCTCTCAAAACATCTCCATCGTTTCGGGCACCTTCTATTGGACTGTACTTCTCTGACAAGTGATCTGCAAATGAATTAATAAATGCTTCTCTTGAGACCTCTTTAACATAACCTTGGCTAAACGTGGGATAAGCCAAATCTGTCAGCCTTTCTATGTCCGCACATAACTGCTGTAACGTCTCTCCATGCTTCTGTGTTCGACTCCGTAGCTGTAGACGATACACCTCTTGCATGTTATCGTTGCCGTATCGTAATTCTAAGGCTAGTATTAAAGATGAATAATCGTACCTTAACTCCGTCGGTATAGGTTGTAACAGTTCAGCGACTGCTCCTCTGAGTGCCAAAATTAAAGCTGCAGCTTTTTCCTCATCAGTCCAAAAGTTCATTGCCGCCGCTGTCTCGAACTGAAGTCTGTATGTTTGCCAGGGCGTTTGGCCGTCAAATGTTGGAAGATGAAGTCTTATATTTACGGTTACGTCTGTAGATAAAACTCCTGATTGCTTTTTCTTGACGCTCTCCAGCTCATTCTTTATTGCTTCCATATTGCGTTTAACTTGTTTAATAGTCATTTGTCCAGAAATGTCTACTTCTTCCAATCTCTTTTCTATATTTCGCTTTAGCTCTCCCATTTTGTTTTCCACTTCAGCTTTCAGTTCTTCAAGGGAAACCTTAAGCTCAGCTACTATTGTCGATTTCAACTCTTCCATTGAAAATTTATGTTCTTCTATTGATGCTTTCAACTCATTAACCAAACCTTCCATCGATGTTTTCAGTTCTTCCAATGCTGACTTTAGCTCATTTCCATCGTTGATTTCAACTCAGCTGATGACGTTTTCTGTTCTTCCATTCCTGACTTTCACTCGGCTGATGATGTTTTCTGTTCTTCCATTGCCGCTTTCAATTCGCTTACGGATCCTTCCATGATGCTTCTATTGATGATTTCTGTTCAGCCATTGATGAGCAAAATTTCAGCAGAGCATTGAAAAGATCTGTAAAGCTTGGAGTACTTGCTTCTTCTTCTTCTTCTAGCTCGTCTTCAAAGACAAAAGCCTCTGGATCCCTTTCCTTCCTTTCCCATAGCTTCTTGTAGAAATGCTACCAGGGCACATTTATTTCCAGTCGTAGGTAGGGAACGTTTACTTAACTCCCCCTTCAAGTCTTGAATCCTTCAGTTTGCGCCCCATATTCAGATTGGCTGCACTATTGTACTTTAATTTCACAATCACACTTAAGTCTTTTTTAACTAATCCCACTTCTGACACCAATTGTAACGTAAATGGGGCTGTTCGAGCTCGACGGATTAATTAAGACAGTTATTTCTAATCACAAACGTTTACAAGTTTATTCACTTCGATTAATTAGTTCGTTAAATAATTTCCTTGACAATGTTTCTTCACAATATTACGTTTCACTTTAACAATTAAATCTTATCACTTCACTGGTTAAAATACAACTAACTATTCGCATTACCACATTTAAACACTTCGCAGTCTAAATCACGACTAAAACTAACTCTGGTGCTACTCAGTCTTATTAATACTACTTAGCTTAATTCTAGAAAGTTCAGTCACTTGGTTCTAGATATTTCCGTTAGACATTTTCACCATATATTCACCATAGCTTCGAGTCGTCCTTGACTTACCCCGTTTTACATTTCCTTTTCTTGATTTCTGGCCACCTGTGGCATGCGCATTAGACGGTTGGTACTCTTTTATTCTTATCTCTCCATCTACCCAACACAGTCACATGAAAAAAACGCGAAAAAACAACTGTCCTAATTACCTTTCTGAAAATGTCAACAAGTTCCTCAATACCTGCCTAATCGATCGGACGCGTTGCGTGATCGCTCCACACCTTGTCCAAGTTTTGTGTAATACTTTCGGTTCGTGTGTTTTGCATATCTCAGCAAATAACCATTAATTTACCTTTAATTTAATCATTAAACTTACGATACACAGTTTCTGCGTGTTCACTTATTTCTGTGACCTTTTTTGTGCGGTTCAGTGTTTGTTTACATTGTCACAGTTTCTACGTGTTTACATATTTCTCAGTGACCTCTTTTTGTGCTGCTCAGTTGTTGTTTACATTGCGTGTTTATATTTTTCTCAGTGACCTTTTTTTCTGTGACTCAGTTGTTTATTCACATTATCGAGAAATATTTTTGTTTTGTATGCGGAATTGCTACAATGTAGTGTAAATCTTCTTTAACTATTAACTTTTTATTCTTAAACTTTTCTGTGGCAATATGTGTGATGGCATTTGTGGTGGCACTTTCCATGTCACTTGTCTGGAGCCCTACACTGGTCTATCTACCTGTAAGGATTGCTCCAATATTAGGCCAAGTCACGTTTTACGCCTGATGAAGGGAGTTGTCGCTACGATCTTCAATGACCAAACATTCATAGCAGATAAGGTCATTGAGGTATCTACAAACTTGGCCGGACTTCAGATTTTGTCCGATGACTGTGCCGGTTTAAATTCAAAACTGGACAAGCTGCTTCACATCGCTGAAGTTTTAAGCAGTGATTCGTCGCTGCTATCCAACAAGATTTGCGAGGTATCTTTGAAGTTTAGCTTGCTGGTCGCTTCCTAGGATGACCTCCGGATAATGCAAACTGCGTCTGGTTCACCATCGCCCTTCATCTGCCAATCTGCTGAGTCAATAATGCCTGTCATAGATGACATTCGGCGCGGTGTCCGGCACATCAAGCAGGACCTAGATTCATGCTCTACAGCTATTGGGAGAAACTTTGAACTAATTGGATCAGTTGCCTCCGATATCAGGAGCTTAACTTCAAAATGCTCTTCTTGCTCTTCTTCGTCTCATCTGTCTGACGCCATAGTTACTTCTGGTTTAGACGCTGCTGCTCCAGGAACTACGTCTCCGAATAGGAACTGTCCCACTCTCCGGGATTCATCATCTGCAGCTCTACCTCGAGAGAGAAATTGGTTCCCACAAACCCGCATTCCTACTTGGCGCAGTCTGCTCCAGATATTTATGCTACTGTTGGTCCGGTCGAGCCCGACATAGCGACGGGTGCTGGTGTTATAATCAATGTCTCTCCACCAGTGTCATCCCAGTCCACTTCCACCGCATCTACGGTTAAAAAATCATCATCTGCAGCTCCACCTTGATCAACCGAGAAATTGGTTCCTACAAACCCGCATTCCTCCTTGGCGCAGTCTGATCCAGATGTTGATGCTACTGTTGGTCCGGTCGAGCCCGACATAGCGACGGGTGCTGGAGTTATAATCAATGTCTCTCCACCAGTGTCATTCCAGTCCACTTCCACGGTTACAAAAATTTGGCACCACCTGGACTGTATCAGAATGGGAACAAAGACTAAAAATCATCATCAAGTGACCATACTCCATTTATTCTTAAGGGTGCCCCTCATAACGCCAACGTTTCCTGGGTACATAGCTTTTTCCCGGAATTTCGCATTCATCCCCGTTAGCTGCCTGAAGTTACTCTCGGACGCAAGGAAATGCAGCAACTGCAAGATCTCCATCCCGAACAAGTATGTGTGGCTCATCAGTAACCCCTCCAGCAAAATCTTCACTCTTGGGACTTTCGAAATTTCCAAGTGGACTAGGAAGTATGTTAAATTTAACCCTAAGCCCTGCATCTAACCCTAAATTAAATACAAATAAACCAAATCCTACTAACTATCCCACCGGTAATTCCAAACGTCCCTCTCCCATACCTAAATTTAGTATTCAGCCTAATCGTAAGAACATTAGCACTAGTAATAACATAATCTCTCATCACTCTTCCGCACCTCTCACCTTTGGCCCTAAACCTAGTGATCCTAACTCCAATTGGCAGCTCGAAATGGGAGTATTTCCAAACTTTAATCTATATACCCCAGTCAAGTATCCTAACTTTATATATTCTCACACTCTTAACCCTTCGGTTCCACTTACACCGAAGCCCTCGAACACTTCCATCCCAGCCGTCAATCCTACCACCACTGATTTGAGTTCTGTACATCCAGCGCACCCACCTAACCATGCACTCCCAACTACTTCCCTGTGTCCACCTAACCACAAGCCATCATTTGCCGACCACCCCACCACCTCTGCTTCGATTTCCGTCTGTCCCACCCCTCCACTGTATACACCAAACCTGGCACCCGCTACTTCCTCCGCATGCCCACTTAATTACAAGCCATCATCCTCCTCCACTATCACCCCATCACAAACTACTTCTACCTCCACTAATTCACCCCTTCCGCTAACCAAAACTACTTCATCCCAACATCACTCATTTATCGATCCCCTTATCCCACCTACAGTTAAATTGACTTTGCGCTCTGCGGATTCCAACGATGGACGATACCTTTTATCCCGTTTACGGGACCGCCGAATTTATGAAAACGTTTGTCTATTTCTAGCTTATCTGCACGACAAACCGAATTCCGTCTGTATTGACGGTAAAACCAGTAAAACGTCATGTTATGTATACACCAAGAAGGCCTACCCACAGACCCAAGCGTCTTACACCAACTTGTCACTAAGTACCATGAATCATTCAATATCGCTTCCCATAAGGTTTCAGAAGATCTATCCACCTATGCTGCATACGTCAGTTCTCGCCGCATTTCCCATCTCCAAAAAAGTCGCAACGACTCCTTTAACTACTTTCGTTCCTAACCCCTCCGCTTTCTCTATTTCTGACTTCCCCCCTAATGCACCTGCGGTCTCTGATCAAGTACCTCCCCCCAGCAACTTGTCAGTCTATTACCAGAACGTAAGAGGACTTCGTACAAAAACATCCAATATTTTTCTTAACTCCCACAAATTCCCGCACGAGATCTTTGCCTTAACTGAAACCAATCTAACACCAGGAATTCTCGACAACAAACTATTCCCTCCAAACTATACCATTTTCCGTGTTGACGGTTGTGTAGGCACCAATGATCCACCAGGTCGCGGGATTCTCATAGCTGCTCACAACCGTTATGACGCCACCCTGCTAAAGACCTCCGACTCTACAATATCAGAATTTGTATGTATCAAATTAGTACTAAATAAGTGTTTCCTGTACATTCTTTGTTGTTATATTCGTCCCTCTCAACCTATAGATGCCTGCTAGCCCATAATTGAAGCGGTCGACACCCTGTTTGAGGACGCTAACGCCTCCGATGAATTTATTTTATTAGGTGACTTTCCCCCGAATTCAATGGTCATTGTCTGAGGACTCTTCTCACTTTGTCCCCCTTAACGCATCTTCGGCCAAAGAAGCCTTTTTTACCGATCAGCTCTCCGTTTCTGGTCTCTTTCAAGTAAGTGGAGTCAGAAACTTTCTGGACAGAAAATTAGACTTAATCTTTTCTTCAGACCCAGTTAATTCGGCTGTCGCGGAAAGCAACCATCTCCTTTCCTCTCTCGATCGTCACCATCCTCATCTTCCAATTGACGTTGCTTTAGAGGCGTTCTATTCAGAAATACACGCTTGTCTTACACAATCTATCCCCCTTTGTCCTCGTAAAAACTACTCCTCATCCCCCGTATGGTACGACAAGGAATTACGCTCTCTCCGCAACAGCAGAAATAAACGTTGGCAAATTTTTCTTCTATCCCAGACCGAGTCCGACTATTCTTCCTAAATATCTGCTTATACCCCTTTTTCTGAACGTTGTGATATCATCTACTATGAGTACCTCCAACGGATGGAAACAAGCCTCATATCTGACCCCAAGCGATTTTATAAGTTTATTAATTCCAAGAAGAAATCCACTGGTTACCCCTCTACCCTAAAACTTGAGAATTCCTCTTCGTCTGATCCTAAGGTTATCGCCAACCTCTTTGCACACTTCTTCAGTAAATCCTTTAGCGACAATTCTCTACAACCTGACCTTAACTACTTTTCATTCTTGGACAAATGCACTCAAACGTCGTTTACGTCTTTCGACCCTGATCCCGAACTAATCGCCGCCAGTATCAACGGGCCTGAGGACGACTTCAACCCAGGTCCTGACGGCATTCCGGCCAACGTTCTGAAAAAGTGTGCCATGAAACTAATTCAATCCCTTACCCTGCTTTTCCGCCTCTCGGTCACTCAAGGGGTTTTCCCTCATTTATGGAAAAACTCGTATATTATTCCCGTCTTCAAAAAAGGTTGCAAGAACGATGTGTCCAACTACACACCCATCGCTAAATTATGATCCATACCTAAACTATTCGAAAAATTGGTCTATGATTCCATGTTGATCCACTGTAAGTCTATTTTCACCCTCTCCCAGCATGGCTTCCTCAAAGGAAGATCTACAACCACCAACCTTACAGACGAAACAAAACACTATGTGCCCTGAAAAACGGTAAAGAGGTTGATGTTATCGCCACCGATTTTAGTAAAGCCTTCGACAAGATCTCCCATAATGTTATCTTGTTCAAACTCGCCTAGGTTTCCCCACCCGATTCATCTCCTGGATTCAATCATACCTCAACAACCGTCGGTACAATGTTCTTTTCAGCTCATCCATTTCTTACTCTATTGTCGCTCGTTCCGGCGTCCCCCAGGGCAGCCACCTCGGTCCATTAATTTTCATCCTTACAATAAATGATGTTGAATGTGTCATCAATCACTCAGAGCTGTCCATTTATGCTGATGACATGAAAATAATCAAACATATCTCCTCCACAACCGACTCTCTTCTCCTGCAAAAAGATCTCGATTTCTGGTGCATGAAAAACTTTCTTGAACTCAATGTCTTCAAATGCCAGTCCATCTCTTATTCCCGCAAGCGTCTTACACCCACCCCGAGAGTCTACATGCTAACCGACGTACCAGTCCCTATCGTTACCTCTTTGTGTGATCTCGGAATAATCTGTGATAGTGAACTCAATTTCCGTTCCTACAGTGACAGCATAATTAACATAGCTAACTCCGCGCTAGGGTTTGTGAAGCGCTGGTCCAGAGAGTTCTCCAATCCTTATGTTTCCAAATCTCTCTATATTTCCTTCGTTAGACCTCTCCTTGAATATGCCAGCCAGGTATGGTCACCTACACAAACAACTCACATTAATAGGATTGAATCTGTCCAGCGTAGGTTCATTCGCATCGCTCTACGTGATCTTCCGTGGGTAGACAGATTCAACCTTCCACCTTATGAAAACCGTCTGAAACTGATAGACTTACAACCTTTAAGGAAACGTCGTGATGTTTCCGACATTCTCTTCATTCATCAGCTATTAATTGGTGCCATAGACTGCCCTTCAATCCTGCAATCTTTACCCATCTATACCAAACCCCGCAACCTTAGGTCCACTCCCCTTTTCCGACTCGACCGCCATCGCACAAACTACGGTCAAAGTGAGTCAATTACCAGGATGCTACGAAAAGTCAACGACCTTTAATCCTTTGACTTCCATCTGAGTAAATCATCCCTTCACAAAGCCTTATATCTTGATTCCGCCGATCTTGATCGCCTTTCTTAATTCTTCTTCCTTCCAGCCCGTATCTACTTTAATTAGAGCTCATATTGTAGCTTTTACTATTTATTTATTATGTCATAATTTATTATAGCTTGTAGTGTTGGTATTGTGTTGTAGCTTGTAATTGTAGTATGTATTATTATGTAATAGCTTGTATTAAGCTTAAATATGTAAATAAATAAATAAATGTTGATCTCACTACTACCACTGCAGGTAAAGTCACGGCCAAAATTGAAAAAAATGTTGTGAAATTACCAAAATTTCAGAATTTTTGTCAAATTTTCTCCGAAATTTATGTAATTCATATACCTCTTTTTTATTTTTATTGGATTGCCCTTATTACCTTTCCAAAAAGGTGCAATGTGCCAAGGTAGACAAAGAATTAGAAAAACTGCATTTTTAGAAATCTCTGAATACTTAATTATTTTTTGCACTTTCGGTAGTACATTCTTTAAGTAAACAAAATTTTTATGATAAAGGGTTGAAAATGTTTCTTTTGGTGTAACAGGTAATTAATTTTAATTATTGCTGCAAAATAGTTATAAAAATGTTAGCGTAATTATGTCTTATTGCCGATATTAGCATGTGTTAGCCAGAATACACATCCTTGTATCCTGGCGTTTTGTTACTCGTACCTGATGGAAATTTTGTTATAAAAAAGGGTCAGTAAACAAGAATACCTATCATAGTTGAAACACGATAAGTGCGGGTGTTTTTAAGCAAAAACCTAGTACAAAATGGTAAAATTTACATTTTAGGAATACGCAGATATAATTTACATTTATGGTGTAGAAGACGGAAAAGAGAGTGCGACTGTATGGGAATATCAAAGGAGATTCCCCAACCGGTGTTTACACGGACTTTCCGAAGGTTAAGAGTAATAGGAAGTGTGACTCCACACGACATGAAGACACGACCCGAAACTTCGGGAACTTCCGCCAACGTCGAGCAGCAAATAATAACCATCGTGAGGCAGGACCCTGAGACGAGCACGAAACGAGTCGCAAAGCGATTGAAATTGTTATCATCTAAGGCTTGGAGGGTTATTCATCGAGGGGGATTACGTCCATACCATCATCACCCTGCCCAACGACTACTGGAAGGAGACTCCGAGAGAAATCTGAAATTTAGCACTTGGCTTCTGGAACTCGACATTGACGATAGGGCGTTTCTGGACCGAATTCTGTGGACAGATGAATGTCAATTCACCAGGAATGATATAAGGAACTTCCTTTACCTCCATAGCTGGTCGAACACTAACCCACAGAGGGCACAGGTTACTTTATTCCAGCAGAGATTTAGTGTCAATATTTGGACTGGTATCATCAGCAACCATTTGGTAGGACCATATTTTGCCGCAAGTGCTTAATAGTGAATTTTATGCGGACTTTTTGGACAACACACTGCCAGATCTAATAGAAGAGAACCCTATGGATAATCTGAGGTAAATGTTGCAGGAACATGAAGAAGTACCAGCGCATATGGCTAACATTGTGAAGGTAATACTAAGTGAAAAATTTCCTAACCGCTGGATTGGACGAGGTGCACCGATTCCGTGGCCTGCTGGATCTCCATACCTTATCCGATTGGACTTTTTCTTATGGGGAACAATGACGTATGAAGTTTGTTCAAGCCAAGTTAACAATAGGTAGGATTTAGTTGGCCGAATTGGGAATGCAGCGACGAAAATACTTGAGAGGCTGGCTGCAATACGCCTTAGACAGGGACTTAGAAGGAGGATGTTGAAATGCATCGAAAGTTGCGGTGGACATTTTTAACGGCTTTTGTTACTTTTCAAGATTAATTGTAACTATTTTTAAATTCAATCAAAAGAATTTTTGAGTTTTTTTTTAATTTGTTGATTTTTATAATATTCTTCGATAGGATTTCTACGTATTAATTTCTAAATACTTTCCCTACGTGAACATGTGGCACCATTTTGGAAAGCTAATAAGAAAGGAAATCGAATAAAAATAAAAAAGAGGTATACTAATTACATAAATTTCGGAGAAAATTTGGGAAAATGCTGAGATTTTGGTAATTTTAAAACATTTCTTTCAATTTTGGTCGGGACCGTACCTGCAGTGGTAGTAGTGAGATCAACATTGTTGACATTTTTGGAAAGGTAATTAGGATAGTTGTTTTTTAGCTTTTGTTTCATGTGGCTCTGTTTGGTAGATGAAGAGATAAAAATAAAAGAGTAACGTGCATACCATGAAAAACTGAATCTCCCTTATTGTCGTGTGGTCCTTACCTATGTTTCCCCCAAGGAGACCGGCTCTCTCTAGTTTGTAGGCCGCACATAGAGCCCGGCTTTCAACCTCTATATGTAGAGGTTTAATGTTAAGCATGGTTTCGAGTGCAGCCGTCGGCGAGGCGCGCATGGCTCCAGTGATGCATAGGCAGGCCATACGTTGCAGTTTGCTAAGCTTAGTCTTTATCAAATTAAGTTTTGCTCTGTGGCACCATGTAATCGCTCCATAAGTTTTCATGGGCCTTATTACCGATGTGTAGATCCAGAGCATTGTCCTGGGTCCAAGTCCACAGGTGGTCCCGCAAGCTCTACGGCATGCCCAAAAGGACTTTCGAGCTTTTTCCACGGTTATATCTAGCTGCAGATTCCAGTATAGCTTGGACTTCAGGATCATCCTCAGGTACTTCACCTGATCCTTGAAGGGTAGCGCAGTGCCCAAGAAGGTCGGTTCAGTCAGACCCGTCGTGTTCCTCTTCCTAGTGAATGGAACGACGACCGTTTTGTCGGGGTTGACTTTGAGGTCAACCTCATTGCAATAGGTTGCAATTATGCCCCCTGGAGTTGTCTCGTAATGTTGTTCCCCATATCGTTTTATGCCAGAACTATAATGTTATCTGCATAGCCCTACGCGAAGAAGCCCCGATCATCAAGGCGCACAAGTAGCTCATCGATCACAAGGCATCATAGGAGGGGTGACAGCACCCCACTCTGCGGACATACTCATGTGACGCAGCCCCTGATCATCCTTTCGAGGAGACTGAAGGTAAGATCTCGAGACCTGAGTAACACATCTATCCATCGCTTTATGCAGAATCGCGAGCTCCCTCCACGTTTTGACAGAACTTTTGCCAGCTGTATCTTTTAGAACGGCGCAGTTCTCCGTTCTAGGCAGTTAGGGATTGTCTGTATTCTTCCCAGCACCCGCCTCTTTTCGCCCTGTTGAACAGCCTCCTGGTAGTAGCCCTTAGTCTCGCAAGTTCCCTCGTCCACCAAGGGGAGTTGCTGTTGTGGGACCTTACTAACACCGGACAGCTTCCCCTGAAGGCCGTCTGTATGGCATTGTTTACGAAGTCTGCCGCAAGTTCGACATCTTGCGTAGACTTGATCGAGCCCATGAAGCTAAAGAGTCTCCACCCAGTTCCTCTTTATAGGTAACCCAGCTGGTGTTCCTAGGGTTCAGGTATTCTTTTACTTCATTCACACATTATCCAACTCTGAAGAGAATGTGCTTGTGGTCGCATGATGGCTCGTCAGACACTCTCCAGTCACTTACCAGGTCTGATATATAGCTATTGGAGAGAGTGATGTAAATTACCTCCCTCCGACGGATATTGTCAAAGGTAGGGTCAGATCCATGGTTTGGTATGATTAGGTTAGTAGTTAGCAAATAATATCTTATTTTACTGCCGCTGCTCCCCAGTTGATGTGGTGTGAGTTCGCGTCGCATCCGATTAGCATGTGCGCCGCGTTTGTCGACTCGATGAGTTCCCTCAGTTCTCTCGTCGGTGGTGGTTCAGTGGAGTCGTATGGGAAGTACGCAGAGCAGATCAGCACCCAGCATCTACGTCCCCCCGCACATACCTCCACTCTGGCAGCTGTAAGGTCCTTTGTACACAAGTCTTTGAACGGCAAACAGTTAATTTTCGCCTTGATATATACAATACAGGTCCGCGGCCTGCTGTCCTTGGTATCATAAACGATTCCAAATTCAGCTTGTCGCAGTCCCGAAATCTGGCCGAAACTTAACCAAGGTTCCTGGATGAGGGCCAGATCTGCAGCTTGAGTGGCCAGCAGCATACAGAGAACTGCCGATACAGCTCTACTGTGTTGTAGATTTGCTTGGACCACCTTCATCTGGATGATTTGGAGTGACGGTGTCCTCATATGTCTCTCCCCCACCGGCCGCCTTAAACAGCATAGAGGTGATGCTAAAGAAGACTCGCATCTGCTACATTTTCAATGCCTGCATAAACCTTTCGTCAATGGAGAGTGCCAGCGTCTGTCCGCCTTGTTCCGCTTTACGGCCCAATACTCTCCAAGAGGTTGCTGGAATCGGCTGTTTCTGCTTTTCGAGCTTCCCCAGGACCGCTGCCGGATCCTTATGTTTTTGGGGATCCACACTACTACCCTGTACAGCTTGGGTAGGTCCTTCTCCTCAATAGCTTTAAGGGAGGCCCCTTCCCAATGTGTAAACTTGGGTATCACCCGCTCCAACCAGCTTTGGTGTCCGCCGTGGCACAGGTTAGTCTCAATGTGCCCCTGTTACTCGCGATCGCCAGAATTGTGGGGCAGTCTCCTCAGCCGTAGTATTATCTATGGCTTGGTCGAGTGCTTTCCTCAAGGCCTCGATCTGCTCATCCGTAAGCATGTTTTTTTTATACTCAGCAGGTATCACAACCCTGTAAATTGGCTGTATCTCTTTTCTACCCATCTTCTTTTTCTTGGGGGCTTGTCCCCCAAAAGAGTCCCCATCAGAACAGTTTCGTTTTACCACCGCCGTCCCTGATGGTTCAGTCCCAGCGTTGCTGGTACCGTTGATGGTTTCGCCAGATTAGGGCGGAAGCGTACATTACTGCCACTCCCACCAGCCACTGATTCTTCCCCGCCCGCCGAAGGATTCAGGCTGCTGAGGAGGACAGGTGTACCGCCTACAGCCTCTGCTGCCTTTCTCTCACGCAGTAGCTTCCTGCGCATTGGAACTGAAGGTCATACGCGTCTGACGTTGAGCTTAGTAACGCCCTCCGCGACAGCCTTCACCGCTTCTTCGTCGCCAGACTTGACTGGCTCCTGTGCCTGGCGTGCAGCGTCAGACTGTCCCCCTCCTCTGCTGCATCGATAATTGTTTTGTTTAATTTTTCGTTTTTGTTTTTAGTCTGATGACATTTCCACCCTGGCTTGGTTTGAGAGGTTTTCTCCCCGGATCAGGGATGGAATAGATAGGAAAACGAGGACCGTCTGCTATGCAAGGCACATTGCCCGGATGAGCCGGCATGATGGGAGCGCCATGCACGCTTGGAGGCCGTCGCCAATCATACACTCATCATCATCATCTTTTACTTTGTTATTTAATCTTCTAAAATATCTTTTATTTGGTTGTATAAATCGACACTATTTATGGTAAAGGCTACACTACGTAAGTCAACAAAAATTTGTAATGACGATCTTTTGTCTTCAAAATTATTAATAAACACTGCTTTCATTTCAGACCAGATTTTTACATGACTATTTATCTCAATCACTTCTCTAGCTTTTCCACGTAATTCTCTCTTAATTCTATTAAATAAAACATTTTCACTAATTGCATCATATTTTGTAATAAGGGGCGTTATACCATCTACTAATTCTAAAACTGTAAAAAGTTCTTCACCTCATTCACTAAATGCTTGCAAACTTTCCACGTATTTCAGAGGGTCGATTGATAGCAATAAAGATTGCGTTCCGTTGCTTTCAGGTGATGCTAGCGTCATCTTGTTATCTGTTGCCATTGATGTCATGTGGGGATCACGATCTTCCTCTTCGATACTTGTGAGTTGATAACGTTGAGTTAATCTTCTTATTCTTTTTGCGCGGAAATTCACTTTAAAACTTTTGTAATATTTTGTGTCACAATGATTTTTTTAGGATTCACTTTTCTATTTCTTCATGAATCAATAAATTTGTATGACTTTAAACCACCTTTTAAGCCTTTAACTTTAAAGTCGATTTTCACTGTTTTAAGATTCACTTTTTTTCAAAATTCTCATGAACCAATAAAACTGCTATGAGTTTAGTAATATTCACTTTACTATGTTAATCACACACACGTTCTTTATTCCTGTTATTTTTGTGAGGGAATAAAAAAAAATTAAAAGGTGAAAAAAACAACGCGGATTTCACTTACAATAAAAACTTTATTAAAGAAGATTTCGCTTGTCCCGTCCGAGATACAAAAATCAATGCCCCAGAACTAGAACTAGACAGTTTTATTGAGCTTTTCGTTCTTTCAAGTAAACGTGAAGGAATGCATATTTCATGTGAAGCTTGTAATGTAGATCTGTCCGCCCGTGGGAAGTTCTTATTTTGCAATATGATGCTCGGTGGGTTTATCCTGGGGTAAGTAGATTCAGAGGTGCAAATAGTTAGAACTCGCGTCTTTGAGGATATTTGCAGGTTGAGATTTGATGACTTTAGAGTTTTACGAGAGGGATGTATATATATATATATATATATATATATATATATATATATTACCCCCGAAAAGTTTCCGGACAAAGCGAGTTGCATATAATTTATCATATTGAAGTTAAAATAAAACAGTTTTTAACATCAAAATTTTTGTTTATTAACCTGATATTTTTTACATTTACTATGCAAACTTATAATCTGAACAGTAATAAATGAAGTTTTTAAAATAATTACACAATGTTTGATTCATCGAAATATCCACCTTTTGCTGTGATGACTACTTGGCACACTCGGCGCATTCTTCTAGTCAGCTTTTGGAGTTGTTCTGAAGTAATGGACATCTAGCACTCCTGAAGACGTTCAAGCAACATCTTCTGGTTTGTCGGGGCTTCCTTTCGTACTGCTCTATCTAATGTATCCCACAAGAGTTCGATCGGATTGCTATCAGTTAAATGAGAGGGCCAGGTCATATTGTGAAGTTCTTTTTTTTCTGTGTACCTAGGAGTGTGAGGCAAGATTCCACACCGATCCGGCGAGCTAAGCACGGCTAGCTAGGCGGTCCTTCATATATTCGGTCACTGACCAAGCCTGCACGGCGAATATAACGCTCACCCCGGTGTTTACCATAACCTTCCTTAATCCCTTGGTTGTGAGCCCAGGCTTAGTCAGGGTTCTCACATCCCTCAAGCCAATTCATGTCCTCATGCTACCACTTGATTCCCGCACTTAACCGATAACATGGTGGATACTTGCCCAGCTCTTTTAAAATAATGACTTAATCTAGAGATTAATCCGATTTGAACAACTAATTCACCTATTAAAAAAAACGTGCTTGTACGGAATAACTTAAATTAGTTATTCTTTATAAAAGCCAATTATATACAAATACGTATTCATTGATTTTTATCTTTGTAATTATCTCTATTTTCTCCTCCGGCCTCCTTTCTCCCTCTCCCTCCCTTTTATTCCATCTTAATTTTCTTCCTTATTCTTCTATTGAGTCCCAAAAGCTTTTCTAATTGTTTTTTCTCATTGCAAGACGGTATTTGAAAACTACCTACTAGTTTTAGCTGAAATAAATATTTTTTCTGCATCACATTATATGGATAACTTCACTTTTAATTACGTACGCCGGTTAAAAAATAAAACTGATACGCTATTGGAACAATATTTTACTGAATAGCTAATTCGAAGCTCGCTTGAGCTTAACTTGCACAACAAGATACCAAAAATTTTCTAGTAAACGGGTCTCTATTTACAATCGCTAATCGTTGTTGTTAAGAACATTATTAAAGACCGCTATAATACACTACTCCTCCCACGGTATAAGAGTTATAGCGATACCAGTACAGTAGTATATTCTTATCGATTATTGATGAGGAAGAATTCGTAATCCTGAAGGAATCTATGGCTAATTAGCAAAATTTCTAAATCAATACACGGTTTCCACCTCAATTTCAATTGCCTGCATACTACTATTCAATTTCGGAAGTCAAAGTTAGTTATCGACACTGTTGTTGCCTTGACTATTTGGGATCAATTTGTTCTTGCGCAAGCACTTGGCCGATTGGTTCCACTAACGAGGATTATAGGAACACATAATTGATGCTCAACAAGTTGGCTATCTTTATTATTGCCAATGTAAAATTCCATCCTGTGATGGTAAGAGTAAGGCTTACGCACAGCTATAGCTCCTCTATAGATCACGCTTATTTCAATTTTTTGTCTTTGTTTTGTTTTTAAACTAAATCCAAATAAGTTGTACTTAATAATTATATTAATCCTACTTTAATAATTATGCCTCGATTTATCAATGGCTTACTATGTCATATCTTTGTTATGTTCCTACTGTGCTGAGTTTAACAGTTATATCCAACGCTAACATTATTTAAGTATACATACAAAAGTTATATCCAACGCTAACATAATCATGAGAATCCCACGTTTCTTTAAAATTAATTACTAAATAGCTGATCAGACATTTTAATTACCGAAATGAGATACTCTATTTTTCAACATCCTATTTCCCAAGCATTAATATTTCAAGTCACAAATAAAAATTCCAAGAACCTGAAGTATCACTAAAACGCAGACGGTGCATCAGCACCTTTCTTGTAATTAGATCACATGTCACGTCTCTGTGCATAAAGCTTAAGAAGTTATTACGCTAGCGTTGGATGAGTTAGATTTTAATCGTCGGATAGTTAAGTTCGTTTGTAAGTTTTTGGTCGCGAAAATATTAATATATGTCAATAAAGTTAATTAATAAATAAATCGAAAGTGATTGTTTTAATTGTTTTAATTTTTATTTTTATATTGTTTTTGACACGACAAAGGAACAATCATAAATGGCGCAGTCGGTAGGATGCGCTACGGAAAGTTAAAACAAACAAACAAAAAATAAGTGTTTTCTCCGGGTTATTAAACTGAAAAGCGCATCAATCGTGTCTCGATAAAACGATATAAAAAACTTTAAACAGCCGAAAGTTTAATTATAGTTGTGTTTAGTGAAAATAAACCAATTTTCAATTTACTCTGTTCAAAGCAAATGAACAGAAACAAACTCGGTTGTGTGACATAAAATGTATAAAGCAATAATTGCATGAAGGCGTTTAGCGTATATAAATTCACCAACAAGTAATTATTGTGTTTCCCGACCATTACCACCTGTTTGGAGCATTTAGTGGAAATAAACGAAATCGCAACTTGTGGAGCAGCAATATCGAAGGACGAACTAATTGATCCGGCATAGCAATCTGACGACAACAAACTACACTGACATCGTTGGACACAAACACGTGTAACACTAAGAGAAAACAGAGTAACGTAAATATTATTTACTTTCTTTCAATCTTTTATCATTTAAAATAACAGTAGAAGAAGATCATACTAACTCCATTTAAAACTAAATTACATTCATATATAGAAATTTACGTGTGAATTAGATTAATAAAAAGTGATCAATTTGTGTGAAATTATAAATAGATAATCTATAAGTGAAATTTTGAGTAACGTAAATATTATTTACTTTCTTTCAATCTTTTATCATTTAAAATAACAGTAGAAGAAGATCATACTAACTCCATTTAAAACTAAATTACATTCATATATAGAAATTTACGTGTGAATTAGATTAATAAAAAGTGATCAATTTGTGTGAAATTATAAATAAATAATCTATAAGTGAAATTTTTTTTTTATATACAAAAGTTATCTCTGAATGCAATAAAAGGTGCAAGTGAAATTTTTTTTGTGAGCTATAAAAAGTCAAATTTTTTTCTTAATGCGGAGTTCCCAAAACAACGAGGAGAATTTAAATAAGATTATAGAACAAATAATTGATTTAAACCTAAATAAAGAAACTATCGAAGTAACTAACGAAATCATAAAATTAAATACCAAACCAGACATGACTCAACCAATTTCACTTACAATTGACCCCCTTCGTTACCTCGAAAAATTACCCGAATTTAATGGAGATCAGCGAGAACTCCAAACATTTATCGATCTCATTGATAGAATCCACCCCATACTTCAAAGGTACGACATTCCTTCTCAAGAAATATTTTCTGATTTAATCAGATCAAAATTAAAAGGTCGAGCCAAAGAAGTAATTGAAATAAATTATCATGTAACCACATGGACTGATGTCAAGAAAATTCTTAATAATAATTTTGGAGATAGGTTGAGTGTTAGTCAGCTTTACGAGGAACTAAGAGGAGTAAATTTTAAAACAAATGCAGTGGATTTTTATAATAATATAAAAACCACTCTTCGTAGATTAAATGTAAAAACCAAACTAGAAGAGCAAAATAGTAGCACAGATGTAGAAAGAAATCTAAAATCGAATATCGCGAGTGCACTTAATACTTTCAAAACAAAAATCCCCGAGCCGATGAAATCGATTCTGTTTTGCCGAAACCCTGAAAGCCTGGAAGATGCTATGAATATTCTGTATGAAGCAGGATATGCATACACAGGTAGTGATATTAATGAAAATAAAATCAGTAACCCCATTAGAAGAGACAGAAATATTCGAAATAGATACAATCAAGAAAGACGTGAAAATAACTTTCAACCTCATTTTCACAACTCACATAGGGAATTTATTCCACAAGCCGCGTCAAATTCGCGAAATGGCTTCTCTTCATTTATTCAAAATACAAATGTATCCAATCGTAACCCAAATTATTCACCAAATAAACCAAATTTTGGTAATCACAATTCTTTTCTTAAGAATACTCAAAATAGGAACTTCGACAGAACCCAGAGTAATTATAATAAGTATCACAACAATGACTACAATAACGGGTTCCCACGAAATCTTAATAGTTACAATGAACATAATCGAGGAAACTACAGTAACAATACTAATAACTTGCCTCAACAAACATCTACCGCATTTAGAACGCGTAATCAATCCAATAATGATGTTGAACCTATGGACGTTAATTGCCAAAATGTCGTAGAAATTGGAAATTTTCGGGAAACGGCCTCAACCGATTATCCTACGTGAAACTCCAGAACTACAAATTCTTAATCGATACTGGTGCCTCAAATTCGTTGGTCAGACCAGGAATTTTCAAAAACACAAATCAAATTAAACTAAATAAACCCATAATTCTCAGATCTTTAAAACAAATCACAAATATAACCGAAAAAATATCTGTAGATTGTTTCGAGGAATTTTGCACTAACCAAAATAACGACAAATTAGAATTTCTAGTATACAATTTTCATGATGTTTACGACGGCCTTATAGGTAATGACATCTTAATGAGATATCAAGCTAATATTAATTACAAAGACAAAGTAATAAAAATAAATGATAAAGAAATTAAATTATACTTCTCCCACGAATCCGAAAACACTATTTATCAAATAGATCCCGGCGAATTCTTCTATAGAATCCCAGTCATAGAAAGAGAAGGATGCACTCTATTAGAGGAAAGGAAAATCAACGACCATGTCATTATCCTAGGAGGAGCTTATAAAGTTGAAAACTTTAAAGCATTGGCTAAAATCATCAATCCGATAACAAACCCCACATCCTTAACTTCGATAATCCATTTCCCTCCATTCAAATCCAGGAAATACTAGACTTTAACAATTTGGAAGAATATGATAGGGAAATTAACAATAACTTGACCAAAGAAAAAGCTTTAGAGAAAATAAGGGTAGACCACCTAAACATAGAAGAAAAATCTAAACTGATTGACATTATTATACAGAACCAAGATGTTTTTCGCGATAATGAACCTTTAACATTTACTAACGAAATAAAGCATAAAATCAATACTATCGATAGCATCCCCATTAAAAGCAAAAATTATAGATACCCCTACATTCATAAACAGGAAATTCAAAAACAAATACAAGAAATGTTAAACGATGGAATAATTAGACCCAGTTCTAGTCCATACAATAGCCCTGTCTGGATCGTTCCGAAAAAATTAGATTCTTCGGGTCAACCAAAATGGCGATTGGTCATTGATTATCGAAGACTCAATGAGAAAACCATAGCCGATTCTTACCCTATACCAAATATTGACGAAATATTGGATAAATTAGGGAAAAGTAATTACTTCTCAACTATCGACCTAAAGAGTGGATTTCACCAGATAGAGATGTGCGCAGAAGATATTGAAAAAACCGCATTCTCAGTAGACAATGGTCATTATGAATTTTGTCGAATGCCCTTTGGTCTGAGAAACGCACCTAGTACATTTCAAAGGCTCATGGACAACATATTTCGAGAAAATATAGGAAAAGAATGCCTACCCTACATGGACGACATTGTAGTATTTTCAAATGGATTAGAGGAACATATAAAAAATCTTAAAATTGTATTTAGAAAACTCAAACAAGCCAGGCTCAGAATCCAGTTAGACAAATGTGAATTTCTGAGAAAGGAAGTAGAATTCTTAGGGCATGTCGTTAACAAAGATGGAATACATCCAAATCCCAAAAAGATACAAGCTATTAAAAATTATCATATACCCAGGACCCCAAAAGAAATTAAGAGGTTCCTTGGTATAGCGGGATATTATAGAAAATTTATAAAAAACTTCGCCGACATAGCCAAGCCGATGACCGTGTTTTTAAAGAAAAACGCAAAAATAGACGTGCGTGATAAAAATTACATAAACAGTTTTGAAACACTTAAACATAAATTGATTTCCGCTCCAATACTAACGTACCCCGACTTCAATAAAACGTTCGAAGTCACAACGGACGCAAGCAAATATGCGATAGGAGGAGTACTGGAGCAAGGAAATAAACCAATTTCTTATGTTTCAAGGACCCTTAACGAGCACGAAATTCATTACTCAACTATAGAGAAGGAACTGCTCAGCATAGTTTGGTGTCTTAAACAGTTCAGACCATACATATATGGGAGGAAAATAAAACTGTACACCGACCATCAACCATTAGTTTGGCTCAGTAAGCTAAAAGAACCGAACAGCAAACTAATTCGTTGGAAACTACAACTCGAAGAATACGAGTATGAAACAATATTTAAAAAGGGACAAGAAAACAAAGTAGCCGACTTCCTAAGTCGAATAGAAATAAATCATAACGAAGTTACTACAAATATGTGTATGATAGTGGAAACAGTAACTCCAATCAACTTGTATAAAAATCAAGTAATATTCAAGAAACAAATGTCAGGAGCATTACAAATGAAAACCGAAATTATATTTGATAAAAACCGCAAAACGATCGCCCTAAAAACAGCGGACGACCAAACCCTATCACAAATAATTAAAAATCATCTCAGTCCTAAATGTACAAATGCGATACTATTGGATGATGAGTTATTCGAAAAATTCCGCACCGTATATGAGAAAAACTTTTCAGGATATAAAATAATCAGATGTAAAATATTGCTAAAAGACGTAACCGATGAAAATGAGTTAGAAAAGCTTATCGAAAACGAGCATCTGAGAAATAATCATAGAGGAATAAGTGAAGTGTATGAAGAACTAAAAAAGGAATGCTATTTCCCAGATATGAGAACTAAAATTACTAAACTTATAAATAATTGTGAAATATGTATTTTAGAGAAATATGAAAGGAAACCTACGAAAATTCCTTTTAAAATATCGGATACCCCGGATAAACCAAATGAAATCATACATTTGGACGTTTTCTATTCGATTAATAAAACCCTGTTTGTTACCATGGTAGATAAATTTAGTAAAATAGCAATGTTTGTAAAAGTTGATAATAGGAGCGAAAAAGAATTTAGGAAAGCTCTTTCCAAATATATTAGTACGTATGGTAAAATAAAAAAGGTGGTAACAGATAATGAATTAGGCATGAAGTCCAAACTATTGAGGAAATTCCTTAAAGACCATGGAATTGAAATTCATTACACATCAAATTCTAACCATAATAGTAATGCAGATATCGAAAGGCTGCACAACACTATAAACGAACATTTGAGAATTTTTAAACATCGAAGAGGTAACCTTTCAATAGAAGAGCAAATGATCCTAATTAACGGGTACTACAACAACACTATACATTCCACGACGAAAAGAAAACCAATAGATTTCGTTCAAGGAAAAATTAATGAGGATGAATACAAAGAAATTTACGAAAGAATTCTGAAAAAAAAGAGTAAAGTTATTAATAAATTAAATGAAAGTAGGGATAATGTCAATCTGGAACCGGGAGTTAACTACATTAAGGAAATAAGAGGAGGTAAAAACCATTCTAAATTTAGAAAAATAAATACTAACTTATTTGACGACGAACACGTAGTAGATAAGGACACAGGGCACAAATATTATAAAACTCATGTAAGAAAAAAAAGAAAATTTCAAAATAGCAATAATATTAGGTTCCCAATAAAAGAAGACGAAAACCGTAATAGACATAAATCTAAAATGCGAAATATAATTTCAGATAATGGCCAAAATCAGTCTGTTGATCCTGACCTACCTTCTACTAGCAGTGGCACAAAAAATTGAAGTACAAGACCTGAGCAACAACAACGGTTACGTAACAATAAAATTAGGAGAAATAAAACTAATTAGGAATTATAAGAAGATAATACACATAATTAATATCACCGAATACGAAACAACAACAAATTGCATTAGGAACAATATAGAAACATTAAGACCAAATTCAGAAGAAATTGGCCCAATATTTAATACAATGGAACATAGCCTTCAACTATTAGAAACCAAAATTCTTAATATCAAACCACATACTAAAACTAAAAGAGGTCTAATAAATATCTTAGGCAAGGGACTGAAGTTATTAGCAGGTACTATGGATAGCGAAGATGAAATAGAAATAAGAGGAAAATTAGAAGCCATTACGAAAAATAATGGAAAATTGATCTATGAAAATAATAAACAAGTTCAAATTAATAAAGATCTTTCAGAGTCAATTCAGAACATTACACTGCACATCAGAACACAACAAAATCTTATAGAAAAATTTATAAACGACTTCAGCAGGAATATGACAAACAAAATAATGAACCTGGAACATAAAATAACTTACATGCAAGAAATATTCCGAATGAATTACGACATAAACCTACTATTAACTCACTTAGACGAGATAGAGCAAATTATTTTCACAAGTAAGCTAGGAATACTGACCAAAAATATACTAACTAACAAAGAACTCAAATTTGTAAAAGATTTAGAAACTTTGCAAAATATTAAAATAGCACTAGCTCTTTGGCAAGACCAAATTATAATCATCGTATTTATTCCGACCTTTTCTGAAACCATTAATAACCGAATACTAGTCGAACCTATTCCAAATAAAGAATACAAATCCTTGCACCTATTGCAAAATGAGATACTGACAGATCAAAAAAAATGAAGCCTTTAAGTTTCCTGTAAAAGATAATATGAAGAAAAATTTAATTGAGATCAAAGACAAATGTATTGAAAATATAGCAAATTTTAAAATAGGTTATTGCAACATGGAAATCAATGAAGAAGAAAAAATAAAAGAAATAAGCGAGGGAATTATTTTAACAAAAAATTTGGAAAACACCCAAATTTTACAAAATTGCAATGCGTTAAAAATAAATATAAAAGGCAACAATCTTATAAGATTCCAAAATTGTACAATTAAGATAAAAGAAAATGTATACAAAAATATTGAAATTAATGTTTACGATACGCCTATTATTCCAAATTTTATAACCGAAATTAAAGAAAACTCCACAATACCGAAAATTAAACTGGAAGAATTACATGTAAAAAATATTGAAAACAGAAAACAAATAGAAGAAATATATTACCATAATGTAAATCAAAACCATATGAACCTAGGTCTTAATATAACAACAATTATTTGCATCATTGCAATTGTTATTGTGTTAATAATATTTTATTGTAAACAAAAAAAGGACAAAACTAATGATATAAATATTGAAATAACTTCGTCGGAGCCTCAGGCAAAGGCGGGGGAAGTTATATCCAACGCTAACATTATTTAAGTATACATACAAAAGTTATATCCAACGCTAACATAATCATGAGAATCCCACGTTTCTTTAAAATTAATTACTAAATAGCTGATCAGACATTTTAATTACCGAAATGAGATACTCTATTTTTCAACATCCTATTTCCCAAGCATTAATATTTCAAGTCACAAATAAAAATTCCAAGAACCTGAAGTATCACTAAAACGCAGACGGTGCATCAGCACCTTTCTTGTAATTAGATCACATGTCACGTCTCTGTGCATAAAGCTTAAGAAGTTATTACGCTAGCGTTGGATGAGTTAGATTTTAATCGTCGGATAGTTAAGTTCGTTTGTAAGTTTTTGGTCGCGAAAATATTAATATATGTCAATAAAGTTAATTAATAAATAAATCGAAAGTGATTGTTTTAATTGTTTTAATTTTTATTTTTATATTGTTTTTGACACGACAAAGGAACAATCATAAATTTTAACTTGGAATTAGAAACAAATCTAATCGAGAAGGAATGTACCGGCGCGGCAGCTTTTGATATGGCAACCCGCGTCCACGACGAAAAATCAGAAAATGTTCTGAGTTGAAATCGTGGCAACAGTGTGCTGAGGAAGAGGGATGCATGCATAGGAAAATGATGGGAACATAAAGCAGACAGCAATAGTCCATAAGAGTGTGTACTGCCAATCTTTTTGGAACAGATTGTAAGCAGACGGTACATCTTGAGGCTAGTTTTACTGCCTCAGAAGCCAGAGCGTAAGCCAAAACTTCAGCGTTTTTATGCTTCCAAGCCAGTCGCACTGCTCGCTGAAGTCGACGATCTGCAAGTGAATTAATAAACGCATCTCCAGAAACCTCAGTAAAGCAATCTCAAATTGAGTAAGAATAAATCAGAAAGTCCTTCCAGACTTTAATGTTCGACTTCTTAGCTGAAGACGGTAAACCTCTTCCATGTGCTGGTTTCCGATTCTAAAATTGTATAAGAGATAAGTAACTGTATTTTTGTTCTAGCAGGATAGCCTCCAATAATTATATTCTAAGTGCCAAAATAAAATCATTAATAATAATTTCTTTTCTCTAGATCGTGTTTAATCAAAACCGTGTAAAATACATCGTGTTAAAATAGAATTGGGTATACAGCGGTGACGAGTTAATTAGTACACCACTAAGGATATAGTTCACCCCGCGCAACAAATAAAGCCGTACGTGAAATTTTATTGATAAAAGGATATAAAAGATAAATAACAACAATTTATTATGTAATTTGTCTGTATTTTACATTATTTACATATAACCCAATTAAAAAGTATGTTTTATGCAATATGTAATTTGTTTTCAATAATAAAAATTTAGGTTTACGTTCGAAATCAAATATGCTTCGTTTTGTTTTAGTTTCTAATGCAATGTTACTTCGTAAAAAATTAAAAATACAGTAAGCCAACAATATCCCTTTATTTTTATTAAACTTAAAAATCCATTTCCAAATATTGAAAGTTTTAAAATTGTAATTAGTACTTTTTAACACCGCCTTTTGCCTTAATAACGTCTCGAACCCTATGTATGTACACAGTGAATATTCGTAGCAAAAGAGTGCTATTGCACATCAACAATCGTTAAAAGCAATTTGGACACCTTTGAGACTATTTTACGAACTAAGTCCACCCATATGTTTCACTGTGGTCACTATTCATGGCTCCAATAACCGCCCACCTTTTAAAAGATGCACACATTGTTTAATTTTTTGTCTTATTAATTTAAGCTATAAAACAGTCCGAATACGTTTAACACAAGCAGGAATGAAAGGATGTGTTGCTGCACGGAAACCACTCTTACGACCAATTAATAACAAAAAAAGATTATTATGGGCTAAGAAACAAGCAAAGTGGAATATTGATAAGTTTGATGTTTCATTCACTGATAAATCGAAATTTGAGATTTTCGGTCACAGACGTAGACAGTTTGTGCGTCGTATAATATGTATGGTATAATGACAAAAGAAACGTATCATAAAATCCTAACTAAACATGCCTGCTCTGCTCTAGAAAAATAGTGATTGGCCCAAACTTTGTAATGCAACAGGATAACGATTCAAAGCGTACCTCCAAACTATTTAAAAGCTACCTGGAACAAGAGCAGAAAAAAAAGAACTTCACAATATGACCTGGCCCTCTCATTTAACTGATAGTAATCCGATCGAACTCTTGTGGGATACATTAGATAGAGCAGTACGAAAGGAAGCCCCGGCAAGGACTTCTGGAAAGAAACTCACCAATTCCTCACTACAAATGTCTGTTTATTCACAGTCTACTACTTCAGTTTTATTCACAACTTAAATTCTACACATGACCTGTGTCTTATCTTTACAATTCACTGTTCATCCTATTCTCTAAAGTGTCTATATTTCACTGGTTCGTTCTCACGGGGCGGCAGTCGTGCTACTCCTTCTGTCTCCCTTGGTATATCGGGGTTATTCCGTAGTATGACGGACGGACGGTTGCCTTGCTTCCGTGTGAAATCTTCGTGCGGCGGTGACGGCTATTCTTCCTGTGGGGAAAGAGGCGGGGACAGAATGATTTCGTACTAGAAAACAAGGCCTAAATTATCTATGCTCTGAGAGACAATCACTCACATAAACGGGCTAGGGAACACGCTGGCGAACAATGCGTCAATACTAAAGTGATAACCGGGGACTTGCCGGTTAAGAGTGTCGGTCACCAGGAGGCACGCTAGTGACAGAGATTACTAGATAGCCGGGGAGGCACGCCAGCTATGTGACTGTCTTGTATCAGGGAGGCACGCTAGTACAACAGATAAAGCGATATATATATATATATATATATATATATATATATATATATATATATATATATATATATATATATATATATATATATATATATATATATATGCTAATCTTACCCACCACCAGTGGATCGAAATCTGGTCCAATACAACTTGTTGTAACCGGGGCGGCACGCCAGCTACAACACTTTTACTATACCTGTGTATATCTTACCACCTATCTTATCAGTTAAATGAGAGGGCCAGGTCATATTGTGAAGTTCTTTTTTTTCTGCTCTTGCTCCAGGTAGCTTCTAAATAGTTTGGAGGTAAGCTTTGAATCGTTATCCTGTTGCATTACAAAGTTAGGGCCAATCACAATTTTTCCAGAGCAGAGCAGGCATGTTTAGCTAGGATTTTATGATACGTTTCTCCACGTTCTTACGCTGAACTCCATGTTTCCGTTTTGCAGACCCCCGCAGGACGACTCATACTTATCGGTAGTACCTGAAAATAAAGAATTTTCCAAATAAAGACAATATAGGTGAAGATCTCAAAGTTAAAGTTTCATAACCTCAAAATGTTAGCTAGGATTTTTCACTATTAAATGAGAGATAAATACTTGTCAGCAAATTTTTACCAAATCTTTTGTGAAGTAAAGTACAAGAATTAATTAGAATTTTGAATTATAATTACAAAAAATAATGAAGTTAGATGTCGCTATGTTTTTTAGAAAGAAAATTAGAAATAGGAACGTGACCTAGAAATGGAAAATTGGAAAGGATTTTTCTAGAATTAAGAGATTCAATAGAAGGACTGTCAAATGTAAGCTAGAGTAGAGAGAGTCACAAATTGTAAGCGACTAAAAGTGTAAAAATAGAATAATTACAAAGTACTAGTGTCACTTGTGTTTTTTCTTAATTAACCGCAAGTTGCAGATATCGGCCCCGCTGAAAAGAAATTCTCCAGGACCAGAAAATCTTCCTAGCCCACAGAGAAACCCTGACCAGAAGAGCCACGTCGCTTGTGTCACACCACCCCTAAAAATCCTCCACTGCGCTAAAAATCTGTTCGTCTAAGCAGACTCAGGTAGCACAACATATATTCCTATGACACAGGTAACCCAGCTTTTCTCTTATAATAAATAAATAAGAAGTACGGGCATCACTACATTTAACATTGCACAATGAACGCACACAAAATAGACCCACATCAATAAAACAAGATTGATTATACACGTGAACATAACCACGGACGGGAGCGAATCTTAACAACAATAACACATAATTTCGCAACACTATATAGGAGCAGATCGAAACCATAACACCACCAATTGCGCGACACGGACGCCACAACCTAACCATGATTAAAACCCTCCGCGGATACTCTGCGCGCAACGTAAGCTTATCGCGTTTACCTGCATGCGTGAAACGCGAGACGAAAACAAAAATAAACCCGTCAAACAAAGTTTAGTCGCAGCTTTACAGTACCGACGGCTAACTCCACAAATGCTTTAATGTGTTACAATAATTGTTTACAAAAAATCTGGTGTCCGCTCGGCTAATGCAAAATATTGTAACATTTGGTGTCAGGTGTGGGGTAGACAGAGGCAGATAAGCAATGTTTTATTACCAAAATTGAGTTATAAAGAAACTCACGGTAGCTAAGTTAATGAACTCAGAACAACAATTTACTAGAGGAATTAGCAAATTTGAATGGAAATGCTTTTTATAATTTTTCAATTGAAGTTTGAGTGAATGTGACAACTTTAATCCAAAGATAATTCAGTGAGTATGAGCGTCAGAAATATTACCACAATTATAAGAGGTGAACTATTTGCGAACTTAATTTAAGGCAATTAAATAAATTAAAGAATTCAACTTTTAAATAAGTAATGAACATTTTAGCGCTAGCGTAGGTACTTCCGATAATTAGTGAATTTATTCTTTAGCCAAAATACGGAAATCTGCATTTGTGAAGTAATAAAGAAATAAACCGACTTCGAATGCAAGAGATTTTTGATGTCCTTAATAAACCATTTTGATGTCCTTAATAAACCATTTTGATGTCCATAATAAACCATCGCTTTACATATCATCTAACAGCGCACTCACTGAACAGTCTTCCATCAGTTTCACCGAACAAGGCCATTATGTTACCCTAGCACTCCCCGTCCCACCTGTTATTACCGTTAGTCAGGGAACAATCTGTAACACCATTAAGATTACGGGTTATGTTGAGGGTATAGCATGTAGCATGATTATTGACACTGGAGCAACCCATTCCATTTTACATGGACGTGTCCTTAAAAGTATGAAGCGACACCCTCCAGTCGGGCCTTGTTTAACGTACCTACGAGATGTCACAGGAGATTCGAGCCGTGTTAAGGGCATGGTGACCTTGAAAATGCAAGTAAATAACTTTTCTACCCGTCACACATTTTATGTGTCGGATATTTTCGACGATTGCATCGTCGGGATGGATTACCTCGCAGCCCATAAATGTCTCATCAATTTAGAAACGCATAGCCTTCTGATAGGCCACGAGGTTATCCCGATTTTAGAAGAGGAAGCAACAATTTCTGCAAGGATGACCAGCACCTACAGCATACCTGCCGAATCGACTTGTTTTATTCCCCTCTGTAATCCACTGCTTGGCGATCAGCAAACTGTATTGCTCTCTCTGAAGGATGTGTCAAAAACTATTTGGGTTACTCCGGCTATTTACAGCTCGCAACAGGGAAGAATATCAGTTCGCATAACCAATTTGGGTCAGGAACCCGTCGAACTTAAAGACGGCACTATCCTGGCCAATGCTACTAAGGGTGCCGATGTCATAAGTACAGGATCTGACTCTACGGATTTTCTGCCAGAGCTGAAGATGCTTTTAGATCAGACAATTACCCACCTGAACAACCAACAGCAAGCTGTTCTTTGCGACCTGGCGTCGAACCTCCATACTACGATATAAAATCGACGTGGGTGATAATAAACCAATCAAGCAGCCCCCGCGAAGACTACCTCTGGCGAAGCGAGCAGAGGCAGAAAACCTGGTGCGAGAAATGAAGAATCAAGGAATTATTCACCCATCCATCAGTCCTTGGTCATCCCCGGTAGTATTGGTCAGGAAGAAGGACGGGTCTACCCGTTTCTGCGTCAACTACCGGCGACTTAACGAGATCACTAAAAGCGATTTCTACCCCATTCCTCGCATTGATCTAACCCTTGATGCCTTAGGAGGGTCCAAATGGTTCTCGACATTGGACCTACAGTCAGGATACTGGCAGGTCGAAGTCAACCAGCACGATCAGGAAAAAACCGCTTTCTCTACCGGTAGTGGACTGTGGGAGTTTTCCGTAATGCCGTTTGGATTAACTAATGCCCCAGCAACATTCCAACGCCTTATGGAAGTAGTTCTTCAAGGAATCTCCCCTCGAGCCTGTCTCGTCTACCTTGACAATGTGATCGTACACGGTGCGACATTTTCAGCTATGATAGAGCACTTAGGTATCGTTCTGTCACGATTAAGAGTTACCAATTTAAAAGTCTCACCGACAAAATGCCAGTTGTGTCGGCGGGACGTAAAGTTTTTAGGGCATGTAATTAGCGCCGATGGAGTGTCCAAAGACCCTGACAAATCCGCAGCCGTGCGAGAATGGCCCGTACCGACCACGAAAAAGGACGTTCAGTCATTCCTGGGATTATGTGCCTATTACCGGCGTTTTGTGCATAATTTTTCCGCCATCGCAAAACCGCTAACTCAGTTGACAGAAAAGGGGCGTAAGTTTTGTTGGTCAGATGCATGCGAAGGGGCTTTTCAAACACTCAAAGTAAAATTGTCTACTGCACCTATACTAGTGCAACCTGACGAAGATTTGCCGTTTATTCTTGATACAGACGCTAGTCAACATGCCTGGGGCGCTATCCTATCACAAGTAAAAAACGTTGTCGAGCATGTGGTAGAATATTATAGTAAGACATTCAGCCGAACCGAACGGAATTATTGTGTCACCAGGAAGGAGCTTGTTGCCATTGTCAAGGCA
The DNA here is from genome assembly GCA_964036015.1 of Leptarthrus brevirostris. NCBI lineage: Eukaryota > Metazoa > Arthropoda > Insecta > Diptera > Asilidae > Leptarthrus > Leptarthrus brevirostris. Next base: position 66,033,935 of record OZ038375.1, read on the forward strand.
TGTTCTCATTTCCAACCTTATTTACTAGGAAGGAAGTTTACTTTCCGGACCGACCATGCTTCGTTACGCTGGTTAATGAATTTCCGGTCCCCAGAAGGACAAGTGGCCCGTTGGCTGGAACGTATGCAGGCCTTCGAATTTGAAATTGTTCACCGCTTTGGAAGTAAACACAGTAACGCAGATGCCTTGTCCCGACGCCCTTGTTCCACTTATAATTGCACACACTGTCAGCTGCAAGAAGAAAAGGATACCATACTAGCTCGGATCATTACCGCACAGGAAGACGTAGCCGAACACCAACAGGATGACCCAACACTCCGATGCCTGCGCGAATGGCTCCAATCAGGCCAGCGACCGGAGAAGGAAACCATTAAGGATCGCAGTCCTGAAATTAAAGCCTACTGGTCGATGTGGTCCCTTTTACGTTTGGAGGACGGCATAGCCATCCGAATGTTTCAACAAGGAAAGATCATTCTGCAACAAATCTTAGTGCCCAAAGACCTGCGGAAACTTGTGCTGACCCAGGTGCACGATTCCCCATCTGGCGGACATTTTGGCGACATTTGAGCGAGTAGCAGTGGATATATTAGGACCACTCCCGCGAACAGATCAGGGTAATCGGTATTTATTGGTCTTTATGGATTATTTTACGAAGTGGCCAGAAGCGCTTCCCATCCCGGACCAAACAACAGAGACGGTAGCAGACGCCCTGGTATCTACAGTCTTCAGTCGATTCGGCGCGCCACGACAACTGCACTCAGATCAAGGACGTAATTTTGAAAGTGCGGTTTTTTATGAAATACTACACCGTTTTGGAATAGATAAAACGCGCACAACCGCCCTCTACCCGGAGTCCGATGGTCTTGTGGAGCGCTTCAATCGGACTATCCTGGACTACCTTTCTAAATTCATAGATGTACACCAACGAAACTGGGATAAATATGTGCCTCTCTTACTGCTGTCCTACCGAGCTAGCGGTCAGGATAGCACCAAACAGACCCCAGCTCGACTACTTTTTGGGAGAGAGCTCCGTTTACCCTTGGAAATGATTATGGGGAGCCCACCATCATCTGAAACATCAGCAAACCAATACTTGGAGAACCTCATCACTACATTGAACGATATTCACGAGCACAACCGCGTCGTACTGAATTCCGCGAGTCGCCGGATGAAAAATTATTACGACCTGGGTTCCCGTGAACGCAAATACGAAACGGACCAACTCGTGTGGTTGTTCTTTCCGCGATGTGTTGTCGGTCGATGTCCAAAACTGCAGAGAGATTGGGACGGGGCGTATAAGATAATCGAGCCGATCACGGATGTCGTATACAAAATCAAGAAGTGTCGCAGCGGTAAAATTAGAATTGTACACGTCAACCGATTAGCGCCATATCGCGAGCGTGCTTCACAAAACACCTAACGTAAACTGGTTCCGTGCACTTCGATAATTAATCATCGGCACTCCACAAATTTCACAGATGTAACCAGCTTGAACGGAGCTAGAAGCTTTAACAGGGGGAGCAGTGTTACAAAAGTACATACCTGAAGCATCTAAAGAGTGCCAACTTTATTCCGTCCGCATCGTCTGTAAGCCGGAACTTTCAACAAAGGGAGGCCTTCCCCGTCGTATCAGCTAAAACAGAAAAGGAAGGATTAGTAAAAATGGAATAAACGTTTTGCCTACACCACACAAAAAGAACATGCAGCAACAATACAACACGACTATCACCTGTCACCAACTCACCTGTTCAAGATCCATACTGCAGAACACCCAGCACTTAATGCAACTGGTCATGTTAGCATCCATTCAACTGGAAAGTCATATCTCGCTGAACTCCATTTTTCCGTTTTGCAGACCCCCGCAAGACGACTCATACTTATCGGTAGTACCTGAAAATAAAGAATTTTCCAAATAAAGACAATATAGGTGAAGATCTCAAAGTTAAAGTTTCATAACCTCAAAATGTTAGCTAGGATTTTTCACTATTAAATGAGAGATAAATACTTGTCAGCAAATTTTTACCAAATCTTTTGTGAAGTAAAGTACAAGAATTAATTAGAATTTTGAATTATAATTACAAAAAATAATGAAGTTAGATGTCGCTATGTTTATTAGAAAGAAAATTAGAAATAGGAACGTGACCTAGAAATGGAAAATTGGAAAGGATTTTTCTAGAATTAAGAGATTCAATAGAAGGACTGTCAAATGTAAGCTAGAGTAGAGAGAGTCACAAATTGTAAACGGCTAAAAGTGTAAAAATAGAATAATTACAAAGTACTAGTGTCACTTGTGTTTTTTCTTAATTAACCGCAAGTTGCAGATATCGGCCCCGCTGAAAAGAAATTCTCTAGGACCAGAAAATCTTCCTAGCCCACAGAGAAACCCTGACCAGAAGAGCCACGTCGCTTGCGTCACACCACCCCTAAAAATCCTCCACTGCGCTAAAAATCTGTTCGTCTAAGCAGACTCAGGTAGCACAACACATATTCCTATGACACAGGTAACCCAGCTTTTCTCTTATAATAAATAAATAAGAAGAACGGGCATCACTACATTTAACATTGCACAATAAACACACACAAAATAGACCCACATCAATAAAACATAAGATTGATTATACACGTGAACATAACCACGGACGGGTTTTAATTTTATGTTTATTACGACATTTTGAAGTCGGTGCAAATTAAACAAATAAAACAACTACAGAACCACAATTGAAAATAAAATATACTACCTGAACGTTTCAGCTTACGGGATCATAAGAAATGACGATTAAATATTTTGGTTGTTCGGTTTGTTTGATTTGCACCGACTTCAAAATGTCGTAATAGATATAAAATTAAAAATTATTTTATGCTTTTTAGCGCCTTTTTTGAAGTCGGTTCAACTTTTTTTTTAAAAACTATTTTATTCCTACGTATATTTGTTCACCTAATATGACACTTCACTTAATTCAAATTCTCTTGACTAAAACAATTTATCTCTAAATTCCAAAAAAGACGTCTTTTCGATTCACTGGTTCTCGGCCAACTCTTCTACAATTGTTTTCCCTTCTGCCGCTTTTTCTTTCCGGATCACATTTATTTCTCCCTTCAATATGGGTATCTTCCAATATTATGGCGTAAGGGCCCGCCAAATTTAAGGGTGTCGCCCCGATTTGAATAAAAAATCGAATACCATGTGTCCTGAGAATGTAGGCGAATAACTGGTTACATCGCATCGGGGAGGTCTTGCTAATTAGCAAATATTAATATAATTACGTCCCTCATTTCTTTATCATTGATTATTCCACGTAATTCTGTTCGTGCTTCCTCTATTCTATCTCTATCTGCACAGTCAACCACCCGGATAAATCCTTGTGTTCCTATGCAATAGAGCCGCCAAAGAGGTCGAATTTTATCTTGTCCTCCTACGTCCCACATGTTGAATTTAACATTCTTATATGTTACTATTTCTACGTTGAAGTCCACTGTTGGTATGGTTGTCACTGAATGCCCTATTTTTAATTTGTACGAAATAGTTGCCCTGCCAGCAGCATCTAGGCCTAACATCAAACTCTTCATCACTTTATCGCCGAATATTTTGGATAAGAGTTTTCCCATTTTCTCCTAAATATCCCCAAACGCTGATAAGGCCACCTCAGGATGGCTCAAGCAGTCTGTGGTTGAGCTTCAGCCATGGGAAGGGGCAAAACTAAGGGCGGTCGGGGAGGAGGAACTTCCCCGTTCCAAAGTCCTGGTAGGCTACTTCTCGGATAGCCAGGAACTTATAAATGAGGAGATCCTTGACCAAGTCGAGGGTCAAAACCATCAACTAAGGGTCTCGGCCTGGAGGATACTGAAGAGGGAAACAGAGGGAACATCCACTGTTGTAGTCCTCTCAGTAGATGACTTCTCGGCTGAGGCTCTTAAAAAGACCTTCAAGGTCAACTATATGTTCGCGCAGGTACAGCTCAGGCCCAAAAGTGGCTTTGCTAAGGCCCAGCCTCCGGCGGGGTCTAGCTCCAAGGAAGCTAAAAACCCGACGGGGCGGGCCACTAAAGCAAGTCTTACTTTCTCGAGAGGTGGGGCGACTCCAGCACCGGTGAAAACCGCGGCTGGTGCCAAACAACCAGCGGGGCAGACAGCTCTGGTTCCCTCAACCTCTAAAGACCAAAAAGTGGGATGTTCTACGGCCACTACAGGCACAGGGCTGCACTCAACCCGAACTGATCTGGTTCAAACATCACCCAAGGTGACACTTGTGGTACCGGGCACCTCCAAGGCCCACATTGAACCAGACAGGAAAGTGGAAGTGGCAGGAAAAAATACGCCTGCCACCTACCAATTAAAAGGCTCTGTAAAAGAGGGCCGGCCAAAATCCCGAAGGACCGATGGATCCAAAGGAAAAAGGCCGTCATACTCTGCCAAGGGCAGCCGATAGAGTCACTCTAAAGTTCCTCCAAATCAATCTCCATCATGCTAAAGCTGCCACTGATGTGCTTGGCAGGAGATTCTTGCTGGAGGGGCTGGATGTGGCTCTCATACAGGATCCTTGGGTTCACGGAAGGCTAATAAAAGGACTTCCATCAAAACAGAGTAAGTTAGTCTATGATGGCGAGCACGGAGCTCCTCGTGCTGCCTTGATGTTCAAGCCAAAGATTAACTTTCTTCCAATTCCAGAGCTAACCACTAGGGATCTGGTAGCAGCTTTAGTGGATGTGCCGACGCACAGGGGAAAACAGGGGGTTGTTATAACCCTGCCTATTTCCCTGAAGACTCGGACCAACCACCACCTCCAAGGGAAATTACGCAGCTATTGTACTACTGCCAAAAGCACAATAGGAAGTTCATCATTGGATGCGATGCGAATGCCCACCACACTATCTGGGGAAGTACCGGAACAAACAGCCGAGGTGAGTGCCTTTTAGACTATTTCATTAAAAACAATATTGAAATATTAAATAAAGGCAACAAAGCAACCTTTACTAACATTGTTCGCCAAGAAGTTCTGGATCTTACGATAGCCAGTCCAAACTTGGAGAACAACATTACTAACTGGCACGTGTCGGATGTGCCCTCTCTATCAGATCATAAACATATAAGATTTGACATGGAGGCCCCTCATGTGCAGCTGGAAGCGGTCAGAGTTCCTAAGCTAACCAACTGGGACATCTATCGGTAGCACATCAGGACGTACATACAAGAACTCGATGATGCCCCGCTAGAATCCCAGGAGGAACTTGAAACAGCAGCTACAAGACCTGATCGTACAAAGCTATAAAAATAGTAATCCTGTCAGACTCAGAGAGGCAGCTAGAGATGTGCCTTGGTGGAACAGGACACTAAGCAAACTAAGAGCTAAATCAAGAAAACTCTTCAATAAAGCTAAGCGCTCAGGAGCCTGGGATGACACAAGCAGGCCCTGACTGAGTATAACAAAGAATTAAGGAGGTCCAAGAGGAAAACCTGGAAAAAGTTCTGTGAAGAGATTGACAATCTACCTACAACAGAACGACTCCAAAAAGTACTCTCAAAAGATCACTCCAATGGCATAGGCCTCCTCCAGAGAACTGATGGTTCTTACACCACTGGTTCTGAGGAAACACTGAAACTACTCTTGGAAACACACTTCCCTGAGTGTTCACTCACAGAAGAAAATAGAGGAACTCAATCACTCCTTGTGCGCGGTGGGTCAACACGCAGATTGAGAAGCACCTCGAGCAAAATCTTCACAGCCGGGACGGTAAGGTGGGCCATTAACTCCTTTAAAGCCTACAAATCTCCTGGTGGCGACGGCATCTTCCCAGCTCTTCTGCAGCAGGGCTTAGATGATCTGTTGCCAATACTGACTAAAATATTTAGGGCTAGCTATCAACTCAGCTACATCCCCAGTCCGTGGAGGGAGGTAAGGGTCGCTTTTATACCCAAGAGTGGAGGTCGACCAGCGGACCAACCCAACGCATATCGGCCGATCAGCCTATCCTCCTTCCTTCTCAAGTCAATGGAGAAAATCATTGACCAAAATATTAGGTACGGTTGTCTGAAAGACACGCCGCTACATGCAAACCAGCACGCATATCAGGCAGGCAAATGAACGATAACAGCACTACACAATCTGGTTGGGAAACTGGAAGATGCTGTTAATGGTAGGGGCATTGCCCTTTGTGCTTTCCTAGATATTGAGGGTGCTTTTGACAATACGTCTTTCACGGCCATCGAAGGAGCGGCCACCGATAGAGGTATTGATCTGCCAATGGATTGGGGCACTGCTGAGTAACCGGAACATCACAGCGAGGCTGGGGGACAATTCAGTAACAGTAAGGGCCACCAGAGGTTGTCCTCAGGGGGGAGTTCTTTCCCCACTGTTGTGGTCACTTCTTATCGATGATCTCCTGGTCAAACTGACCAACGCTGGCTACGATTGCCAGGGTACGCAGACGACCTGGTCATTACTATCGAGAGCAAGCAGGATAGAATCATTTCAAGAAGACTGCAAAATGCTCTGAACATGGTACAATCCTGGTGTACTAGGGAGCGGCTCAGAGTCAACCCTAGTAAAATAACCATTATACCGTTCACAAGAAAAAGGAAGCTAAGGCTAGAGGCTCCTACTCTTGAAGGAACACGGATAGAATTCTCAAGTGAGGTCAAATATCTAGGAATAATTGTAGATCAAAGACTCACTTGGAATCCTCAACTTAATAGGGTTACAGGGAAGGCTATGAGTTCCCTATGGTCCTGCCGAAGACTCTTTGGAAAGACCTGGGGACTAAGGCCCAAAATGGCCCTCTGGGCATATGAAACAATCATAAGACCCGTAGTCACCTACGCAGCTCTCGTGTGGTGGCCAAAAGTAGAACAAAAGACAGCGCGATCCACACTGCAAAAACTGCAGAGGTCAGCATGTCTAGGAGTTACAGGAGCCATGCGCACATGCCCCACGGCAGCTATGGAGGCCCTACTAGACCTCCCCCCTTTACATCTACATCTAAAGAAGGAGGCTGCCTCAAGCGCAATAAGGCTGACTGGCGCCAATCTCCTCACAGCAGGGAACTGGTCTGGTTATAGGAAAATCCTTGAAGAATTCAAGGGTGATCTGGTGATCAACTCAATAACAGATATTATGCCGAAGAGGCATAACTTTGACATACCATTCAAGCTGATCCTTGAGAGCAGAGATTATTGGCTTAGTAATAGACATATCTTTGAACGGGGATCTCTGGTTTGGTACACGGATGGATCCAAGATGGAAGACAGAACGGGCATCGGGGTCTTCGGACCAAGATCAAGGATATATAAATCGCTTGGTTCTACACCAACCATCTTCCAAGCAGAGATACATGCCATCGAAATCTGCGCACGCGAAATTGCCAATAGAGGAATACGCGGTGCTAAAATATACATTATGTCTGACAGTCAGGCGGCACTTAAGGCTTTAGGATCCTACACCTTTGAGTCTAAAATCGTCTGGGACTGTCTCACTGCTCTCAAAGAACTGGCCCGGAGCAACAGCATCACGCTGGCATGGGTACCAGGGCACGAAGGCAACGAAAATGCGGATTACCTAGCAAAAAAAGGTGCGGATTCTCAGTTTATTGGACCGGAGCCATTCTGCGGCTACTCAAAAAGCCGAATAGCAATGCGTATCCGGTCATGGGAGGACGACTGTAAGCACTCACACTGGATAAATATCCCAGGGTCAAGACAAGCAAAGAGGTTTATAACCTACTCAAAACAGAAAACGAAGGAGCTGCTCTCACTCAGCAGACCAGATTTAAGGCTGATAACAGTACTTTTAACTGGTCACTGTAACCTGGGCTACTACCTAAAAAATTTAGGACTGGCTGATGATGACACCTGTCGTTTCTGTCTAGAAGAGGAAGAGACTGCGGAACATATCCTCTGTCACTGTGAGGCCCTCGGCCGCATGAGGCTTAGACACCTTGGTAGGGCTTTCCCATCACCGACAGACATAGCCAAGATAGCCCTCAGAAAAATTTTGGGTCTGATAAAGGAACTAAAAATTTACGGGGCGGCCTAATACTGAACCTGGATCAGATCACAAAAGATCAAATTGGTCGCAGTGACTTAAGGATGCGGAAAGTCCTTGATCCAATCCTTAATAATAATAAATAATAATCCCCAAACGGGCTTCGCTAAACATTGACAACAATTCACAAATTTAATACACCATGCAACCATAACCCAACTGTCCACACAAATTGAGGCAAACTCGAGCGAGCTAACATGGCCTCTGACGTTTATGTATGTTTTCTTTTTTGTTTTGTACCCCTGCTCAGCCGTTCCACTTTCGTTTTGCCATATCATTTCATGCTGGTTCCAGGAATATCTGAACGGCGGCGCGATGATCGCTGAGTTCTTGATTTTAACGTACCTTTTAATTGCAGCCTAGCAGGCGTTACGGCGACATAACTTTTTGTGATCACATAACAACCACCGTTAATCGGCAAAATCCGTTGTGCGAAATAAATTAGCAAGTCGCAGAAACATTCACAGCTTTAACAGCGAAAATTATTAATTAGGCTTCAGTTCGATGAAGAATTAGGAAATTCTCATAAGTTGATAGTAAAAGAAAGGAACTACATATTTCTAACCGACTTCCCAAAAACAAAGAGGTTCTAAGTTCGACGGGTATTTTTTTTTTTTTTTTCTGACCGGGCATAACTTTGTAACGCGTCGACCGATTTGGATGGTTCTTTTTTTGTTGTACAGAGTATGATCCCCCATTGCTAATAGGAGAATAATTTGGTCCTAGGGTGAAAGGTAGGGGGGGAGGAGTAGTCTAACTTCGTAACGCGTAAACCGATTTGGATAATTCTTTTTCTATTGGGTAGAATATGATCCTTAGTTGATACTACGAGAAAACAATTGTTGGTGTGGTGGGGGGGGGGGGGGGGGGTGTGGAACCTAACTTTGTAACACGTGGACCGATTTGGATAATTCTTTTTCTTTTGGGTAGAGTACGCTCCCTATTTGATACCAGGAGAAAAAAATGTTTGGTTTGGTTAGGGTGGGAGAAGGGGGGTGGAACCTAACTTTGTAACGCGTGAATCGATTTGGATGGTTCTTTTGCTGTTGTATAGAGTGTGATCCTCCATTGCTGATAGGGGAATAATTTGGTCCTATAGTGGCGGTGGGGGTGGGGGAGGGGTGGTAACTTTGTAACGCGTGAACCAATTTCGATGATTCCTTTTCTGTTGGGTAGAGTATGTTGGTTGATTGATACCATGAGAAAAAAATTTTAGTAGAATGGTGGTGGGGTAGGGGGTTAAAACTAACTTTTAACGCGTGGACCGATTTGGATGGTTCTTTCTTCGTTGTATAGAGTAGAAGACACTAAAAAGTGAAAAATAAAATAGTTTTTAAAAAAAAAAGTTGAACCGACTTCACAAAAAGCGCTGAAAAGCATAAAATAATTTTTAATTTTATATCTATTACGACATTTTGAAGTCGGTGCAAATTAAACAAATAAAACAACTACATAACCACAATTGAAAATAATACATAATACTACCTGAACGTTTCAGCTTACGGGATCATAAGAAATAACGATTAAATGTTTTTGTTGTAGTTGTTTGGTTTGTTTGATTTGCACCGACTTCAAAATGTCGTAATAGATATAAAATTAAAAATTATTCTATGCTTTTTAGCGCTTTTTGTGAAGTCGGTTCAACTTTTTTTTTTAAAAACTATTTTATTTCATAGTTTTTTTTATATCTATTCATATCTACATATAGGTGTCAGGATTAAAGTTATATTTAGTAATTGTTGCAATATTTTCGTATAAACTAGTCGAGCGGAAATAATAAAATTTTGTTATGTTGCATAGCTAAGGTCAATTAGGGAATTGGGTAATGTAGTGTTAGTTCGTTGATTAGTGTGGTTAGGGTCTAGTGTACAATACTTATAGAATACTTATCTTAGATAACTACATCAGAGTAGTTTTCTTAAGGTAGATTTAGAAATAGTAAGGCATTAATGAAATATCAGTATTAGTTCGGCCCAATCAAAAAGAAAAAAATATATAATTTAACTTTAAAAAAAAAATTTGTCCGCAAGCGGCTGGATTCGATCCAACGAACCGCTGATTCGCAGCCCCGCGCTGCTTTTTAAATGTTTATTGGACCAAAAGTGAACATATAAAATTCTTACTTTCTAACAATAAACAACTAGTCTAAGTAAACATACTAAAAAAACTTACTGATAACTAAATTTTTGCTATATTAATTTTGAATTTCGTTAAATATCCAGCAATATTTGTTGTTCCAAATTTTTTCTAAATCTTTTACATCTTCACTTGAAATTTTATAGTCAAACCGAAGAGAAATGTCGGTATCCGTTAAAAGTGAGTGAGGTGGGTACAACATTTTTTTGTCACAATAGTTTCGATAAATATGATATAGTATAGGTACGCCAAATGTGTACTGAATCATGCAGTGTTTATCTAAGTAAATAAAACACTCTGGAGGGACAAGTCCAGAAATGATTGCCCTCTTATGATATTCTGGGGATAGACAGGTTGGCCCCCTAATTAACGTATATTCATTTACTAAGGCTCTTGCAAAATGATTCCGTATTTGTTTTATAATAAAATTGTCTATTCTATTAATTTTGGCCGCATTGTAAAGTTTTTTGTTCGAAATATAACGAAGGCTACTAGAATTTAGATTTCTGTACATACTCATGCACGCCCTTAAGCAATGTCTCTCGAACACGCGCAATTTTTCCATGTAACCTGAACTTAAATTAAACCAAATTGGATAACCCTATACAATAATTGACCATTTTAACGTTTTGTTCGAAATACTTTTGACGTTTTTGTCTAAGTGTTTCGAAAAGAATAACCGACGAATTTTGTTAAAAGCACTTTTAGCTTTTGCTAATTGAATTTTAATATGCTCATTATAATAAAGATATTGATCCAAAACTACACCCAAATACTTTACCGACGTTTTTTGTTCAACCCGTTCACCCGTATGATTTTGTACGACAAATAAATTTTTTCAATCTTGCTTAATATTTCGAGAGACTTTGCTTAAAGGCGGCCTAAACAAAATAGTTTCACATTTTTTAATATTAATTTTTAGTTTCCAATCGCTGCAATAATTTTGAATTTTGTCGAAATAATTTTCCAATAGTTTCCTAATTTCGTCGATATTATTGCCAAATCTATAAATAACCAAATCGTCCGCGTAAGCAATACCGTTTTCCAAACTTTTCACCAAATCACTGGTATAAATATTGTATATATACAATAATTTTTATTTAAATTTCAATTAATATCCGAAACGAGTTTATTAACGGCGTGCACTGTCGAGTGTTGGCTCTTGAAACCAAACTGATTTTCCGGAATAATATTATTGCTATCACAATATTTAATTAATTTATTGTTCATAATAATTTCGAAAACCTTACTGATATTTGGCAGGAGATTTATCGATCGCAAGTTCGAGGGGTCACTTTTATCCTTTCCTGGTTTCGGAATGGGATATGTTATCGCTGTTTTCCAACTTTGAGGAAAAGAAGTTTTGTTCAAGGCGTTGTTAAATAGGGCACAGTATTGCATTATAATAATGTCCGGCAGATGCTTCAAAACAATATTCGGCACACCATCATTTCCCGAAGATTTTTTATTATTTAGTAGAAGAAAAATGAATTTTAAGTCGTAAACTTTTGGTATACTGACGCACAATTCAAGTGGTCTCTGCTTGCTAAATTGATGTTATCGTCGTCAGGAGCAAGTTAATATGTAAACACGATTTGAACGGAATATTAAATGTATTGCTCTTAGGATGCAATTATGTCATTGATAGACTTGGCAGTAATTACCGCATATCCGAAAATGGAGAGTATTCTTCATTGGCATATTCATACCGAATAAGTAAATCATGGCTATAGTGTTCGCCGATCTTAATCCACTTATACATGTTAGACATCTAACTAATTAATTTCCTGAAAAAATCTATGGTTCCTTGGAATAGTAGTCACGCGAGTTCCCCTAAAGCCAGTGCAATTTAAGGAATTGTCCATTTAGTGAAGTGTGTAGTAAATTGAAAATTTATAAAGTGACCAATCACCTGTAAGAGGAAAATTTTAAAGAATTTCAAATTAGGAAGATAGTGTCCGGAACAAGAAGTGCACAAAGGTAAAACTAACTTTAAAAGTGAGAGACCCAAATGTAAATAGTTTTCACAATAGGGAACTCAGCAATTAAGTAAATTATATATCTATATATTTATATAATATATGGAAAAATTTAAATGCATGTAAAAGAGAGAGAATTGATATTAATTCAATATAAATTAATCAATCATTATTCAAAATTTTCTAGAACCAAAGTTCAAATTTTAGTTAAAATTGAACTTGATTAACGTAATCGGGGACCAAGTTTATTAAGTACTCCAAGTGAAAAACAAGGTAGGTACATCCCTAAAGAAACATTTAGCATTAAATTTCCTTTTTTTTTTGGTATTCTATTTCGATAAAACTATTTATAGTATACATGCCGGCTCATGGAAAATTGCCTCTACTTAAAACTTATAGGAATTAGAAATTAGATACAAGAATTTTAAAGGTGTTAATTGAAATTACACAAACGCAAGATAATTGGAAAGGTTGAAAGAAAAGAATTATACTAGTAGAGTAATAACTTTAATTTTCTTGGAGTTCGTATAAGAGAATAATACGAGTATATTAGGGATTCTAGTTCTTGGGCTTCATAATACGTCTTCATACAACTGGAGTAGGAAGCATACACATTAAGATAATCCAATCGTAAAAGTTAGCCATTTTTGGGTATTGCATTATTGTTTAACTGATTAATAGTAGGTCGAATATTGTTGTGCTCTTGGATTTGATTCGTTGAATTATTGAGTTTTATTTTTTTTATTTTTTTTGAATTGTTATTGAAATAAAGCTGGGAACGTTATCATGAACGAGTAGCTTTTCTTAATGTGCATGATTCCGTCCCGTATGTGCCGTGCCATTGTTACGGCCGAATAAGCTTACACAAAGTAAAGTATTCTGTCATGAATGAAACATGAATTCGGTGTATAGAAGCGGTTGTGATCCGTGGCAGCTTAGTGTACAGACTTCATTGAAGTTCTGGTGTCAATTAGATATACGGCTATCTAATTATAGAGAAGAGTTATGACTTTACGTTGTGCCAACCGTGCTTTCGGTAGTCATGTTGCAAGGTCGTTGCTAAAGCTTGGTGCAGGCGTTTGCCACCTTACGCCTTACCTTAATCCGAACTTAGGTTGTAAATCAGGTGATTCAAACCCTTTGCTTGATTGAGGAATAATCGTGACCCCCCTGAAATTCCTCCTGCGCCTGAACGCTACCGTTGACCACGTACTTACGTCATTTCCACCAAGAAATACTGGAGCTCTTCATTCAGAAATTTCGATAATTCGCATGTCTATCAGACCCCGCTCCAGCCGACGAGTACAGCCGCAAGCGTTATTGTAGTATATCTAGTAGTATAGATGCGAGTGTTTGAACCTAATCCCATATCGCGAAGTGATAGAGGATGTTTGGAGTGTGTACGTTTATAAAAAAGTTTTTTAAAAAAAGTTGAATCGACTTCACAAAAAGCGTTAAAAAGCATAAAATAATTTTTAATTTTATATCTATTACGATATTTTGAAGTCGGTGCAAATGAAACTAACCAAACAACTACAACAAATATATTTAATCGTCATTTCTTATGATCCCGTAAGCTGAAACGTTCAGGTAGTATTATGTATTATTTTCAATTGTGGTACTGTAGTTGTTTTATTTACTTAATTTGCACCGACTTCAAAATGTCGTAATAGATATAAAATTAAAAATTATTTTATGCTTTTTAGCGCTTTTTGTGAAGTCGGTTCAACTTTTTTTTTAAAAACTATTTTATTTTTCACTTTTTAGTGTCTTCTACTCTATACAACCAAATCGGTCCACGCGTTAAAAGTTAGTTTTAACCCCCTACCTCACCCCCATTCCACTAAACTTTTTTTCTCATGGTATCTATCAAGGAACATACTCTACCGAACATAAAAGGAATCATCGAAATCGGTCCACGTGTTACGAAGTTACTACCCCTCCCCCTCCCCCACCACAACCATAGCACCAAATTATTCTCCTATTAGCAATGGGGGATCACACTCTATACAACAGCAAAAGAACCATCCAAACCGATCCACGCGTTATAAAGTTAGGTTCCACCACCTTCTCCCACCCCAACCACATCAACAATTTTTTTTCTCGTGGTATCAACCAGGGAGCATACTCTACCCAAAAGAAAAAGAATTATCCAATTCGGTCCCCGCGTTACGAAGTTAGACTACTCCTCCCCCCACCTAACCCCCCAGCATGGGCTAAATTATTATTCTATTAGCAATGGGTTTTCACACTTTATACAACAGAAAAAGAACCATCCAAATCGGTTCACGTGTTACAAAGTTAGGTTCCACCCTACCCCCCCCCACCCCATCAACATTTGTTTTCTCGTAGTATCAACCAAGGACCATATTCTACCCAATAGAAAAAGAATTATCCAAATCGGTTCACGCGTTACGAAGTTAGACTACCCCTCCCCCCACCCTCACTTTTCACCATAGGACCAAATTATTCTCCTCTTAGCAATAGGGGATCATACTCTATACAAGAGAAAAAGAACCATCGAAATCGGACCACACGTTAGAGAGTTATGTTCCACCCCCCCCCCCCCTCCCCTCCCCTATCCCAACAAAAATTTTTTCTCGTGGTATCAACCACGGAACATACTCCACCCAACAGAATAAGAATTATCCAAATCGGACAATGCGTTACAAAGTTAGACAACCCCTCCCCCCACCCTATTTCAAATTTTTTTTCTCATATTAGCAATGGGGGATCATACTATGTACAACAAAAAAAGAACCATCCAAATCGGAGCACGCGTAACAAAGTCAGCTTTCACCCCCACCCTACCAAAAAATTTGTTGACATGGTACCAATCGGTGAACATACTCTACCCAACAAAAAAAGAATCATCAAAATCGGACGCGTTACGAAGTTATGCCCGGTCAGACATAAAAAAAAAAAAAAATTTAATAGACGTCGAACTTAGAACCTCTTTGTTTTTGGGAAGTCGGTTAAAAATGAAAATTAAAATAAAAAAAATACGCGTCGAACTTAGAACCTCTTTGTTTTTGGGAAGTCGGTTAAATACCGACAGTATTGAGTACATTAATTTTATCTGCAGTAGGGGAGCCCGGGTATGGTTGGCTACAGGAGTTGGTTGGCACAATCTTAATATTTCTCAGTAAATACTACAGATCGAACCAATGCTTACGACAACAACTCAGAATGGTACTGTGCTCCAGTATAATTGTTTTCATCGTTCAGCCAGTACTTGCTTAGACGCGACCTGGATATGTAACTTCCTGAGACGCAAAAGTAAAAATTTTTTGTTTTAGTTATTATTGCTCGTGATTACAACTTATTCTGTACGTACGGTAATTAATATTTATTCATGGGAGGAATTTCTTTATTTTATTTGGATGTGCACAATTTTTTTGAAGTATTTTCATAACCTCGGCATAACTCACGTCAAAATTCCCAAAATTGACTTGGGGTTCATTGCTTCATTTTCTTCGGAGTTGGTTGGCACACAATACTTTCTTTTTATTTTTTATATATTTACACAAAGTGATCGTGTTAAAACATAGGATAAAATTACGGGGAAACGAGAGTTCGAAATGAAAAAAAGGATCTGCAATAAATGCAGTCAAAGTATTTGGAAACAATTTAAGCCTTTTCACGTAAACTAGGAATTGTTTATTTAGGATTGCGTGATCATGAAATAGGTGTCAATATATGCCAGGTCTTTTTCAGATTTAAATGGTTAGTTAGGAAATACCTAAGATTAAGAAAATTCGGAATGCTTAAAGAAAACAAACAATATCAAAATGTACCCAATTAGGTAAGCGTGCCAGGATCCATAGTAGTCTCCGTAATAATAAAAAGTTTCAAATGCATTTTATATTTCAGAGATTACACTAATCAGTTATTCATTATGGCATCTTTAGAAGTGAGATAAAAAATGCCTAGGCATATGTATATATTTTGATTCTAGAAAAGAATCAGCAATAAATTCAGTCGAAGTATTTGTAAACAACATGTATATGTATGTCTTATGTATATATATTGTCGTATGTATATATATATATATATATATATATATATATATATATATATATATATATATATATGTATATATATATATATATATATATATATATATATATATATATATATATATATATATATATATAGTTATTTTTTCAAATGATTTTTTGATTTGCTTATATGCTAAATTACGTGCCAACAATCCCCTGCATCTGTGCCAACCATCCCCATTACGGGGTTTGTTGGCACATTCGCATTCCATTATTAAAATTCCAACCAGAGACAATTGCTCCAATAAGGGTTTGGCGACAATATCACAGTAAAACACAATAGTCAAGCTAAGTTTCCTATAAATATAAAGTTAATATCAGTTATCTTCTGATCGATATGACAGAGTTTCGAAAAGTGTAGCCAACCAATCCCGGTCTCCCCTACAGTTCAATTTAATAATAATGGAGCTGTCCGGAATATTTTTATTCTTATCTTTCGCCCGGAAAATTTATTTGTTCGGAGGTGCTGTGATTTTGAGTGAGGTGCACAAGTTGTTAAATGTGTTAAATAGAATTTTCATTTGCAGAAGTAGGAACTCCATTTAAAATTAAATCGTGTTTGATGAGTTGTCTTTCAAGCTTATTGATCCTGTCGTCATATTGTGCGAATTTGTTATTGAATTGTGCAATATATGAGAACGGCTTCCTTTCGACCAGTTTGTTGATTCGCTCGGGTAATGCGTCAATTTGTAATTGAAAATCTTATTTTATTTCCTTAAAATTTTTCGGAGAGACTTTTAGCTATGTTGTTAATAAGTACCTCCAGTACAGCCAAGGTAACAGCTGTGGAAGATGATATTTTACATTTATCTCACTTGTGTTAGTGAAATTGCTGGACGAGGTACTTAGAACTAGTTTATTATTATTGTTTTTCTTACTAATGCGAGTGTCACGGCTTGTTGACAGTGTGTTTGTTCCTAGCGTCGATGTGCTGATATAAATGGTTCACAGTTAAGTAAATTTGTGAATAATTTGCGAAATTTTTTTAAT
Source organism: Leptarthrus brevirostris (assembly GCA_964036015.1). Lineage (NCBI taxonomy): Eukaryota > Metazoa > Arthropoda > Insecta > Diptera > Asilidae > Leptarthrus > Leptarthrus brevirostris. Next base: position 66,051,136 of record OZ038375.1, read on the forward strand.
TATTTAACAAATTATTGTGCCAAAATTGAACAACTAAATAACGTGAACGATAGATATTAGGCTCAACAGGCGCGTAATTTAACTTTTAGCAAGACTAAGCACAGGTTACCGATTAAAACTAAGTTATAACTTGCAGCGGTTTGACGGAGTTGGATCAATTCGTTGAGCCGCACGACCACCATGCCATGGGTCCCGGGTTCGAGACCAGGTCTCCCCGTGAGCTTTTATTAAGAAATTAAAATAATCCACTCCGTCTCTGGGCTGTTGTCTTGCAAAAACAAGACTTTCAAGTTTCCTCACTTCCCTTACCCTAAATTCCCTTCCGGCTAAAACCATGCTAACGCATCAAAGGGTTGTCCCCTAGGATTTGGCCGCCACATCGTATAAAAAATATAATAATCGCATTCCGGCCGTCGAATACTTTCATCTAATAAACTAATCCATAACATAAAGTAAAGAAGTTAATTAAAGAATTTGTAGATACTTTTGTAATGAACACTATATAATGAATGAAACAATGCGCAAACAAGTACTGATAGAAAGAAAGTGAAGAAAGAGGACTACATTAAAAGATTCTGCTTGTACTATCGTGGGTTAAATGATGTTACAAAGAAAGTTATCTGCTACCTCGCATAGATGATACTCCAGATAGATAGTCAGGATGCAAGCAAGTTTTTTAATAGAATTAAAAATCCTAAGCAGTTTCCTTACTCCGCTTACCCTAATTCCCTTGCGAACACTGCAATGTTATCTCATCAAAGGGTTGAAATAATGTGCACTATTCATACACGTCTTCTTCGTAAAAGGTATACGTGAAAATTGAAATTTAATTTACAGTAAATGCCTGTTAAGTTCCATAATGGGATCTGCATTTGAATACAGTGCAGCGCGTAGTCGGCGTTTGGCCAGTGCGATTGTTTTGTATGGAAACATAAAAAAATTTCAGTTTAAATTCTCTATCTCCGAAGCGAATGCAGATCCCATTCTAAAATTTTAGACATATTATTTATGAACTATAAGCTACATTTTGAAATTAAAATAAATTTTTTTTAAAATACCGAAGTTAAGTAAAATCTGATTTGAAATGTTTACTTCCGGTTTTCTATACGAAAAAAAAAATTTTTTTTCAACTCTGTAATAACTGCCAAGAAAAACATTTGTCTCTAAAATAGCACTATTTACTTTTTTTCTATCACTATCACAATTTTTTCTTTTAAAAACCCCCTCCTCAAATTTTGTCAATTCTTAAAAGGCTTATAAAAGGACAACTAGGCTTCATAGAAAAAAACTAAAAATGGACATTCATTTAGTATATGTCCTGAAGTACAATTAAACCAAATATGAACAAAATCCTGAACCTCAAATTTTTTTCGCTGTCCGCTTCGCGTGAAATGCCCCACATGTTAATTATCTGAAATAAATATCTAAAATTAAATTTCCTAAATACAGGAATAAACAGCAATAATTGTGATATAACCAATCCACCACACCAACATTTAAGAAACCACAAACAACTGTGCTCATCAACTCTGGTAGTTGCTTTGACGGGCAAACGACAGGTTTTAAATGCTGATCGTTGAAGGGTTCTATTTTGCAATATATCTTCAACAACTCGTAATAATCTATAATTTCTCGGATATACTTGTTCAATTATTCCTAGACCGCAAGTTATTGGAGATCCACTCTCATTTTTTACAAATATGGATCATTTATCCAAAACTGTTTGACCATTTGTTTCACATGTTTCCATCTGTGGCTAAGTGGAACCATCATGCTTGTATTTTTTGGCTCTGGAATGGCATTTAGAGCTTCCCCAATTAAAAATTACCTCTTGTTAATATAAGTTGTTTCTTATATAATGTAATGGATGAGAATTTAAGCAGGCTTTTCAGGCCCGTAGAGACAAAATTCGGGCCCGGGGGGTACCACATACGGGCCCCCCGCGAAACGAATTTCTGGCCCGGCACTTAGTGTTTACGGGCCCATATACAATCGAATGATTGACTTTCAGTTTAAAATCTGTCTAGTATAGTACACTTTTTCAATCGTGAAGCATTTTTTTTATATAAATAATTAAAATGGAAAAAATTTTCTGTTGATGACTTAGATGACGGGGCCCCTTTCAAAGCCCGGGCCCGGGGGCTTTACCCCCTTTGCCCCCCCTGTCGGCGGCCCTGAGGCTTTTATTTGTGCGGGAACCCTTGCATATGTCTGCTTAATATCTCTGTTAATCATTACTTCCCCAATAAAATTATAGGTCTGTACACAATCCTCGACCAGCTACACTATAAATCTTTAATAGCGCTGCAACAAATGCTTCTGCTGTAAGATTCGAAACCAGTTCTAGATGAAAAGCTCTTATAGTCACACAAAGAAATATGCAAAAATACGCTTTCTGTTTGTAGTATTACGAAGTATTAATGTTTTTCTTGTCACAGGTCCAGCGAAGGCAGTACTGACCTTCGTAAATGGCTTAGTTACATTTACTATTCCTAAAGGTAGATTTCTCATTAGCTGCGTTGTAGTTACGCTACGAAGTTTGTCGCAAATGAAGCAGTTATGCATTCTAGTGGTGATGCAATGTCTATCATTTAATAAAAGGCAACATTTTAAAGTCCTCAGGAGCTTGGTGCTCTCGGAGCGAATTTCAGCTGGAATTCCATCTGGAGGTACAATACCGGAATTTAACAAAGAACGATTACCACATTGAGTACGAGATCTTAAAGAAGGCAACAAGACAGATGTATTTAATAGTGGGGAAGACTATTTAATGTCAAGAGGACATTTTATAATAACATCTGAAAATTGGTGTAGCATATTCCACAACCCCGTACTGGTGACCCCGACGTGACTTCATATCACTCCTTTTGATAGACATGCCCGCCACCAGTGGTAAAGCACGCTCCTATCAATATATCTTTGTTTACAGATTAATAAAAGTGCCCTCCACCAGCGGTAAGGCACCCTCTAATTATCACCGCGACATTTGTTGACCTATTAGCTAACAGGTGACCAAAGCCAAAACAAGAAATAAGCATAATCACGACATTTCTTGAACAAATAGGTGCCCCCCACCCGTGGTTAGGCATCCTATTAGTCAACACGAATCTCTAGACGCCAAGTAGTATCCGGACACATAAAGAAACCACAAGAAAGAAACCACCAGACGTCACAGCTTATTCATCAACAAGCCACAAGGTAAGTAAGGTAAGTAAAAGGTAAGTTTTTAAACCAAAAATTAAGCTTTTTTTAATAAATAAAATTTAGTTTTCAAAAATTTTTTTTTATATATATAATAATAAAAAATATATAGTTTCTCATAGGGCTTCACGGCACCGAGACAAGACCGAGACTTTGGCAGATCTCGGTCTTGGTCTCGTCAAGGTGAAGACGATCTCGCTCTCGATCTCGATCTCGGCGAGATAAAGGCCAGTCTCGGTGCGATCTCGCTCTCGGCAAGATAAAAATGCGTATTTCGGTGGAATAACGGGGAGTGAGGACAAGTGATATATCTATGTATATATGCATTTTCTTCATATTTCCATCGTCAAAATAAGGTAGCAAAGGCTCTTGTTTGCTATTGGGGATAAAGCGCAAATATCTGAAGAAGGAAATAATGTAGAAAGAAGCGATTGGGGAGAGCAGTGTATACTTATATGCCCCATAAATCACACAATTGGAATTTTTCGGAGCGACATGAAAGCTGAAACAACTAAAAAAAATTGTCCACAATAAAATGATAAAAACTAATATCTCGTCCAGTCTCGTCACCTCAATCTCGCTCTCGGTATCGTACTGTTACCAATGATATTGGTCTCGCTGCCGGTCTCGGTATCGTGTCGAGACCGATACCGGCAGCGAGATTTATCTCGAGTATCGTGAAGCCCTAGTATCTCACATATCTGTTAAAATATTTGTGCAATCTTTACAAAAAGTGAATAATGTGAACGAGTTTGCCGATTGCGTTGTTGGCAAGGGTAATGAGGCTGTTCTACCTACTTCCTCTGCTTCATTGGTTCCTTCAGATAGAATCACCACATTAAATTTAACCACCTTTTAAGTGCGTTAGATGAGAGTGTTTTCAAAGAGATCAGCGACATTATTTCGAATCCTCCAGAGTCTAAAAAGTATGCTTATTTCAAGGAAACTTTAATCGCGAGCTTTTCTACCTCCGAACACTAAAGCAACTCTTAAATGAGTTGACTTAAGGAGATTCACGTCCTTCATATTTATTACGGGAAATGAAGACGCTGAACTCAGGTAAACTAACTGAGGGAATATTAAAATCGTTATGGCTGCAAAGGTTATCTGGCAACATACAAGCCATACTATCTTGCAGTCCAGGCACCACACCAGGATTGCAAATAAAGGAGCAAAAACTGTATATCATGCCAAAGAGCCAAAATATCAAGGTATGTAAACGCTCCATTGGCTGACTTCCAGCACGAAACTGAACGTTTCAATACTATCCACATCGATTTAATCGGCCCGTTACCAAACTCCGGATGTTTTAAATATTGCCTTATTATAATTGACCGATAGAACCGTTGGCCGGAAGCTATTACCATCGAAAACATAAGCGTGGAAATAAAAGCATCTAGTCCGCGGGACAGCACCATTTACTTTTAATGATTAATACATACTTGAAACTTCGTGAGTGGCTTCCTTTTGGCGAGTCTACCAAACTTTCTCTTCGACTTTTTTCAAAAGTGCTGCGTTCTCAAGTGAGCATGATCGAAATATGCCAAATACATGCATTTTTCTTTCTTGATGAATACATATTTAGTTTTAATGCATTTACAAGATAATTTAATAAGAAATTCCAAAAATATTTTGTTCGACAAAAATAATGCTGCGATGAGTTTGTCTACCACCGCGAACATGCCGTACGTAAGCATTTTTGTTTTTCAATACATGCATACTTCACTTTTGCTGAATTGTTTAATAATTATTAATGTTGTCAAGTAGTCATAGTGTCCGACAAATTCCCTGCTGCATTGTTTCAGACCGATAGCTTAAATATGACCTTATCACGAGGTTATGTTTTTTGATTAATACAGGTCCCATTAAAAATTTTCTAGTTTTTGGAGTAGGCACAGGTTATGTTCCTATTAGTGACCGACAAATTTTCTGCTGCATAATGTCAAAAAATCGAAAAAACAAAAGCAATTAAAAATTAAATTTTTGACAAACAGCACGTGTGTGTATATGGATTTATAATCTTTTCCAGTTTATTTAAAAAATAATGGAGTGTTTTTTGTGTTCTGCGTTAAGTGATAAGCCTGGGTTTGGAAAAAAAGAGAAGAAATAAAAAAATTTACAAAAAAAATATGGCAATCGTGTCAACGGTTTCTAAAATCTCGTCAACATTTTCAACATAAACACAATGACGTTATACTACCAGAGAGTTGGGATGATGATATTGTGGGATATCATTCATCCTGTTACAAAGAGTTTAATGTAAAGAAAAAGTATTTGTCATGGGAGGAAAGGTAAGTCAATTGAATATTTCAACTATCGTAGTCATCATGAAGGCCAAGTATTAGTGAATCCATAGATTCCTCCTTACATTTCACATCTACTTTAAATGTAGAAGTAAAGTTAATTATATTTTTTAATAAAGTTTATAAATTTGAGGTTTTATTATATTAATTGTATTTCAATTGCAGCAACCCTGTACTTACTGCTTCTATAGAAAATGAAGATTGTTCTAGTACAATAAATTCAAGCGTTATTTACGGCAAGGATACATCAGAGTACGTTAAATACCTTGTTTTTAATTAACTTTTAATGTCTAATTGATGAATTTACTGTCTTTTAATTTTTGACAATTTCATTTAAATGTATGCAAACCGAGGTGTAAATTCTAAATTTATTTATTTTTTAAATCTTTAAAAAACATACACTTATATAAAAAAAAATTATTATTATTATATTATTAAATTACGTTTCACAGAATCACGCGCGATGAATTAATAGAAACTGAAAATAATGAAACTCTAGATTCTGTTACTGATTCAATAGTTCAGAGTTTCACCAGAGATGAGGCTGTTGAAAAATGCATAGAAGTATTGACTATAACTTAACGTGCTATCAGGAGGAGGCAGACACAAAAATAGTTCACCACATTTGTGAACTTAACACTAATTGTCGGATCACGGTGTACTGTACTGATTCAGATATACCAGTGATAATGATATCCAATTTTAAATTTCGCAAAGATGAAACGGAAATTGTAATTGATTTAAGTTCTGGCAAAAAAAAATGTTTCTTGATATCAATCAAATTTGTAAAAATTTAGGAGATCTTATGTCAATAGCAGTCGCCGTATGCCACATATTCACAGGTAACTATTATAATTAACACAAGCTTTCAGTTTTTGTATAAGACTAAAATTTTGGTTTTTACAGGTAATGATTTTAATCCGGCCTTTTATAGAAAAGGCAAGAAGAAGCCATTTAGCGTATTGGAAAAAAATAGCAAATTTCAAGAATCTTTTATAAGTTTTATCCAATGCAGTAAAATTAATGAAATTAATACATCAAGTGAAATTTTTAAAAGCATAGAAGAATTTGTATGCAAATTTTATGGTTTGAAACCACAAGATGTAAACCAAGGAAGATACGAGATATTTGGAAAAAATTACAAATTTGAAAGTAATGCAGAAAAGGTAATAAAAAAACAAATTGTTGGTTATGACGCCTCCTCTTTGCCATCATCAAAAGTTGAATTGTTACAACAAATAAAACGAACGATGTACATAAGTAGCATTTGGTGCCACGCCCATATGAAAACCCCCAAAGAAAGGAGACCGGAAGAGTGTGGTTGGACATTGACAGATGGGGCATACGATTTTCATTGGTTTGACGGTCCAATGAGTCCATCATTCCACGAATTATCAAACACAGGTATCTTAATTATATTATAAATAATTCCATAATTATAAATAATTTACATTCAAATTATGAAATTTTTAATTAATTATAGCATCAGAAAGTGATACTGATGAGGAGGATGAGGATGACAATGTCAATGAACAATATGAGGATGAAGATGAAGATGAAAATGAAAGTGAAAATGAAGAAGAAAATGATAGTTCAAAAGAAGATGACGTATATGATAATATTTAAAAATTTTGTTTCTTTTTTTATTATTTATAAATAAATTTTTAATTGTTATATTAATTAATATTAATTACATATTAATTGAAAAAAAAATAAAAAAATCAATTTATTTATTTTTATTTATTTTTGTCGGACTGAATATAAGAATCACTTTTTTTGTCTGACACTACAATTTAATGTTAAACTTATATTTATCTATCAAGTACTTTTTTTGTCCGACATGTATTAATCAGAAAACATAACCTCGTGATAAGGTCATATTTAAGCTATCGGTCTGAAACAATGCAGCAGGGAATTTGTCGGACACTATGACTACTTGACAACATTAATAATTATTAAACAATTCAGCAAAAGTGAACTATGCATGTATTGAAAAACAAAAATGCTTACGTACGGCATGTTCGCGGTGGTAGACAAACTCATCGCAGCATTAATTTTGTCGAACAAAATATTTGTGGAATTTCTTATTAAATTATCTTGTAAATGCATTAAAACTAAATATGTATTCATCAAGAAAGAAAAATGCATGTATTTGGCATATTTCGATCATGCTCACTTGAGAACGCAGCACTTTTGAAAAAAGTCGAAGAGAAAGTTTGGTAGACTCGCCAAAAGGAAGCCACTCACGAAGTTTCAAGTATGTATTAATCATTAAAAATAAATGGTGCTGTCCCGCGGACTAATCCGCATTATTAAAAAATTGGATTGCCAGACTTGAAGTGCCATCAACAAATATTACTGATCAAGGCACACAATTCGAATCGTTTTTGTTCAAAGAGCTTTCCAAATTGTAAGAGGCGAATAACTATATTTTCGCAGCCAGTGCAAGGAAACTACAATAATTCGACACACAATCACAGATCGAATCCCACAGAAACACAAAATTTATCATCACCAAACGATAGATTAAATCAAAAGGTCGTTAGTGCCAGAGCACGACACCGAGACACAACATATCCAAAAAAAAAATTGGTGTCTTTCCATCCAGCGCTGGAGAACCCTACAATTTCTGGAAACTCAAACAAGACATACAGAAATATTAATCAGACAAATATCGATAAAAATAAAAATGTTGAGTTTTAACGAATTCATATAGAAGGTATACTGCTTAATGCACCGTTAGGGCGGTGCCTTGTCCAGGTGTGTGGGACTTGCACCCACTACGGGACTACTTCTCGTATTACTCCAGGGTGGTACCTATTACGCCATAATTGGTTTCTTATGTTCTAGGTCTTATCCTACTACAGTTCGTCCAGTGCTTCTGGGGTTTCCTTTTTCTGTTGTTGCAGAATCTTCTGAATTAATACTGCAACTCGGTCCCATTGCGCTTTACCTCTGAGCATGCTGTTCACTATGTCCTCGGGCGTGAATCCCCCGAGCTCTTTTTCTAGCTCCTGTCTCTCTGCGTTCCACCTTCCTTCTGGGAGTCCCCGTATTGGCAGGCTGAGCTTTCTGTTTTCCCCATTTTATGGAGGTAAGCGTTAAAGTACCCGTGTCCGGTCAAGCACTGCGTCAGGTAGCAGTTTACCTATCCGTGTTCTTGCTTTAGCCACTTCTTTAGGTCTGGTATTAGTCTAGTGGTCCATCTCCCTCTTGTCTCTCTATCCCAGCGGTCTTGCCATCTTCTAAGGGCGTATGCGCTAGCTTCGACTTTCGCTGCCTATTTTCCGATTTTGGCCGGTTTGGTCGTGACGCTGTATCGCAGTTGCGCCAATAGATCTATAGAGGTGACGGCTGCCAGAACCAGAACCGCTGGCTCCGACACAGTTTTGTAGCCGAAGGCAACTCTAAGGGCTCCTCTCCTCTGTACTGCCGCCATCCGTTTCCTGTACTTTTCGACCTTCAGCGCATCAGCCCAGATCTCAGTAGGATCGAGTGCATGATCGACATAAGCAGTCGCCTCCCACGTTGGCTATGAGCCTGCTTAACTGGGTTGTGGTCTGTGCTGCCCTGTCTGCCGCATGCCTTATGTGTTCCCAAAAGGTGAGTTTGGAGTCCAGCCTTATCCCCAGTTATTGAACTACCTGGCTCGTCAGGATGTCCTTATCCCCCACTCGCACTTCCCTAATCGTAGGGATCCGCTTTCTAGTGAGTAGAACAATCTCTGTCTTCTGGTTGGCTAGACTTAGGCCATGTTCATCCATCCAGGTGGTCATCCGTTGCAGTACCTGATTCAGTCTAAGCTGCGCGGCGTCGACGTCTCGTGCCGCTATTACTACTGCGATGTCATCCGCGTAACCCACCAAAAAGGTGTGTTCTGGCATGTACATGCGCAGTATACCGTCGTACGCTATATTATAGAATCGACCCTTGCGCGGCTCCTGCTGTGATTTTCTTCCTGCCTGGTGCTTCTGAAATGTCATAGAGGAGAACCCTGTCATGTAGGTAGCTCTCTACCATCCGGAGGAGATACTCCGGCGTTCTAAAGGTGTACTCTAGAGCGTTCAGCATGTCGCACCATCTGGCGAAGTTGAATACGTTTTTAACATCCAGTGCCACATACTACTACATTGGCGGTTTCCTTCTTCCGCCGCGTGAAAGGCTCTTACCACTTTTTCTACAGCTCCAATGGTTGATCGCCCTTTCCGGAAGCCATACTGTTTGTCAGAAAGGCCTCCTGCATTCTGTATGGCTGATTATAGACGCGGTTTCAGCAATTTTGCCAATCGTTTTCCGGCCGTATCCAGCATGCACAGGGGTCTGTATGCCGCTGGAGTTCCTAGATCTCCCTTCCCCTTGCTAATAAGTACAAGCCTCTGTGCTTTCCACCGCTTGAGAAAGGTTCCCTCTTTTAGACACAAAAGTACATTATATTATCTTCAATTGTGGTCAATTTGTAGTTGTTTTGTTTGTTTAATTTGCACCGACTTCACAATGTCGTAATATATATCAAATTAAAAATTATTTTATGTTTTTTAGTGCTTTTTGTGAAGTCGGTTCACTTTTTTGTGTATTTATATTTACGACTCGAAGAATGCTGTTCATATGAACAAAGCAATTTCAAAAGTTGCAGAGGAAGTGCACTCTAAAGAATGGGAACAGAATCATTCAAATCCGGCAACATATTACCAAATTAGTCACGGTCACCTTTTCATAACCCCACCTTCCACCTTACCAAGGTTAATGCGCTACCGTACTTTATACAGCAAGAGAGAATTGTGGTAGTCAGAGAACCATCGTAGTCACTCGTACAAAACTGTTTTAATTTATTAATCAGGAAACGAGTTCTGTACAATAGAAACAAAGTCATCAAACTAGGCCCCTCCCTTAGGAAGCTAGGCGCCGCCCCTCATCCAACTCTCTCCACAAGCCATCCATCGATACTCTGTGCATTCAGAATCATCTAAAACAGTCTATCTGTTATAAAGCTATGTTACCCTCCCCCACCCCAAGCCTAACTCAACATTTTTCCATATAGTAGCAATGAGAGATTTTACTGTATACAACAACTAAAAATCTTCCAAATAGGTGTGTGAATTAGGAAATTGGATAACGCCTCCTTCGCACACCACCCCACCTCAGAAATTTTTGTCGTCGTACGAGTGGGGCAACATATTCTACACATCAAAAAAAGAATCATCCAAACGTTACGAAGTTTACCTACCCCTCCCACCTTCACCACAAAAAAAAATTTTATCCTCATGCTAGCAATGGTGAGTTATACTCTATATAACATAAAAAGAATCATGCAAAACGGTCTACGCGTTAACAAGTTGGGTCCAACCCCACCCCTACTACAACCCAACCATTTAAAATTGTATCGCGGTACCAAATTGGTCAATGCGTTACGAAGATTAGATTAGTTACACATGAAAAATACAACATTGATTGTGGAGACTGCAAAGGGGCATACATTGGACAAACCTCAATAAAGTTAAAGACTACACTATCGCAACACATAAAATATGTAAATAGCAAATAACAAAAATCAGCTTTAGCATCACACTTACTAAATACAGGGCACATTTTTTCGTTCGATTACGCCACAGTAATCGATACAGAAGACAATTAAATAAAACGTTAAATGAAGGAAGCATGCCAAATCTGCATGGCAAAAGGAAATCTAAATCTTAGACAGGACACAGAATTTTATTAATAGTAAATCTCATTTTATATATTTATTAGCAGCTCCTGAAGAAGGGCACACACAGAAGGCCCGAAACGTTGAGAAATAAATAAAGAAAAGAAAAATTAAATATCGGGTTTTCCTTAAAAAATAATATACTGAAGTCTTGATGAGATACGCCCGATCAAAAGCAAACAAAAAATCAGCTGAAATATCTACTCAGTTATAACACATTGAAAATATTCTTATTTAGTTTTAAATTGATGATTTCTGCTTGGCTAGACCAATTTTTATTTGTAATATTTTGTAACCTACTATTACAACTTATACATGGATTGGTAATTTGAATTTTATTTGTGTAAGGTACAGAAATTAGAGGTCTATGATAAATTGTTTATTTAGTTTTCACAGTGTTTGTGTTTCACCCTATTCAAAATTTATCTAAGTGTACAAGTTGACCAAAATACTCGTATGTTTGACATTTATTTTATTCGTACAGATTCATTAAAAATAATCCAAATGATTTCAAAATATTTTTAATCGGAAGTATAACCAGAATAAAGATTTAAATTAAGATAATTGATAATACTATATAGCAACCGCTACATTAACTTTCCCTAAAGACAAAAGTTTGGGCGGTATGTGATCTAACCAGGGACCGTAAATGTTTTCTCTTTTTTCTGAAAGAGTGCTATCTTAACTGGTATTTCTGGACACTTATAATTCATGATTAAAACTAACACTTATTTTGGACTATTTATTTTTCCAGTGCAAAGTAAAACTTCCATTTGAACATTTATTTTTTCTGTTTGATGAAAACGGTTAAGAAGACCTTTTATTTCTTTCTGGTAAAAATAACTGGTCCATTTGAACTTTTCTTTTTCAGTTTGATGAAAACTGTTAAGAAGACCTTTTATTTATTCCTGGCAAAAATAAAAGTTCTATTTGATCGTTTTTCTTTCTATTAGTTGAATAATAATAATAAAAATATTATGATTTGTAACTATCTAAACAAGTAAACAGCAAAAGATTTGTACCACAAAAAATTAAAGAGTTATTTAACAGTTTTTAACAAACTGAAAAAATAAAAGTTCAAATGGACCAGTTATTTTTGCCAGAAAAAAATAAAAGTTCTTCTTAACAGTTTTCGTCAGACTGAAAAAATAAAAGTTCAAATGGACCAGTTATTTTTGCCAGAAAAAATAAAAGTTCTTCTTAACAGTTTCCATCAAACAGAAAAAATAAAAGTTCAAATGGAACTTTTGTACTCTTTGATAGCGCAAGCGCCTTTGAATAAAAAATCCTTTAAAAATAGTTGTACAGATACAAAAAGCAATAAAAGGCATAAAACAATTGCTAATTTTATATCTATTACGTACGACGACATTTTGAAGTAGGTGCAAATAAAACAAACCAAACAACAACAGCAAAAGTTTTATCAGAAAGTTTCCTTTCAAAATACAACAAAAGTATTTCATCGTCCTTCCTTATGATCCCCTGATTGTGTTGGGGTAGTTGTTTTATTTGTCTAGTTTGCACCGACTTCCAAATGTCGTAATAGAAATAAAATTAAAAATTATTTTATTCTTTTTGTGAAGTCGGTTAAACTTCTTTTTAAATAGTATTTTATTTTTTACTTTTTAGTGTCTTCATATATACCGCTAGAAGAGTGTTGCTCGTACGAAAAATAAATTTCAAAAGCTGTAGAGGTAGTGAACTCTAAAGAATGGAGACAGAATCATCCAAATCCGGCAACATATTACGAAATTAGTCACAGTAACGCTTTCATACCCTTACCTTAGATAATTCTTAACATGGCCCTAGTGCGCCACCGTACTCTATACAGTAAGAGAGAGTTATCGTAGTCAGAGAACCATCGTAGTCACTCCAGGTACAAAATTGTTATCACACATATTTTGCATAACAAAATCAAAATCATTAAAATCAGTCTATGTCTTATAAAGATAGGCGAGGTCCATCCTCCAACTCTCACGACAAGCAACAATTTTTGTCAGAATACAAATAGATAATCTATGCATTCATATTATTCAGTCCACGCGTAACAAAGTTAGATTACCCCTTACCCCACCTCAACCTAAGGTCAATATTTTTCCATAGAGTAACAATGGGGGACCATACCATCTTTCAAATGGGTGTGCGAATTAAGACATTGGGTAACGCCCCCTCCGCACGCCACCCTAGGTTAGGTTCGGTTAGGGTGCCGGCCATCAGACCTACAGCCGATCAGCCTCATATAGACCTATAAATGATCCGTTGTGTTACCACATCCGTGGAACCGTGCCTGATTTCCGGGTTTAACTAAAACCAGCCGCAGCTGTTAATAAACCTTAGGAGCTGCTTCAGCCCGATGCCGGCTATATCGCCCATGCCACCTAAGAAGTACATGCCCATTGCATTGTACCTTCTTTTTGCTAGGCCTGGGCATTCGTAGAGTAAGTGCTGAATGCTTTCCACCTCTTCCTCGTCCATACAGCTCCCGCAGAAGTAATTCGTGGGAACTTGCAGACATTCTGGGTGTCTACCGAAAGGTCAGTGGCCAGTAATAACTGCCACAATGTTTCGGAGGGTTATCCGGCTTCCGTTTAGCAGGAACGCGGTTTTTCTCAAATCCCATTCAGGCCACAGTTGTCTTGATAGTCTGCATGTGGTTAAGTTACTCCATCTCTGCTTAGCGAGCTGAGTAGCCTTAAGGTCAATTTCTTTCTTCACTGATTCCAGCGGCCAGCCGATCGATCTATCAATAGAGGAATCATCCAGTTGTGATCCCTCCCTGCCTCATTCCCTTGAACACCACTGTGATCAGGGACCCAGCAGAGAGTTACCTTGTGTCTCACCCCTAATGTCCGGAGACCAGCCAGACACCTGCCGACCAATTGTGACCTGACTAAGTTTGAGTCCAGCGCCTTGATAGCTACCGCCCTTTTTATGGCCAAGATCTCCGCTTGGAATACACTGAAATGATCTGGTAACCGGTACCTACTGCATATGCTTAGGCAGTCCGAGAATACCCCTGCTCCCACCCCGTCCTCCGACCTAGACCCATCCGTGGACATCGATTTTTCTACCCCTGTGGTATCCCCCACTCTTCCCGCTCTTCTCTAGTTGGGATTCTTGTGGAGAAGACCTTCCCAAAACTAAGTTGTGGGGTGGTGTAGTCGGTGCGCACCTGCAGATAGCCTCCCGGTTAAGTCCTTAGTATACTGCTATGGCCGTTATCAGAGCTCTTCCAGCACTTGGACTCTTGCAGTCTAACAGCACTGCATACAGCTATACTTTTACCGTAGACGTCGAGCGGTAGGAGATGGAGCATAGTCTCCATTGCAGCCGTTGGCGTTGTGCTTATAGCTTCGGAGATGCCCAAGCAGGCAGCTCTTTGAATCTTGTTTGTTTTCTTTAGATTGCTCTACTTCTCTAGAGCAGTCCACCAGACTATTATGCCATATGTAAGAATAGGTCTTACTATGAAGGTATACATCCAGTGGACAGTACGAGGGCTTATACCCCATTTCTGTCCAAACATCCTCTTGCAGGCGTAAAACGCTATTGACGCTTTCTTCACGCGTTCATCTATGTTCATGCCCCAGCTTAGTGTGGAATTGAGTATGACCCCTAGATACCTAGTGTGGGTCTTTATTGCTAGGGTATTGCCCGGTAGTTTAGATGGTTCGAAGGTTTCGATCACTCTCCTCTTTGTGAATAGGATTGCCTCCATCTTCAGAGGATTGACCGATAAACCACAGTTCATCGCCCACCTGTGGACATAACCTAGTGCTCTTTCCATCAACTCGCTCATGGTGCTTAGGAACTTTCCTGATACCAGTAAGGCCAGGTCATCTGCATAAGCCACCACCTTTATCCCATCTCTTTCAAGTGAGATCAGGATATCGTTGACCATTAGGAGCCACAATAATGGTGACAATCGCCCCCTTGGGGTGTTCCTCTATCTACGGACCTGACTCTATCGTGGTTGTCCAGTTGTGTGTGGATCTGGCGGCTTGATAACATTGCTTCAATCTACTGGCAGATAGAGTGGTCTGTACCGTGAGACATAAGAGCATCGTGAATTGCTTCAGCCTTGACGTTGTAAAAAGCCCCTTCAATATCAAGAAACACCCCCAACGTGTATTCCCTGTTACTAAGTGACTGCTCAACCGTTCTTACTACTACATGCAGCGCAGTTTCAACTGACTTTCCCTTTGTATATGCGTGCTGGGAGCCGCTAATCCCTCTTGGTAGAATACGCTCACGCAAGTATACGTCGAGAAGGAGAAACGATGAAAGGCTAAATGGTCTGAAGTCCTTAGCGATTATGTGTCCACTTTTTCCTTCCTTGGGGATAAAGATCACCTTGACCTGTCCCCAAGCTAGAGGGACATAGGAATGGAAGAGGCAACTTTTAAATATCACCCTAAGCCACGGAATAACTGAAGCCTGTGTTTTCCCATTCAACCCTGTCCTGTGCTACTATGTAGCTGGCAAAATCCAGGCTTAATAGTTTCGATCTAGCCGGTCTACCCGCACAACTTGCCGCCCTATTTGCATCCGAGTTACCGGGAAAATGCGTGCTCATAAGCAGTTCCAGTGTCTCCTCTACCGATTTTGTAAAGGAACCATCGCCCCGCATCAAGAAAGAGGGAACACTGGGACTACTTGCGACGACCTTCCTGAGCCTAGCGGACTCGCTTGCACTCTCAATGGACTCACAGAATGCCCTCCATGAAGTCCATTTGGCCTTTTCAATGGAGTTTTTATACTCTTTTAGACCCCTTTTGCAGGCGGTCCAATCCTCAGCTGTTTTTGTTGACTTAGCCCTATTGAAAAGCCTCCGCGCCTCCCGTCTTAACACGCTCAGGCTTCTGCTCCACCAAGCAGGGTAAGACTTCTTGGGTGGTCTGCTTAGCGGACACGCTTTGGATAGTTCCTCCACTGAAACGACCACCGAAAACGACCTCTTTCCCGATACTCTCCAGTCCTCCACCTTTAGATCATTTGACTCCTTTACGGGTGTCATATCTTAAACCTCTTCCCTATTTGCTGTAATAAATGTGGGCCTGTTGCCCCTGTTATAGATACTAAGTTTAGAATTTAAAATGAAGTTAAATAGAGACTCACCACGTTCGTTGATGTCCGTGCTTCCCCAAACCGAATGGTGTGCGTTGGCGTCGCAACCCAACAACAGGTCTCGTCTCCTTTCATCCGCTGCTTTCGCAAGTGCCTGAACCTCAGTAGGTGGGATGTAAAGGGGCCATGCTGCTGCCCTCCCATTGAACTACTGTGAGGTCGTTAGTGCTGTAATTAGACAATAAAAATAACTTAATGCCCTTCTTGGCGAGAATACAAGTTCTCGGCTTACCAGCACCCTTTTTATAGAAAAGGGTAAATAATTTGTGCTTTAATCCCAGTATGGCGTCTTCCTTGACCCACGGCTCTTGGATTAAAGCAACATCTATGTTCTCCTCTGCTAGGAGGATGAGTAAGCTCTCGGATGCTAGCTTACTGTGATGGAAGTTGATTTGGACTACCTGCATCCTTAGTGCTCGTCTCCTCCCGGTCAGGCCCCCCAAGTTCCTGCACCTGAGGTTAAACCTCCATCTCTTCCACGCCCGCAGTGCCTCCCTTTTGGCCGGCTACCTCCTCGACAGCTGGTTTCCCAGCCTCCGCTCTATTTTCCGGGTTTCCCAGGACCTTGCTGTTCCGTCCCCCGATAGACGTTTACCGCCACCGAGCTGAAGCCACAGTGCAGCTTAAATCCTGCACGCTTCAGCAGGGGCAGGGAATCATCTGTCAACTGCAGGATGACGTTCCTCCCCGGCGGCTTTGGCTCGTCCATCCGGAGGAATTTCCAGTCCGAGCAAGGAATGGTGGGGTTCTGTGAACTCAGAACCGCAAAAAGTTGTTTTGCTGGTAAGACAGGCTCTGGCAAGCAGATCCTACCCCTCGAATATTCTGGAATATCCGTGCTTGGGATGACCTGTAACTTCGCCTTGTCCCATACCGCCCCCAGCTTCAACACGCTGTTTCTCACAAAGTCCAGTGAAAACTGATCCTTGCAGCAGAACAGCTTCACTCCCCTTAGCCAGCCAGCCGTGTCGTATTGTGGGACAGGTCCTCCCGGCTTCGACGCTAGGTGTTCCATTAGGACCGCCATAAGCTTCCTCTCCACCAGGATCATCTGATCCGCCGTCAGCTTCCACTCTTTGTTGCCAGTGTCTACTACTGCAACTTTCAGATAGCTACGGGCCGCCTCCGCCATCGTCAAAGCCGTGCCTTCCCTTCTAATGCCTGAGGTTGATGGTGGTTCTTTGATTCCCACCGCCGCCGATTTCTCAACTCCCCCGTCCTTAGGTGCTACTGCATTCTTCAGACGGTTAGCGACAGAGCTCTTTGTAGCTGCTGAACAGCCTGCAGCGCCCTTCACAGGTGTCCTGGAAGTCCTACTGGTATTATCATGAACATGGTTCTGTCGGACTTCCTTAGTTTTCTTGGCTGCGTTTTCCACCTCATCTAAGGAACGCGCCCTTTTACACGCCTTTTCCGTGATAGAGCCACTTCCTTGAGGTTTGTCGCCTTCGCCTGGTTTTTTATATGTGTAGGGGACATGGTATGGATCTGATGCCAGGAGATTTCTCGCCCGCATCATCTCCCTCCTGTCCCTTTGGCTGATGGACGCCGGGTCCATCCTCTCCAGCTTCGTCAGGACATGGCGCGCCTTTTGGAACCGCCTTCTCTTCCTCAGTCCTTCTGAAGTTTTCCTCGGTGGCTTCTTCAGACCGGATCTATCATCCTGGTCCTTGCCTGGCGATTTAAGAAGCCTTTCCTCCTCTCCTTCGCTCGGGCTCACCACCTCCCCACCGCTGCTTTCGATGTCCGTTAGGTTGTCGTCTGGCAGCCTCTCCTCCGCTTCCTTCTCATAATTTTGTAAATTTATTATTTTTCCTTTTTCCATTTTTGATCCCACGATTTGACGAGAACAGTCGCCCGTGGCAGAGATCCGCATTACCAGGAGAAGGCTAGATTAAAACTGAAGGTCGCCTGGTATCCAAAGTTCGCATACTAACGACTAAGCTCCCCTTAGCCACGCAGCCCTAAGCGTATGCAGTTCCACCTTGGCTTGGGTTGGACTAGGTTTTGGCCTGCTAATCAGTGTCAAACCCACCGAATACCAGTTTCCGCCTCGCACTACGTGGAAGTACCATAGTCCTGACCGGCGTCATCACTTCAATCACCACTGGGATGACAGTATAGTGAGTACCATTACTTACAGAGAAGGTGTCTCTGTCTGACAGCCAGTCGAGCGAGGCCACGCCACCCTACCTTATAAATTTTTGTCGTCGTACCAGTGGGGCAACATATTCTACACATCAAAAGAATAATCATCCACTTACTCCCACCCCAGTAAAATTTTTTTTGACATGATACCAATCGAGGAACATACTCTACCCAACCAAGAGAAAATTACCCAGATCTGTCCACGCGTTACGAAGTTAGACTACGCTTCCCCCACCCTCCTCCCTATTTCATTATTATCAATGTGAGATTATAATCTATACAACAAAAAAGAATCATTCAAATCGTTCTACACATTACAAATTTGGATTACCACACTCCCCCTCCCCAACCAGCCCTAGGACCTAATTTTTTTCATCACTAGCAATAGGGGATGATACTCTATACAACAAAAAAAGATTCATTCAAATTGGTTAACGAATTACGAAGTTGGGTTTCACCCCCAAACCCCGTCACAGTAACATTTTTTTTATCATGGTACCAATTGGGGAACATACTCTACCCAACAAAAGACGGATCATAAAAATTGGTCTAGACGTTACCAAATTATGCTCGGTCATACATAAAAAAAAAAGTAAAAAAAAATACGTGCCACACTTAAGACTTGTTTTTTGGGAAGTCGGTTAACTATGCATGAGGGGCATTTGTTTGCCTTGCTTTTATGATATGTGTTTGTTGTTTGCTTTACTGTGGTTTTAATTTGTGTTCACTTGTGGATCAATGCATGGGCGACTCTCTTCAGATTTGTCAATCAATAATTTTATTTTTTTAATTGTTTCTGCGTTCATTTTAGCCTGATTAACCAACGTTTTCAGTTGATGATTTACTAGAATAGTTTAATTTTCTCATATTCTTGATTTGATATTGGAACATGTCTTAGAACTATCTCAGCATCACCCACCAGATAGGTTTTCAAATGGTGTAATTTTTTAGCAGCTGTTAAACTGGAATTATTATGCACCACAGACACAAATAAATCATAATTTCATATCATATTTTGGTAAAAAAATCCTTGGTAAAACTGATTCCCGATGAACATTTGTCGTTTGATTCTGGTTGGTTGTTGGAATGTTACTGTGCGCAATGTGCGCAAATAAGGGGAGGTGCCGGAATTTAAAAATGACCAATCAAAATTTAAATTCAAAATGTTTATTAAAAAATTCAAGAATTCAAACTAAGTAGTTCAATATAAACACTTAATCCTAATTATCACAGTCAATTCAGTTCGAAAATTCAATAAATAATAATTCAATAAATATAAATTCAAAATAAATTCAAAAAAGTAAATAAATAAATCCAAACAAATCCAGAGTTAATGTTTTGCTGTTTTGGTGCCTTCCTGAAAGAATAAGAAGAGAGAGATTTATAAAAGGAAATTCAAAATTAGGTTTTTGAATTGTAAAATAGAATAAGTTTTCTATTTTGATGGGATGCAGAATTAAGTTTCTGCGAGAAAAATACAGAAGTAAGTTTCTGCGATAGTATTTACCGAAGTAAATTTGTGTGGTAGGATTTTTCAGAAGTAAGTTTCTGCGACAGGATTTTACAGAAGTAAGTTTGTGTGGTAGGATTTTCAGAAGTAAGTTTCTGCGACAGGAAATTTACAAATTAAGTTTTGAAAATCACGGGTGGGATTGTTTCAGTTTGAATACTGAACAAGGAATGAGGTGCCATACTGAAAATCTCGCCGGCTTATATAGCTCCAGGTTAGCGGATTTAAACTCTTTTCATTCATGAGTTCGCCTGGTAGTACTATTTGTTCTTCTTCTTTTATTTAAAATGTTAATGTCATTCACAAGTGGAAATGTCAAGTGACATTTGCAGAAGTGAAGAGATGACAGCTGATTTGGTGGCAGAAATTCTGGTAAGTTTTTATTTTGCAAAATAATTATTAATTTATTAATTTTTTGTTTTTTTCAGCTGATAAATTTTGTTGGAGGGATGGTTGGAAAAGATTAGGAGATTAATATGCACTTCCTGTGCATTCAGATAAGTATTTGAAATTTTAACCCAAAGTTTTGTTTACTTTGTGGGTTATTTATATTTGCAGTTTGCCAATTCGAAAGACGAAAAAAGGAGTACGAAGGAAGCAGTAGGACAACACTTGGACAACGGGGGATTGTTTAATAAGTATTAATTTAATGAAATTAAGTTTCCATTAAATCTTTTTCTTTTTAGGAAATAACTATGGAGGGACTGAACAGTTACAGTTAATGACCCCTTATTCGTTAGAGTTTCTACAAGTCTCCAATTTTAGTTCCGGAAAATCCTTGTGTTCTTTTAACTATAGCTGTCTTTTTCCATTTTCGACCAACTCATTCAATCGAGCTCTTAATACCCTTTTTTGAGTAAGAAAATCCTTACATGTTGAAATAATTACGAATAGTAATATTACCGAACCCGGCGTATAAAATTCCGCGAATTATATTGCACAACAACAATAAATAATTTAAACTCAGAAACGGATTTTTTCTTAAAATTGAATAGGGAACACAGTTGCTGAATAGAACTACCAAATAATGTTTATAAAGGACTATATAAAATTACATAGCGGCAGTTAACAACGAAATTAGATACCTTTAAATTCAATATTTATATTTTATTAAAATAAAAATAAGTTTTTATGTACACTTTTCTAACACACGTCACTTTAAATTATAATTTCGTAGAAACAATAGAAATTATACCAATTAAATATTAACAATTGCCTTAACTATCACGGGATGGCATATGTCAATTAAATATAAAACTGGTAATAACTTTGAATAATTGATACTTCAAATAATTAAAATTACGCATTGCAAGTATAAAATGAATGTCCCTAATTTTGTCATATAATACAATTCAGTTAACAAGTTTATTCACTTTAAATTTCGAAAAGGAATATCTTAATGGCAGCTTAAAAATTTTCCACTTAAACAATCTGCAAATATAGGGATTAAAGCCTTCAGGGTGTTAACTGCTGAAAAGTCCACTTGAAAAGAGATCTAGTTAAAACCTGGCACCCTATTATGTAGGGTGTTTCTTATGTCTTGTGAAAAAATGAAGGGACTTGTAGATTTAGACGAGAAAAAAACCAATTTTTGCATTTCAGACGGAGATATTTTGAAAATTTTCCTTATAATTTTTTTTATTAACCAACTTTCCATAAACAAAGGTTCTAAGTTGGAAGTGAATTTTTACTTTTTTTATTTGACCGGGCATAACTTCGTAACGCGTTGACCGATTTTGATGATTCTTTTTTGTTGGGTAGAGTATGTTCACCGATTGGTAATATTTCATTTCATTAATTATATTTCAGACCTTACGCAATTAAGATACAAATCTTTTCGAAGTGTAGGCAAATAAGAGTAACATTAGTATAAAAATAAAAATAAAAAAGAAGTAAGAAAGAATGTAAATAACAAAGATATAAAATACTTCAATTAAACAAGAAACTTGTAGAATACAGTGAGATGAAAATAAAAAAATAAAAAGTAAAAAGAGCTTATTTATCTATTCAACTTCATTTAAGAGATAAGAAAACAAAATGTCTTTGAACCTGCTGCTGTTGTAAGACCTTTTTTATGTTTAGTGGTAGCGCATTCCACATTCTAATCGCCTGAACAAAAAATTGTCTCTCAGTAGTAATACAATTAAAATGCGGAGTCATTATCGAAAGATTTCTAGATGATCGCAGAGAAACAACCTTGTCACTGAGGTAACCGGGATATCGGGTAATAAGAAGGTTGTTTAAAAAACATATCGAGCGATATTGAAAATAAGACTTTAGAGAGCAATCGAAAATAGAGTTGGCATGTTGGGAAATCTGATCATGTCTCCGAAGTCCAAATATATATCGTACAGAGGAATTGTTAGCGACTTGTAACTTCCTAAAAGATACGGAATCCGTCTTGCTAAAAATCTCACTTCCATAAGTTAGAATGGGTGCAATAAGTGTCTTTACAAGATATAGACGTGTTTCACGAGGCATAAAATGAGCCGATAAAGACAGTTTGCGTAGGGTTCCATAAATTTTTGCAACAATACTGTCAATGTGACTATTCCAAGATAACTCACTGTTGATCAGAATTCCCAGATCTTTAACAACTTTCATGTAAGGGATGACCATATTATAAATATCTATGGGAGGTAAGCAAGAACTATCAAAGTCCCGCTATTGCTATTTAAAAGCATAAGATTTTGACGCATTTAATACAAGTTTGTTTCTCTCAGCCCAACCTAGTATTGCTGTAAGATCCTCACATAATCGATCTACTAGGTCATCAACAAGCCCTAGAGGACGTGATAGGTATATTTGAACGTCATCGGCATAAATATGATACTTACAATTTTTAACAACCATAGGTAGATCATTAATAAAACACACAAAAAGCAAAGGTCCAAGTATCGACCCCTGCGGCACGCCACTGGAAACAGGAAGCAGCCCGGACACAGAATCACCACACACAACACATTGAGATCTCCCCCTTAAGTGGGACCAAATAAGCCTACTGGCGCATCTGGTAAAGCCGAACTTACGACAAAGTTTGTCCATTAAGAGATAATGGTCAACCTTATCAAATGCTTTTGAGAAATCAAGCAATGCAAGTACAGTGATAAGTTGCGAGGAAATACTACAGCAAATGTCATCGGTTATTTTAAGCAAGGCCGTGATACAGCTGTGCTGAGCGCGGAAACCAGATTGAAAGTCAATCAACATTGAGTGAACCTTAAGGTGTTCGTTGATTTGTAAGGAAAGTATCCGCTCAAAGGCCTTTGAAAAAAATGGTAGAAGAGATATCGGTCTGTATTCAGGTGTGGTAGACCGAGAGGTTTTACGAACTGGAATAACTTTAGCCAATTTCCACTTAGAAGGAAAGGCGGAAGTTGTTATAATAGTATTAAAAATATGCGTAATATATCGTAAAACGATGGGCAAGATAACTTTAAAGAAATCTTGGTGAATATTGTCAAGGACAGCAGCTTTAGATTTGATGGAGAAAATAGCGATGGCAACTTGCTCCTAATTAACATTAACAAAGGAAAAGTTACCGCCGGTTATAGATTCGCAAGGATCACCGCAGTGATTAAAAGGTGTGTTAAAATTTATAAATGTTTCATTAAGTGCATCAGGATCCTCATCAATGGTAGATTTGTTACGTTTACCAATTCCAATACTCGTCAAATTTTTCCAAAGCCGTTTGGCTGTAAGCCTGATGTCAAGTTTGGATTTATAATACGACACCTTGGATTTCCGAACCTTCATAGTAACTCTGTTTCTCAAAACACGATAGCTGTGCCACATTTCAGGGATCTTAAAACGTTTCCAATATTTGTATGCTTTGTTGCGTTGGTGAATTAAAGAGAGTATATCGGCAGTAAGCCAGGGTACATCGGAAACGGGGCTAGACTTAGTCCTTACTGGAACATGTATATCAAAAAGATATTCCACCAGATTATCAAAATACCTAATCTGATCATCTGGACTGCCAATTAAGTAGATATGCTCTCAGTCAACCGTTTCTGCATCTGAAATGAGTTGCTCAACGTTAATTGCCCGAAAATCTCTGTATGTAAATGAAAATGAGGAGTTATTATAGTTACCGAGGTTATATGTCATGTAAATTAGATCATGTCTAAGGAAAGCAGAAAGATCTATTTGGTTATGGAAAAGAACTGAGTCAGAATCAGCCACAATAAAAAGATCTAAAAGTGTAGCCGAACTATCCGTGAAGTGAGTGGGTGATGAGTTTACGACACTTAGAGATAATGTGCCAAGCATAGAACGTAGAGAATTCGTCAACGTATTGTTGACTAAGATGTTAGTGTTAAAATCACCTGCAATTATAATGTGTTCATATAGATGGCAGATGCAAGAAAGATCTTCCTCAAGATCAAGGAAATCATTGACATTGGGTGGCTTGTAAACCGATCCGACAAGATACCTTATGTTCCCTATGCAAATTTCAACGAGTATGTATTCGATTAATGCATTTACCCCAGATGAAGCAACAACACGACCACGTAAGCCACTCCTCAGAAACATGGCAACACCACCACCAGCCCTACCCAAACGATCATTCCGAAAAACCTCATAGCAAGGCAGTGAAATCAGATTATCATTAATATGTGGCTTAAGCCAGGACTCAGAGACACATATAATCACCCCTATTGTGATTGTCGTGTCGACCGTCGATTTGCGATCGACAGCCATATTTGCATTGTAAATGTCGATATCGACCAACATCCGTTGATTAAATCGACAATTCTAGTCGATGTCATTTTTTAGAACGACAAGTTAAAGATGCAAAAGTCTCCGAAAGTCTCCGAGGCAAAAATGTAATTTTTGTTTTAGTTTTTGATTTTTGTTTATATAATTTACATCTACAGGATAAATATAACAAACGAATTCAGTTGATGGAGGCAAATGAATATATTGCTCACAACTACATAAAATCTGGAAAGGATTTTTCATTTTGGGAAAAGAAGTGTAAAATTGGCTTGCGCTACTAGACCAAGGTTACAATCATTTGCTGTATCAGACTGGTATCCAATTTCTGCGAAAAACATCAAGGCAGCAACTAACTTTTTAAAGTCGGTTGTTTTATTTTTTATGCCAGGAACTTTAATAGTTCAAGAAAAGCTTATTAGGAAAGTCTAAAAAATCGTTTGAAACTAGAAATAGTAATACACAATCATTATTAATAAATAAAAGAACTTTAACACTGCAAATACTTTGTTGTCCAATTCCAACGAATTTGAAGAATTCCATAAAGGTTTCCTTTTTTCTGCATATTAATTTTTTCCCTTTCATCGGTCTCACTTTTACTATCAAAAAATATATTGATTGAATTCATTATTTCTGCTTGTGTAATAACTTTTATAATTTTAACTGTCACTTTGGTAGCTCAAAAACCAAATAATTGATTCACAATTGCTGAATTACAGCAAATATTCTCAATAACATGATACTTTACCAAATTCTGTGTGGTAATGCTCTTATGTCGATTCGCATTCATTAGGCAATGCAAAAAGAGAATCGACACGACAAGGGAAGCAGCTGTCGATTTCAGATCGACACGACAATCGCAATAGGGGTAAATGTCTAATGAATTGCCACCAAAGGTGTGTCGAAATTCATCAATCTTCGGATAAAGACTCTGCGCATTGAGATGGCAGACCTTAAATCCAGTCTGTTGTTCAGATAAGATCCTCAATAAAATCCGTGTGTTATTCAGACAACCAGAGATGGAAGCACTAGAATCTAAATTATCCATAATCAAGTAAAATAAAATAATACATAACAAACAAAAGACACAGCAGCAGGCAGAAATAACAAAGCAAGTAATGTAGTAAATAGCAAATAAGGAAAGATATTGAATAAAAGTAAACAGTAACAAGTACCAAATTAACTGGTCGATTAAATTCAAGTAAACATAAACAGATAATTTTAATAACAAGGAAAAGAAAAGAAAAGAAAAACTTAAATATCAATGTCATTGCTGGTTGTTGTGCGATCCGGTTTTCATGAGATAATCAAGGCTAAGTACCTTCTCAGCGGGGGCATCACTGCTTTGACGTATGAAGACCTGTCCATTTCTGGTGAAGACGGTATGTAATATTTTTCCACGTTTGAGTCTTTTAGCTTCTCTGAAGATAGCGTAATTCGTTTTAGTAAGGCTTTCGTGAACAAATATTTTTCCGTTGGACTGCAAACCGACGTCACGTTAACTTAGCTGGGACTGTTTACTTTTGTGTAATACCGCTTTCAAGATGATATTTCTATCGCGTGTGCTGCAAAATTTGATTAGAACAGAAGTACTTACAGTGTTGTTATTTTGACTGTTCATGCGGAGAATCTGCTTAGGTGGAGGATGTGAATAAATTGTTACTGAATCACAAAGATTAGTGTAGATTTTTTGTAGATCCTCATTTTCTGTTTTCGGTATGCCGTGCAAAATTATGTCCTGCGAGTGCAAATTACGTTCAAGGAAGTCAATTCGCTTTTCCAAGTTCGACACAGTACCACAGGTCTGCTGTAATTTCTTTTCGATAAGTGAGGTGTTGTCCGCTAAGCATTTGTAGATTCTGTGTTCCAGGTCCGCGATGTGATTGCGAAAATCTGCCCTGACTTCCTCCAGCTTACTAATGAACAATTTTTCATTCGCATCCATTCTAGCAGATAATGATGAAAATAAATCTGTTGAATTGACGGATGGATTGATTTTTGGGGTTGACACTTCAGCAGAGCTTCCTTTGGTGTGTTTGCTGTGTAGACGGGCCGTGTTTAGCACTTGATGTCCGTGTTAGTGAAGGCATTGTTCCGCAAGTGAAAGGAAAAAGTTTCAAGATGTAAATCCGAAAATATACAGCTTCCCCGGGTGAAATTTGTCACAACTGATACATCTGGCGCGGTAAGTAATCAAATAAATATATTAATTTAAGAAGAAAACCGCTCTAACTAGTTATAAAAACAAAAAAACCGGCAGCACATTGACAGTGACTTATTCACGCATGACGTATTCTTCTTCTTATGTTACCATGTCAAAAAAATTATTGGTGGGGTGGGGGTCGGGGAGAAACCTAACTTTGTAACCCGTGGACCGATTTGGAAACATCTGGAGAAAAAAATTTGGCCTAAGGTGGGGGGAGAGGGAGAGTCTAACTTTCTCACGCGTGAACCGGTTTGGATAACTATTTTTCTGTTGGGTAGAGTATGTTCCGTGCTTGATACTTCGAGAAAAAAATGTAAGTGGGGTGGGGATGGGATGTTGCGTAGGGGTATAATCTAACTTTGTAATGCGTGGACCCATTTGAATGGTTCCTTTGCCGTTGTATAGAGTGTGATCCCCTTTTACTATTGTAGAATAATTTGTTCGTAAGGTGGGGGTGGGGGATGAAGTCTAACTTTGTAACGCGTGGACCGATGTCGATGATTCTTTTTCTGTTGGGTAGAGTATGATCTATGATTTTTTGAGGGTATAAAACCTGCGCGCAGATTTTTTTTTCTCAGTTGTTTATTGGAAGTGAAAATATAATAATCAATTATCAAATTATTTACTATGAGAAGAGCAAAAGAAATAAGCACTGAATTTCGGAGTTTTATTCTCACTCTGCACGGTGAAGGATATTTCGAACGGGAAATTGGGAAAATATTGAAGGTTGCGAAGTCAACAAGTACATGTCACAATCAGTCAAATCAAGGCTACGGGTACTTTTGGCGATAAAAAGAGAATTGGAAGGCCAAAATGTACTACAGAAGCAGAGGATAAGACGATAAAATTAATCAGCAAGATAAATTGACGATTGACGGCATCTGAAATATGCGTGGAATTTAATCGTTCGCACTCGACATATATTTCAGTGGCAACAATCAAACAACGACTTAATGCAGCAAACTTGAATGGATGAGTTGCCGTAAGAAAACCACTGCTAAGCAATCAATATAAGACTAGACGCATGGAATGGACTTCGGATAATTGGGCGACGGTACTGCGGACAGATCAATCCAAGTTCGAAGTCTTTGGACAAGTATAGTTTATGTACGACGGTCGGCTCAGGAAAATATGCTCCCTAATTGTGTTGTGCGGCGGCGGTTCTGTCATGTTGTGGGGATGTGTTTCATCAGCAGGAGTCGAAGACCTTATCCGCATCGAAAGGATTATCAGAAAAGAGGACTACAAACGGATTTTAGAGGAAAACGCTATTCCCTCAGTCTTACGCCTAATTAGTCCTGGATTTATCAATGCAGGATAATGATCCAAAACATTCCTCCCACCACTGTCGGGATTAGCCTGCACAAAAGGAAAGAGATGAGTGTTTTAAAAACATGAAGTGGCCAGCTTAAACGCTTGATCTTAATCCCATCGAGCTTCTCTGGGACGAACTTAATCGTGAAGTAAGAAAACACTGTCCTACGTCGGAGGAATATCTTTGGGAACTTCTGCAGAGTGCTGGGAAATCAATAACGGCAGATAAAATTAAAAAAACTAATAAGTAAAATGCGTAGATTAGCAAAAAAGTTGTAAAACTAAGGGGTGGTTCCTTTGATGAAAAGAATATAATACACAACTTTGTTAAACTACACTCGTTTATTTCTCACAAAACGATACAGAGTGTTTCAGATCTGAAGTGCCAAAATCAGTGGGGTGATAGATCTCAAACAAAAAATTGTCTGGCAGGAGGGGGAGGCAATATCAGTTGTTTGTGAGTTACAGAGAGATTCATAAATTTGCAATTTTCTTCGTATGAACATTACTTTTTAATTTTTATCTTTTGATTTACCCAACGCACAGACCAATTGCACTAACCTCGATCATATCTAAAGTTTTTGAATCACTCATCAACTCTCAATTGTTGAAATATCTAGAAAATAACCATCTAATCAACGATTGCCAGTACGGTTTCCGCACTGGCCGCTCAACCGGAGACTTACTAACGCCTCTAACGGAACGTTGGAATTAAAGACTTTTGATAGATTCTGGCATGATGCCCTATTAGCCAAACTTCAAACATTTGCTCTGCACCCTACCCTCGTTAAATGGATAGAGAGTTTTTTGTTAAGCCGTTCAATTCGTGTAGTAATTGACGGAGTTACATCTGATTCCTACGAAATAAATGCCGGTGTACCTCAGGGTTCAGTCCTTTCACCAACCTTATTACTTCTTTTTATTAATGATCTCTTATCCCTTATTCTCAATCCTATTCATAGTTTCGCCGACAACAGCACCCTTGATTTGGTGTACTCATTTGATTCTGTAATGAATTCACGTAGAAATGCTACAGAAGTCAATCGGGAACGCATTAACCAACGACATTTCTATGGTTCTTGCTTGGGGCAGAGCAAATCGTGTTACGTTTAATGCGTCCAAAACCTAATGCTGTTTAATGTCCCTTGAAAAACGCCCAGTTCACCCCCAACCCATTTCAATCGACGGAGTGAATATACCCAATTCACCCTCCCTAAACATCTTGGGTATCGAGATATCCAGCAATCTTAGCTGGACTGATCATATATTTGCAATCGCTAAAAGTGCGATGAAATGTTTGGGTTTTCTACAGAGATGTAAGAAATATTTTACCCCACCTGACTTAGCGCTGATCTACAAATCCCACATTAGGCCTAGACTTGAATATAATTCCCATATTTGGGCAGGGGCCGGACACACCGCACTGTCCGCATTAGATAAAGTCCAGCGTAAGGCTATTAAACTTATTGGCGATCTTTCAATCTCTGAGGGCCTTGACTCTCTTGAGCATTGACGGAATTTCGGTTGTCTTTCACTCTTCTATCGTTATTTCCATTGCCATTGTTCTAACGAAATTGCTAGCCTGATTCCTTGTAGACACATGACAACGCGTGATACAAGATCTACAAGTCGCTCACACCCCTATACTCTCCAGGTCAAATTTGGACGTACAGTCAAATTTCGGGAATCTTTTCTAAGCAGAACAACACGAATGTGGAACAGTTTACCATCTTCTGTTTTTCCCTCGTCTTATGAGCCTGAAACTTTCAAACGGGGCTTACATCGACACCTCCTTCACTCAACCTCCCAACCCATTTCCCTCATCCTTAATTCCTTTCCTGCCAAGGCTGTGCTTGCGCATCATAGGGCATCCCCTGAGCTTTGGCATCATCATATATAACAAAGCAAACAAAAAACAAAAAAACAAAAAAAAACACAGCGACGTCCAACAAATGCTAAAAACTACTACCCCAATGTCCTTTCCAAAATTGTCAACAATGTTGATCTAACTCGTATCATTGCAGATACAGTCATTTCCAAAAGTGAAAAAATGGTGTGCGATTACCTAAAATGCAGAATTTTCCCAAATTTTCTACGAAATTCATGTAATTAGTACACAGCTTTTTTACTTTTGGGGCATTTCACGCGAAGAGGACAGCGAAAAAAATTTCAGGTTCTGCATTTTGTTCATATTTAGTTTAATTGTACTTCTATATGTCCTGAATAAATGTGAATTTTTATTTTTTTTCTATGGAGCCTAGTTGCCCTTTTCTAAGCCTTTAAAGAATTGACAAAATTTGAGGAGCGGATTTTTTTGAAAAAAAAAAACAATTTGCTATTATTCAAAATAGTGTGATTTTGAAGACAAATAAATGTTTTTCTTGGCTGTTATTACAGAGTTGAAAAAAACATTTTTTTCGTATATAAAACCGGATGTAAACATATCAAATCGGATTTTACTTAACTTCGACATTTTTAAAAATTTTTGTTTTTATCTCAAAATGTAGCTTATATTCCATATATATATTCGCGTCTGAGATAGAGAATTGAACTTAAATTTTTTCATGTTTCCATACAAAATTATCGCACTGGAAAAACGCCGACTACGCGCTGCGCTGTGTTCGAATGCAGATCCCATTATGAAACTGAACAGGCATTTACTATACATTTTAAGTTATTTTTTGAGCTATTTAAAAAAAAAATAAAAAGGTCAAAGTTTTTTAAAATTTAATTTTAAAAATTAATTTTAGACTTTTTACATGAAAAAAAAATCAATTTCGAATTCGATACCACACCTGTGAAGAGCATGCAATTTCCTATAAGAATCACTTTCACTATCACTTTTGTACTTTAATCGCAAACCATTTTTTTAACTTTTGGAAGTGACTGTATCTGCAATGGGAGGAGTTAGATCAACAACAACAATTTTGGAAGGGTTATTGGAATAGTAGATTTTTAGCGTTTATTTTATGTCGCTGTGTTGGGTAGATCAAAAGATAAAAATAAAAGAATAATGAACATATCATGAAAATTGCAAATTTATGAATCACCCTGTAACTTCCCTGCCCCCGCCCCCCACCAACCCCAAGACAATTTTTGCTTGGCTAGGTGAGATCTATCACCCCACTGATTTTGGCACGTCAGATCTGAAACACCCTGTATAAAAGTTTTTATTAAAAAACAATATTTTTTATTTTTTGCTGAAAAATGTGTGCTGCCCGGAAATTTTTGAGCGGCAGTGTAACTGATTTTGAATAACTAAACTTCTTTCTTTAGATAGCTTAATTCAATTTCATTTATGACTTTTTCTTCCATTTTAGATTAGTTATAACTTCAATAAGTACCTGTGGTGGTTCCTGGTACACAGTCAATTACATTATATTTTAAAAAAGTTAATCTTAATTACTTATGTCTATTTTTAGGTTCGCATGAACAACAGGCGAATTATTTATGCTAGATTCCGATGCATTTAGTTTTGGCACTCTCACTAAAAGTATACGGGAAAGGAAAAAAATACTGTGGTACGAAGAAAGATTTGTTGGCTATTGCTGATTCACGGGAGCACTTCGATATGTTCCTGTATGGAAAAAAATTCACACTCCGGAAGCATTATACAGCTCTAAACTGGTTAATGTAATTTAAAATTCCTGTAGGATAAGTTGCAAGATGGCTCGACAGACTTTAATAACATAATTTTAAAATAACATATTGTAACGCGTTATCTTCGTGTCGCTGTTCGGACACCGATTGGTAACGTGTTTTTCTTTGCAGTCAGGCGGGTCTCTGGTTTTCTCCACGGGGTTGAGCTCGCCGGCTCCAGGGTCAAGGCTTCTGAAGAAAACGCCCCGATTCCTTACTACAATTTACTTTTATTCTACACTAGATTTCGAATTCACTGTTTATTTCCTTTTTCTCTTACAAACTATAATTCTGTCCCTTTTTAAAATAAATTAATACTCGCTCTTAACTCCGTGGTCTCGGCGTAGGTATTCTTTCCTCTGTCGGTCGCGAATAAATAGCTGGTGTCTCCTTCCTGGAAATGTCCTCCTTCGGTTGGACTCTCGTCGACGGAACGCTGGTCGCCTGCTTTCCTCGGGGAATCCTCGGTGAACGGGATAGGTAGGTTCCTGCGGGGAAAGGACGGAGGCAGATAAATGTGCTAGGGCTAACTTCGGGACAATCACTGACAGACAAATTGTAAAAGTGAATTATACAACTGGGAATCACGCCAGTACACGAGTAGATGATAAAACCAGGAGTCACGCTGGTTGGAAGGGTGTCCTACACTAGGAAATCACGCTAGTGTAAGAGTGCTTGAACTAGGAATCTCGCTAGTTGTCGGAGTGTCTCGTACTGGGAATCGCGCCAATACGAGAGAAAGCTAGATAACTAGGAATCACGCTAGTTAGAGGAGTGAATAAACTAGGAATCTCGCTAGTCGTCGGAGTGTCTCGTACTGGGAATCACGCCAACACGAGAGAAAGCTAGATAACTAGGAATCACGCTAGTTAGAGGAGTGTCTTACACTAGGAAATCACGCTAGTGTAAGAGTAAGTGAACTAGGAATCTCGCTAGTTGTCGGAGTGTCTCGTACTGAGAAATCACGCCAACACGAGAGAAAGTTAGATAACTAGAAATCACGCTAGTTAGAGGAGTGTCTTACACTAGGAAGTCACGCTAGTGTAAGAGTAAGTGAACTAGGAATCTCGCTAGTTGTCGGAGTGTCTCGTACTGGGAAATCACGCCAACACGAGAGAAAGTTAGATAACTAGGGATCACGCTAGTTAGAGGAGTGTCTTACACTAGGAAGTCACACTAGTGTAAGAGTAAGTGAACTAGGAATCTCGCTAGTTGTCGGAGTGTCTCGTATTGGGAATCGCCCCAATACGAGAGAAAGCTAGATAATATTATTAAAAGAAATACCCAAATTTACTTCCTACCCAACACCAGTGGGTCCACACAATAGTTCGGCGGTAGTCGGGAATCACGCCGACTGCCCAAATATGTTTACCTGGAATATTCTTACCGATTTGCTGGGTTTGAAGAGCTCCTGCGCTGGTCACTGTGCTCCGGTTGACGGCTGGTCGACAACTGACACCAGCAAGACGTTTGGCTAGCTTAGATATAGCTCCTGACGGCAGCTCTTCACTCGGGCTACCTCGTGTTGTTCACTATTCTTCGGTCCTCGGTCGGTCGGTTGTGGTCGGGTGACCACTGGATGACGGCTTCTTCGGTTGGCCTCGGTCGGTCGGTTGTGGTCGGGTGACCACCGGATGATGGCTACTTCGGTTGGCCTCGGTTGTGGTCGGGTGACCACCGGATGACGGCTGCTTCGGTTGGCCTCGGTTGTGGTCGGGTGACCACCGGATGACGGCTGCTTCGGTTGACCTCGGTTGTGGTCGGGTGACCACCGGATGACGGCTGCTTCGGTTGGCCTCGGTTGTGGTCGGGTGACCACCGGATGACGGCTACTTCGGTTGGCCTCGGTTGTGGTCGGGTGACCACCGGATGACGGCTACTTCGGTTGGCCTCGGTTGTGGTCGGGTGACCACCGGATGACGGCTGCTTCGGTTGGCCTCGGTTGTGGTCGGGTGACCACCGGATGACGGCAACTTCGGTTGGCCTCGGTTGTGGTCGGGTGACCACCGGATGACGGCTACTTCGGTTGGCCTCGGTTGTGGTCGGGTGACCACCGGATGACGGCTACTGCTTGGTTCTCCAAGCTATTCTGCAAAATAAGAAAGTTAATTACCTTTACTCAGCTCCTAGTAGGTCTGCTCCGGTTGACTGCTGGTCGAAGAGTCCCTGCTCTGTGGTGCCGGCACTGCTTATATAGTGCCGGGGGGCTATGGCGGCGAATTTGATTTTGGGTTTCCTCCGTTGTTTCGGGGAAATCTGGCCTGCTAATGGTACGGAATGTTTACTAGTAATATAAGTTTCGTAAGGGCAGTGCCGGGGATGATCCGGGGATGCTTAAAACCCGTTATTTCCTCCGGTGCTGTTGACAGGTTTTGCCTTCTGTCGTTGATAGGTTTTGGTCCGTTTAAACTGTCACAGCAGGTGCGGAGGGTGGTGAATCGGTTCGATTGACCTAGTTTGACGTCCGGGGTGGTCCAACAGCACAAAAAAAACATTTTTTCCCTCCGGTGCTGTTGTAAGGTTTTGCGTCGATATGTAACTCCGTTATAATATAGAAAAAGAAGATCTAATGGAAATGCAGATGCACGACGGTAATGTAAGAAAAGTGCAAGTACTGTTCTCAACTAGAGGGAAAATGCGATTATCGTACCCTCGAGAGGATGGAAAAAGGAAGAGTTTCGAACAGATTAATACGAAGAAGAGAATTTATCTCCAATATTAATGTGGAAAGAGAACGACAAAAGGAGCCAATTAAAGTATGTCTCAGACAGACGTGCATTAGATTAGAACGATGGGAAACTAGCGATTGACGTTGCGAGACCATTTCCAGAGTCAGATCGAGGCAACCGATTCATTCTAGTGGTAGTGGCTTATTTTACTAAATGGCCAAAAGTATATGCAATATGAAATGAAGAAGCTAAATAGTGGCAGAGGAGTTAGTAACAAACTGAATCTGCGGATTTGACATTCCTCAAAGTTTTAAATCTCAAGTATTCCTGAGGGTTTGCGACATTCTTGGAAGATGTGGATAATACCACTTCACCCACAATATTAAGGGAACGATTTAATAGAATACTGACTGAATATCTCAGAAAAGTAGTGGATAAACATTGACAGGATTGGGTTAAGTATTTTCCGACATTTCTATTAGCTTACCGAACATAACTCACCAGGGTAGACGCTCTCTAAACAGGAGTTTGGAAGACGAATTGGACTGCCCTGATTTATAACAAAAACATACACTGTGGGGGGCACAGACTAGGTGATGAAAACGAAATGAAGATGTGCTGTAAGCATATCCCAGATTTCGGAAATCAAAACAGCGTCACATGCCTTAGAAAATCGAACCTGTGGTGACTTGGTGTACAGTACAGTACAGTATCTGACATCCTTATTCGCACACTATCATATTATAAAAAAATTTTAAAAAACTATAAATAAAAATAATAAGCTTCTCTTTATAACAAACGCTGATTATGTCAAGAAAAATTCTGTTTATGAATGTCTTACTCCACTCGAGTTTTGAACGGTTTGCTTTGCAATGTTTTCGTAAATTAAATTATTTTTGTTTAAAGGTTTTTTCAATATTTTTAGTAGTAGAATAGTGTACAAATACGGATGGCAGATACTGTACTAAGTGGCTTAAGTGTCTAGAACTAAGCTAAGTAGTATAAATAGGGCTGAGTAGCACCCGGGTGAGTTAGTTGTGTTTTAACCAGTGAAGAGATCAGTTTAAATAAGAAAAATTGTAAAGGAAATTAGGTGTAGAACGAGTTTAACAGTGAAGTTAATAAAGGCTGTATTGAAAAAAAGTGTCTTAATTAACCCGCCGAACGCGAAGACCTGGGTGAAAAATATCGACCGAATAGACAAAACAAGCTGAAAAGACGTCGACGTTAGAGGTATCGACAACGAAACCAGGCCGAAAATATACCGATAATAGTGGCAATAGCAGTGACTTGTCTTCGATGTTAATATATATTTTTCATTATTCTTTAAAAAAAACCTTTAGTGGATAATATAGAAATATTTCAAATGAAGTCATTTGTATTTTTAGAAAATAAATAATTGTTCACTTTCAGTACTAACCGCTTATATATCAGACGTACCTTATAATTTTGTACACCGCTTGGTTGGAGTTTTATTTGAGTGCTTTTGTAAGAAATTCTTTAACGAAATTACTTGTTATACAAAGACTTTTTTGTTGACTGTTGTAATGCAAGAAGGGTTAAGTGTATGTTGTATGTATATGTGCTTACAGTTAGCACGTTTTTACTTGATCAACTTTGTCACCACCCACATGAAATACAACCGATGCGGTAAAGCCCCAGTATCACGTCAGAGGTGACATACGACCAATAAGGGGTAGTATTTAGGCGTGTTTTCGGTGTAAGTGAAGACTATGCATCGGCGTATATTCGGTGTAATTGATAATAATAATAATGAGGGAACATTATTTATATATAAAAAACACTATCATTTGAATCAATCATAAGTTAGCCAGCCCCTCATCCACTCCACCTGAGGTCCAATTTTTCTAATGTACTAGTAGAAATGGGGATCAAAATTGTTATTAAAAAAAAAAATCATCCAAATTGTTGCACGCATTCTCGCATTCTCCCACCTCCACCACACTACACCCCATAAAATTTTCCCATGGTTCCGATAGGTGGAATATATTGTATGCATCAGAAAAATAATCATCCAAATCTGTCCACGCGTTACGAAGTTAGGCTCCTCCCCTTCCCCACCCAATTTTAATGATTTCGATTCTGTTACTCTCATCAATATTTATGAAAAATTAAATTACATGTATTTACAAATATAAGACATTTTTAACGTAGGAGAAAGAAATAAAAGCAGCAAGCCATGGTTTGAACATCCCCAGTCACCTGAAATATAAACTACAAAATGGCCGTATCATATCGAATATTAAATTACATTCCTCAACAACTCACACTGAAATCATTGCCGGAGCAGTATATGCAAATGGCAACTGTAATAGAGCACCTTAGACCTTACACATATCAGGTACACTCATGGGACAAGGTGTGGTGTTTCAAGCAATGGAATTTACCATCATTGATTACCCAAGTTCTATAAGTTTAGAAGACAATATGGTTTTACTAAGAAATCATGTTTATAATATCCACACCTGCCCGGAATTTGCACCGAGTCAGATTATGGAATGAGTTGCTTGAATATGATTTCGGACACCTTTTGTGAACAATTGAAATGTGATGTTTATAGCAAGGAGTAGACACCAAAGTTCTTAAAACAGACAAATTCGGAAATCCTACTGATACAGCAATGTATTCAGTCACCTGTGGCAATGTCCTTTTCGCACTTGAAACCGAGAAACCGATATCAATATGCAGATTTAATCGATATCAGTCAGAAGATCCCTGTCTGGTGATTGTTCCCAAAACTGATAACGCTTGGTCCATCAAGAAAATTATTGATGTCCGAAAAATCTCTTCACTTGCTTTAATTCAAAATTTATCTACTCCGAACGACAAGTCAAGACATAAGTTGAAAAATTATTCAATTATTTTATTTAACTATGAACGCATCATCTAAAAGAATTTGCATTTACTCAAACCAAACAACTTGGCCATATTCCTGTTCCACGAGCCGAACTAATATATATCCTTAAATGTCAACCTGTTGAAGTTAAAATCTGAAAAACCAATCGATGCTATGTAGAACTACGTGTAAAATATAGCAACAAAAATTATTTCATGGCGCCAATAACTCACTTACTCCTTCAGCATGGTACAGAGATCTCATGTTCCAAATTTCTTAGCACCGGAAAGAATGTCAATGGTGACTGGTTAACGCGAACCGAGGTCTGATTTTCGGCATAAAACAATAATTGAAGTGAATTGATGACACAATATTTCATAAAATGCAGTTATCAATTAAAATGATTTAAATTTGCGTTGTTTGTTTGCGTTGGATGATTCATAAATTTGCAATTTTCTTGCTATGCACATCCCTCTTTTATTTATATTTTTTTATCTACTCAACGCAGCTACTATCTCAATACCTTCCTAAAACTCCTCACACTGTT